>OX638143.1:69927739-71177739 GCA_951805005.1 Othius punctulatus
CAAGAGAAGTAAAGAGCAGGAAAGAAGTATCGATTATAGATTATGTACTAATCAACAGAAAATTTAGAAAAGAGGTGATAGACGTAAAAGTGAGAAGAGGCCCTGAAATCTATAGTGACCATTATCTATTACTCGCAAAAATAAAATTCGAAATGGAATGAGTACAAGACCACAACAAACAATGTAAGAATCCGAGGCCCATAGAATCAATCAAGACCTATATATTGCAGGATATGTTAACAGCAAGCAAATTCAGAGAAGGCACCGAAAGGAAGCTAGAAGCGAACCTGAGAGACGAAGATGACAGCAATCTACAAAATATGTGGCAAAAGTTTAAAGATATCATTATAGAAACAGCTAAGGAAAAGTGTGGCACAATAATGAACATTAAAAGTAAGAAACAAACAAGATAGTGGAACCAGGATATGAAAGAGGAAGTGAAAATTAAAAAAAAATTGGAGAGCTTACCTGAATAAGAAAACAGATGATTGCTACGCAGAATACAAGCAACAAAGATTAAAGGTAAAAGAGCTTGTAAAACAAGCCAAACAACAAACCTGGGAGGAATTCGGCAGGAAAATGGAGGAAGACAGCCTCACAAACCAGAAGCTGTTCTACAAAACGCTGAAGAACACAAAACAAAAGAAACAACATCAAATAAAGCATGTAAAATCCAAAGACGGCAGAAACATGAGGGTAAGTAAGGAGATCATGGCACGGTGGAGGGAATATTTCCAAGAGTTACTAACAACGGAGCAGCAAGAAGTTAACGCTGTAACCAGTAATGAAGAGACTCAGGAGGAGCACATATCCAGGCAAGATGTTGATATAGAACACGCTATACAAATAAAAGAAGTCACAGAAGCAATTAGACAACTGAAACGGGGGAAAGCAGCAGGCCACGATAGAATAAATGCAGAGATGTTGAATAAACTGGGAGAAAAAGGCATAGACACCATAACAAGGATCTTCAACAAAGCATGGCAAATAGCAAAAGTCCCAGAAGATTAGAGAACAGGCATTATACTTCCAGCTTTTAAGAAGGGAGATAGTAGGGAATGCACCAACTACCGGGGAATTACACTCTTAAGTGTGGTAGCTAAAGTATATGAACGCATATTGGATAAACGCCTAAGGAATATCGTAGAAGTACATCTGAATGAACAACTGAGTGGCTTCAGGAAAGAACACAGTATCTAGGACCACATTTTTAGTATTAAGCAAATTCTTGAAAAACAAAGGAACAGGAAAACAGATCTGTATATGACGTTCATTAACTTGGAAAAGGCGTTCGACATGGTCCCACAAAATGTAGTATGGAACAGCCTCAGGCGTAGAAATATAAGCAAAACACTAATAAAAGCAATAAAAAGCCTATATTACAGAAACCAGAACTACGTGAGAAAAGACAACTTACAGTCAGAAACGTTTGAAATTAACAACGGCCTCGAGACAAGGTGGAGTTCTGAGTCCCACCTTATTCATAATAGTAATGGATGACATCATAAAGGCAGTATCTGAGAAAATGAAAAAATATCACGTGGGCTACAAAAAGCTGACTCGAGTGAAAATTGGAGCATGTGCTTATGCGGACGACATAATGATCTGCACTGGAAAAGAGAAAGACCTCCAGGAAAATCTAAAGATATGGGAAAAGGAAGTAGAGGAAAGAAATATGAAAATAAACGCAGGTAAAACGAAAACAATGATACTGAGTAAACAAGAAGAAAAGACCACCAACTTAGAAATAAATAAACAAAGAATAGAGGCAGTAGATAAATTCAAATACCTAGGGGTAACGATCGATAAAGAAGGAAATATGGAAACTGAGATAAACAAAAGAATAAGTAGTGCGACCAGATTATACCACACCCTAAGCAAACCTTTACTAGGTAATAAAGAGATAAACAGAAAAACATAAATGACAATATATAGGACTATTTTTAGACCTATACTAATTTTTGGAAGTGAAAGCTGGGTACTTCCAATTAAAACCTAATGCAAAATTCAAGCTAAAGACATGAAGTTTCTTAGAAAAGTGAAAGGAATAACGAAAATGGATAGACTAAGAAACTATATAGTCAGGAAAGTAGTGGGAATAGAACCAATCTTCAATATAATAGAAAGGCAACAACTGAAATGGTTTGGACACATGTGCAGGATGGACGATAATCGACAAGTAAAACAAATATGGGAAGCAGGTGTGTGCGCGAGAAGACCAAAGGGAAGACCAAAGAAAACATGGAATACACAATTAGAGGAAATATTATCAAGAAGAGGAAAATCATGGGCGGAAGGCAAAACGATAGCCAGAAATAAAAAGACGTGGACAAATTTCGTATACCGCAGAGACCAAGTGTGAATTAATTACTGTAAACTTAAAATGTACACCTTACACCTTACAGTAAAAGGTTATTGATTATATATATATATTGTAACGTTTTTGCATTGCCCTACTTTCAGGACTACAAAATGTTACGTTTTTATTTATTTATTCTTATCTCAGGTTCAATAGTAGGTTCAATCATAACTAAATAGAGTTTTGTTCAAATACTTTAATGAATTGAAAATAACCAAATATTAAAACGTCTAATATAAACTGAACTAAACAAACAAATCAAAAACAATAGAAAACAAAATTATTAAATACATAATAAACTATGACCGACATTAACAAAATAAATCCTATATACACAAGCCAACTTATGTGATAATATGACTCTTGCACTTTACGCAAACTTTCTACTTGCAGTTATCTTCTTGTGGTTCCTTGATTACGTCGTCCTGTTGTCCCTGCTTTCCCGTCTGATCCGTTGTTGATTCCCACAAAAGTAAACGTCTACTTTTGTGTGCGAAGTTGAGCGGCTTGAAGTCCTGACTTTGAATATCTCCGTCACGGCTCCTATCTCGTTGAATTCCTCTCCTGGTTGACTGTCTTCTCCCAGCAATATGTCCAATCGTTGAAACCCCGTTAATATTTTGTAATGTATTCGTATTCGAATCGCAACATCTCCACCCGCGATCTACACGCGTCTCTCCCCCTCGTCAAACTCGTTGTTGATTATTTTCGACTTTCCCTTATTTAATTCCCCAAGCGTCTATGCACGAAGTCACCTGTCACCCGTGGTAATCATTCAACAACCTTCATCCGCGGATTACTTTGTATATTTGTGCATACTTGGTCATATTCACATTTACAATATTTACAATAAATTTTGTTAGCTTGTGCCCTGAAGATTATAATTCTATCTAAAACTTATATAATAATAACAATAAATCTATTCTAATTAATCTAAATAAATACTACAAATACCATCACAATATTTTTTTTTTTTTCCGAAAATACATAAAACATTAAAAATGTCATAGCACCATTTTGGAAATACCATAATTATCATAATAATTAAATCAATTTAATAAAATCTTATATGGCACTCTCCACACTATGTGAGTGTGTATGTGTGTGTATAACAAAACGTCAAATCGGTAGCAAAATGTAACATTGATATTGAGTGACATTGTTAGCAGGTAATCAATCTTGAAACACAAAATATACTCATTTTTATGGCGGAAACTTCAAGCACATAAAATCATACTTGCTCACTCCACATATAACTTATTTTGATTAATTAGGTACGTTATGTGGGGTTAAATGAACAGAAAATAAGTGAATTAAATACACTAAATATGCTGCCAATTTTGTATGATAAATGTAATTCCGTGCTTGTATAGCATTAAAAATCCATCATATCACAGCAAATTAATCTAATTGGGCGTTAAATAATAATATAAAAAAACTGGCAGTTATCCTTAACTTTGGCCTCCTTCGCAAATGGTTTTCATCAATCCCACGAGTTATATTAATCTTGCTTATTGCATCATGATCGTTACACCAACATGATAAACTGCAGGGTCTTCCCACCCACGCAATCCTCCCAGGATTATTCCGAAGTCGTTTGAGATATCGTACACTAAAATCAGCGACGAATGCTATTTTTATAACAAGAATGGTGTTATTCCCGTCTGAATGATTATATCGCACAGAACAAAAAATAGGCTTGACAGAAATGATAGATAAATCTACCGACATTATTCGGGAAATCAATGAACTTATCAATCATGTCAATTATTGCAAGTTTAAAAGCTATCGTTTAGTGAATTTTCAAATGACTAATTTGAAGTTTTTACGATTTTCACAAGACCTATTCGGTTTTATAATTATAACACGTAGGTTAACTATAACACTTTGAAACCCATATCTTCTAGGAGATACAGCATGGCTAACTAATATTTGTTAGATAAACATTTTTATAGGAGCATCTAAATCAGAGGTTCCCAACCTTTTTTAGCCTACCGCCCCCTTTCGAAGAAACAAGTTACTCACCGCCCCCCATTCAGAAATAAAATCTCACTTAAAATCAATATAGGTTTCCCACCATTTCAACGAGCATTTCAAGAGCGCCCCTCTTGGTGAACTATATTATACTACGTATATATTTAAAAACAAGGACGCATTTTTAAAAATATTTGATTAGGTCTTAACAAAAAAATACACATACCTATATACATAAAAAAATAGCACTAGTGAGAGGGCTGAGCTTGATGTAATGACACTAATTTGTCTATATTGGGTGCTAGTTTTGTCATGAGCAACCTTAAGTCACCGCGATCTACTATTGCCAATCGGCTCCGTTTTTTTTTTGTTAGTAGATTGGATACTACACTAAATCCTCTTTCGGCTAAATACGATGAAGGAAATGCTAGAAAAAACTTCTTTACTGCACCCCATAAGGTCGGATATAAAATTGGAATTTGTTTTTGAAGCCAAAATGCTTGGTAGCCATGTTTCAATTTTAGTTTTAATTCTTCGTTTGTTGACAATTCTATGAGCTGCTCCTGTAAAAATACTTCTGCTGTTTCAATGTTTGTGCAAGGTTCCAAGACCCAGTCCGGAATTGTCATATTGAGGATATCTTGAAATCTATTAAAAAAATAATCTTCTTTAAGGGTTTCTAAATGCTGGAAATAAACCAAAATGTCATCATCACTTGTTTTCACCGAGGAAAGATTTTGAAACTGATGAAATTGTCTCCGACCCAAATTTAATTTGTATAATGCAAGTTTTGACACGAATGCCCAAATTATTGCCTTAGCTTTAATTAAATTCAAATCATCTCCTTGCAGCTGCAGATTGGTTTCGTTAAATTAATTAAATAAATCTGTTGAATACGCTATATCATTTTTAAATTTCAATAAATTTTCTCTTAAGGAATCATCTTTATTTTCGACAAACGTTATAACTGAGTCAAATAGTTCATAAAATCTTTGCATACAAGTACCCTTTGACAACCATCGAACTTCTGTGTGCAACAGTAAACGATTAAAGTCCAGGTCGTTTTCATCACAAAGCTTTCTAAACAATCTATCGTTAAGAGTATTGCTTCTGATTCTATTAACCCCTGTAATTACGTACTGCAGCGAGCAATGAAGGCGATCACTAAGGTTTTTTGCAACTAAATGTTGTCTGTGAATCACACAATGCATGGCGACTTCATTTGGTACAGCTTTTTTTAAATATGCAATGAACCCGCGGTATCGTCCAACCATTGCTGGAGCACCATCAGTAGCAACGGACACTATACTGTACAGAGGGATATCTTTTTCTTTAAAATATTGTTCCAAAACGTCAAATACAGATTTTCCTTTAGTATCAGTTTCTAATTTTTTTGCGAACAATAGTTCTTGACAAATGTTTTCATCTCTAATGAAGCGAATGTACGATAGAAGTAATACCTCATTGTTGGGCAATGTAGACTCATCGAGCTGTATAGAAAATTCGGTCCTCTTCAAACATTCTGTTAGAGAACTCTCCACATCCTCGAACATTTCGTCGATTCGTCTCTGTACAATATTATTGCTCAAGAGGATTTTTTTAATAATATCTGAAGGTGACTTGTGAAGTACAGTACGGAGAACTTCACTCACAGCTGGCAGTATTAATTCTTCTCCAATAGTGTGTGGTTTTCCCGATTTAGCAATTAGCAACGAAATATTGTTAGATGCACGTAACTCATCATTATCTTGTTTTGATGCTGCTGAAAACATACCGACTAAAATTGGACGTCCCGAATGTTGATTTTTGAGCATTTGAAACTAAGATAATTTTTTATCTTTTATGGCAGGATGTATTTTGCTTAAATGTTCTTGTAATCGTGAAGGTTTCATGGCTTCATTTGAGAAAACTTTCTGGCAAATCAGGCACATTGGCAATGTCTTGTTTGTGGGTGACTGAATAATACCACATTTTAAATATTCGACATTGTATTGTCTACATTTTTTCTTTGATTCCGACATATCTTAAAAACAAAACAAGAAAAATAATAACAAGAAGTTGTTGTTAGCGCAGAAACAATCAATTTAAAAACAAAATTATAAATTTAAAGTTGGTTAAAAATTTTTGCGCGCAGCATCAAACACTATTTGGGTCTACATCGCCCAATATGTAGAGAGTCCCAGTATAGAAGTACATACACGTGTATTTATTTTACACGTGTAATTATAATTACATGTGTATTTGTCCTACACGTGTAAATATAATTAAACGTGTATTTATTTTACACGTGTAATTATGTAATTACATGTGTAATTATAATACTCTCGGTTTTTTCATTCAATCATTTATTTTATACTTTGGAAAATAAATATGTACATGTACTTAGGATATAGTAAGATTCTGATGTAATTAAATAAGTTACTAAGTAACTAAAATATTAAGTAACTAAATTACCCACAGTAGAAAAACAACGCTAAATTCGCGCGGCGATCAAAATAACGATTTATTCTTACAATAAAGAACGTTTCTGGTTCAAAAATATTAACATATCGACGTTTTCTGGAAGCAGTGAACAACGCTTGGCTGTTACACGTGTAATTATACGTGTAAATAATTACACGTGTAATTATAGGTGTAACTAATTACACGTGTAATTATGCCGTACGTTCACGTGTACATGTGACCCGTGTACCCGTGTATTTGAATACAAATATAAAATCTGCGGCTCTACAAAAACTGTACGTTAGAGAATTGTAAAAGCAATTTTCAAATTTTGTATACATATTTTGCATTTATAATTTAATAATAATATTTTGCCGTATGTATGTCATAATTAATATATTTAACCGCTTAGAAAAAATCTTTCCTGAACTATCAATTTCCCATTGACTCAAAATCCAAAATCTGGGTTCAATTTTTTTTTTAACCAAGGCTCAGGGCTTAATTTCAAAACATGAAATAATCATTCATATAGTTATCGTTAATGTATCTATAAAAAAATCTTATAACATCTATCCGAAGACATATTGTATATTACAGGCGATTAAAAATAAAAACAAATTATATGAAACCAAAAATATTGAATATTTGGAACTATATGTACATAAATTGCAGCCCATCAAATATAACAATAGATAATATGTAAGTACTTACCTCTATTCTAACAGTTATTTCACCAACGATATAATTTTAATTACCGGGTCCACTTAATATGAATATTACTTTACTTACAATAGTGATTACAATATGACAATTAATTACAATCCAAAAACAATAGGTCAAATATACTTGACTCATTGCGTGTCAGTCAGGAAGTCAGAATGCAGGCCGGAGCGTCCCCGCTCCGGCACCTTGCACACCAAACCGGGCAAGCGGGGTAATCCCCAGGCTCTCGAAGTGGACCGATGTATAGATATCGGTCAGTACGGGGAATCCCATGTTGATTCGGTGGAGCCAACATTCAATTGTTCTTTTGAATGTGATCTGTAGATTTAAGGTTTACACTCTTGCTCTGACGGAACTCCGTTTTTCCTCGGTGGGCGGCGGCTGGTGCTCAACGCCCCCTAAATACATCTTGGGCCAGAAACTCCCCCCTAAATCCCTTCAGCGCCCACCTGGGGGCGGTACCGCCCCCGTTGGGAATCACTGATCTAAATGGACGCGAAATAAAGCTTTTGTACGGATAAACATTTATCCGTAGCTTTACTCATTATCTTTCTCCTATAAAAATAAATAACTATTCGACGCATTTGGGTTAAACGAGCCACCCGGTATACATCTACAAGTTTCTGTGTGCGGCACAATTTATAATTTATATCACAACCCTGTTAAAAAATATAAATACCGATAAGGGAATTTATAATAATTAATTAATTATTTTTCGTTGACTTAATCCCATTAAGAGATTATTCATACCATTGTTAATACCATCCTTAAAGCGAGACTGTTTGAAATCCCACGGAAAAATGCATAAATTATGAAACCCGGAGGGAATCCGCTCTTAATTTTCCACTGTAATAAATTATACTCATCTTTCAATATACATGATGTATTCTCGAGTTTATAAAATATTCATTGGTAACATGTGCTAAGTGTTGCATAAATGATTCATTGCAGCACTCCGCAAGAAGTCTACGTATGTCAGTCATTAAATATTTGACCTGCATTGAAAATGATTGTTAAATAGGGTAATGAATGCAAGCGTGAAAATTTAATAAAGTTTTGATATAAGTATATATTGAATTATAAGGGGTTAACTGCAATGATGAAATGATTATTGATATTATTTATGATGTAGTGTTTCGATTGAAATATTTTATTTTGTACGAAGGAAAGTTTGAAACATATCGTGCATATGCCATTCATTATTATTACACAATTTATATAATACTATTTACACTATGAACATGCACAATTTATGCAACTAATACTATTAATGATAGATTATGTATGTTGAAATTGATGCGAACTAATTTATATAAAGGTCCCACGAATTCCTTCTTATTGACAGTAGTGCCATACAATGATTTTTTTTCTACTCCTACACTTTAATTGATATATTAAACATTCGCTACCTGTACCTAAATGATAGTCATTGAGATACAAATTTTTCATAAAGATACAAGTCTATCTAAAAAGCTATGACAGCTGTACATGGGGAATTGGTGATTCGTATTCTTAATATATTATTGCTTATTTAAATAAAATCATTAAACATGTCGAATAGTGATAGTGATATGGAAAATGTAACCCTACCGGACATTGTGGAGCCACACGAGCCACAAACAATTTTTTACCAGTGAAATCGTTAAAAACTTACAAAAAAATTTACATTAATTTTATGGATTTTCGAATTATTTAATTTTTCCGAAAACGTCTTACTTGTTTATTTTAATGAGTCTGCACTCTGGATCTGCATCCCTTCTGGCGTTCTTCTCTCGCTTTGTTTCTGAGTATATACTGTATCTCCCATTCATTGAATGTTAAGTCATCTTCAATATATATTCTTTGCCCCTTTAGTTTTTTTCTTGTTGTTTATTTATTTATATTTATTCTTCAAAGGATTCAAGTTGTATTGTATTAATTACTTTCCCGTCTCTCTTGTTGATAATTCATGCCGTCTTCCTTTTTTATACATCAACTTCTAACTTTTATTTACAGAACTGTTTAGCTTGTTCTATTCCCTCATCTTTATTCCATTATACACCTTTTATAATTATGTTGTTTTTTATTTCCTTTCTATCTATGAGTTCCAGTCTCCACTCGAGATTACTTGTTCTGCCTTTCATTTCATTCCTCTCTTTACCCAATTTTTCCTTCCTTTCCTTGATATCTTCTCTCAATTTACGATTTTCTTCATTGTTATTATCTATTGTTTCAATCATGGTTTCAATTAGCTTCTCTAGTTTATCTACTCTGACAGTATTTGTGAAACATCGTATTTTTCGTAACTAAAAAGAAATGACACTTTTTGCAACTGGTGATGAATGGAATATTTCATTACGAGTCTGGAAATAATGGTATTTCTGAGGGAAAAACCGGAAAATCAGAACGTGTAGTGAACGATACTTTTTATTATACATAGTTTTGATTATAATTTATTATTACTATATTAAGTGCACGGAAAAAAATCGGAAATCAGGAAAAGTTTTTCGTTTGCTAAATGATGTCAATTAGATCACGGAAAAAAAGTCAGAGATCGACTTTTCCCATACGCTATTCACAAAATGTCACCTTTCCGTCACTGTCAAAGCGGATAAGGTTATTTCAGATAAGTATAATAAGAGATAAATACTTATTCTTCAAAATCGCTAAGGACATTGTCACAATTAGCCGGCCTTAGCTGGCCGCATTTTCACTATATTCGTTGAATACATCAATGTCAAATTTTGATTGATATTATGACAGATGTTTGTTGTATTTTAATATTTAATTTTAAGTTATTGTAAATGTTGTAGTAGTGAAAAAATAGTATATACACCACGGTTGTGAATACTATTACAGCCTCGGGTCATGTAACTCTCGACGCTATCAATAAAAGAAAACCATACACAATTATTACAGCTATTTAATGTTTCTATTCTAAGTATTATTCACGGGAGGCAAAGTTGTTTGCCTCCCGTGGGAGGAAAAGTAGAACTTTCTACTCTCGTATGAGGGACGAAAGTGCATACTTTCAATTAAGAGAGTAGAAAAAAACTATTTGTCTGCGATATCATCAAAATATTGTGATTTATTAACTGCACTAACATGCCGAGAAAGTGTAGTAACGATCCTAACTCTTTTTGTAATGTTTGTGGTAAACTGACTTTCAAAAAACAAAGACGAAATTTTACAAAACTAGTCTTAGAGAATTATCACTGGTATTTTGCTTTCGCTGTAGCCCATCGAGACAAATCGTGGGCCCCTTATATTTGTTGCATAACCTGTGTGAAGAATTTAACCGATTGGAAGAAAGAGTGCCGTAATATGTCGTTTGCTGTACCTATGATTTAGACCGAACCAAGAGATCGCATTTTGGACTGCTATTTTACTCTTACTGAAGTAAATTGTATAAATGTCAAGAAAAAACACAGTTATTTACCCAGTTTAAGTCAATGAATCGCAATGGGAGTGGAATTTTGTATATAAAACCAAAATTACCCAAAATACGTGATGCAAAGATAACCGAGGGTGATTTCGTAGGACCTTAAATCAGGGATTTATTATATGGTCCGGTATTCGAAGAAAAATTGAGCGATTTAGAGAAACCAGCATGAAAATCTTTAACGAATGTTGTTGCAAATTTTTGGCTAACCATAAGAGAGAGCTAGAGAGAGTTGGTTAGTGAGCTAACTGGTTTAGCTTTAGGTTGCAATATATCACTCAAGATTCATTTGTTACACCTGGATTTTTTTTTCTGAGAATTTGGGAGCTGTGAACGATCAGCACAGAGAAAGGTTCCATCAGGACATTTGTAAGATGGAAAAACGCTATCAAGGCAAATGGAAGCCAAATATGTTGGCAGATTACAGCTGGACAATCAAAACGGACCAACCAGGAACTGAATTTGCTAGAAAATCTTAAGAGCGTAACTACATAATAAAAGTTTTTTACATTTTTGGTTTAGGAGGTCCTTGTTTTTTGAAATATTTTAAATTAAGAGAAAAAAAATTTTGGCTACCAGATTTTTTTAATGTTTGTTTCTACTGCCAACCACCTATTAAAGTAAAAAATATCATTAAAATCCATGTGGGAGGACAAAGTTACAGTTCTCTTTACCAGTGTTATTTGTCATGTTACTTGTCAGGCCCGGTCTATTCACCTCCAAGTAACGTGTCTGTTACTTACGTGACAGTTAACCCTACGTGATAGATTTTATCAGAGTTCAGTCTTTTCATCAATTATGTCCTATAAAATATCCTGTAAGTAGTTAATGAACAGAAAATGTTAGCTGATGTCCAGTAACTACTTAAAGGATACTCTACAATACAGAATTGATAAAAGGACAGAATTCAGATAAAATCTATCAAGTAGGGTTAATAGTCACGTAAGTAACTGACACTATTCCAATCACTGTTAATCCAATTTAATACCTTATATGTTAAAATATCACTGAATATCAATGATAAATTGCATTGAATTTTGTACGATATTCTTTGAGATATTGCTTATGTAGTTATAACAATATTTGAAAATTTTATTGGAAAATACGATCACAGTAAACATAACAAAGTCACGCATTGGATATTAATCCAATTTAATACATAATATATCAAAATATCCCTGAATATCAATGATAAATTGCATTGACATTTGTACGATATTTATTGAGATATTGCTAATATAGTTATAACAATGTTTGAAAATTACTGTTAAACACACTTCCGGACAAAATTAAGGGACCACTAGTAAAATTGAAAATAAATTTAAAATCAGATAACAATATTTAATGAAACGAATAAATATATAAATCCAAGTGTTTCCTTATAGTTTAGTTGAGTTAAGAGCTGTTAAAATTAACAAACTTTACTTTTATGGACTTGAAGAAATCAAGTTAAAAATTAGACAAAAATACCAATGGTCTTCTTATGAACTGAAATCCTAATTTGTAATAAAAAGTAACATTATTAATAGTGTGTATGCCCTCCTCTTGCAGCACTACGGCTTGATCGGCTTGCTTGAGATTAAGTTTCGTATTCTTTCTTATGGTATCTGTTCCCATTCTTGAGCAAGCATGTTAAAGAGCTCATCAAGAGTTACAGGCGGTCTCGGTTCGTTTTTAATTTTGTTGCCCAATTAATCTCAGAGATGCTCAATTGAATGACCTCAATTCTTTTTAGAAGACCACTCCAAACATTGGATATTTGCATTTCTCAACGCAGTGGTGACAATGTTAGCTGTATGAGGTTTGCCATTGTCTTGCATAAAAATGAATAAAATTACCGAAATTTTCGGCAAATTGTTTAACATGGGGTACAATAGTCTCGTCTCTATGTCTTCTTGCTGTTAGCGACCCACTTCGTATGAGAACCAATTCTGTACGACCATTAAATTCTATCCCACCTCAAACCATTACAAACCCCTACCATATTTGTCAAATTCTCGAATGGTACATGGTGCAAATCGCTCAGGTGGTCTTCGTAAGATAAGAACACGGCGATCATTCTTGTTTAGGAGGAATCTGGACTCACCCGAAAACAAAACGGAGTTCCACTGCCCCTCGTCAAAACCTTGATGATTTTGATACAAGTTTAAGCGATTTCTTTTGTGCGTAGCTGTGAGATTAGACCGGTTGGTGGTTTTTTAGCAGACAAATTGCCTTCTTTGAGTCTTCTTCTTACCGTTTTGGTTGAAATTTCTGTTCCAGTGGCTAATCAAGATAATTTTTTAATTCACTAAATGCTAGATGTTACAAACCGCTTTCTTAAACCCTGAAGTTCGATAAAACGATATTCTCTGCGGGTTTTTTTTTAGCACCTTGTCCGCATCTTCTTTTGAAACTACCAGTCCCTCTGAACCGTGCTGCGATTATCTGTACCCCAGATTTGTTGGTATTTAGTATTCCAGCAACTTCTCTTCGTGAATATCCTTCATGAAGAAGAATAATCATTTGGGATACTTATTTTGCTCTGCAATGGCGTCTAGGCATATTTAATTAACTTAATGCAAGCAAATTCACTAATTTTTCAAACACAGCACGCTTTATTAATTAAATGAGTTAAAAAGGTGAGTCAACAATTAGAGCTTTTTGCTAACTTTTCGTTTCCTAGCAGATAATGTCCTGATATTGTTATTTTCTTCATGGCAAACTATTTGAATAGTGCTTAATAAACGTCAATTTATAACATGTGAAAGTCTATTCACAACAACTTGTAAATTGGCAAAGTTATATCAAGTTTATTTGGTGGTCCCTTAATTTTGTCCAGTACACTTCCGGACCATGTAAAACCATGTACCATGTACTATGTAGTAGATTAATTCTTATCGGTTCCAATTATCCTTCCAAGTTTCTTTACAATAATATCCTTATATTTTCAAACGGATTCTTAATGACTGCCAGGTTTACTAATTAATGTCTTATTGTTTCAGGTGAGTTATCAACTCCCGAGTTTCGTTATAGTCGCTTGCCGCAGAGGAATTATTGCAAGGATTTATTAGTATGTAAGTACATGTTTGGATTTAATCGCCGTAATTTCTTGGATACGTCCGAATCCAATTGGATTTTAGTTAACACGTCTCCACGTAAGTGCACACTAACCACCTGCAACACCTGATTGAGAATAGATTGGGTTGTTATTAGTATGAATTGATTGGGCTGTTATCCAAATAATCCAACTACTTAATTTTCAACGATAATCTTCGAATTTGGTCTGTTTCGTAGAAATTATAAAAAATCTTGTATGTAACACGTTACGATATGCCATTTTTTGTAACTTGAGTGATATTGCCGAGGAACTAGCTCTGCTCGTCCCAAAAATATCACACTCGTCACATAAAATGATTATTATAACTGGTTTTATAATTAGCTAATTTCTCATCCATATTTAATTCATATCCTACTTTGAACAAAAATTCGACACTAATTTACACTAAGAAATAAAGTTTCAACTGAAAAAAACTTTTGTATAAAAATATGTACACTCCAACATTTTTTCAATATTGACAATTTGTGTTCAAGGGGCACCAAAATGTAAAAAGATTTTTTATTTCAATATTACACACATACATCTAAAATTTAGTAAATGCTTATTTAAAAGTAAATTTTTAACTCAAAAAAACTGTTATAATTTTAAGCAAAAGAAAAATGCACATCCAATCATTTTTTAATTGATTGTCAACTAAACTTCAAACGGTATCTCCCTAGCATTGCTAGTTTATATGAATAAGCGCCAGAAATTAAAGATCCAATAGGTGAAATAATTTTCCAAGGAGTACAGGCATCAGGATAATCTTTCGTTTTAATTTTTCTTTAAGTTTAAATTTAATATTATTATTAGTATTTATTGGATGAAGGAATGAAGAATGCGTTTTCAAGTATACTATCTGAAATAAAGGAAATAAGGAGAGAAAACCAAGATTTTAAAACTGAATTAAGAAGGTCAATGTTGTAGGCAACTTTAAGTTTGACATTGATCAGTACTTGATCGAAACTATAGTTACTATTTTTCAATAAACAAGTGTGTAAAATAAAGTGTTTGTTTTATTTAATTTGAACTTAGAAGCATTAAGAATGAAAACGAAGAAATAAAAAATGAACTGCAAAACCAAAGAAGAATAGATATAGAATTGCAGCAGCAAATAGAGAATATAGACAAATGTAGGAAATTAAATAATATTGTAATAACTGGAGTAAATATTGAGGTATCAAATGGCAATGACCTGAGCAGCGATGTTGTAAATTTAATAAATGATAAACTACTAATTACAACACAGATCAAACATGCATACAAAATAAGAGAATAAAAAGAGACACCACAAATGAAATCAGAAATAATGAAAAACAAAAACTTATTAAAAGGAGACAAACAACAGATATATATCAACAACGATTATACAAGAAGAGAACAATATATACAAAAAAATAAGGATGTTGGCAAAAGTAGAGAGAAAAAAGCCATAAAATGAAAATTGGATATCAAAAACTGATCTTAAATGGTACAATACTGAAATGGAATGACCAAATAAATACTGGAACTGGAAGCAAAAAACTAGCAGTTAAGCAAAAGAGAAAGTCTCGGAAACAACTAAGCACGCCAAAGGAACAAAGGGTATATAAAGTAAAGAAAGGAAATTGGCGGCTAGCGACATGGAATGTGCGAGGAATAAATGGTAAAGAACGGGAACTAATAAGTGAGTTCCTAGAAGCAAGACTTGATATGCTGGCAGTAACTGAAACGAAGAAAAAGGGAACAGGCATAGTAAATCTTAATGAAAACCACACCTTTAAATATAGTGGAGTTATACAAGAAGAAAGAGCCAGAGGTGGGGTTGGAGTAATTCTACAGTAATACTACTTATCCAGTTACTACATAGTAACTGGATAAATATGGTCAGAAAATGGACAAGTATAACTGAAAGAATATTGGAGGTAGAATTTGAAATAAATCACAGTGATACATTAACATTTCTAGTGTTGTATGGACCAAATGAGGATGATAGATCAGACATAATGGATACATTTTGGGAAGAACCGACAGTAATAACCGAAAATGTTAAGGGAAAACTAATAGTAGCTAGAAACCTCAACGCCAGAGTAGGCAAATCACGAGAACTGGTGGAAAACATACTTGAAACGCAGCAAGAAAATACAAGAAATAATAATGGGCAACGAATCATTGAATACAGTAAAGAAAATAATCTTATTATAACAAATGCATACTACATACATAAAGACATCCACAAATACACAAGAGAGGTACGAAGTAAATCGGAAACATCAATCATAGACTACATCCTAATATCGAAAAATATAAGGCAAATGGTCAAAGACGATAGAGCGAGGAGAGGGGCTGAGATAGGCAGCGACCACTATCTGTTAGTGGGCAAAATTGTAGATGGAGGCGCACCACAATCGAAGGAAAAAACGGACAAGAGCAACAAAAAATTAGAGACATTTGAAACAGTTAAGCTGAGGAACAAAAAAGTAGCAACGAGATACCAAGAGAGAATACAGAATATTCTAGAAAATATGGAAACGATGCTTCAGACAAAACCAATAGAATTAGAAGATATATGGCAAATCTTTAAGAAGGTACTAATAACGGCAGCCAAAGATACATGCGGAACAACACGGATAGGCCCGAAGAAGAAAACAAACCTAATGGTGGACAGAGGAAATTTAAAAAAAAGTGAAGCGGAAGAAGAAAAAAATGGAAGGAATACCTGGAGAGCAAACACTAAACATCCTATGAAGAATACAAAAAAGAGAGAAGAAAAGCTAAAGAATTGGTGGTAGAGCAAAGAAGAGAACACGGGAAGTTTTCGGAACAAAATGGAAGAAGACTGTAACAGCACCCAATTACTATTCTACAAAGTGATCAAGAACCTACGCAAATATAAACACATAAGACAGATAACGATCAAAGATAAGACAGGAAAATTATTGCAGACTGAAGAACGAACGATGGACACATGGCGCGAATATTTTAAAGAACTCCAAGACAAAGAAGCAGACAAAAATATAGTAGTAACCCCAATAAACTATGAAAGGACAATTGATGACCAAGAAGAAGAATTTAAACTTGACGAAATCAAATTGGCAATAAAGACCCTTAAAGGAGGCAAGGCAAGTGGACATGATGGTATTATTCCTGAAATGATAAAGAACATGGTAAGAAAAGCTGAAATGATACTGTCGGAAATATTCAAGAGAGCATGGGAGGAAGAAAGAGTCCCACAAGACTGGGAAGTAGGGGTTATACTACCAATCTATAAAAAAAGGAGACAAGACGGATTGCCAAAATTTTTGAGGCATAACTCTCGTAAGTGTAGCGGGAAAAATATATGAAAGTGTACTTGAAATAAAACTGAGAAGTAAAATCACCACCCAAATTCTTGACTCGTAAAGTGGCTTCAGAAAGGTACATAGTGCCCAAGATCGTATATTTACCCTAAACCAGGTTATTGAAAAAATACGAACCCAGAATAAAGAGCCCTACTTGGCCTTCATCGATCTAGAAAAGGCCTTTGATAGAGTACCCAGAAAGAGAGTGTGAGAAAGTCTATATAAAAGGGGGATTACACCAAAATTGATAACAGCCATCGAAAGTATGCATACAACAACCAGAAATTAAATTAGGACAAATAACTCCCAGTCACAAGAGTTCACCACAAAAGAGGGACTGAGGTAGGGAGGAGTACTTAGCCCAATTATCTTCGTCATTATAATGGACGACATAACAAGAAAATGCAGAGAGAAAATTAAAAAAACTATCGATTGGGTATAAAAACATGAAATAGGTACTGATTTCGGAATGTGCATTCGCTGACGACATAACATTACTGGCACCAACGGAAAAAGAACTGCATAAAAGTATTACAACATGGAAATAAGTCTTATCTCAGTACAACATGAAAATAAAAGTAACAAAAACAAAAATACCGGGGATAATACAAGAAGACAAACAAATTAAGAGCAAGATAGACAGCACAAGATTGGAACAAGTAGATGAATTCAAGTACCTGGGAGTCACAATAAATAATAAAGGGAATAACGAAACGGACATAAATGGAAGAATAGATAAAGCCACAAAGTTGTATCATGCACTGAATAAAGCGTTTATTGGGAGAAAAGAAGTATCGACAAAAACAAAAATTACAGTGTTCAAGACAATATTCAGACCGATACTCATTTACGGCAGCGAATCATCGGTATTAACAAATAAACAAAAAAGTAAGATAAAAAATAGAGATGAGGTACCTAAGGAGCGTAAACGGTATTACAATAACAGATGGACAGAATAAGAAATAACGACACAAGAGCAAAAGTAGGGGTAAACCCAGTACTACAAGAAATTGAGAAGAATAAACTAAAATGGTTCGGATATATAAGAAGAATGACAGAGACTAGACAAGTTAAATGAATGTGGGAGTGTAAAATCAGACCACAGAGAAATAGAGGAAGACCAAAAGAAACCTGAAACAGCAGCACCAACAAAATTCTAATACAAAATGGTTTAACGTGGCAAGAAGCGAAGAGACAAGCAAGAAACAAATCACAATAGCGACACCTAGTACATGGAAAGACATAATATATAAATATATATACACTGTGTATCAGCCAAATGGAATAAATTCGATAATAAATAAATGGGGGCGTGTTCGAAAAAACGCTCGGACACGTCGATTGTTATTTTTAGTTGCGCATTTTCTTCTACAAAATTTTTTTATACAGGGTGTGTCATGTGACCGTGGCCAATACCAACTTTCTTATTTTAAATGCAATACCTAGTATATTATTCAATTTTTGGATTCTTCAGACAATTCTAGACATATTTTATGTACAATGTCCTATACCTATCTTCAACTGTTTCGGAAATATTTAGTGTTTTCAGATTTATTGCAAAAATTAACATTAAAAAAAGAAAATTATTTCATTACAGAAATTCGTTACAACACACTCAAAAACTAATAAGTAATACTGTTTATTTCTTGATAATGTAAAAAAAACAATAAATTTCAATGGAGGAGATGTTCAAAATGCTCGCCGTGAACGTCTTGGCAACATCCTAATCTTAAATAGAAATTTCTTCTAACGTTACTCAACATCTCAGGCGTGACCGATCTAATCGCAAGCATTATTCGTCTTCTTAAGTCAGCTAAGTCGAGGGGTTTAGTTTTGTATAGAATACTTTTGACATATCCCCATAAGAAGAAGTCTAATGACGTCAGATCAGGGGATCGTGCTGGCCATTCCATCGATCCTCGCCTCCCTATCCACCGATTTGGAAATATTCGGTTGAGGTAGTTCCGGACATTGATTTGGTAATGGGGCGGTGCTCCATCTTGCTGAAACCATATCATATTCGCTGGAACTTGTGGGTTTGCTGGATCAGGATATAAGTTTGTCAAAGTTGGCACAACATTATTTTGGAGTAGTGCTAAATAATTATCACCATTTAAATTGCCATCAATGAAAAAGGGACCTATGATATGTTCTCCAACAATTCCTGTCCAAACATTAACCTTTACAGGGTATTCCGTATGTTCTTCTCTCATCCAGTGAGGATTTTCCGTCAACCAATAGCGGCAATTTTGACGATTAGCATGACCGTGAAGTGTAAAGGTGCACTCATCAGAAAACAAAATATGTTCTAATTGGAACACATTGTTATCTAACATTGCCATCATTTGTTCACAAAAATACGTTCTCCTATCAAAATCGTCTTCCTTGAGCTCCTGAGTTGGTATCATTTTATAGGGATGCATTTTAGTTTCGATGTTCGAAAAATCGATGAATGGCTAAGATTGAACATTGTGGCTGCTTGTCGACTAGAAGTATGTGGGTTTTCCACAAACTCAAGCATAATATCCAATTTGGTATCATCACTTATTGCATTGGCAGCTGCTTTTTTTATCTGCCTTACATGTCCAAGCTCACGAAACTGCTTTTCTATTTTACTAATTGTCCCTTGGGATATAGGCGGCAAATTTGGAAATTTTTCATGAAATAAGCGAGCAACTTCCATTTGTGTCCGTGTGTTATCTCCATAACCAATCATCTGTAGAATTGTAATTTTGTGCATTTCTGTTAAATTAACCATTTTTCTGATATGCAGTTAACGAAATTCAAACGACTATAACACTGACAACTAAACTGTCATGCAGGCAGACAACAATTTCCTAAGGCCAGGCGTTTTAAACAAAAGTAAACAAAAGTATTTATAGCTTTTGTTTATTTCATATCCGTAAAAAGGTAAAAAGGAACGCTGAAATGGTTTTTGCTTACTCTCTCATTATCAAGACCTAAATGGGAAATAATTATTGAATGTGTTGTAGCGAATTTCTGTAATCAAATAATTTTCTTTTTTTAATGTTAATTTTTGCAATAAATCTGAAAACACTTAATATTTCCGAAACAGTTGAAGATAGGTATATGCCATTGTACATGAAATATGTCTAGAATTTTCTGAAGAATCCAAAAATTGAATAATATACCAGGTGTTGCATTTAAAATAAGAAAGTTGGTATTGGCCACGGTCACATGACACACCCTGTATGAAAAGTTTTGTTGAAAAAAATGCGCAACTAAAAATAACAATCGACGTGTCCGAGCGTTTTTTCGAACACGCCCCCATTTATTTATTATTGAATTTATTCCATTTGGCTGATACACCCTGTATATATATATATATATATATACATATTAATATTAATATTTATGGGTCGAAAACTTCAAACGGTATATTTCCAGCATAAATCATTTTGTGTTCCAGGGGCACCAAAACGTGAACATTTTTTTTTTACTATAATATTACACATCTATTATCTATTTATCTATTATATATCTAAAATAAAAGTAACTGATTATTACATTTATAATATTTTATGTAAGACACGTTTAAACCTGAAGTTGTAGGATGCTTTGAAGTTGAGGTTAATATTCATGTTGCTGGTGAGCACTAAATTATCCTTCGAGTTCTCTTATTCGACATTAATTAGTTATGGAGACGTTATGTGCGGTCTGATGTTGGCTCTTAATAAATCACCATACATCATCACTCATGTTCACAATAAACTACAATCTGCAATGGCAGGAGGTAATTAAATTTAACCCGAAGCAGTGAATTCCCGCCGTCCACCCCATTTGCTTACTAACTAAATAATTTAAGCCATCTAGGTTACAAAACCTACAGTAATGGATAGGAATGTGTAGAATAAATATTTGTGCATTGCAATTCAGAGAGGACAATGAACGTTTATTCGAAACAATCATATAATACGTTTAATCACAAAAGCAATAATTTATTTAAACTTTAAATTACAGTAACATATACAGGATGTCGCAATATTGACGCCCGTGCTTTTGGGATTTGATTCAGGAAAGTAAAACAAATTGAAAATTAAGAGTAAAAAATGTTCCGTTTGTCCCTCGTTATAGAATTATAGATAAAAATGTAAGCAATAACTTTTTCGACCACTACTTAAAACACGATTTTGATTTATTCATTTTGTCAAATCTAGAGACATAACTATCAGATTTGACGATTACTTTGATAGATGTAGACAATATATATATATATATATATATATATATATATATATATATATATATATATATATATATATATATATATATATATATACTCGATATATATACTATATATATATATATATATATATATATATATATATATATATATATCGTTTTCCCTTCTACCAATTATGGTGTAGGGTTTTTTTAATTTTGCTCTGTCTTGTTATTCCTGGCTTGGTCTCATGATGTATTTCTTCCATTCTTTTCTGTTCTTCGCCATTTTTTTCGCCTCTGCTATTGTTTTCCCTTTTTTTTCACTAATTTCTTTCATTTCACTATCCCATGTTTTTATTGGCCTACCTCTCCTTTTCTTCTTTTGTGTTTTCGCCTGCCACACCTGTTTCACTTGTCTTTCCTCCTTCATCCTCTGCAGGTGTCCCCACCACTCTAATTTCATTCTCTGTATAAATTCTTCTACCGTTTCTATTTCCAGCTGATCTCTGAATTCTGTGTTCCTTATCCGGTCTCTTCTTGTCACTCCGATTATTCTCCTAAGGTACTTCACTTCCATTGCCTGGACTTTGCTCTTTTTTCTTTTCATTCGAACCCAAGACTCACACCCGAATGTCAGCATCGGTCTGTATATTGACTTAAATATGGACAGTTTTGTTTTTCTTGTTAGTTCCCTTTTAGTTATAACTGTTCTTAGTTGGAAATATAGCTTCGTTGTTTTTTTTTTTTTAATCTGCTATCAATTTCCTTTTCATTTCGACCTTCACTTTGTATTTCTACCCCTAGGTATTTGTATTGTTCTACTTGTTCTATTTTTGTATTATCTATTTTAATATCAATCTGTTCTTGCTTTCCCAATATCATCACTTTTGTATTGTTTTTATTCATTTGCATTCCATTTGTTTTTAGCGTTTCGTTCCATATATTTAGATTATTTTGTAGATCTTCTCTATTCCTTCCTATTATTATTATGTCATCCGCGAATGCTCCTTCTCTATTTCTACTCTTTTCAATTTGTTATGTCCAATCGTTATTGTTTTTACCTTTTCTCTGCATGTTCTAATTATTTCGTCTATAAATAAAAAGAAAAGTGTTGGACTTAGACCCCCACCTTGTCTTAATCCGTTGTTTGTTGTGAACTCGCTGGATTGTTGATTTCTTTTCACTATTATATTCCGGTTGTTCTGGTATATGCTTCTTATTACCCTTATCATCTTGTTGTTCACATTTCTTTCCTTTAAAATCGACCATACTTTTTCACGAGGCACTCTGTCGAACGCCTTCACCATATTTATGAATCCTATGTGCATCTATTTATTTTCATCGTTTGCCTGTTCCTGTATTTGTTTTATCATAAATATGTGGTCCTATATACTTCTGCCTTCCCTGAATCCACTCTGTGATTCCATTTATGTTCTTTCTGTGCTTTGTTTTAATTTTTTATTTATTAGGTGTTCATATATTTTCATATTTGTAGTTATTATATTAATTCCCCTGTAATTGTTGCAGTATTTTCTGTCGCCGTTCTTGTATATGGGTACTATCATTGCTGTCTGCCACTCCTTTGGCACACACTCTTCTTGCCATGCTTTGTTGTAGATTTTTAGTAGCATTGATTTCCCTTGTGTACCTAGTTTCTTGATCATTTCTGTTGTGGTTCTATTCACTCCTGCTGCTTTTCCGTTTTTTTATTTTCTTATTACTTCTGACAAATCTTCCATACTTATCTATTGTTGTTCTTCATTTTCTATATCTTGTTCTTGTTCGTTCGTATTTGTCACTTTTTCTTCCTCTTCCATGTTGAGTAACTTCTGAAAGTATTGTTTCCATCTCTCCATCCTTTCCATGTCATCTGTTATTATTTCTCCTTTTTTGTTCATTATATGTCTCGTCTCGTTTGTCCCTTTTGTCTTGTTCCTTTTGATTATGTTGTAGAACAGTTTTATGTTGTCTTTACTACTTTTCTCCATTTTGTCTCCTAATTCTCTCCAACTTGTTTTTTTTCTTCTATTACTAATTGTTTAACCATTTTTCTGCTGTGCTTGTATTTTTCATAGCTTTCTGCAGTTTTCTTTCCTAGATATTCTTTCCATGCTATCTTCTTGTTTTTATCTCCTCTTTTATCTCATTCGCCCACCATCCCGTTTGTCTTTTCGTGTTTGTCATTTGGTAGCTTCCACATGCTGTCTGTGTAGCTATTAGTATTATATTCTTGAATGCCTCCCACATTCCATCTAAGTCATCTTCCCTGTATGTATTTTGTTTGAGTAGATGTAGACAATATTATTTAGTATTATTCGTGTTTAATAAAGTTGAAATATATTTTTTTTATATATATTTGTTTACAACAAATATTTTTAAACTTAAACTAATGTAATTATTGTAAAAGATTCGCAAAACTCATACGTTTGATATGTAAATAACCTGGCAATTAACACTCACAAATTTGCATGAAATTGCTTTTCTAAAATTAAAACAGAACTGACTGCCAACTATGAAACTCTTCTTACTAATTGCTATTGGATACACACACACATTTTTTACACTTAATACAGGTCGTTTGCTTTTTTTGTAAATAATTACATTAAACTATCTCATTACTAAAGTAATTTACTGTGAAAATTTAAGAGTTGTACATTAATTTTCCAGATTGCTCTTTGAATGCAAGGTTCAATTTCGCTTGTTAACGCTTGACAAAGAATTTAATTGTGCGCGAATCTGTAAAGAGAAATGAAAATGTACACACAAAGGGAGTTCTGTGCCTTAAAAAGTTAGTTCAACATTTTCCAACATTAGATAATTAGATTGAAGAAAGGCGTAGCACTTATCGGAATTAAATATATTCAATACAAGACCGGTTTCGCCTTTGTTAGCGCATCATCGTGTTATCAACAATAACATACTTAATTATGCTGCATTACAAGCAAAACCAATCATACAGAAAGTGTCACAAAGTTTTTCTATCCGTTACCTTTATCCATGGGTTTGAACAATTATCAAATCATTCAGTATAAACTAGGCTACAGAAACATTGATTAATTTAATCAGAATATGTAATTTAATTGATGGCTTGTTAATTGTTAATGGCTGATAAATTAATCATTTATGTAATGGCGTACCTGATACATTATTCAATTATTTTGAAATAAAATAATTGGTGGCTTGTTTATTAAAGAAATAATTTAATTAAATAATTCGTGCAAAATACAAACTTCAATTTTATTAAATCTGCTAATTTGATTAATTACCTCATAATGACATTTAATTATAAGTATATTTATTATCTTAAGTTCGTCTTAATTTATTCAGCATTATAGCAGTTATTCAGCATTGTTATTTTTAAGGAAGCTGCTTGTCACAATCGCAGATATAATAAAAATGGCTGTTTGCGTTTACATAAAGTATCTGTTTGAATACGTGAATCACTCACGTGCGTGAGTGATTCACACACGCGCTAAAAACGTAAAATCCGGTAACTTGTGTTGCCTATACTTAAGGGTCAATTGAACTAAACAATTTCTTCATATCTGGAGAATGTAGTTGATTCTACATTTGATGCACATATTTAGAGTAATTGTTTTCTTAACACAATAGGTACATACATACATATAATAAATCCTTCGATTTCTTTTAGATTTTTTTAATTTATTAATTATTGTCTTCTTCTGAGAAACTATTTATTCATAAAAATGAATTCGTTCGTAATTTAAATTTGTGATAATCCACTTGATCATAAATATATTATATACAGTGACCTCCAAAAAGTCGGTATCGTATTGGGCATATTCTTTATTATTGATTTACAAAAAAATTAAAAAATGTACGGCATTAATTCGTTCTTGTCTAAAAACCGTATTAGCGTCTATCAGATGTACCGAGTAATTTTTACTTACCCAGAAAAACTCGTTTTTCAAAATGATGAAAATTGAAATAATGCTAATTTTCGGAAATCGCGCGAGTTATCATTGATATATTTTTACTGCAAGTTAGTTTTAGATTACTGAAACATTTCAAGGACATGTTTTTTTGTTATCTGTAACTTTTGCAATTTTTTCATATTTATCATCTCATCATTTAGGCCAGTATAAATGAACACATACAGGGTTTTTGTGGAACTAAAACATTAACAAGAGCAGATTCATATTTTTGGAAGCTATCTAAATAAATATTAATTATCATTGAAAAATATTTCTCCTATAAAGCACCTTGCATCAAAAACGTAGAAACTATGCAGTGACATAGCATTTTGATGAATAAAAATTCCAAAGAAATAATTAGTATTCCGAATTGGTTTTGCTACTGATACATGTTATAAGTTTTCATCAAACCCGAAAATAAAATTTGAGATTTAGTTTTCGTACCTAACTGAAATCTAAAAAACATGAAAAAAACATTAAAATATTAATTGTTGGAAAAGTTGCAGAAGACAAAAAATACTTATGAACTGTAAATAATTCAGTAATCTAAAACTTACAAGCAATAATAGAATCTCGTCGATATCATGCGCGATTTTAAAAAAATTGGCAGTATTTCCATTTTCATCGTTTGATAAAACGAGATTTACTAGATAAATAATAATCACTCGGTATATCTCATAGAGGCTAATAAGGTTTTTAAACAAGAACAAATTAATGTCGTGAAAAAGTTTTTAACAGCAAAAATAACACTGGTGAATTATTTTGGGATCAACTATTGCTGTTGAAATGAAACACAAATGAAGCAGCAAGTAGTTAAATGTATTAAATTTAAGTACATTTCTTTCACATTGCTATTATTGTTAGATTTTACTGACTCAATACAACTATCACCATTTAATTATCTGTAGTAATAACCCAATAGTAAGGTACAGTTTATTTAAGTTCAATTAGAGTTTTCGAAAGCACATTGCTTTGCAACAACCCAACGCCGAAAGCGGAGGGTTTTTAAGTGAAAACTATCCATGGGTAGTAATCAGTCTAATGTTATTTTGATTGGATATTGTCGCACACGTGACTACAGATACACGAATTTGATTGGATTTATACTTCAGCAAACACCTCTTAGCAAACATCATAAACATTTGTTTATCTACAAGTGAAATAAAATGTTCTTGAATCCGCTAGTACATTAATATTTATTTATATAACAAGTGAGCTAAGGGGATGTTTTTGAAAAAACATCCTTAGCTCATGTGTTTTACACAATTATGTCGAAATACGTTTAGTAGTTAGAGATTCAATTTTTATAATATCAAGTCGGTGAAAAGTCAGACATTTATTGTTACATCAAAATTTAAAAAGGCCGATTGTAATGTTTATGTATTAGAAGGGGAATTTTGAAACATGCTCGCAACGGTACAATGAAATAGTAGACAACAGAACTATACTTAGTAGTAGGAAAGACGTAATTCTTTCAAAGCCTGAAGAACTACTTATTTTTATTGTTAAATATGTAGATGATGAGTTTTTCGAAATCCAATAGTTGCTATTCAAATTATGCTCACCGTATCGGTTTCAATAAGTTGTGAAAGACCAGTAAACTTAAACTGATTATATCTTATTTAAGAGCTTCATTGGCCCATCAAGATTATCGGATCTTGCTATTTTGAGTGAAGAACGAGAAAAAACAGAAACAAATAAATTTTGCTGATACCGTGCGAGCATAAATTATTATCATCAACGTTTGCTTTGCAAAGCCATACAGCTTAGCTTAAAATTCATCAGTTTGGCACGTCATGTGTTAGACACAATTTTAACCAAGATTTGGTTAAATATGTCGTCCCTTTATAATTGTGATCTAAACCGAGCCCTACGTTTTACAGCCCAAGCCTTCTTGGATGAAAATAATTTTTGGTCGCACGGTATAATCGATCAATTAGCATCTATAAACGCACGTAAAGTACATTTCAAGATATTTACTATTTGTACTTGTTCTAATGTCTCTAATATTGCCTTAAGCCTTACATTGCAAATTTGATGTTGGAATTAATAAAAGATATAATCCTTCGTGTTTGATTTATTGATGTAAATTGACAAGGGCGCACATTTTTGCTATGCCATGGGTAAAACTTTAAAATTTGTTTTACTGAATTATTTGTTGGCATTGAATAGAGCAATAATTGATTTGCACTTATTGTAGTTGCAGCAAAAATTAAGTACTAATTTAGCCGTTGTGAAGAACTTTGTTTTGGAAGAACCAAATTTTACGTTAATTATAAATTGAGTCGTTGTGAATGTAGTTTAACCATGCCAAATTTACAACTAATAATCTAATGAAATTGCCAGTGCAAAATGAAACAATAAATAGCCACTAATTTATTCAGGTTGAGTGGTATGTCGGAGGATAATTTCGTAAACTATTTTTGTTATACCTAAAATTAAACTTAAAATTTGATATAGGTGTGTTGACAACAGAGACACAAGAGTATAGAGCATTAAATCCTGTCAAATCAATCGTCGCTAATGTTAAAGTCGTGTGATTGATTGTTTATATCATTACTTAAATATTTCGTGATATTTTTAGTTATGCAACACAATTAACAAGATATTTTCCGTAGTTCGGTTTGGTGAATGATGCATGAGCTCAGGCCTTCCCCTTGCAAGCGCACGCATCATTTACTAATGGCCCCCGCCAATGTAACATGATACCCATGATGGGTAGACAAATATGTCGCCTACGAGAATTATTGGCTTCACGTATGCAACAATGGAAACATCTTGCAGTTGGGGCAAAAGTAACAGTTTATAGAGAAAGAAGCTTGGAATTGGCTGCATATCTTAAGAAGAAAAACCCTATTCTCTACTGCAACGCCATTCAAGGTTTATTTCAAAAAATTGAGCCAACCATATGAAAAAAAAAATGAATGTAGATTGTTCATTGACGGTTTTAAGTATAGTTTAAAGACTCTTCTTTTACACAATGGGAATAAAAAAAACCATCCGTACCAATTGCTCATGCTGTTAATACTAAGGAAAATTACGAATCAATGACTCAAATTTTAACTTTACTCAAATACGAAGATCATAAATGGAAGATATGTGGTGATTTAATGGTATGTGATTCAATGTTCTATGTATATCGTAAATCCCAAATTTACATTAAATCAAATTTATTTAGGTCATTGCTTTGTTAACAGGCATGCAATGAGGTTGCACAAAATATTGTTGTTTCCTTTGTTTATGGAATAGTCGAGCTACAAGTCATCATTACTCTAGAACAGATTGGCCACAAAGAACAGAGTATTCTCCTGGAAAACCGAACATTCCAAAAAATCCATTAATTGATCCAAATGACGTTCTACTTCCACCACTGCATATAAAACTAGTTCTTTTCAAAAACTTTGTCGAGGCTCTAAATAAAGTTGGTGCAGCTTTTAAACATTTGTTAGCAGTTTTGCCTACAATTTCATTTGCTAAAATTAAAGAAAGCATATTTGTTGGTCCTCAGATCAGGAAGTTATTGAATGATGATTATTTCTCACAATGTTTATCAGAGAAAGAATCTGCTGCCTGGCAATCTTTCAAAAGCATCGTAGATGGTTTCTTGGAAACAATAAAAGTAATAACTACAGACAAATTGTTACTGAATTATTGAAAAACTATTGTGATTTAGGTGCACGGATGTCTCTCAAGATGCATTTTTTGCATTCACATTTGAACTTTTTTCCACAAAACCTAGGTGCTGTGAGTGATAAATAAGGATAACGTGCTCATCTAGATTTAATGAAAATTGAAAGATATTATCAAGGATTTTGGGACAATAGTATGCTGGGAGGTTATTGCTGGACTCTAATACGTGAAACTGACCCAGATAAATACAAACGATGTTAAAACACTCCCATTTACTTCAAAAATTTCATTTATTTTTGAATAAATTAACGATTTTTAATAAAAACATACGAAAACAATAATATTTTATATCTCGCAAACCTGACCTGATGAAAAAAAAAGGTCAGATTCGAATTCAGCGCACCAAATTACCGTCAAAACACTATTTGGTTACTCCAGTCCAAAACCTTGGATACCAGTGTAATTGTTCTAATATCTTAAATAACAGCCGAGTTTGAAGAAAAATCGAAAATCAGTTTTTTTCTGGTGTGGTTTAAACCATAATCATTTTAGCAAAAATCCAATTTAATGAAACATCATAAAAACATTTGGTTTTGAATGAAGGTGTAAATGAGATATCGCGAAGCCGATTAGCGAGAAATGATCTATACTTCTATAGGAATAAAAAACTATTCGTGAAAGCAGTTATTGACAATAACTGTCGTTATGGGCATTAAAATGATCTATAGGAATACAAAACTATTTGTGAAAGCAGTTATTGCCAATAACTGTCGTTATGGGCATTTAAAAAAAATAGTCGTTGTAAATGACCACAGCATTTTCCACAATTCTCGTCTTGACAGTTGTTAATGTCAATCAAATGCATAGCTGTTTTATGCAAAATCAAACAAATCTACATCAAAATAGAGTTTTCAAATATATCCGACCACTGTGCAATCAATACAAAAATAAAAGAAACAAGGACAATAAAACTAAAATATCAATGCTTCAAAACTACAACAACAAACCAACCAAAAATATCAGAAGAAATAACATCGATGAACACACACTATAAATAGCTTCGAGAAGCTATCAAAAACGTTGTAAAGAATATTAGAAAAAAAACAACAAACAAATAATATCAAAAGAAGAACAGAAACCCCCTGGATAAATACCTTTATAATAAAACAAATAAAACAAAGAAACAAACTTAAAAAAAACATCTCAAAAATCCAAACAATGAATTAATAAGACAAGAATACAACAAGCAAAAGAAATTAACAACAGCACAAATAAAAGAACAGATAATGCAATACTACAAAAACAAATTTCAAATAAATAAAGATAATCCAAACGAATTGTTTAAAATAATAAATGACCAAATAAACAAAAAAGAATCAAACAATAACTACATAGAAGAAATAAGAAAATAAACCGGAGTCACCACAAATAACTCGGAAGAAATAGCTAACGAAATAAACGTATATTTCGCAAATATTAGCAAAGAACTTGCAGAAAAACAAATAAGAAGCAGCCAAACAACACCCGTAACAACAAAAACAAAGAGGCAAATCGAAACTATCATCTTCCGAAAGACAACACAAGAAGAAATTAACTACATAATAACAAATTTAAAGAACCATAAAACACCGGGCTTTGATAAGATAACAAACGAAATCTTAAAACGAAGCAGAACAATTCTTACACACCTATTCTTGTACAAATCGTAAATTCAGTACTCGAAGAAGGAATATATCCTTAATATATGAAAACCAGCACAATAATACCAATTTACAAAAAAGGAGACAAAACCAACCCGGAAAATTACAGACCTATTTTATTATTGTCAACCCTAAATAACGTATTAGAGAAATCCATCCAAATTCAAATAACCAATCACTTGCTTAAAAACAAAATTATCAGCCAAGAACAATATGCCTACCAACAACATTCATGAACGGCATCGGCCACATAAGATCTCATACACCATATATCATCGAAGATGGACAAGAAACAACTAATATTAGCCATATACATTCACATGAAAAAAGCCTTCGACACTATATAAAAACCAAAATTAATCGAAAAACTTAAGGCAATAGGAATAACGGGAAAGGAGCTAAACATATTGAACACATATTTATCAAACAGAACACAAAAAACCAAAGTAAATAATGCAGAAAGCCTACCACTTGTAGCTGAATATGGAATACCACAAGGAGGAAACCTACCACCAATCTTATATATTATATATACAAACGATCTGCAGGAAATGAACTTGAAAGGAAAACCACATATATATGCAGATGACACCTGTATAGTTTACATGGAAAAAAAATAAAGAGAAATAGAAGACAATATGAACGAAGATATAAAACGCTGGAAAACTGTTTTTTTAATAACTTGCTAACAATAAACAAAGCAAAAACAGAATATATGATATTCTCAAACGATAAAACAACAAAAGATATAAACATCACGTTCAAGAATACAAAAATACAACAAATAAAAGAAGTCAATTATCTAGGACTTAAAATACAAAGCAATCTGAAATGGGATCAACACATAGAATCGCTTAAAAAAGGGAACTCTAAATCTATCGCCGCCATAATGAAAATCAGAAACTACGTACCGGAAGAGAAAAAGAAACAAATATATCATGCACTGTTTACATCAAATATCAACTATCTCTGCAACATATGGGGAAACACAACTGAAAAAAACCTGAATAAACTACAGACATAACAAAACAAAATATTAAAAATACTCTACAAACTGGACTGAAGAACAAATACAGCAGATTGATCGATGTGGCTTTTATTTGTTGAAAATTCATAATTACTAATGTATCAAATAAAGTTACGCACTTTTTAAATTTTTCAAAATTGTTTTTTATTGTTCACGACAATTGTTTCGCCACACTGTGGCTTCTTCAGGTGAAGAAATGATTCATAAACTGTGTACAATTTGCTTAAGTAATGTATTGATGGGGGTGGGGGTAGCTATTAACAAGTTTTAAAAATATTGAGGAGCGGTGAATGATTGACGTCCGTTTGGTCGTTAAGTAGGAGGCCGCTTAATTTCCTTTTGTTGATTTCCAGGCTTTCCAGGTGGTTAAGTTTCCTTCCTTTTTCTTCTTGATGGAGTATTTGGAATTTGGGGTCGAACGAATGTCCTTCCTCTCGTAGGTGGTTCGCGTACGTGGAAGAATTTTTATTATTAGTGAAACATTTTTGATGTTCCTCGATCCTTTCTGAGAAGGCACGACCTGTTTGCCCTGCGTAAATCATTGGGCAGTCCCCACACGTCAACATGTAAACCCCGCTGCGGTCAGTTTTGATAATTGGACTTTTGTTATTTTTTATTATCCTACCTAGGTTGTTGTTTGTTTTAAACGAGACTTTCACATTTCTAAATCAACGGCTTTTAAGAACTGCCTATACTGGTATCGCTATGTGGATGATGTAATAGTGGCGTTTACAGGAAGAAACAGACAACTAGATTCATTCCTTATTATTTTAAACAACTTACATACAAATATTCAGTTCACCATGGAGTTAGAAACAGATAACAAGATTAATTTTCTTGACTTAACAATATCAAAAATTAACAACAAACATGACTTCGCAATCTACAGGAAACCAACACACACTGACAACACCATCCACAATGACTCATTTCACCCAAAATCACAAAAAATGTCAGCATATAATTTCATGATACATAGATTACTAACCATCCCAATGACGGAACTCAATTATATACAAGAACTGAACATAATTAAACAAATTGCCGGAAAAAATGGATTTCACGAAAACCTCATTGATACCATATTAAAAGCTAAAATTAAACAACGAACTACAAACTTAATATACCCACGAGGAAAATATAATAATCATATGAAGTATGCCTCCATCACGTATTCAGGATCCTCATCCTTAAAAATTGCAAACATCCTGAAAAAGAAAAATGTGAAAGTCTCGTTTAAAACAAACAACAACCTAGGTAGGATAATAAAAAATAACAAAAGTCCAATTATCAAAACTGACCGCAGCGGGGTTTACATGTTGACGTGTGGGGACTGCCCAATGATTTACGCAGGGCAAACAGGTCGTGCCTTCTCAGAAAGGATCGAGGAACATCAAAAATGTTTCACTAATAATAAAAATTCTTCCACGTACGCGAACCACCTACGAGAGGAAGGACATTCGTTCGACCCCAAATTCCAAATACTCCATCAAGAAGAAAAAGGAAGGAAACTTAACCACCTGGAAAGCCTGGAAATCAACAAAAGGAAATTAAGCGGCCTCCTACTTAACGACCAAACGGACGTCAATCATTCACCGCTCCTCAATATTTTTAAAACTTGTTAATAGCTACCCCCACCCCCATCAATACACTACTTAAGCAAATTGTACACAGTTTATGAATCATTTCTTCACCTGAAGAAGCCACAGTGTGGCGAAACAATTGTCGTGAACAATAAAAAACAATTTTGAAAATTTAAAAAGTGCGTAACTTTATTTGATACATTAGTAAATACAGCAGAATTATATAAGAAATCTAAGGAGCTCAATGTAAGAAACATGATAGAACAAAGTAATCTACTATTAATATATAAAATTAAAAACCACCTAATAAAAACGAACATGACACTATCAAATAATAAACAATTCCATCAACACAATACAAGAAGAAAGTCAGATCTGAGAACAGAAAAATTTACAACAACAAAACATACACAAAACCTAACAACGAAAACAATAAATAAATATAACAACCTGAACGAACACAAGAAAACTAAAATACATACCTTTTAAAGTAAAAACAAAAAACCTAATTTTAACTAACAAGATCTAAACAAGAGGAATGAAGAAGACCGACAACATCCTTCAATACCATTAACCCAGGAGGGGAGATAAATCCCACAACTCCCGAAGGGGAAGACAGAAGGAAGAAAACATGCAATATTTTAAACAGTATTATTAATGATATTATATAGAATGTTCTTTATATGAGCTATTGTACTGGTATAAATTTAAAATAAACTATTATTATTTAAAAAATATGAGTATCAACGCACAACCTAACACCCTGTATACAGACATTTCATGAATATTCAATTGCCAGAATCAACTCAAAATATGGTTAATCTTAAGCAAACAAAAATACGGTTAACCTTGTGATATTATTTAACTCATTAAAGCCCTGATCTGTTTTCACTTACTTAGTTGCACTGAGGTTTGAATCAACCAACAACTATGATAATTTGTAGTATACGTTACGTGTAAGTTGTGTAGTGAATAATTACCCATATAATGCTCTACGAGCCCCAGAATGCTCTTGATGTCCAAATATTAAATACTCATTTCGACTGTCTACGGTTTATTACACTGTCTGCTCAGAAATAGGGGAATTTCCGCAAATGTTGCAAATGCACGTACCGAGAATACCAGAAACGGTATGATATTTATGCAAATATTTGTCACTAATTAATTACTTGGGGATGATATAAATATTATATTAGCAATTATATAGTTATAGTTTTGATCAAGCTTTGTAATTAAATTAGTTCTGATTAATATTGTGATGGTGAATAATATCGATCAATAGTCTATTATGTACATAAAGGGTTGTGCGTCGGACAACGCACCATAGGGATTTACATGTAAACACATAATTTTTCAAATATTGTCTTCCCTTATTATTCTAGATAAAAACTGTAATGAAGTTTTTTGTAAGGAAAAAAATACTGCGTTAATTTATTCTGTTACTTTTAATATTTCCATTTCCATTTTCATTTTTAATACAGATGCTTTAATCAATAACGTTAAAAATCGACGATCAAAAATTCGACGAGCCTTCGTTTAATATTCCAATCATTAAATAGGCGATGTACCGACCACATGAATCAGTAGTTTCATCTACACAGAACCATATGTAATTGTTGCCAATTATCTTATTCATTTCCTCAATAGTGTGTTTATATACTTGCTCGACATAGTTTTGCGAATGGTTCATTCGCCAGTAATATATCTACCGGTGTATTTTTGTAAAAAAAAATTAAACATTCTATTATCTAGTTTTTTTAACGGAATGTAAGAAGATACCATCGTATTGCATAAATCAAATAAAATTTCCTTTTCATTCTGTGTAGAAGAACTCGCAAAAGACTCGGAAATAGTTTGTTTTGGTACTCAGGATACTGCTTGCAGATTTGTGTTTTTTTTTATTTTCCGGGTCAACTGTTGTTTTGATATGTTGTGTTATGTTATTTTTTTTTCTCGCAGTTAATCTACAACATAATACATGCTTGTACCTAGGCCAATAGCAACACAAAATAATACTTACCTGTTTGATACAAGCCCTGCAAATTAATTTGCCGTTCTCATATTTTAATTCAGAATGTCCACGTATCCATTCATCGACGGAAGGTTTTACTTTCGGCATTTTATACAAGAAAACTTATAAACACGCAATACACACAAGGCACAAGCACAACGCACTGAAGATTGAGATAAATTGGACTGAATTGATAGCACACTTGCCCCAGATGCGCTCTGTGCACGTAAAAATAGGGTAATCCCCGAAATAATCAAGCTTTGTTTATCAAATATCACGTACGCACGCTCGCTTTGTTGATGATTTTGTGATAACCAAGAACTCTAGACGTAACGGAGTAATATTAATACTGAATTCTTATTACAATAATGTGCAACATAATATATTCCTAGCTAATATAAATAATATGCTACAAAATTGAGAAATACGCAAATAAGCACAAAAAAATAAGGAAATATGCACAAAAATTGCATTAAAGCAATTATAAGCTTAAAAACTGAAAATATGCGTTACTTGTCACGTTACTTCATTTGCAGAAATTCGTATAGATTTGAGGTCATTTTGGTTTGCTTTTAAAACTGATGTATAACATAATACCTAGAAATCCGCGCCTTGTTCATGATTCAAATGAGAGCTTCATCTATACTAGATTCAGCATCGCTCTATATCCATATACTGCAATGCCTATCGGATGAAGGTTTATCTGATTATCTGCGGAATTAATCCCACTGCAAACTCACTCTATCGATAATACCATTTGAGGTCAGCGTGGCCGCAATGACATTGGATTTTCTGACCGATTATCACCAATAGTGACCATATAATGTTTTGTAATCAATGTAACGTTAAATACCTTCAACAACTAAATATTGCATATACAGTGTGTTCATCTTTCGAACATTTGCATGGGGATCCTGGTTATCTTAAGTGGTATGAATTGGTTTAGATTGGAGCACAGTTGCATAGATTTCTGTTGAACAGGTTTTTATGCAAATAGAAATGTAACCTCATAAGTTTAGTTAAAATAACAATATAATATTGTTTAACCAATAAATAATATTAGTTTGATTTGGAGCATAGTTGCAAAGATTTCTGTTAAACAAGTTTTTATACAAACAGAAATATAACCGCACAAGTTTAGTTAAAATAATCGTCAAAATAGAAATATACGAATTCCGTTTTTATTTTTTATTTTACAGAGTATTCTTAAAGTATTGAATAAATTAATTATTTCGTAAATTAATATTATTTTTCAAACATCCTCGCATAAGAGTTCTAATTTAGAAAATACACATTTTGTTGTGAATCAAATTTTTTTGTCATAATTTGGTGTCAAGTTATGACGTCTTCGCTTTTTCTTAAATGGCCTAATACTTTTATAGCCCTATTATAAATTGTTATATAACTATTTTATAAATAATTTATAAATTTTAAGGTAACCCTAATATTTTTGTAATTATTTGATAGACTCTTATTTTTCTGGATATAACGGTATACATTTTTTGTATATCTTGTATATGAAACATTTTCATGAAAATTCAATTGAAAGTTATTAAATAAATTATATTGGTATTTATTTCGAAAAATAACTGAAATAATTATAAAAAACGTTCGAACTGCAATCCTCTTTGAACTTGGCAGTATCTTATGTAGAAAATGATTTTTTATTGAATTTTGTTTATGGTTTCTGGCGAAATCCTACCATTTTCTATTTGAATTCAATCTTTCGGGTATCGTCTATTCTTAGACTTAGTTTTGGTTGTAAAGCTTTTCAAATGTCTCCAACGAAATAATTAAGTGGCCACTTAATAGGTTCTCTTACAATTTCTTCTTTTCTTTTTCAAACGAGCCTCTTTTGAGGCAAGCCGTGTAAATAAATTTGCCAAAACGGTTTTTTGGGGCTAATGTGACTGGACTATCAACAATATTAACACATGTAAAGTGAACTTTTTAAAATTGAAATTTCTTCGTAAACATTGGTTATCACAGTGACGAAAAATAAGTGAAATGAAAAAGATAAATAAATGCATGTTTAAATATCATAGGCGAAATTACATAACGCAGAAATTCGAATTTTCGAAATATTTCAAAAACAACTTATTTTGAGATTATGCTTGTATAATACTTTTTGTAGCAAATTGTAAACAATGATAAAATGTCAGACACTCCATTAAAAAAAATACGTTTACTTTAAGTGGGCACTTAACTAATGACATTTTTCAGTGACTAATTGTCAACATTTTTAGCTGCTATATATATATATAGCAGCATATATATATATATATATATATATATATATATATATATATATATATCTATATATATATATATATATATATATATATATATATATATACATTGTTACGTTTTTATTTACTGCCCCACGTTGGCTGCCAAATTTTTACGTTTTTATTGCCCTACGTTCGGGACTACAAATGTTACGTTTTTGTTTACTCTGCCTATTTTATTAGTGTTGAATATTTAAGCATTTACTTGTTTTGTAACTTTTTGTTCTTTCTCTTATCTCAGGTTCAATAACTAAATAGAGTTTTGTTCAAATACTTTAATGAATTGAAAATAACCAAAAATATTAAAACGTCTAATATAAACTGAACTAAACAAACAAATCAAAAACAATAGAAAACAAAACTATTAAATAAATAATAAACTATGGCCAACATTAACAAACTAAATCCTATATACACAAGCCAACTTATGTGATAATATGACTCTTGCACTTTACTCAAACTTTCTACTTGCAGTTTTCTTCTTGTGGTTCCTTGATTAATTCGTCCTCTTGTCCCTGCGTTCTCCTTTTGATCCTTTGTTGATTCCCACAAAAGTAAACAGCTACTTTTGTGTGCGAAGTTGAGCGGCTTGAAGTCCTGATTTTTGAATATCTCCGTCACGGCTCCTATCTTGTTGAACTCCTCTCCTGGTTGACTGTCTTCTTCCAGTCCTATGTCCAATCGTTGAAACCCCTTAAATATTTTGTAATGTATTCGTATTAGTATCGCAACATCTCCACCCGCGATCCACACGCGTCTCTCCCACTCGTCAATCTCTTTGTTGATTATTTTCGACTTTCCATTATTCAATTCCCCAAGCGTCTATGCACGAAGTCACCTGTCACCCGTGGTAACCGATCAACAACCTCCATCCGTGGATTGCTTTGTATATTTGTGCATACTTGTTCATATTCACATTTACAATATTTACAATAATTTTTGTTAACTTGTGCCCTAAAGATTATAATTCTATCTAATACCTATATAATAATAACAATAAATCTATTCTAATTAATCAAAATAAATAATACAAATACCATCACAATATATATATATATATATATATATATATATATATATATATATATATATATATATATCAGTTAAAGAAATACCTTTCAGCTACAATTAGAGATAAATTTTCCATTTTTATCTTATTTGTAAGAAAAATTCGAGCCATTTTTCATAACGTCTCTTTGAGGCCAAAATCTTGCGATTTAATTTGTATCTCAGAAACTAAAAGAGGTAGGTATATATAGCTATGTTATTATTAGGGTTTAATTATTTTAACACAATAATTTTAATTTCCCCCACGTTGAGGGTGCCAAATGCCACGTTATAGACTATGCCCCACGTTCGGGCAATGCCCCACAAAATGTGATGTTATACTAAGTCTATTAACTGCGTAGATTTATTATTGGGTTGATAATTTAGAATCATAAAATTGTTACGTACTTTTGTTGTTACGAATTTTATTATTTTGTTTTTCTCTTATCTCACGTCAAAAAGTGGGATCAAAATGAATTAGATGGCAGGCAAAGAATATTAATTTTAATTAATATTTATTATAATATTAAATATTTAGATAATTGATAACAAAACCAACACTACACTAATTCAATATGAAACAAAATGAACACTTGACAATAGAAAGCAAGTCCTATCACTAATTAACAAACTAACGCTATCCATATTTAATAACAATAATTCCCTAAATTCCTAATTCGCAAAATTAACAACCTAATTGAGTAGTAATTTTAGTAAATTCTACCTGGCATTCATATTCATATTCCTGGTGAATAGCGGCAACTCGCAGTAGTGATCGGCAATCCTGGTTGCAGATGTCGAATCAGTAAATTCGATTAAGTCGGCACCAATTCCCTTTATTCAAAGTCCTGCTGTCCTCGGTTGATCCTCTTCTGTAGTTAACGTTCTCGCTGAATCGTCTTTGGGGGTTGAAGTTCTCGTTGAATCCTGTTGGACTCATTTCAGCTGTTCCGTGTTGATAATGATTCCCTAGTTCACGTCGAGTGTTTACAGATGCTCGAACGCAAATAATTACTGTCCCGAAATTGATTATATCTGCGTAAACAAAACGTAAATCAAACTGTTTTTGAATAACGCGTGAATGTAAATAAATATTGTTCGACGATATTTGTTTCTGTACAGCTATTTTCTTTTTCTCTGCTGACCAACGTGGATGCTCCGGGATCTAAAGCGAATCTGATTGTTTATCGGCGTTCAGCCTTTTTAAAACCTTGGTAAAACAAGTGATTTTCGCTTGTTGAAATCCGCCTACGCTGATCCAAATAAGCGTGCAAATTGTCGAGTTGCTACCCGAATCCAGTTTGTAACCACGGCAACGAATCAACAAATTATAATTATGATTATAATTATCCATATACCGGTGAAACCATAACTCCAATTGTGATTTGAATCTGATATTCGAGATCCTTGTATATTTCTGCTTCTGTACGAATGTCGAACGCCTTTTTACGATGAGTTTGAATTTTCCATTGAATTTTATACATATTACTGATAATTGCAATTATTTTACGTTAATTGTGCCCTCAATTAATTATAATTCCAGCTATACAAATCCCAATTTGACTACCTAATCTTTATATAACAAAATCAGCCATGTTTGGAAGAATTTTTTTTTCAAATTTTTATATTACCGAGAATCCTATAAAGTGTTCATGGTACATGAGCGTGGGACACCCTGTATACATAAACCCATTATTTCAACCAAAATAATCTTACTGCATCTTTCAACCTAAAACTAATTTTTATCAATTAAAATAAACAAGATTTATATGCCACATTGATTTAAATAAAAAAATCTTATTTTTAATTATTCATTGTTTTGCACTTTTTGTGTATTCCAATACGTAAACAATTTAAAATATAATGTAACAATAGTGCTTGCATGCTTTAAAGTAGGTAACTGTTAGTAGGCAAAATAGTTTTTTTTTCTTCCATTTTTTGGTCCATCACATGGTACAGAAAATTCCAAATTCAAGAAAGTATTAAAAAAACGTATAATTTAAATCTTTATGTAAATCAATTGATATAAATGACATCTACACTGGCAAAACCTGATCTGAAATATAAAACAATAAAGAAATCATTGGTTTTTGTTTTTTTTAATCATGATTTATTTCAACCCTGGTTTGAAGTTTCTAGTATTGTTATTTGAAACAATCGAAAGTAGATTGATTTGTAAATTTATCTACCTGTTGCAGATTATTGATAATAATGTCATTGCTCCTACGGTTTCATATGTGACTCGTACTTAAATTTTAATGTATATTATAACCTATATTTAGCAATATGGATATAAATAGTAACTCAGTTTATTAAATATTAAAATTAGAGTTCATTAAAATGGACAAAATATAAATTTTAAGATGTAGTAAACTGAACGAGTAAAATAATATGTGCAATTATCCTGAAACGTTTTGATCATTTGATTATAGAAATCATAATGTCCATTTTGATCTCTAATGTAGGCTCTGACTTGATGAAAGCCATGTTTACTTTATTATGCATATCGCTTCTGTAAACACATAAATCTGCACGATTAATTCGCAGCTTCGTCCAGGAGCCAATTTTAGCAGTAATCACCTGTCTGGCATCCAAAACAGCTTACCGCGTGGGAAACCTTTAAATGTGCTATAAAACGGGTGTATATTTAGATTTTCAATTTTCAGGTTGAACAAATTCAATAGTTTTATTTAAATTATTTTTAAACCTCCTGAAACATACTAGTTTTTACATTCTGGGCAGGTACTTTCCTAAGGGCAGCAAATTGGGGTGTTTCAAGTACTAGACTGTGAACCAATGTAGCCTTATAACAGATTATTATTTTTAAATTTTACTTGTGTAAAACTTAAATGTTATTATGACTGTGATAATTTGTGATTGACTGTGATTGAACACACAATGAAAAACTGAACCTGCTAAGACCGATTACTTGTTTTTTCTATGTGAACACCAATTTTAAGTCAATAAACTAATATTTATGATAATATTGTTGCAAATAGACTATCGGGATTTTAGAACTGAAACAATTGATGAAATAATTCAAAATAGTATAGAAGAAATATGAGAAAAATTACTTGATGACAATTTACTCCAAAAAAGTATTTTGCAACCATATACTTGAAATGCGTAGTTTTTGAAATATTTAAAAAAAGTCGAATTTCAGCATTATATAATTTTGCCTTTGCTATTTACACATGCATAATAGTTTGCATAATATGCTAGGATAACCGTTTACTTCGGTTCGTATTTAAAAAATCTATTGAAATGGAAGATATTTCCATATTACAGCTTAGTAAACTCATGTCATGCTAAAAAAATATAAACCATTTTCTCTCCGAATATTTTAATTGTTTTAAGAAACAATATTGAATGATTTAAAACCTGTATTAGCTATATAGAAGCACATAGTTAAATATTTATTATACAAACCGTTAAAATAGACGTTTAACGAACGGAAAGTTTAACGGGTCGAGCATCAGCGAGACCGTTAATGTCCGCTAGTAGAAAATACTCCCGTTATTATAATAAAATCCCCACAAAATTTGCAGATTTGCATCTGCAGAATCTTCCATTGCATTGGAAATAAATTCTACACCACAACTACTAGTATATCATGCAATATTAGCATTAAATTTATTTGATATTGATACAATGATTTTTGAGATATAGTTATTTAAGTACGAGACTTATGGAGAAATACGTATAATCCCCTCAAAATTTAATATCTCCAGAATCTCACATTGTATTGGAATTAAATTCTACAGCATAACTACTAGTATATCTTGCAATATCAGCATTACATTTAATTGATATTGATGCGGTGATTTTTGAGATACAGTTGTTTAAGTACGAGACTTACGGATATATACTTAAAATCCCCATAAAATTTAATATCTCCAGAATCTCCCATTGCATTAGAATTAAATTCTACAGCATAACTACTAGTATATCATGCAATATTAGTATTACATTTAATTGATATTGATGCTGTGATTTTTGAGATATCGTCATTTAAGTACGAGACTTATGGAGAAATACTTAAAATCCCCTCAAAGTTTAATATCTCAAGAATCTAACATTGGATTAGAATTAAATTCTACAGCATAACTACTAGTATATCTTGCATTATCTGCATTACATTTAATGGATATTGGTACGGTGATTTTTATATATCGTTATTTAAGTACGTGACTTACGGAGAAATACTTGAAATCCCCTCAAAATTTAAAATCTCCAGAATTTCCTATTGTATTGGAATTGAATTCTACAAAAGAACTACTAGTATATCTTGCAATAGCTGCATTACATTTAATGGATATTGATACTGTGATTTTGATATTTCGTTATTTAAGTACGAGACGTATGGAGAAATACTTAAAATCCCCTCAAAATTTAATATCTCTAGAATCTCCCATTGCATTAAAATTATATTCTACAACATAACTACCAGTATATCATGCAATACCAGCATTACATTTAATTGATATTGATGCGGTGATTTTTGAGATATAGTTATTTAAGTACGAGACTTAAGGAGAAATACTTAAAATCCCCTCAAAATGTAATATCTCCAGAATTTCTCATTACATTAGAATTAAATTCTACAGCATAACTACTACTTTATCTTCCAATATCTGCATTACATTTGATGGATATTGATACGGTGATTTTCGAGATATCGTTATTTAAGTACGAGATTTATGGAGAAATACCTAAAATCGCCTCAAAATTTAATATCTATGGAGATATTAAATTAAAGATTCTGGAATCTCCCATTCCGTTGGAATTAAATTCTATAGCATAACTATCATGCAATATCAGCATAACATTTAATTGATATTAATGCGGTGATCTTTGAGATACAGTTATTTAAGTACGTGACTTATGGAATAATACTTAAAATCCCCACAATATTTAATATCTCCAGAATCTCCCATTGCATTAGTATTAAATTCTACAGCATAACAACCAGTATATCTTACAATATTTGCATTACATTTAATGGATATTAATACGGTGATTTTTGAGATATCGTTATTTAAGTACGAGATTTATGAAGAAATACTTAAAATCTCCTCAAAATTTAATATCTCAGGAATATCACATTGCATTGGAATTAAATTCTACAGCATAACTACTAGTATATCATGCAAAATCAGCATAACATTTAATTGATATTGATGCGGTGTGTTGATACTAGTATAAGACATACTAGTATATCTTGCAATATCTGCATTCCAATTAATGGGTATTGGTACTGTGATTTTTGAGATATCGTTATTTAAGTCGAGACTTATAGAGAAATACTTAAAATCCCCTCCAAATTTAATATCTCCAGAATCTTTCATTGCATTGGAATTAAATTCTACAGCATAACTACAAGTATATCATGAAATATATACATTACATTTAATTATTATTGATACGGTGATTTTTGAAATATCCTGATTTAAGTACGAGAGTTATGGAGAAATACTTAAAATCTCCTCAAAATTTAATATCTGTAGAATCTTCCATTGCATTAGAATTAAATTCTACGACATAACTACCAGTATATCTTGCAATATCTGCATTACATTTAATGGATATTGGTACAGTGATTTTTGATATATCGTTATTTAACTACGTGACTTATGGAGAAATATTTAAAATCCTCTTAAAATTTAATATCTCCAGAATCTCCCATTGTATAGGAATTAAATTTTACGAAGTAACTACTAGTGTATTTTACAATATTATCAATAAATTTAATTTGTACTGATAAGGTGATTTTTGAGATATCGATATTAAAGTACGATACTTATGGAGACATACTTAAAATCCCCTTAAAATTTAATATCTCCAGAATCTCCCATTGCATTGGAATTAAATGCTACAGCATAATATTAGTATATCATGCAATATCACCATTACGTTTAATTAATATTGACACGGTGATTTTTGAGATATAGTTATTTAAGTACGTGACTTATGGAGAAATACTTAAAATCCCCTCAAAATTTAATATCTCTAGAATCTCCCATTGCATTAGAATTAAATTCTACAGAATAACTACTAGTATATCATGCAATAGTAGCATTACATATAATTGATTGATACGGTGATACGGCATTAGAATTAAATACTATAGCATAACTACTAGTATATCTTGCAATATCACCATTACATGTAATGGATATTGATACGGTAATTTTTGATATATCGTTATTTAAGTACGTAACTTATGGAGAAATACTTAAAATCCTCTCAAAATTTTATATCTCCAGAATCTCCCATTGCATTATAATTAAATTCTACAGCATAACTACTAGTATATCTTGCAATATCAGCATTACATTTAATTGATATTGATGCGGTGATTTTTGAGATATAGTTATTTAAGTACGAGACTTATGGAGAAATACTTAAAATCCCCTCAAAATTTAATATCTCCAGAATCTCTTATTGTATTGGAATTAAATTCTACAAAATAACTACTAGTGTATCATATAATACCAGGAATAAATTTCATTCGTATTGATACGGTGATTTTTGAGATATCATTATTTAAGTCGAGACTTATGGAGAAATATTTAAAATCGCCACAAAATTTAATATCTCTAGATTCTAGAGATATTAAATTTTGTGTTCTAGAGTCTAGAATCTTCCATTGCATTGGAATTAAATTTTACACCATAACCTCAAGTATATCATGAAATATCAATATTACATTTAATTGATATTGATACGATGAATTTTGAGATAACGTTATTTAAGTACTTGACTTATGTAGACATTCTTAAACTCTCCACAATATTTAATATCTCCAGAATCTCCCAGTGCATAAGATTTAAATTCTACAGCATAACTACTAGTATATCATGCAATGGTAGCATTATATTTAATTCATTGATACGGTGATTTTTGAGATATCGTTATTTAAGTACGAGACTTATGGAGAAATACTTAAATTCCCCACAAAATATAATATCTCCAGAATTTCTCATTGCATTGGAATTAAACTCTACATAATAACTTCTAGTATATCATGCAATATCAGCTATAAATTTGATTCGTATTGATACGGTAATTTTGAGATATCATTATTTAAGTACGAGAGTTATGGAGAAATACTTAAAATCTCCACAAAATGTAATCTCTCCAGAATCACCCATTGCATTAAAATTAAATTCTACAGCATAACTACTAGTATATCTTGCAATCTCTGCATTACATTTAATGGATATTGAACGGCGATTTTTGGGATATCGTTATTTAAGTCGAGACTTGGGGAGAAATACTTAAAATCACCATAAAATATAATTACTCCAGAATCTCCCATTGCATTGAAATTAAATTCTACAAAATCACTACTATTATATCATGCAATATCAGCAATAAGTTTGATCGATATTGACACGGTAGTTTTTGATTTATCGTTATTTTAATATGAGCTTAATTGGATGGATATGAACTGCCACGGACTCTAAGAATGACGCATCCGTCCCGTCGAGCAGTCTGCTATCCTTCTCTTGTCCCTTACGGTAGGGGCACGGTAGACAAGGCTAGAAGACTGCTCAGACGGATGAACGCGTTATTCCTAGAGTCCGTGGAAATACAATAAGCCTAAAATATCGAATATTCAAAGTTTTTTTTTAATTTTTAAACCTCTCTTTTAATATTAACGAAATTGCACACATGATATATCGCTTAATATTAAAAAATAATTTCATTGATATTGATACGCCAGTTCTTAAGATTGCATTACTTAAATATGAGACAAATTGGAGGAACTGTTTTAAGAAATAAGCAATATAGAAACATACAAACATACACATAAACATACATACGTACAAACATACACATATACATACAGACAAACAAATATACAAACATATAAATATATAAACATACAAATGTACAAACATAAAAATATACAAACATACATACAACAAAAAATCAAATATACAAACATACATACTTGCAAACAAACATGCTCATATACAAACATACACTCTAGTATTATTATTTTCGAACGACAAAAAAAGCGACACTTTATAACAGGCTTAGTAAATGTTTTACATTTTTGCTTAGACACATTAGTGAGTGAAATGATATGCATGATATATGTATGTATATTTAGGTTAGGAATTTTTAAGGTTCAGAATGCCCAATGTAGCCATAATGTGCCACATTCTTGTGATGGTTTTAAAACAATATTTATAAAAAAATTATAGCAATAGAGTGCTTTTATTTTAAATAGTTAACGCAAAATGTGTGTGCATGCAGTGTCTTCAGTCCCAAACAGTAGAAATAGAAGGAAGTTAATGCGTCACAGCAAGGTGATACCACAATGCAAATAAACAGTCTTGACGCAGAAAGATAATTAAAGCAATTGTTTAAACACAAGTTAAATCCCAACCTGATATCCCAAAAATCAAGTGGCCTGCGATTATTTGAATAAGTGCCTGCAAACGCATAAAAAATAAATCATTTCTGGACGGTTACAGCGAATTTCAAACCCTAAACGGATTTATAAAGCCTAAAATGGGGCAAATTTAAATATGCAAAGATATACAGGAGGTTCCATTAAAAAAACTTTGATAATTTTAGGGCTTTTGGAATACCTTGTGTAATATGAAATTAATTTTAAAAAGTAACCATAATAGACCCCCATATATCCCAAAATGTGAACTTTTTGAAAGTCACGTATTTTGGCCACAATACTCCGTCTCGTATAGCGTGAATAACCCTGTATAATCGGAAATCCCCCGAAACTTTATAACTTATTTTAAACGTGCGTTATTCCTGCAATTTATAACATGAAACGTGAAAATTACAGAGCTTTAAATTTTAAATATGTACTCGCCGGCAATTACCGTTTTGGGAGTTATTTGTTCTTTTTTATTATGCTCAACTAAGGATTGAACTAAAGGGGTATATGTATATTTAAGTACGGCCATTACGCAGCTGCATGTGCTACATTAATCATAGTTCGCAACATACGTGGTATGTTGAAAAAGTTCCCGAAATTCGTCGAAATATTATTATTCGTTAAAGTTTACGACGAATTAAATTCCCGAAATTGGTTAAAATACTGTTTTATTTTTTAGAAACATGACATTATTTATTTTCGTCATGGATACAATCTATGAAAAGCAACTCATATCTCCCTAGGGAGATATCAATTATTTTCACTCGCAATCACATTTTTTTCTCCTTCAACCTTATGACCACTTGACAAATAGATCGTACAATTGACAAATTTTCCATTCAAGACGGTACTTGAAGATGAGCAATTTTGCGTCTGCTCATGGCCTCCACTGCCACTAGCAGATGCCGACGATCTTACTTTTTCAGTCTCTTCCAGTCCAGCAATCACGCGTGAAATTTTATTCTTGGATGCCATGCTGTCTGCCAAGTAGCCTTCCGCTACTGTAGAGCTTTTCCATCCACCCAGACGCTTCAGATTGGTCATACTTACTCCTCCATCTGCTGCCAAAGTTGCAGATGGTTGTCTTAAACAGTGACCTGTGAAAGATTTCCGATTCGGCAAACCCAAGTAGACAGCAATTTTTGACGGAATGCTGCCAAATGTGCTTTTCCCAACAGATTGCACTGTAAATTTTTGAGAAGGATCATCGATGAGTTGATCTTCTGTTTCGTAATCAAATTGTTTCTTTCGATTTCTAAATCTTACTTCTTCAAATTGGGCTTCAACTTGAATTGTTTATGCCATTTCTCGGGATTCAATGAAGAGGTTGTCATCACAGATTGCATCATCACACCTTATTTTTTATTTTAGTTGTTGACTTAATTAAAAGACTAACACAATTTACTTCCTGTAAGATGTTGTACCAAATAATCACAGTACAGATAAAATTGTAATTCTTAATTTTTCCTATCAACGATTTGGCATCCAATCTCGTTATGTTTCCTTGTGCACCGGCTAAGAGCGCAAAAATTAAAAAGCGGCCGAAAGACGACAATTTAACCAGTTTCGTATGCGGCTGTCGGCTGTTGGGATTGGGTTGTCGCAAACTATGTATCTGCGGATGGGATTGGCGTACTGGTGGAGCTTAGCTGCGTAGCCTCGGACGAACATTTACTTGTTTTTACCAGTAAAAAAATACTTGGTTTTACCAGTAAAAAAATACTTATTTTTGCCAGTAAAAAATATACTTTTTTTCCAGGCCAAAAAGAACAATTTAGTTTCGGATGAACATATACTTTTTTTACGTTGGTAAAAAGAGCAATTTATTAACCACTAATCATAAAAATCAACTTCACAGTGCTTTGATGCATGACATATTATGTATTTTTTAACTAGTAGTGCAAAAACAATTTAAATCTAATTACCAAAGTAAACGTGTTTCCACATCAATTAATATCCTTCATTAAGTTTTACGGATCAGCATCGTTTGTACCAGATGTTAGTTAAAGTGCTAAAAACGCGAACCGCACAGCTTACCTGTTATAGCAATTACTCGTCGAAATAAACCCTCATCAAAGTTTTAATAATAAAATTACAGTCATTTCTTAAACGCTTAATTAGTGCTCACGTGCGCTTGTAACTGGCTTATTAAATATTTGTAATTAAAGTTTGCCAAAGTTTGTGTTTGTACATTTCTAGCGATCAAGGTGAATTCGAGCGGAAATGTATCATTAAGTATGAAGTAGAGTTACATTAATGAGATGTAAGACTATCGTATTGTTAATTGAGCTTGTATGCATAATGTAACAAGTTTCAATATTTACTCCAACTCGGCGTAAGTGTATGGTTGAATTTCATTCATATCATGTAGTAGTGTCGTATTAGCAATTTAGTTTATGTACTGATATGTGATCATATGTTATGAAGAAAACACGATCAACACCTGGAAAAATCTAACGAAGTATGTTTTTACTATGAACTCATATAATGAAGTAAATAAGCCTCAAACGTTCAATATGATGATAAAATCAACTTCCTTCAATATGCACGATGAAATTATTAGTAACTGGAGGCATAATTAAAATACAGGGTATACTGGGAGGAAGGAAATACTCTAAATATTTACGAAAAAATATTTTTTTGCAAAATCGCTGAAATACGTAAAGTTTTTAATTAAATGCCAAATCCGACGACAGACTAGAAGTTTTCTAGGCACCTCGTCTGTAGCCGTCCTCTACCCTTTCGTTTTTGATAGAATATTATATAGTTCTCTTAAAATTTTGCCACGTTGGTGTACAATTATTTTTTATTTTTTTTATTTTGTAATTTGTGAAAGGATTAACATGTAGCAGGAATTGTTACATTCAATTGCATTTACAAACAAGCTGACGGTCTAAAATTATTCAAGCAATATTAAGCATGGATGACATATTTTATGACATTAATCAATATATCATATTTTCTTTTATTATTAGATAATTTTATATGTGTGGTCAAGTTTTAATTATTCTAGTGTATTTTGCTGTGTTTCAAGGCACGATTCAAATATAATGTTTATTCAGACTGTACAGGGTGGCGCAATTTGGATGTTTATCTAGGGGATCTCGGTAACTAGAAGATATAGAGAAAATCGGATGCCGTATCCTCGATCTCTTTTTTTAAGACAAACTTAATGGTGTAAACAAAAATTGGCTGTCGTCTTTCGTTATCAAGTACATACAGTTTTGTACATTGTCCTTCAATTATTCTTGAAAATAAGGTTGGTCTCTCTCAGATAAGAATATTATGAATTTACTATATTAACTATTTGTTATCTCTGTATTATTCTTATCCTTGATGCATTTTTTGGCACCTGATATCTTTGTCGCTTTTGTTTCTTTTTTGTTTCTGCCCTTTTTTTATTAGCCATATTTTCTTTATTTTCAATTATTTTTCTTTTTCTTTCTTCCTTCAGTCGATTATTGTCTTTTATTGATTCAATGTTTTTGTGTTGAATATCTTGCCACTTGGCCGAAGTAATGACCAAGGGAACACGTTCAGTATTTTGCCTGCCTTTCCTTTCTGAGCTTACTTGCCACTGTAAAATACTCTGTATCTTAGTGTCATTCTAATCATATCAAGAATAAATCTTAAAGAACTCCTATTTGATCCACGTTTATGTCTGTTGAAGTATTAATATGTAGATGATCCTCAAATTTTTCAGACATATTGTCTACTGTTGAGTTTACTAATAAAGTGTTTGTGGTGGTTACTAATTCACGAGTTTTTGTATCACTGTTATTGTTAATAGGTACATAATGTTCCAATAGTTGTGAAAAAAGAAAATTGATCATGTAACGGTTCGAACCCAGGTGTTGTACAAATTTTCATAATTTGTAATATTTATTATTCATTGCATTTATTTAACTGCAATTCATCCTTAAGTGCAATTGCATGCATTTAATTTCTTTAACTGCATATTACATGAATTCTTATAATTCAAGTAATTGATTTGGCTCATGATTTACAAATTCTCGCAATTTGTAATATTGATTTGGCTCGTGATTTAGTGGCAGTACTCTACGTTATGTTTGATTTTTAAATCAAAATCGTGATAACTCAGTTTGGTTCGTTTTATGGGTAATGTGTCTGTTAGTAATTTTTGTTAGCAAGTAAAACACAGATACATGGATTTTATATGATTTATTCATTTTAAAAGGTTTTGCAAGCGACAGGTAAATAAAAGACAGTTTTGTTACTCTAATTGGACGTTATTTACTACTGTTGAGTTTACTAATAAAGTGTTTGTGGTAGTTACTAATTCACGAGTTTTTGTATCACTGTTATTGTTAATAGGTACATAATGTTCATAATGTTGATCATGTAACGGTTCGAACCCAGGTGTTGTACAAATTTTCATAATTTGTAATATTTATTATTCATTGCATTTATTTAACTGCAATTCATCCTTAAGTGCAATTGCATGCATTTAATTTCTTTAACTGCATATTACATGAATTCTTATAATTCAAGTAATTGATTTGGCTCATGATTTACAAATTCTCGCAATTTGTAATATTGATTTGGCTCGTGATTTAGTGGCAGTACTCTACGTTATGTTTGATTTTTAAATCAAAATCGTGATAACTCAGTTTGGTTCGTTTTATGGGTAATGTGTCTGTTAGTAATTTTTGTTAGCAAGTAAAACACAGATACATGGATTTTATATGATTTATTCATTTTAAAAGGTTTTGCAAGCGACAGGTAAATAAAAGACAGTTTTGTTACTCTAATTGGACGTTATTTATTTAATTATATTTATTTAAATTTTGGAATAGATTTGTTTAATAATTATTGAAAATTTATTATATTCTTTGAATTTGAATGATTTATTTTATTTTGAAAACAGAGTAACTTATTAACACTGCGGTTGGAATTACAAAGTGTTACTTAGCGACTTCATGCACCACAATCTTCTAATTGTGCCGAGAAGGATATCTGATACATGTATTTCAACGCCACCTTGTGGATAGGAACGAATCACATAACTTCACACATTAAAGTACTTCAAGTGATTCCAGTACTTCAAGCACCCAATGTGTCCTCATTCGGAGATATTGCTAGTACTCGCGTCTACCAACATTATCAGCCATGTGATCGTAAAAACTTAATAGGTATTGTTATTCAAAATTGATTATATATTAGTATGATAAAGCTCTATTCTACTTCTACTTTTCTAACTACTTAAGCACATGCAAACATTCGTTTCATTCATTCATAATTCTGAGATTTCTTGAATAACGGAGCGCTGAGCAAGTTTAATTATACGATTTAATTACAAATATCATTGAATTATTTATATCGAAATTATTAAGTTATGTTCCCCTGCCGCAACTTTTTATTTAACTACCGATTGATTAATGAGGCCACACTGTTTATCAAATGTTTGCGACGAGTAAAGGAAGGCATGTTACAATATTCTCCTGTCAGTACGAAAATATTGTCAGGACAAGGTATAAAATGCAGTTAGGTTCAACTCCGCATTTAGTGGCGTGAGGCTCCCTACATTTCATACCTTTATTAAACTTCGTTCATTACCAGCGGCAAGGCGCGGTAATATCACTAGATAGGTTACATTATTATGGATAAATTACTTTAGAATTGTTAGTGTGAAAAGAGGTTTGATCAAATGTTTTGCGACGACGGAAAGGAAGGCATGTTACAATATTCTCCTGTCAGTACGAAAATATTGTCAGGACATGGTATAAAATGCAGTTAGGTTCAACTCCGCATTTAGTGGCGTGAGGCTCCCTACATTTCATACCTTTATCAAACTTCGTTCATTACCAGCGGCAAGGCGCGGTAATATCACTAGATAGGTTACATTATTATGGAATTGACTTTGGAATTGTTAGTGTGAATTACATTTGATAAACTTGTGTTATATATTCACCTGAGGAATTAATGTTCAAAGTATATGAGTCGTCGTCGCACAGCGTGACGTTCTGTCTCGATCGGTACATCTAACTGGTTTTATTTCATTTCAGCACTTCTATTTATACTGTTCCCCACTTTTTACTCTTCTTCCCCTGTCCTATGCTAAATCTGCGTTCCGCTGCAAAGTGACGCAATCCCATACGTGTCACCGAATTACGCAATCGCCGTTTCAAGTTCCCGTCGTATTCCCACGACCTATTTCTGTGTCATCATTTTGATCGTGTGCTTATTTACATTTGCCTAAAATTTGCCTTGGGCCAACGCGTCGTCGGCCGCGGCCTGATATGATATTTACGCAGTTTTGTTCCGACTCGCAAAATTATGGACTTTAATATTATTAGGTTCTTACAATCAGAAAAAAATGTCATTCTGATCATATCGAGAATAATTCTTAATAACTCCTATTTGATCCTCGTTTATGTCTGTTGAACTATTAATATGTAGATGATCCTCAAATTTTATAGACATATTGTCTACTGTTGAGTTTACTAATAAAGTATTTGTGGCAGTTACTAATTCACGAGTCTTTGTGTCACTGTGATTGTTAATAGGTACATAATGTTCCAATTGTTGTGGTATATTACCAATTTACGTTGTTTTGTTTCGATTTGCACATTTATTTGACTTTCACTGTTGCTAGGTAAATAATTTTCAAATTGATCAGAAAAATATCAACATCAGATGTATCATTTACGGGATTAATTTTATTCTCATAATCATGTATTTCCATCGCACAACCATTATTTAATTACTTATCGTATACAATATCAATGTTCGTAATATGAAATAAATCTGAATGATTGTCCTATAGTTGGCTACCCTCTCCACTATGATTATAAAGGTTGGTTGATTCGATAGCGTCTGTTTGGATATTTAAATCACTTTCTTCAGAATCATGAAAAAAAATCCACATATCGTATAGCTTAACAAATAATTCATTTCCTTTCATTTCAGAGAATGTTTCAAGTTTTAAAATTAGTACTTAACCCACGATTCCTAAAAATGTTTTATAAATCGTTTGCACAGTGTGCTACAAATTTGCGGTACTAAGTAATATAGATGTTCCTAATTTTCCTAAACATTCACTATAATCTATGGAATCTGGATTCATAGGTATAAGCCACAGCCCGAAAACCTTTTTTGAGTATTACTGGGTTTAAATAATTGTCAATAGCTAGTATCAATATCGGTGCAAATTTTTCTTTCGTCAGTGACTGGCATGGGTTAGGAAATTGGAAAGGAATTATAAATAATATTATAAAAATAAACTTTATCATAAAACCATAAAAGTTTGAAAATAATCATCACCATGAGTTCGAATTATAGAAAGTAAAATAGATAAACCTAAAGCACCCTCACAAACTCTTATTGCTAAAAAAAATATTCTAAAATAATATTCACAATCAAAATATATTAAATAAATAAATATATTAAAATATAAAGATAAAATAATAAATTCTAAACTTAATAATATTAAAAGAAAATGCTTACGTTTTATACAAAATGAAATTAAACCTATCAAATATATAAAAATTGAAAATCATATTAAATATATTAACATAAGTTTTAATAATTTACATATAAAATATGTATTAGTCTTATAAACTAAAGTTAAGATTAGTCTTTTAAAACTTCGGAGAAAGAAAACTCTTGCTATCTTTAATCTCCATAATTAAAATTTTAATATAAACTATTCTCTGCATTTCTTTTATATTAATAATATCATTTATAATATCAAACTTATTTATATTTATAAATTATCTCCTTTCTTTAGGTTTAATTTTATTAAGACAAACAATTCTAATTTCTTTAATTACAGGATTTTTATGTTTAAATTTCTGATTTAGTTATATTTTATTTCTTATGGGATGAATGGGACCAATACTAGTCTTATTTATATATACAGGGTGTTAATACTAAGTTGTAACACCCAAAAATGGCAGTTAGAACTCATTGAAACAATCAACTTTTCTTAGTTAAAATTTTTGAATTGGAGCCCAAGTTCATAGTTATTGGCGTTCTTTTGTTTTCGAAAAATCGTCATTACTCCCTTATTTTAAGAAATATTTAAAAAATACAAAATCGTTCAGCATGCGCTATCAGTTCTCTAAAACATTTGTATTTACAATTATTTTCTATTTTATCAAATAACAAAATGGTGATCGAAGAAAAATTTCGAAACAAGATATTTTGAAAATCACTCGATTGATTTTTGAAAATAAAACATTTATGAAATCCTTAAACTATATTATAACATTTGTCTGAAACATTTTTTTCGATCTGTCCAAAAAAGTTATTATTCAAACTGAATTACAAGATAAATTTTAACAAACTGCAACAATTATTTAAAACAAAGTAGGCTAACCTTAAGTTAGGCCACTGAACAAGTTGAAGCCAGTGTTTTCTAGTTTGTACGTTCAAATTTAAATACTTTTTGATCTTCTTCTGCAGAAATTTCTGCTTCATCTTTAAAAATTTCTGTCACGTTTATCATTTGTGTGCGTATTTTGCATAATTTGTGTATAAAAATGCAAAATTATCAAAACAGACAAATGTTAAAGATAGTTCAAGGATTTTATAAAAGTTTTATTTTCAAAAATCGATCGATTGGTTTTCAAAATATCTTGCTTAGAAATTTTTGATCGGTCGCCATTTTGTTATTTGATAAAATAGAAAATAATTGTAAATACAAATGTTTTAGAGAACCGAAAGCGCATGTTGGGCGTTTTTGTATTTTTTAAATATTCCATAAAATAAGGGAGTAATGACGATTTCTCGAAAAACAAACTATGAACTTGGGCTCTAATTAAAAAAATTTAACTAAGAAAAGTTGTTTGTTTCAATGAGTTCTAACTGCCATTTTCGGGTGTTACAACTTAGTATTAACACCCTGTATAACAAGAATCGCTTCTAATGAAAAAAATAAATATTGTAATTTGACTTTCCTATTTATTTTAATAAATATTAATGTTACAATAATTATTATAAGAATAGATAATATATTTATAAATTATAATAACTATAGTATAGATAAATATAATGATATTGATTATTTTAATTTTATATTAAGAAATTTTTTTAGCTACCCATCAAATATTATCATATTTTTAATAATTATTTATCTTTTTATTACCCTAATTGCTTTGTAAAAATTACTAATATTAATTCTGGACCTTTACGACAAAAACTTTATTGAAAATATCTTTTCAAATTAGCTCCTTAATATTAAAAATTATTCATATTTTTTTAATTGATCTCCCTACACTCTCGAATATTTCAGCATGAAATTTTGGTTCATTATTAGGTTTATAACCTAATTCATTATATTATAGGAATTCAAATTATCTCTGGATTATGTTTAGCTATACATTATATAGCTAATATTGAAATAGCTTTGAATAGAGTAGCCCACATTTGTCGAGATGTAAATTACACAAGCCTACATTTTTTTATTTCATGAAAAAGTGTTTCAAGTTTAATAGGTGTCCTATAGTAAATGGGGTGTGTTGATCACGAATTTGTGCTTAGTTTTTTTCCAGCACGTCAGGTTTTCAGGAAAAGTGTGTTTAAAATATTTCATAAAAACTGCCAAAAATATTGAGAAAATATTTATTGAAATTATATTTAATAGAAAATTACATTGCAAAATTGAGTTATTCATTAAAAGATCAATGAGTATAATCTACGTTAGGCAATCGTTGGTTTTGTTTTTAATAAAATCGTTCTCCTTTTTCCCTCAAAACTGCGTTTTGTAGTTTCCTTTTTGTAGATTTTTGTGAACGAGTCCATCTTCAAGGTCCAGCAGTAATCAGCCATCAGTCTAATATCCCATCTTCCTTAGTAACGCCCCTCTCCATCTCCTTTATGTCTTGATGGAACCTCTTTCCCTGTTCCTCGCTGACAGCTCCAAGATTTTCGGGAAAAGAGTCAACGTGGGAATTCAGAAAATGAAGTTTAACGCTCATATTGCATCCAAGTTTTTTAAAAAATTTGACCATGTTGGCAACAATTTCTTTGTAGTTTGGAGACTTGTTGTTTCCAAGGAAACCGTCTATGACTTCTACGAAAGAACTCCATGCTTCAGATTCATCCTGGGTCATTGTATTCTGGAACAATCTGTCCGATTATGAGGTTCGAATTTCAGGGCCTACAAAAATTCCTTCTTTAAGTTTAGCTTCAGAAAGTGCAGGAAATTTGTCGCACAGGTATTTCAAGTGGTCACCTTGTTTATTTTAAGCTTTGACAAACTGCTTCATCAATCCTAACTTTATGTGAAGGAGAGGCAAAAGAACTAATTTTGGGTCAACTAATGCATCACGCAGCACATTTTTTTGTCCCGGTACAAGTCTTTCTCTGAGTGGCCATTCTTTCTTAACGTAATGTAAATTTCGTGCTCGACTATCCCACTCGCACAAAAAAAGTGGATACTTTGTGAATCCAGACTGCTGACCCAAAAGCATGGATATTATTATGAGGTCTCCACAGAGTTGCCAACAATATTCGCTATACTTAATTGTATGTAGCAACAGCTCAAGATTCTCTTACGTTTCTTTGAGATGCACGGAGTAAGCAACAGGCACCGAGGCATAAGTATTACCATTGTGCACCAAGACACCCTTCAGACTTCTCTTAGAAGAATTAATAAATAACCTCCATGATGTTGAATCGTAATTGTCAGCTACCAGTTTCATGACTACTTCAGGAATATTATTACAATGCAACAGTGAACCCTCTTGAGAGAAATATTCCGCGAACTCCTTTTTACGATGCCTATACCACGAAACTGTGGTACCTGGAGCCAACAGATTTTTGTCTTTCACTCGTGATCCTAAGATTTTTGCTGCATCCTTCGATAGGCCCAAGTCGCTCACTAAGTCATTTAGTTCAGCATGGATAAACTGTTGAGGTTTGTCTACATCAGGATTGAATTCGTCTTCATCGGTTTTTTCGATGGAACTTTCATCAGATGATTGCTGTTGGATGGTGTGAAGAAAAGGTGGAGGAATAAGAATTCCTGGTCCATGAGGTACATGTCGTTTAGCAGACGGTAAATCAGGATACTGAATAGTATGTTTGTTTTTTGAATTGAAACCCTTGACATCGCAGGAGCAAAAGTAACAGTCGTCTCCATGTTTTTTTGTTCCCTCCATACCATAGGAATGCCAAATGGTAAAGAGCTACGTGTACCTTTTGTAAATTTTCTCAGTAGCTCGACACACTGAAAGCACACGTTGTGTGGAGCCCAAGGTTTGTCCTGATCGCCAAGCTTTGCACCAAAGTAAGCGTGATAAGCTTTCTTGATAAATTCTGTTATGTTTCGTTGCTGCTTTGCTATCGTTAAATCACCACACACGTAACAAAATATATCAGGACTGTTTTTGCACTTTCTTGGTGACATTGTGACGCACTAAACACTCAGAAAACAAAACACAACTCGATGCTACAAACAACTGACGCCAACTGACTATTTTGTAAACCAGGGGTCTCCAAACTTTTTAGGCCGAGGGCCACACTGACTCCTCCACTAAGTCCCAAGGGCCAAGCCTTAGGTAGCTCATCATATCAACGTACTGTAGTTTTGAATTTCCAGCAAATTTTCGTTCAGGAAGCCTACGGTTAGCTTTCGTGTGGCTCTTGAAATTGCAAAACGTGGAAAACCATTCACCGATGGAGAAATGATCAAAGAATGCATAATTGCAGCAGCCGAAGAAATGTGCCCTGAAAAGGTAAATTTATTAAAAACTGTTAGTATGTCAGCAAACACTGTGGCTCGAAGGGTAGAAAACATCGCTGAACATATATCCTCTCAACTGTTCGACAAAAATGGACATGTTGAGTGGTTTTCTTTGGCCTTGGATGAGTCAACGGATGTGTCAGATACTGCTCAGGTGTTGATTTATATTCGAGGAGTAGATAAAACCTATGAAGTGAATGAAGAACTTCTTGATATGTATAGTATTCATGGCACATCTACTGGTACAGATATTTTTAAAGGAGTTGAAATGGCCATTAATCAAAAGAACCTTCGATGGAGAAACTTGAAATGTATTACAACTGATGGAGGCAAAAACATGAGTGGGAAAGATAAAGGAGTGGTCGCTCTTGGGTCAAAGGCTGTAGAAAATGACGGTGGTTTAAAACCATTAGTCTTACATTGTATCATTCATCAACAGTCTTTGTGCGGAAAATGTTTGGATTTATCTGAAGTTCTGAAACCAGTCATATCAACTGTTAATTTTATCAGATCTTTTGGGCTGAATCACCGACAATTCCGACAATTTATTGAAGAGATTGGAGAAAATGACTTACCTTATCATACTGCCGTACGTTGGCTTAGTTGTGGGAAGCGCTTCAGCGCTTTTTTGAACTTCGAGCAGTGATCGAAATTTTTTTTAATGAAAAGCATCGCCCTCTTACTGAATTACAAAACAACGCATGGCTGTGGAAGTTAGCATTCTATGTTGATTTGACAAAATATGTGAATGAACTGAATTTGAGATTGCAAGGAGAAAACCAGCATCTTCCTGATTTATACACTAATATCAAATCATTCCGGAAGAAATTGATACTGTTTCAATCACAACTACGAAGTAAATGTTTTTCACATTTTAAAACATGTGAAATATTCAGCCACACCACTGAGACTGAGTTTCCTATCGATTTTGCAATCGAAACTTTGAGTGCTTTGAAAATAAATTTTGATACTCGTTTCTCGGACTTTGATGCCATTGCGAATCAAATTAAGATTTTTCAGAATCCTTTTGATACTGACATTGAAACCCTAGCCCCGGAACTTCAAATGGAAATGATTGATCTACAGTGCAGTGATATAATTAAGAACAAATATCAAAACTCATCTTTGTTGGAATTTTATAAGAATCTTTCACTGACACAATTTGATAATTTGCATAAATTTGCTCGTGGGCTGTTTTCTGTTTTTGGTACTACTTATTTGTGTGAGAAGACCTTCTCCAAAATGAAGTACCCAAAAAATGTTCACAGATCTAAATTAACTGATGAGCATCTTAAATCTCTTTTAATAATTGGTACAAGTAAAATTAGTCCACAACTACAAACTATTGTCAGTGGAAAATCTCAATTACATAAATCTCATTAGTATTTCATATGTCATTATGCTTGTTATAAGTTATGTTTTTATTTAAAATGTATAAAATGTTAGTTGGATTCATTTACATAATTTGTTAGTCATTATATACTGAAGTTAAATTTTCTGCATATTATACATGTCTTTACTCATTACAATTCTGTGTTTCTTTATCCAACTTATCACAAAAACAATAACAATAAGCCTACAACAATGTTATGAGTAGTTAGCCCATAACCATATCAATGTAGATGTCATATTAATAATTATTCAACATAAAATTAGAATACTTCAGTAAACTAAATTTAATTTGCTATAAAAAATATGTTCTCTAAAAGGAGTTTTCAAGTATGCTAGGTCTCCGCGGGCCGGACAAAATCTGTACGCGGGCCGGATGTGGCCCTCGGGCCGTAGTTTGGAGACCCCTGTCGTAAACAACTGCCGATGCCATCAATTTGACCTTGACAGATGCGAAAATGAAACAGTGTTGTCATTGAAATGAAATAAACATAATATTATATAATTTTAATGCAATTTAGGAATTATCATAAAGATACTTCTTTGCTCTAGTACAAAATATCTCACAAGGTTTTTTTAATTTTGTGAAAAATTTTGACGTAAAGGGCTCTAACCAAATTCACATTCAGAATCAACGTACCCGTATTAGCTTATCACTTATCTTATCAAACACTTTTCAAATTCAAAACACCAAAAATCATGTCGGCCTGTGTTATGGGTGATTTTTACGAACCCTACATGCTAATGGAGCCTCATTCCTTTTTATTTATCTTTATCTTCATATTGGACGAGGAATATACTATGGATCATACTATCTTACATTAACATGATTAATCGGAGTTATTATTCATTTTGCAGTAATAGCAACAGCATTTTTAGGATATGTTTTACCTTGAGAGCAAATATCTTTCTGATGAGCAACTGTTATTACTAATATCAACTGTACAATTTACCCCATTCCTCTATAAAAATAATGACCTCTAGATTATGATTATGGTGTGTTTCGGTGATGTCGCTACTAAGATTTTCGTCCATCCCTTTTTTGACTTAAAAGCATTAACAATACCGTATCATCCCTCATACCCTCAATTAGTGTCCGTGGAAATAAACATGAATAACATTTTCATCTGTAAATTAAGTTTACAAATTGGGCACGCTATTTCCATGTCTGTCTGCTTTGATTACTTTGAGCTGATTTCGCCCGTTAGCTCGACCAAACCGCGGGCACTTTAAATGTTCGGAGGGCCAACTCGATAATCCCTTTATTCTTGCTTCATAGAGCTTACCCGTAAAATCCTCCGACCACGGAGAGTTTTTGCATCACTTTATCTCTACTTTTATTCCACCCTGACATTTTTCGGTAATATACTTCACTAAGAGTCGCCCCTTTTTTAAACATCATGTCCTGCATAAAAGCGGTTGTCTTTTATTCAAATTTTTATACTAAAAACGTAAAAGCTTTTCGCACCCCCATGCAAATATTGAACACATAATTTATGGTGCTTTCATTAGAAATTAATGAGCAACTAGTTGCGATGGGAAAACTGAAGGAAATAAGGTCGATATTCGAGTACTAAAAATATCACCCCGCCGTGACTGACTACCGCACGCAATTTGATGCGATCTATAAATATACTCCCCACGTCCGCATATTCCACCCGACTGTGCACTGATGAAATGTGTCACGCGATTCAGCTCTAATTATCGACCACTTATCTCCTCGAAGACACTAACTAACCGACCTAGTGATATACACACTCAGACACCGCGAGAAGCAGCAGTTCTGTTTCCACTTGGCATGACATTAACAGGCGACGAACGCCTGTTAATGTAACTGCAAATAGACATGTCAACAACAGTACGACGAGGAACGAAGGAATATGTTTGGTGGATGAGCCGGGCTGAACTACGACGCGACATTTAAATGGCCTAGATCAGAGGTTCCCAACCTTTTTTAGGATACCGCCCCCTTTCGAAAAAACAAATTACTCACCGCCCCCCATTCAGAAATAAAATCTCACTTAAAATCAATATAGGTTTCCCACCTTTTCAAACAGCATTTCAAGAGCGCCCCTCTTGGTGAACTATATTATACTACGTATATATTTAAAAACAAGGACGCATTTTTAAAAATATTTTATTAGGTCTTCACAAAAAAATACACATACCTATATACATAAAAAATAGCATCAGTGAGAGGGCTGAGCTTGATGTAATGACACTAATTTGTCACTATTGGGTGCTAGTTTTGTCATGAGCAACCTTAAGTCACCGCGATTTACTATTGACAATCGGCTCCGTTTTTTTGTTAGTAGATTGGATACTACACTAAATCCTCTTTCGGCTAAATACGATGATGGAAATGCTAGAAAAAACTTCTTTACTGCACCCCATAAGGTCGGATATAAAATTGGAATTTGTCTTTGAAGCCAAAATGTTTGGTAGCCATGTTTCTATTTTAGTTTCAATTCTTCGTTTGTTGACAATTCTATGAGCTGCTCCTGTAAAAATACTTCTGCTGTTTCAATATTTGTGCAAGGTTCCAAGACCCAGTCCGGAATTATCATATTGGGATATCTTGAAATCTATTAAAAAAAACTTCTTTAGGGATTTCTAAATGCTGGCAATAAACCAAAATGTCACCATCACTTGTTTTCACCGAGGAAAGATTTTGAAACTGATGGAATTGTCTCCGACCCAAATTTAATTTGTATAATGCAAGTTTTGACACGAATGCTGAAATTATTGCCTTAGCTTTAATTAAATTCAAATCATCTCCTTGTAGCTGCAGATTGGTTTCGTTAAATTTATTTAATAAATCTGTTAAATACGTTAAATTTCAATAAATTTTCTTTTAAGGAATCATCTTTATTTTCGAGAAACGTTATAACTGAGTCAAATAGTTCATAAAATCTTTGCAGACGAGTGCCCTTTGACAACCATCGAACTTCTGTGTGCAACAGTAAACAATTAAAGTCCTGGTCGTTTTCATCACAAAGCTTTCTAAACAATCTATCGTTAAGAGAATTGCTTGTGATTCTATTAACTCCTGTAATTACGTGCTGCAGCGAGCAATGAAGGCGATCACTAAGGTTTTTTGCAACTAAATGTTGTCTGTGAATCACACAATGCATGGCGACTACATTTGGTACAACTTTTTTTAAATATGCAATGAACCTGCGGTATCGTCCAACCATTGCTGGAGCACCATCAGTAGCAACGGACACTATACTATTCGGAGGACTATCTTTTTCTTTAAAATATTGTTCCAAAACGTAAAATACAGATTTTCCTTTAGTATCAGTTTCTAATTTTTTTGCGATTAATAGTTCTTGACAATTGTCCTTATCTCTTATAAAGCGAACGTACGATAGAAGTAATGCCTCATTGTTAGGCAATGTAGACTCGTCGAGCTGTATAGAAAATTCGGTCGTCTTCAAATTTTCCGAAGAAATGAAGAACGTGTTTTCAAGTATACTATCTGAAATAAAGGAAATAAGAAGAGAAAACCAAGATTTTAAAACTGAACTAAGAAGCATTAAAAAGGAGAATGAAGAAATCAAAAACGAACTGCAAAACCAAAGAAGAATAAACATAGAACTGCAGCAGCAAATAGAGAATATAGACAAAGACAGGAAAAGAAATAATATTGTAATAACTGGAATAAATATCCAGGTATCAAATAGCAACGACCTGAGCTGCGAGGTTGCTAATTTAATAAATGATAAACTACTAATTATAACACAGATCAAACATGCATATAAAATAGGAGAAAAAAATATATGTAGCAGAAGTCGAGACACCACAAATGAAATCAGAAATAATGAAAAACAAAAACTTATTAAAAAGAGACACACAACAGATATACATCAACATCGATTATACAAGAAGAGAAAAAGATAAACAAAGGTTGTTGGCAAAATCAGAGAGAGAGAAGATGGCCATAAAACAAAAATTGGATATCAAAAACTAATTGTAAATGGTACAATACTGAAATGGAATGACCACATAAATAATCTAAAAGCAAAAAACTAGCAGTAAAACAGAAGACAGTGTTTCGGAAACAACTAAGCACGCCAAAGGAACAAAGGGTATATGAAGTAAAGCAAGAAAATAGGCGGCTAGCGACATGGAATGGGCGAGGAATAAATGGTAAAGAACGGGAACTAATAAGTTAGTTCCTAGAAGTAAGACATGATATACTGGCAGCAACAGAAACGAAGAAAAAGGGAAAAGGCATAATAAATCTTGATGAAGACCACACCTTTATATATAGTGGAGTTAAATAAAGACAAAGAGCCAGAGGTGGGGTTGGAGTAATACTACATAGAAACTGGATAAAGACGGTTAGAAAATGGATAAGTATAACTGAGAGAATATTGGAGGTAGAATTTGAAATAAATCAAAATGATACATCAACATTTCCAGTGGTGTATGGACCAAATGATGATGAAAGATCAGACATAAAGGATAAATGTTGGGAAGAACTGACAGAATAACCAAAAATGTTAAGGGAACACTAATAGTAGCTGAAGACCTCAACGGCAGATTAGGCAAATCACGAGGACTGGTGGCAAACATACTTTTTTTTTTTTTTTTTTATTGTGGCTGGGGGAAGCTCTGCCAGCCTGTGTGTGGAGCTCTCATCCACTAAACCCCTAACCCACTTGACGATTTGTGTCCTACCCCGGAATCGTGATTATCGTCAGGGTAGGTCGTCCGGATGATTTCTCACCCTTGCTGTTGTCACTGCTTCTTTTCATCCTCCTCGATGGTCTTTATAACTTCTCGTATATAGCTATGGATGGCCTGCCATTTTTTCTCGCTGCTTATCATCTGTCTAATAATATTTTGGGTTGTTAGCCCCATTACCCCTATTTCATTGCACAGCATCGCCCTTTCCGTGCTCCATCTTTCGCAGTTGAGAACCGCATGCTCTGCCGTCTCTACCTCGTTGCAGTGGGCGCACCTGTCTTCCGTCCGTATTTTAAAGCGTTTAAGGTACGCTTTGAAACAGCCATGCCCGCTGAGGAACTGCGTTAGGCAGTACTCCACATTCCCATGCTTCCTGTTGATCCACTCATCCAGGTCAATGATGAGTGTCTTGGTCCACTCCGCCTTGCCCGTTTTCTCTTCCCAATTCCGCTGCCACTCTGCTAAGATTTCGCTTTGTATTTCTTCCTTTTCGTTCTTTGGTTTTTTATATGCTCGTCTCCTTTGTTCGACCATCAGCTGAATCGGGAGGATAGAGGCGATGACCTGGATGGCTTCTGTCGAGATAGTGCGGTAACCGCTGGATACCCTCAGTGCCATGGTTCTCTGCTGAGATATTAAAAGGTTTAGGTATTTTTTATACCTAAGAGCTTCTCCCCATATCTGGGCTCCGTAAAGCATGATGGAGTGCGCCACCATGCTTAGAATTTTCCTCTTCGCAGAAGACGGTCCATGCGTTCGCGGCATGATCTTTACTAGTGCCGATACTGCCCTTCCAGATTTTAGGGTTGCTTGCCTGACGTGCTCTCTCATGGTTAAGTTATGGTCAAACCATACTCCGAGATACTTCAGGCACGCTTTCGTCTTGAGGGTTCTTGATCCCAGAGCTAGGGAGACCTCTTTCAGTTTCCTGCCCCCATACAGAATCACAGCCTCAGTCTTGTTCCATTCAATTGCTAACTTCAGTTCTTCGATTTTGCTAACCGTTCTCTCAATTGCGTATTTTGCCAGTCGAATTAGCTCGCTCTCGGTTTTAGCCCACGCTACTATGGCCGTATCATCAGCGAAACAAATCACTCTTACCCCTATGGGCATCTTCATTTGTAGGACCCTGTTGTAAAAGATAATCCACAGTAGTGGTCCCAGGACTGACCCTTGTGGTACCCCGCAAGTAAGTATAATTTCCTCAGTTTCACCTATCAGTACCTTCCTGTTTTGGAGATAACTTATGATTATCTTTGTCAACATCCGGCTGATTTTCATAACCTTTATAGCCTTCAGCAGTTCGTCCCACTTCACCGAATTGAACGCATTTTTGATATCAAGTGTGATCAGTATGCAGTACCTTCTATTTTTCGTAGCAAAATTTTTGGCTGCGTTGGCGGTTTTTCTTACTTCTTCCATTGCATCGATGGTCGACTTGCCTTTTCTGAACCCGAACTGGTTTGGGTGTAACTTTTCTTCCATCTCTGCTCGCAGTCTTCCCTCTATTATCTTTTCGAAAAATTTTCCCATGGAGTTTAACAAGCAAATGGGTCTATATTTTTGTTCCTCGCCCTTTTTCCTCGGTTTCTCGATGAGGACTAGCCGCGTTTCTTTCCACACATCCGGGAAGTTGCCCTTAACCAATTCTTTGTTAAAAATTTCAAGTACTTTCTTTGGTGCGGCTCTGATCATTTCTTTGGTGACGTTGGTAGGTATAAGATCTGGGCCGGGAGCTTTGTTGTCTTTGCACCTTTTGAGGGCATTTTCTAGTTCTTCCAATGTGAGTGGATCTACTTCCTCGATGTTAACGATTTCCCATATTGTGGGTTTGTGTAAAGGGAACAGTTCTAGCGCAATTTCCTTTTGTCGCTCGTCGTTTAGTGTGGCTCTTTGTGCTAGGTTTAGCTTTTGTGTTACGATCTTATAACCTAGGCCCCATGTATCGTTCTCCACGTCATCGCATACCCTCTTCCAAGCTAGCTCTTTGGCTTTCAGTATCGCTTTTTTAAGTTTAGACCTTTCCTCAGTTTATTTTTCACCCAGCTCTTTTTTGGTTCCTGGGTCTACGTTTCCTTTGCCGTTTGCTCTTAGCGACTCCCTCCTTGCCAGACAGCACTTTTTTTTTGCTGTATCCAGTTCCGTGCTCCACCAGTAAACTGTGTTGTGCTTTCTTGTTTTGCCTTTTTTGGAGAAGGTTTTGTTCATTACTGTTTTTATGATTCGCATGAGTTCTTCCGCAGTTGGTTCTTCTATGGCTTCTATTTCATTGGCGAACCTCTCCTTGAGTAGTGGTACTCGCTCTAGTTTTATTTTCCAGCCTTTCTTTTTTGTTTTTAAGTTCTCCTTTTTTGGTTCCCTCAGGTCAAAGTATATGTTCTGGTGCAGACTGAGGTTTTCTTCTTCATCCACTTTCCAGTTTTGTATATTTTCTGCTAGGTTAGTTGAGCACATTGTAAGATCGATATAAGACTTTGAGTTGCCCCTGACAAATGTGGGTTTGTCCCCGTCATTAACAATTGTTATGTTTAGTTCGGCCATGAACTCCTGGAGAAGCAATCCCTGTTTTGCGTCCCGAGAGTCTCCCCAGAGCCTCGCTCTAGAGTTAAAATCCCCTGCTATTATAAACGGTTTGTTTTGCCGCTTGATGCTTGCGCCGAGTTTACTGAGGTATGTTCCATATTCTATTAGTGTTTTGTTGGGTGACCAGTAGCATGAATATATAACTACATCCTCCACATCCACCCATACAAAACCTCCCTCTTCTTGGTCCCACTTTGTTATTGCCAATCGCTTGTTATAGACACGTATTGCTGCATCCTGCTTTTTGTCGGCCAGCCAGGGCCCATTGGTAATCATATTTTTGTTTGGCTCCGAGACAATGCAGATGTCTTACCTTGTTTTCAGTAGCCGTTTTATGTAGGAGATTCATGGCCGCTCTACCCCTTCCCATGTTACATTGGAGGACTCTCATCTTGATCATCTGTTTGGTCTTCCTTGGTTTAATTCCAAAACTAGTTGATCAAATCATATTGTATTAACAATGAGTAGAAAGCATTTTTCAAGAGCTTTCCAACGATGTATCACAAGTAGGGGGGTACCATTTTTTTTAAGATGGTGGTGGCTGTTGCTTAAAGGGTGGGTAGAGGATCGATACTACTTATGCCCTTTTGGTTCCCCCATCGAACTACCCAAACGGTTTTGAGTAATTTTTAAAATAATCACTTGTTCTATGAAAAAAGTTGATGGCAACTTTTCAAATTGACACCCTGTACACCTTCACTATATTTTCAAAATCCTCAACATATATGAGCCTTTTTATCATAGATCTATTTGTTATATTTTTATTGCGCTGCAGAGTTTTTAGGTTTTTTTTTTAATTCATTCGTAACTACAGACATTCATACAATACAGAACCATTAAAAGTTGAAATATATTATTATTCTTGCCATTCTACCGCTCAAGTGTTGATTCAACAGAATGAATTTGTGTGCCTATTCACGTCTGCTTTTACTCCAGAACCTGGAGTGTTAACACAGTCGTACAATAGAATCCGGAATGTATTGATTGTGCGGGCATTTCCTGCTTGCGCGCAGCTTTGCATCTCATTCTCCACTCTGAACTCGATATTTAAATTTTAGTTTTGAAGTGAGTCCGGATAAAGTTCGAGAAATCCCGAGAACGGATCTCTTTTCCGCTTAAACACTTTAAAACCGACACCGCGCCGGATTGTCTTAATTTAGACTTATTGTTTCGTTTGTTTCCTGATTTGTTTTGTAGTTGTTTTGTATTTGTTATAAATGTATGTTAAATATAAGCAAGGCGCGGATTTCTAGGTATTATGCTATAAATCAGTTTTAATAGCAGACCAAAATGACCTAGTGTTTATACGAATTTCAGCAAATGAAGTAATGTGACAATTTTTTTTTGTGCTTTTATGCGTATTTTCAGTTTTTAAGCTTATAATTCCTTTAATGCATTTTTTGTGCATATTTCCTTATTTTTTGTTCCTATTAGCTTATTTCTCAATTTTATAGCATATTATTTATATTTGCTAGGAATATATTTTGTTGCACATTGTTGTAATGAGAATTGAGTATTAATATTCCTCCGTTATATCTATAGTGCTTGGTTATCACAAAATCATCAACAAAGCGAGCGTGCGTACGTGATATTTGGTAAACAAAGCTTGATTATTTCGGGGATTACTCTATTTTTACGTGCACAGAACGCATCTGTGGCAAGTGTGCTATCAATTCAGTCTAATTTATCTCAATCTTCAGTGCGTTGTGCTTGTGCCTTGTGTGTATTACGTGTTTATAAATTTTCTTGTATAAAATGCCGAAAGTAAAACCTTCCGTCGATGAATGGATACGTGGACATTCTGAATTAAAATATGAGAACGGCAAATTAATTTGCAGGGCTTGTATCAAACCGGTAAGTTTTATTTTGTGTTGCTATTGGCCTAGGTACAAACATGTATTATGTTGTAGATTACCTGCGAGAAAAAATTTAACATAACACAACATATCAAAACAACAGTTCACCTGGAGAATTTAAAAAAACACACAAATCTGCAAGCAGTACCCTGAGTACCCAGCAAACTATTTCTTTTGCGAGTTCTTCTACACAGAATAAAAGGGAATTTTACTTTGATTTATCTATACGGTGGTATCTTCTAACATTCCGTTAAACAAACTAGATAATAGTATGTTTAAATCTCGGTATTTAACGGAACGGAAAACAGAAATTTACTATCACCCGTAAATCGCCCGCTCGTGGTGGGCCCTTATGTCTCAATAGATTTTCATAATTACTTTTTTATAACGTGCTAAAAAGTTCAAATAACACTTGTGCAAACTTACATAGTCATATATATTATCGTACCTAACCATAAAATGTAAACAAAAAAGACCGAAATTTACATTATCACCCATATTTGAAGTTGTTTTGCCGCTATTGTAATTAATTTAGTGGCAATGTAAGTTTACTCGTCAGTTATTTCAACTTTTTATCACATTATAAAAAATAATTATGAAAATCTATTGAAAAATAAGGGCGCTGGACGACTTGGCGATTGTCGTGTTTTGCACAATTTTCGTTACAACGCGCGCGGTAGGAATCACCTTAATGGCTTAGGAAAAGGCCCAAATTTTCACAAAAAATAATTGCATTGTATCCATGCAATGTGGCCACAGAACTGTAGTGTTTTAATAAATTTGTGAAAATTATGTCTACCTACTATTTTTATTAGGAAAATGTGAGAAGGTACTTTTGAAAATAAAATATTACATATGATACTATACATCTTTTCAAAGGTGACCTATTTTACCAACAGATTAAACATTGACACTTACTTTTTATTAGCGACCAGGTTTTCATTCTTGGTACCAATTCTTTTAAATACCTATGTTCAATTTGGGGTTCTTCTTCTTTTTACTTTCTGGTATAAAATTGATAGTGTGTGTTGGAAAGTTTTCTTTTGATCTATTATTTAAATAAGGATGGAATTTGGGTGCTATATAAAATATATATTATACAGTAGTAGTGAATGTATTTGTTGGGGATATTATCCCTAACTGTCTATCGACCAACGGGGGTCCTTCTGCCGTGTGATTTGTGTGCTTATTCTAATCTTTATGCTATTTTATATGCTTATTTTCTAAGATTTTTATGCATTTTTAAGCGCTTATTTTGTAATTTTGTATGCTTTTAAATCCGCGCTTTGAATATAAGTCATAAATATTAAAAGTTGGTCATCAGATTAGCGTGCAAACTTGTCGAACTTCATTAAGCATTGTCGACAAAAGAAAATAAAAATACCTGAAGCTGAAAATTCAGAAATATATGTATGTGAGTATAATCAGATGTGAATTTAATTAATATTTATTTATATTAAGTATTTTGTGACGTGCCTGAAGGGCAATCAGCGCGTTAGGCCGCGGAGCGAGTGGAGGGTCCCTTCGAAGCAGCGACGAGGGCCAGCTCTCGGTGTCGGAGAGTGGGGGGGGTTAAAAAAAGGCTCCACGTAATTTTAACCTCGCCACTACTTCGTCACAAAGGGGTCTCCACCCTATCTGCGTGGGTTGACGGCAGACAGTCAGCGAAGTACAGAAATTACGAACTGTCGCAACGGCTGACCATCTGGCGCCCACACTACCAGATTTAAATCTCGCAATGGGAAGAGGAAGTTAAACTGAAAAGAATGCCCGATTGAGAAAACGTGGGGGGAACAAAAAATAACAGGTGTGAATTTTGTGGTGTAAAATATCTGCGTTTATTCACACAAAAGACAGGACACCGTGCCTACGCTTCCTGAAAGAAATCCCTCCGTCCGCAACCCTATCACGCAGGGTTCACTATATTCTGCCGAATACCGCGAACTCGTAATCGCGCGATGCGAAGGGCCGTCGGAGCCACCTCCCTCTTACAAAAACGCAAAACACGTACGACACGAAACACGCAACGCAAATTTTACACAAAAGAAAAAAACGATATATCAAATGAAATTAAAGCGCAAATGAGAACAAAAAAATATATAAAGATCTGGCCTGCGTTCCTCGCGGCGACTTCGTTGGCGGTTCTGGACTCGGCTGTCGAACTGGATGCCGCGACTAGCTGCGGTCTTCAGATAACTCTGGCAGGATGGTCGCTGCCCCTAGCCAAGACCTGGCTGGCTGGGTTACCTCAGCCCTAACCCAAAAAAAACGCCTGTAAGGCACATGGCCTTAGTAACAATGGCCGGACACGTGTCTTTACGAAAAGAAAAATGTCGGTTTTAATTACTTACTCTGATGTTGTGAGCGTGTGGAGTTGAGTCGTACAAGTACCCTCCCTTGCCTTGTGCTTGGTGCCGTGAATCTCTTTCAGGGTGGTTAAATGAGTTCACGTTTTGAATCCCGGAAACCGGTTGGTGATATACCAAAGAAAACTGTGACCTCGTGGCACGTCTGCACTATAGGGAAGGTAACCAGCTTCTCTTCTCATGGTAGCGTCTCGCGACGATTTTTAAAAATCACACGTAGAACGGAAAACACGTCACGTTTAAAAATACGTGTGCGTACGGTTGCCTACGGTGGAGGTCTGTGCGCGCAATTAATAATTAAAAGACAGTTTCCGTCGGAGGCAATACCGGACCGTTACAATTTAATATAATATATTTATATTATTATTATTGATTTAATTTAATTGTTGTAATTCAGGGTTACAAAAAAAACTCCAAGTACGGTTCTTTACATAGTTGGGTGTAGTACTTATGCAAGTGGGCAGTTAATGTTAGTATACTGAATATTTCGCTGATAGATTGTTGCAATAATGGAACACGTACTGAATTATTAAATGGAAATAAAAAAATACACTGGAAATATAACTCAAACGTTATTTTTAGATAGAAACATTCTTTTGGGAGACCACGACGAACCATGTTTCTGAAAATTAACTCCATAACCACTTAACCAACGACTTGCATGGGACACTTTGTATACAATGATACTTATATGTTTACCTGCTCGGTAAACTTGTGAATTTTAGTAATTATTAACACCTGTACTTGTATTAATACTTAATTAATAACTTAACTCCTAAATTTAAGAAAGTCACTCACCTATTCTCTCTACTGTACCTATATTATTGTACAACACTTTATGTTTGTGTTTTTTTGAATAAACGATTATTATTATTATTACTTAATGTATAATTTTGGTAGATTAAATTTATATTTAAAGCTCATGCAGGTGAAATTTCTGTACAAATTGTAACTCTGTACTCTCTAATTCTGAAAAAAAAAAACAGAAGGATACTTATTGTTTAGAGCAAGTAAGGCTACTTGCTCTAAATCTCTAAGGCTACTTGCTAACAAAACCGTGTCATCTTCATATCTGATATTGTCCACAACTTCTTCGTTTATATCCACTCCTATTTGTTCTTTTTCCAACGTTTCATTAAATATAGCTTCGCTATAAAGGTTAAATAGGTGTGGCGAGAGAATTCAGCCTTGCCTTACACCGCGACGGAACTCCATTTCTTCTGTTAGCTGATTTGCATTAGCTGTTTGACCCCAGTATAAGTTGCAGATTATCCTCACGTCATCCGAGCCAATGTTTTTGCTCTGGAGTAGCTGATGTAATTTATTATATTTTACCTTATCAAAAGCTTTTACGAAATCTATATAACACGCAAACACGTTCTGATTCATATCCAGACATCGTTGGAGAAGATGTAACGGGTCAATTATGAATCCGGTCAGTTTACACGAATTCTGTTTTAAGTTTTAATTGCGCGCACGGATCGTCACCGTAGGCAATCGGTACGCACACGTTTTTTTAATTTAAAACATCGATGCGCTTCCGACATGCGTATAATTGTGATTCAGCCACGAGGTACTGAGATCACGCAGAACATAGCTGAATCTCTTCGAGTGCAGAAGTGTCAAGAGGTCACAGTTTTTCTCTGGGCTATCGCCAACCGGTTTCCGGGATTTAAAACGTGTCCTCCATTAACCGCCCTATGAGGGATTGACGACACCGGCACAAGGCAAGGGAGGGTACAGCAAGAATCAGCTATACACGCTCAAAACACCAGAGTAAGTCATTAGAACCCTAGTATTTTTGTAAAGACACATGTCCGGCCATTATTAATAAGGCCATGTGCTTTACAGGCGTTTTTTTGGGGTAGCGACTGAAACCACCCAGCCAGTCAGGTTCTTGGCTAGGGGCGACGACCACCCTGCCAGAGTTATCTAAAGACCGCAGCTAGTGGCTGCATCCAGTTTTGAGAGCCGAACCCCGAACCGGCAGCGGGGACGCCACGTGTTGGATGAACAGGCCAGATCTATAATTTTTGTTCTCCTCCTTATATCGTTTTTTTCTTTTGTGTAAATTTGCGTTGCGTGTTTCGTGCCGTACGTGTGTTGCGTTTTTGTAAGAAAAAGGTGGCTCCGACAGCGCTTCACATCACGCAAAAACGTTACGCGAGATTCGGCCGAATTTTAGTAGATGCGCCGTGATAGATCTGCGGGCGGAGGTATTTTCTTTCGGGAAGCGCAGACACGGTGTCCCGTCATTTGTGTTAATAAACGCAGATAGTTAAAACCACAAAATTCACACCTGTTATTTTTTTGTTCCCCCACGTTTTCTCAATCGGGCATTCTTTTCAGTTTAACTTCCTATTCTCATTGCGAGATTTAAATCTGGTGGTGTGGGCGCCAGATGGTCAGCCGTTGCGACAGTTCGTAATTTCTGAACTTCGCTGACTGTCTGCCGTCAAACCACGCAAGTAGGGTGGAGCCCCCCTTTGTGACGAAGTAGTGGCGAGGTTAAAATTACGTGGAGCCTTGTTATTAACCCCCCCACTCTCCGACACCGAGAGCGCTGATAGCCCTTCAGGCACGTCACAAAGAATATTAATCCCATGCAGCGCCTCTCTTGTCCCAAGTCCCTCACGGAAGCCAATCTGCGTGTTTTTAATATCTTCCTCAAGTTTTCTGTATATTCTCTTGTGGCTTATTTTCAAGAACATTTATAGGGTATGACTCGTGAGTGCAATGGTGCGATAATCTGAGCATTCTCTTGGGTAGGGTTTCTTGGGAATGAGCACAAAGGTCGACAGTAGCCATTACTTAGGAAGTAACCATTTCTCGTAGACAATGTTGAATAAGTCTAGCAGAATATCAATTACGTCGTCGGCAAACATTTTAATAAGCTCTATAGGTATTTGGTCAGGATCGACTGCTTTGCCAGGTTTCATAGATTTCAGGGCATATTCTATTTCTGTTATTAATATTTTTAAATTTACGTTGTTAGTTTCTAAGATTGGTTTTGATCTTTCATCAGCAAATAATTCCAGGAGGTATGTTTTCTACCTCTGTAGTTTGTCCTCCACGTCAATTATTATGTTGCCATTTTTGTCCTTGATTATATTACCAATACTTTTGGCCATTTCTTTTATCTTTTTGATCATATTGAAACAATCTTTTTTTTTTCTAGTAGTTCTATCTCCCCACATTGATCAGTGAGGTATTTCTCTTTAGCTGCTGCAATTATTTTTTGCACCGTTTTATGTAGTGTCTTATTTTCCTTCGCGTTATGTTTGCTCTTCCTCCTCTCTTCCATAAGATCCATAATTTATTTTCTTATCCAAGGTTTTTTCTTTGAATTTTTGCTTGTTAAACGATTTTTGGCTATTGTTTTTAACCTCGTTTGTATATGCTCACATTTTTCGTCCACACTGTTTTCCTTTGTTAAACTTATGGTTCTCATATATTCGTTTATCTCTTGTTTTATTGTTTGTTGAGTTTTAGGATCTTTGAGGAGTGTCTATGTAGTTGTTTTTACACTTTGTTATCTTTTTCACTTATATACTGAGCTTAGTTATTACGGGGTTCCCTATCCTAGCGACCGCCTAATAGCTGATAATCAGAACTCGAATTAACTAATAAGTGAAAATCACACTTGGTCTTCTGTACATCTGCTGTATGCTGTCAACTGAAATGTCACAATTAGACAAAATTCGTGATATAATCTGACAAATACAACCATTTGAATCGTAACTACTGTTAATCCCATTGGTTGATGCACTCAACATGTTGTCAAATAAAAACAGCTTTAATAGAAGCCAAATTAAAAATGTACCTCTGAGTAACTGAGTTAATCTCAAGTGAGAGTAAGGTTGGATTGAATGCACAGAAAATTAAATGGCACAAGCTGACATTTGTGAGGGAGGAAAGCGTGCTTAAAACATATTGATAATAAATGGAAGAACCAATACGACTCTGAAAAGCGCGTGATCCCCATAAAAAAATATACGTACTGGGCTGGGATTAGCCCCTAGGGAAGTCGACGAGATAAGCGCGAATTTTCCACCCTCATAACCACTACGACCCATTAAAATATGGCGGTTTTCATTTTTATTCGTGGGAATGTAGGGCACCGGCTTCTCGGCTTCTCCAGGGAACTCCCATGGGAAAATCAAACTGAGTTTCCCAGATTTCCCAGTGTGTGTGTGGGTGTATGTGTCTGCGTAACTCTATGAACGAGAATAAAGCTTGACATAATTATATTACGTCCACCGCGCAGAGTCCTCTGCAAAGTCGCCCAAGTTTCGCTTAACAAAAACAATGATTTATGTGAATAGGAAAACTTAGCTTTCGGATATATTGACTGATGTAGATGATATACGTAGTAGAGTTGGGAAGCACTTACATGAATTTATATTTCGGCATTCTGCGTTTGATTTATTTTTATTCATCTTATAAATTGATGACTTTGACATAAAATAATTTCAAATGTCTTCAAATTCAACTGTTTGACGCACAAAATCCATTTGCAATGTTTAAAATTTTATCAACGGTAAAAGAATATAGCCCGAAACAATTGTAGAGTTTTTCTGCTAAAAATTTGTGAAACTTGAGCAAGTTCTTATTTAAAATCATTTTTAATTTTAAATAAGTTGAAATAAATACAACAGAATAGTCTGATTTATTTTCCCAGTACGTTGAGTATAACTATAGTGGAAGTTTTTTTTTAAATTTTCCACAAAACTGATTTTTGGACATGTGAGCTTTTTAATATAAACGCCTCAATTATATTGTTTATTTTTTATAGTCATCCGTAGCAATTTTGGTGCATTGAATGCCAGAAATAAAATGTAAATAAAGTTGTTGCAAACATGTCCATGATCCATTAAGGTACACCACTATTAACACTTTCTATTTACACACTACAAATAAGTCAACAGGTACCCGCCTAATGGACTGGGAAATGAGCGTTTAGTTGGCAGGACGTTGTATATTGCGATACAATCGGCTAGATTTGCCGTGGTTAATCATGTGCTTGAAGTTTCTAAAAATACATTTACGGTGCACGAAAATCGGTAACTAATTGACTGGTAATCATACAACATATCTAATTACTATAACACGTATTATTCAATGCATACGATATTGTGTGCTGACAATATCTATATAAATATTCCCCCCCTTTTTTTTAGGGTGTCAGTACGATCAATGGTTATTTGTGATTGATGAAGAGGCATATATATCTCAAATATATATGAACATATACTAAAACTATTATTAAGTATACATTTATACAGTTATAAATATAGGGTGTCACTTGAAGATTTCGCCATACTTCATATGCAGACTAATTACACAAGCTGTAATAGATGTATATAATATAGATGTAATGATGTAATGTATGTAATGTATGTGCCTTAGAGGTCAAGAAGGTTGTCTAACCTACCGCAACGACCACGCATAGAAGTTTAATAAAGACAGTATACACATGGCAGTTGTGTTGTTCAGTCGATTCCTAGATCCACTCCCAGATATATAACATGGCGCAGCTTAACGAACATTAAAAGGAGAAATAAAAAGAAGACGTGAACATGGAAAGCAGAGGAATCCAACGAATTAAATTAAACGGCAATCTCAGTGAGAATTGGAGACAATGGAAGCAGAAGTATGAAATATACTCCGCCGCTGTAGAATTAGACTCAAAACCAGAAAAAACGCAATGTGCACATTTACTGCATTTAATGGGCGAAAAAGCCATTGCAATCTACAATAGCTTCACATTTAGTCACGATGATAAGGACAAAATTACTGTACTAAAGAAGAAATTTAATGACTATTTCATTCCAAAAAAGAACCTAACCTACGTGAGATATAAATTTTTCACGTCCCGCCAAAATGAGGAAAGCACAGAACAATATGTCACGTCATTAAAAAGCCAAACAAAACAGTGCGAATTCCCTGAAAATTTTAAAACGGAATTATTTAAAACGATGCTAATCATTGGGATAAAAGATGAGAAGGTTCGAGAGCAACTTCTACAACATCAAGAGTACACCCTGAAAAAAGCAATCGAGACATGTGTGTTAACCGAAACATCCAGACAGCAGCTTCAGGATATGAAACAATCACCGAGTGGAGACAAGACAAGAAATTACAAAGAAGTGGATCAAGTAAGAAATTAGAAGAAAACAACACAAAAATTCCGAGAAGATTCTTCAAGATCGAACGAAAATAGAAATTACAATCAGGTACAAAGAGAAATTAAAGACTGTTCAAGATGTGGTGAATCACATCCGATAAATAAATGTCCAGCATACGGTAAAAAATGTTTAAAATGTAAAAAGGACAATCACTTTGCAAATAAATGTAGGAATAAATCTTTAAACCAAGTGAATCAATCGGATAATTGTAATGATCACTTGAGTATAGACACAATTAACAATGGAAACAAAAACCTCAATAATTTTAATCATTGCATTATACAGTTGGGTATAGGTGAAGATGCAGATGTAAAGGCTAAATTTAAAATAGATACGGGAGCAAGTATCAATATAATTTCCTACTTTGAAATAAAAGAGTGTAAATTTAATTTAAAAACTATTGAGAACATTATGGAAAACTTAGTCACATTTACTGGAGATAAAATTCATATATTGGGAAAATGTTGTCTAGGTTTATACTATAATAGAAATATTTTTTCAAGAAAACTGCATTCTTTGTATACAAAAGTAATAATGGGTTAATCTTAGGTTTAAAAACATGTATTCATTTAGGAATAGTAAACATAAAAAATGATGAGGATATTAAATTCATTAATACAGTAAATAAAAACGAAATTAAAAATTATTAAGAATTAACCAATAGATATAAAGATGTATTTGAAGGTATAGGTAAAACAAGTAAGCCATATCACATTGAATAAACAACAACATGCCAAACCAGTACTAAATCCAATAAGAAATGTACCTTTTGCTATACAAGATCAATTTAAAAAAGTTTAGAAAATTTAGAAAAATTAAAAATAATAGAAAAAGTTCAAGGCAGCTCATAATGGATAAATTCATATGTACTAGTTAGAAAAGAAGATGGTTCTCTACGAATCTGCTTACATCCAAGAGATTTAAATAAAGTTATAATAGATAGAAAATACAAAATACCAAACATGGACGAAATAACAAGAAATATGAATGGTTCAAAAATATTCACAATATTAGATGCAGCTAGTGGATTTTTAAACATTCCATTAGACGAAAAATCTAGTAAGTTATGCACTTTTGCAACCCCTCATGGTAGATACAAATTCAATAGACTACCATTTGGTATTAAAACTGCTAGTGAAGTATTCCAAGAAACTTTTCAAGAAATTTTTCATATAAAAGGTGTAGTAATCTATGTCGATGATATTTTAATTCATGCCGGGACAAAATATTGGAAGCAGTATTTAAGATAGCTAGAGAAAAAAAATTAAAATTTAATTGAAACACATGTAAATTTGGTCTAGATGAAGTTAAGTATTTAGGACATAAGTTTTCAAATAAAGGTATATCAATGGATGAAGATAAAATTGAAGCCATCGTAGGAATGCCCAAACCAATTAATAAAAAAGATGTTCAAAGATTCCTAGGTTTCATAACTTATGTAGGAAAATTTATTCCAAACTTATCAGAAATTACTCAATCATTAAGGGATTTAATTAAAGATAACAATATATTTTCATGGGAACACCCTCATGAAAAAGCATTTAACGAATTAAAACAGATAATTTCACAAGAACCAATTTTAACCAAGTGTTTTAATCCAAGAGCGCAAATAACAGTATCAGTTGATGCATCTAGCTCAGGCTTAGGAGCAGCACTTTTGCAAAATGAAAAACCATGTGCATATGCTTCTAGAGCTATGACAGAAACTCATCAAAGATATGCTCAAATAGAGAAGGAACTATTAGCAATATGTTTTGGCGTACAAAAGTTCTATCAATATGTTTATGGAAGAGAGTTTACAGTTGAAACCGATCACAAACCATTAATTTCCATATTCAAAAAATCATTAAACTCATGCCCAGCTAGATTACAAAGGATGCTTTTGACATTACAAAAATATAAAATAAATTTAGTTTACAAACCAGGCAAATATCTAATAATAGCTGATACATTATCACGAGCAACAGTAAATAAAGTATTCGAAGATAATTTAGAATTAAACGCTCAAGTATGCCTAATCGAAAATTTTTTAACAATTAAAGAGGACAGGTTAAAACAATTGATAAAAGCAACTGAAGATGATGAAGAATTAAAAATGATAAAAACCTTTATTAGGGTTGGATGGCCAAAGAGCATAAATAGAATGACAGTAAATTTGAAACTATTTTACAAATTAAAGTCAGAAATAACAATGGGAAGCAATAACTTAATATATATGAATCAAAGAGTCATTATACCAAAATCATGGAGAAACAAAGTCCTTGAAGACATACACACAGGTAATTTAGGTATAAATAAATGCATATCGAGAGCAAAATTTGCAGTATTTTGGCCTAATATGATAACACATATAGAAAATGTAATTAATAGATGTTACGTATGTAATAACTATTAAAACTCGAATAGAAGAGAGCCTATGATATATCATCAAATAAATAAAAAAACATGGCAAAAAATAGGAATTGACTTATTTGAAATACAAGGTGAAACATTCCTTATTGCAGTGGATTACTACTCAAAATATCCCGAAATCATGACGTTGAACAAAAATCAAACTTCCAAAAATGTAATCAACAAATTAAAATCCATATTTGCTAGACATGGAATACCCAAAATTGTTGGATCAGATAGTGGAAGACAATTCATCAGTGAAGAATATGAAACATTTTCCAAAGAATGGAATTTTCAAATAACTAAATCATCCCCACATCACCAACAATCCAACAGTTTTACAGAAAGATCAATTCAAACCATTAAGAAATTAATTAAAAAGACATTAGAAAATAAAGAAGACATATACTTAGATTTATTAAGTTACCGTAACACCCCTGTCTATGATACCTACACAGCATCTCAGATATTAATGTCACGATACTTAAGAGACAACTTACCCAATAATGAAAACAAACTAAATTCTCAAATTATAAATAAGACAAAACTAAAGAACAAAATTGACACAAGACAAATGAAATCAAAAATGTATTATGACAAATCAGGTGTACGTTCAAACGTTGAACTTAGAAATGGAATGCAAGTTTGGTTCCAAGAAAAGCCTAAAAGCACTTGGAAAATTAAGAATAAAATAAGAGAAATAACTTACGAAAAAGAAAAAGAGGATGGAAGATGTATAATAAGAAATAGTGTTTACATTAAAAACTTCAAAGGTTCAAACGAAGTGATACAACGTTCAAATTTTGTATATAATAATAATATTGTAAATGATAACATTGCAGATGATAATATTGTAAATGACAACATTACAGATGATAATATTGTGAATGACAACATTACAGATGATTGTATTGTATATGATAACATTATAGATGATAACATTGTAAAAAGAGTGAACTGTAAAAGAGTAACCAGAAAACCAAATAGACTGTATGACTATGTAACGTAATAAGGGAGATGTAATAGATGTATGTAATATAGATGTAATAATGTAATGTATGTAATGTATGTGCCTTAGAGGTAAAGAAGGTTGTCTAACCTACCGCAACGACCACGCATAGAAGTTTAATAAAGACAGTATACACATGGCAGTTGTGTTGTTCAGTCGATTCCTAGATCCACTCCCAGATATATAACACAGGCCAACCACCAAAAAACTTTTTGTGTGTGTTTACCTAATTTTATTGTTTCAAGTATGCTTATTCAAAAATAACAATAAAAATGCAGTATCACGCACCATTTGTTAACATTTTAACATTTTCTCTGTATAGCTAGGCAAATGGAGCTCTGATTCTCTAGAAACGTATGAGATAATCCCTTCAGTTTCATAGTCCACTTGTCGGCGACTTCATAGTCCAAGTTGCATTTTACAAGCAAGCAGTATGTGTTTGCAATGTTGCTATCTAGATAAGATACTAATATAGCAGTTAGTATTCAGTCATAGCTAGTCGTTCTTATGAGAACAGTCCTGACAGATTTTGTTATATTTGGGGCGAATTAGTGATTAAGAAACACCAACGGAACATTACAGACTTTGTTAGAAAAGTATATTTCTCATATTTCGGAATTAAACTTGGTGATGAGGACAAATCTTGGGCGACACATACGGTATGTTATATTTGTGTAGAAGACCTTAGAAAATGGTCAAAAAGGAGAAAAGCATCCCTTAGATTTGCCATTCCAATGGTATGGAGGGAGCAAAGGAATCATTCAGATGATTGCTACGTTTGTTGCATTGATGTTACTGGTTACAATTCAAAAAACAAAAAAGTAATTCAGTACCCTAACCTACCATCTTCAATTCAGCCAATAGGCCATTGTTCGGATCTGCCTGATGCTGAACCACCAGTGGCTATTACAACTCTTAATCTGGATAACATGTCAAGTGATGATCTTCCTGCCATAAAGATGAATCAGTTAACGATGAGTTTCAGTGTCCCGTACACAATGTAGAACGTCAGTCGTTTACTCAAACTGAGCTAAATGATTTGGTCAGAGATTTGGGCTTAACAAAGGAGAAAGCTGAACTGGTTGGCTTCAGACTCAACAAAAAGAACTTCTTAGCAGCTGCAACTTCAATATTCGTGTGTATAGAAGAAGAGAGCAGCAATTGGCTCATTTTTTCAAACAAGAACATGTTTTAGTGTATTGCTCGAATATTGCCGCTTTGGTGAATGAGATCGGAATTGAATACAAAAAAGAAGAATGGAGGTTGTTTAGCGATTCCTCTAAACGTAGTTTAAATGCAATTCTATTTAACAATGGTAACAGCTATGCATCATTACCTGTTGCTCATTCCGTACTCATGAAGGAAAATTACGAAAACCTCAGTGTATTTTTAGAGAAACTAAACTACTTTGCTCATGGAAAGATGATATGTAGTTACTTGAAAATGACATGTATGCTTCTCATCCAGCAAAGTGGTTTTACTAAATTCCCATGTTTCCTATTTGAATGGGATAGTTGGGCAAGGGATCGGCATTGGTCTAGAAAGAATTGACCTGTAAGAAAATCTTTAAAACCAAGAGAAAAGAACATTCTATGGGAACATCTGGTAGATCAACACAAGATTCTGCTGCCTCCATTGCACATAAAATTAGTCCTCATTAAACAATTTGTGAAGGCCTTACCTAAATATGGGCAGTGTTTCAAATACCTTTGTGAAAAGTTTCCGCAATTATCTGAAGCAAAATGAAAGGAGGGTATCTTCGTTGGACCTGATATTAGAAAAATGATGTTTGTTCCCCAGTTTGAACGACATATGACAGTTAATGAAAAATAAGCGTAGATTGCATTTAAACACGTTGTAAATAAGTACCTAAGCAACAAAAAAAAACAGACTATCAAGCAATTGTTGCCCATCAATGACCCTCAAAGTTTACTTTTTAAACAGTCATTTACAATTATTTCGGAACAATTTAGAAGAACTAGGTGAGCGTTTTTATCAAGATTTAAAAGTGATGGAAAAACGTTATCAGGGACGCTGAAACACCAACATGATGGGAGATTACTGTTAGTCACTTTACCGAAAGAGTCAACAATCGGCGCATAGAAGAAAAAGCTATATCAGGAGCTTTGTAACGGTCCAAAATAGTGTTCGGCAGAAACGGCTTTTAATAAATTAACTAGCGTGTAGACCTACACGGTAGGCAACCATGCTTGCATTTTTTTTGTTGTGGTGACGCGTCTCCCCGGTGAGCGATTTTTAAATTCACCGGCGTAAAGCGCCACCACGGGCAGAACCACATTGACTCGTGCCCGAGATAGATCGTGTCAGAAGAACCGTTGCAGATAAGGTATTTCACCATCCGTTTTACGGGAATAATCAACGGTTCTCAACTAACCACCCTTGAGGGGGATTGAGGCATCGACTACGGGGCAGGGAACACGCTCATAACACCTGAGCGTTTGCCGACGGGCTAACCCGCTCGGCCAGAACCATTCTTGGCTGGAAGCCGCGGACCTGGCCCAGACGCCGTCGACGGAAACCGCCGACATCCCGGGGCTGAACCCAGCCAACGGCGAGACCATCCATATAACGCAGGCCAGACAATATATATAATTTCTTTTTTTGTGTGCTCGATTGGGCCACTTTTCTGTTTATTCTTGTGTGTAAATTGCGTCTACGTGTTTCGTGGCGTACGTGTTTGCGCTAGTGTACGAGAAAGGTCGCTCCCTCTGCCCTTTCAATCGCGCGATTAGGAGCTTGTTTTATTCGGCCGAATAAAGTAAACCCTGCGCGAAAGGGTGGCGCTCGGAGGTATTTGTTTTCAGGAGCGTAGACACGGTGTCTGTCCTTTGTGTGTGCGAATAAACGCCATCTTACCATACCAAACTCACACCTGTTATTTTTTGCCCCCCCCACGTTTTCTCTTTACAGTTTTCTATATTCAGTTACAGTTTTACAGTTTTCTATTCTCACTGCGAGATTTACACCTGGTGGTGTTGGCGTCAAACGGTCAGCGTTGTGACAGTTCGTGATTTCTGAGCTTCGCTGACTGTCTGCCGTCCACCCACGCAGATAGAGTGGAGCCTCCCTTGCGACGAAGTAGCAACGAGGTAAAATTACGTGGAGCCTTTTTTTAACCCCCCCCCACTCTCTGACACCGAGAGCCTGGCCCTCGTCACTACTTCAAAGGGACCCTCCACTCGCTCCACGGCCTAACGCGCCGACTGCCCTTCAGGTACGTCACACGTTTTTGGAGCCCAACGTGGGGCAATAGCAGCAATAGCAACAATAGCTATCGTTGGTATCTTTATTTATTTAGCTCATTAACATCTTTTGAGGCTTAAGGGTTTTGTCAGCCCTTTGTAAATTTTTCTAGCCCTTCAGGATTTTGTTTTTCATTTTAAATAGACCTCATTTAATTAATTTTGCAGCCCTTTTTCAATTTTTGTTTTGGCCCTTTTTGCCCTTTAGAAAATTTTTGTGCCCTTTTTCAATTTTATGCGTTGTTAGTAGTTTTGGCACTAATTTTCACTTTGACCCTTCAGCCCTTCGCGAAAACTTTTTGGCCCTTTGGTTTATTTTTGTGCCCTTTTGATTGGGAATATATTTTTGTGGTAGGCCTTAAGTTTGCGCCAAGGAAACTGAACTGGGAGTTGGAAAATTTGACAGTATTTCAAATTTTTAATCAGCCTTCAGCACTTAGTATATTGAGAAAATTTGGGGTGGTTGTTTTGTCAGTTGTTGAGAATTTCTGTGAGTTTTGTGGGTAATTTAGAATACACACAAGAAAATATTTTGACTTTAACGTTAACTTTAAATTTAAATATTTTTAATTTAGGGAATTTTCTGGCCTGTTTTCAGTGTTTGTTGGTATAGTTTCTACTATAGTGTAGAAATTAGTTTATTATTCGCTGGTTACGAAAAACCATAAATTTATTATTGGTTATTGTTGGTTTTTGTAGAAACTTGGTGAGATAGTGAACGGGCGACCACGAATCATACATATTTGGTTGATTGGTTGATTTATATTTTGTTTTTGGCGTATGATTTTGTGGGTTCGAGCTCACTACGACTAGGTAAATTTTTTTTTGGATTTTTATAGTAATCGTAATAATTACGATAAGTTAGTTTAAATTTTTGTTCTTTTTCGGTACACGTATACCGTATATTTTCTTTCAATTTGAATTGAAATTTGAATCTTTTCTTTTTGTTCACTAGTCCATTAGTTGTGATGGATTTCAAAGTAGAAGTTAATAGGCTATCAGCCGATGAGCGGGTGTATGAGCTTGAGCGTCGAGGAGTTACAGGGGTAACTACTGCTGATGCGCAGCGTAGCACCTTACGAACTCTAATTAGATTGGAGTCTTCTGCCTCCTATGCGCCGGTGCCTAATCCCTTTAAAATAACTGACGACCTTGCGGCACTAGAATTGAAGTTGACGGAGATCGAGGGGTTAGTAAAGGACTTCGAGGAGCCTACTACCTCTTCGACCTATTTGAAGCTCGCCACTAAGTGTGGACACGCACACGGGCGAATTAATCGTTGTGTCGTTACGACTGACGAAGAACGAGGTAAGGTCTCCAGACTTTTAGTACGATTAGCAGCGTGCGCCGGTACTATGCGTTCCGGGGCTAAATTAGCTAAGCGCAAAACCACTGCAACTCAGAGTTCGTTGCTTAATTTGTCCGTAATTCAAGCTGTCGCTCATTCATCGCGAGTAGTTGCTGAATCGAATAGTTCAAGTTCAGATTCTGATTCAGACACTGAACAAGATCATCTGGCTTCTACAGATGTAAAACCTGTCGCGGTTAGGTTTTGGAATCTCACTTTTGGTGGAGAGCAGGGCAAAGTTTCGTTGTCCTCATTTTTGGAGCGAGTAGAAGAACTGCGCGTTGCGCGTAACGTATCTTCGGCATTATTGTTTGCGTCGGCATTAGATTTGTTCACGGGGAACGCCCTTATTTGGTATCGAGCGAACCGTAGATCTTTTGGGAACTGGGATGAGTTAGTCCTAGGGTTGAGAGAGGCCTTCCAATCTCCTGATTACGAAGAACGTCTCTTCGAAGAAATCAAATCTCGCACACAGGGACCTAATGAGACCATCAGTCTCTATGTTTCTGTGATGAAAAATCTGTTCATGCGATTGCCTAATCCTCTCCCTGAAGATATTCAGCTCAGAACCGTAACCAAAAATCTACATCCTAGATACAGAATGGCTTTGTGGTCACTAGACATTGTTACTTTTGCTGATCTACTTAGATTAGGACGTAGGCTGGAGGCTAGTACGGTCGCTAACGATTCGTACACACCCCCACCAGGGAAAGGGCGTGTGTTAGAGCCAGACTTGGCGTATGTGGAGGCTGTGCCGAGTGTGTCTTGTCACGAAGTCACTCCTACAAATATTCGTCCGCCCTCTCAGTCGCGTTGTTATAATTGTCAACGACCGGGACATTCAAGTCAGGATTGTCGCGCGCCGAGACGCTTATATTGTTTTGGTTGTGGGAAAGTGGGAGTAACAAAACCGAGGTGCCCAAATTGCACTCCATCAAATTCGTTAAACCGGTCGAGGAGAACTTGAGTCGAACGAGTTGCTCCGAGGTTTTGGGAATTTCCGCAGATAATTTTAAGGGACTTAGTGAACGTACACGTATTTGTTTAGATTTTGTGTTGTCTAGTTCGCGGGGCGATGAGCGTCCATATTTAAATGTAGTAGTTTATGGGGTATCGTTGTTGGGGTTATTAGATTCAGGAGCAAACCAGACCATACTTGGCGGTCCAGGGTGGCAGATGTTCAAAAATTTAGCGGTACGGTTGAAACCTTCGTCGGTGAAATATTGTACGGTAGCGAATGGACGTAGTTGCGAGGTAATTGGAATGGCTACACTTCCGATGATGGTTGAAGGCGTGACGAGAACGTTGGATGTATTAGTAATTCCGGAAATTACGAGGCCGTTGATTTTGGGAACCGATTTTTGGAAACGGTTAGGAATTATTCCAGACCTACGTAGTGGTCATTGGGAGTTTTCGGGTTTGGAAGATATGGCTGTAGATGCGTTAAACACCAGTGATGGGTTAACCTCACACCAACACGTCCAACTTCAGTCATCATTAACCAGTGCTTTCGAGAAGATGAGTGATACTCTCGGGTGTACCAATTTGGTAGAGCATGTCATCAGCACTAAAGCTACACCAATTAAGCAGCGCTACTATCCGATGTCTCCCACATTACAACGTCACGTAAACGCGGAATTAGATTCAATGTTAAGTTTAGGGGTAGTTGAACCTTCTAAATCGCCGTGGTCTTCACCAATTGTGATGGTGAAAAAGAAGGATGACACATACCGTTTTTGTGTAGATTTTAGGCGAGTCAATAGTGTAACCGAAAGAGACGCGTATCCTCTGCCGTATATTTCTCATATATTAGATCGGTTGAGGGACGCGAAATATTTGTCGAGTTTGGACATTCGATCGGCTTACTGGCAGATCCCTGTTCAGGAAGAGTCGAGGCAGCTAACAGCATTTACCGTTCCGAACCGTGGTCTATATCAATTTCGACGCATGCCATTTGGCCTTCATAATGCGCCAGCCACTTTTCAGCGACTCATTGATAGAGTGATAGGTGCTGATCTCGAGCCGTCATGTTTTGCATATTTAGACGACATCGTGGTCGTAACTTCGACGTTCGAGGAGCACATTAGAGTTTTGGAGACTGTTTTGAGTCGTCTGACAGAAGCAGGTTTAACGCTGCGTCGCGATAAATGTCATTTCTGTAGGCCACAGTTACGCTACTTGGGTTATGTTGTTGATCAGGGAGGGTTACATGTCGATCCAGAAAAGGTTTCAGCGATCGTTAACATGCCAGCACCCATTAATGTCACAGGTGTACGTAGAGTAATCGGTATGGCTAGTTGGTACCGTAGGTTTATTCCGAATTTTTCCACAGTCACTGCACCAATGTCGGCATTGGTCAGAAAAGATACTAAATTTATGTGGTCGGAAGACTGTGAATCGGCATTCAACACTATTAAAGATTGTCTGGTTAGCGCTCCTATTTTGTCTTGTCCTGATTTTACTTTACCTTTCGTCATTCAGACCGACGCTAGCGATTTTGGGCTAGGCGCCGTACTGACACAAGTTACTGATGAGGGAGAGAAGGTAATAAGTTACAATAGTTGTTCATTGAAAGGACCGGAGAGACGTTATAGTGCTACGGAGAAAGAATGTTTGGCCGTAGTATGGGCTGTAGAGAAATTTCGACCTTACATTGAGGGTGCTAAGTTCACCGTGATCACCGATCACTATTCCTTGCTGTGGCTTAACCGTTTACAGAGTCCTTCTGGTCGTTTAGCGCGTTGGAGTGTACGGCTCCAACAATTTAACTTCGATATCATTCATCGTAAGGGGAAGGACCACGTGGTTCCTGATGCGTTATCACGTTCAGTACCGGTTTTAGACGCTGTAAACGTCGTTAATCATTCCGAAGGCGACGCGTGGTTAATTAAGATGCGTGACGCGATCGCGAAGAGACCGCGGAAGTATCCTCTTTGGAAAGTCGACGCTGGGGTCGTATATAAGTTTTTGCCTCCCAGGTTTGGGGACCTTGAGGAACCCCAAGACTCGTGGAAGATAGTAGTAGCGAAACCGCGTCGGCGTGCCCTTATTTCGGAAAACCATGATTTGCCAACTGCTGGTCATGGGGGCGTGTATAAGACCTGTCAAAGGCTTAAGACACGATATTACTGGCCGAAGATGAAGGCAGATATAGCTCGGTATGTTCGTGAGTGTGAGGTGTGTTCGGCACACAAGGTTGAACAAAAGGCTCCACCTGGCTTTTTGGCGCCTAGGGCTCGAGCGACGAGACCCTGGCAAATTTTGTGTACTGATTTGGTGGGACCTTTGCCGCGTTCAACCAAGGGTAATTGTTATATTTTGGTTGTGGCCGACACCTTCACAAAGTTTAGTATGTTTTTCCCGTTGAGACGAGCTACTGCTTCAGCTGTCACGAAAGCCATAGAAGAACAAGTTTTCCTTGTATTTGGAACCCCTCAATACATCATCTCAGACAACGGTGTTCAATTTCGTAGTAAAGAGTTCACTAAGATGTGCGACTCCTATCGCACTCGGGTATTGTATACTGCTCGGTATCATCCGCAGGCTAATCCGGCGGAACGCATTAACCGGGTCCTTAAGACTATGATCGCATCGTATGTGAGCAATAACCACCGCGTGTGGGACGCGAGTCTTCCAAAGATTGGTTGTGCCATTCGGACGGCAAAACACGAGGTGATTGGCCATACGCCTTACTTCGCCAATTTTGGGCGAGAGCACGTATTGTATGGCAATACCTTTGGTGGACCTCCGGAGGTTGACGAATTGTTAGAGGACCCCATCAGGGACAAACCACGCGATCCTGATAAGTTCGACGCATTACGAGAAGAGATAGCGGGACGTTTGATGAAAGCGTATCAGAAAAATGCGAAATCGTATAATTTCCGTAGAAGGCATGTACAGTACAAGGTTGGTGATCGAGTGTGGCGTTGAAATCATGTTTTGTCGAATGCTCTAAACTATTTTAACGCGAAGTTAGCTCCTAAGTTTGTTGGTCCTTTTGTAGTGGCCCATAAGAGGTCTTTGTGGACGTATGATCTAACCAATGATTTTGGTGATCCAGGAGGGACATGGCATGTGAAAAATTTGAAACCTGCTCTGGACGATGATCATTCGCTTTCGAACTAGGTGTTTGTTAGATTTTTCTGGTTAAGTGTAGTTTAGTACTTTTTCTTTTTGAGTTATCTACGAAACAAGAGTAACTCTTATCTTCTTGTTTTCCGTATGTGTTGTGGTGGTAGAGGTTGTGGCTTGACGGGCGATGCGGGTCGCTGACCTGACCCCTGAGTGGATAATTGCGGGCGTGATCCTCAGCTCCCAACGACTCCGGAGTAGTTATTTCGGTAACTACTGGTGGAGAGGGACTGAGGTGGGGCAACTCCACCCTGGGAGACGGGAGGTTGTTCGTATCGGGTTGTCGGGACACAATGCTCTACGAAGGGAATTCATCACCTTGTTCCACGGGCGTGTACGCGTCCGGCGATCGGAACAGAGTAAGGTGGTTCCGGGATCTCGGGTACTGGGGGGATGAGACGGGTTTGGAATAGTTGGGGTTCGCGCCGCTATTCCCTACAACTTCGGGTTGGGTCCGTCCGTCTACTGGGCTTTGGGTGCCCCGGAATCGCAAGCCTTGCTCTGGGAAGTTCGTTGGAGCCCCGCGTACACTACCCTTCATTTTTTTTTTGATGAATTCCTGGGTTTAAGTCGGCCGAGGAGCGGACCGATGATGCCTTGTTAACTTCTGAGCTCATTAGGTTAGTTGTGTTAGTTTTGTTAGTTTAATTGATTGTAATTAGTGGCTGTCACTTGTCTAAAACCATACGGTGTAAGTAAACTTTCGTATTCTATGGGATCGTTCGTGTTTTGTCCTTGAGTGACATGCCGCATTGCGGAATTTTTCGACGACTCCCTAGTTTAGCTATTTAGCTTAGCCCTTTGGGGGATTTAATGAATATGATTGAGGTTACGCATCGAGTGTGTCGGGACATTGTTACTCCCACTAGTACTATCTTTCTTTCGTCATTTTTATGAGTTTATTTTTCTTTTGGGGGTTTGAAAAAAAACATCCGCTTCCCGGAGTTTTTAATTTTGTTGGGGGGGAATTTGTAACGGTCCAAAATAGTGTTCGGCAGAAACGGCTTTTAATAAATTAACTAGCGTGTAGACCTACACGGTAGGCAACCATGCTTGCATTTTTTTTGTTGTGGTGACGCGTCTCCCCGGTGAGCGATTTTTAAATTCACCGGCGTAAAGCGCCACCACGGGCAGAACCACATTGACTCGTGCCCGAGATAGATCGTGTCAGAAGAACCGTTGCAGATAAGGTATTTCACCATCCGTTTTACGGGAATAATCAACGGTTCTCAACTAACCACCCTTGAGGGGGATTGAGGCATCGACTGCGGGGCAGGGAACACGCTCATAACACCTGAGCGTTTGCCGACGGGCTAACCCGCTCGGCCAGAACCATTCTTGGCTGGAAGCCGCGGACCTGGCCCAGACGCCGTCGACGGAAACCGCCGACATCCCGGGGCTGAACCCAGCCAACGGCGAGACCATCCATATAACGCAGGCCAGACAATATATATAATTTCTTTTTTTGTGTGCTCGATTGGGCCACTTTTCTGTTTATTCTTGTGTGTAAATTGCGTCTACGTGTTTCGTGGCGTACGTGTTTGCGCTAGTGTACGAGAAAGGTCGCTCCCTCTGCCCTTTCAATCGCGCGATTAGGAGCTTGTTTTATTCGGCCGAATAAAGTAAACCCTGCGCGAAAGGGTGGCGCTCGGAGGTATTTGTTTTCAGGAGCGTAGACACGGTGTCTGTCCTTTGTGTGTGCGAATAAACGCCATCTTACCATACCAAACTCACACCTGTTATTTTTTGCCCCCCCCACGTTTTCTCTTTACAGTTTTCTATATTCAGTTACAGTTTTACAGTTTTCTATTCTCACTGCGAGATTTACACCTGGTGGTGTTGGCGTCAAACGGTCAGCGTTGTGACAGTTCGTGATTTCTGAGCTTCGCTGACTGTCTGCCGTCCACCCACGCAGATAGAGTGGAGCCTCCCTTGCGACGAAGTAGCAACGAGGTAAAATTACGTGGAGCCTTTTTTTAACCCCCCCCACTCTCTGACACCGAGAGCCTGGCCCTCGTCACTACTTCAAAGGGACCCTCCACTCGCTCCACGGCCTAACGCGCCGACTGCCCTTCAGGTACGTCACAGCTTTAAGGAAAAGAGACAAAGAAATTAAACATCAATAGACATGTACAGCCTTTGAAGATTTTAATGTTAAGAATACAAACCCATCCTCTAAGTTTAAATAAAGTTCTGTTGGTATTTTGAAAGTCGTTTACCTTTCATATTTATTGCATATTTAGCATATTTTCCCATATCTTACTAGACCAAATTGTGACTAAACTGTGGATGATGGAAACGATCAGAGTTGAGATAAGGATTTAGCACCCTAAAAACTATAAAAATCAGCTATCAAGATTTTAACAGTTTTTTGAAACCTTTTTTTGTTGTTATTAAATGTGTTATTAAATAAAATATTTGCAAAATTTGAATAAAGTAAATTAAATAAATAACGTCTAATTTGAATTATAAATCTGTGGGTGATGGAAACGAACGGAGTTCAGATATGGATTTAGCACCCAAAAAACTGAAAAAATCAGCTATCATGATATAAAAAGTTTTTTTAAACCTTTCTTTTGTTGGCTTGTGTTATCTTACAAATTACAGACTTTTGATTTTCAGTTAAAAAGTTACAGGCGAAAATCGTATTTTTTAGTTTTTTTGCGATATTTGGGCAACTTCGAATGCTAAGTCTAATTTCTCTTGCGATTATTGATTAGAATAAAAATACACAGGAGCAGTCCAAGAGGTCAGATGTCAGAGAAATGGACAAGTTACAAAACATGCCTTTACATTTCTATATGGAGAAGATGAAGTCAGAGGGAATAACGGAGTTGGCTTCATAATAAGGGGAATAATGAGAGAGAGGACAATAGAGTTTAAACCAATTATCGGAAGAATAGCTTACATAAGAATACAAATGAAATCTTTCAACCTAACACTAATAAATATCATAAAGATGGTTTAGACCTTTACTACGTGGTAGTCCGTATTAAAAAACAGAGAAACAACTTGCTATGTTTTTACGACAAATTTTTTATTGATATATATTGCAACGTTATACTTAGGTTTTTATTTGTCCCACGTTCGTGAGCCAAAATGCAGTGTTATGATTGTGTTTTATAATTTTATTTATTTGATTTATATTGATTAATAATAATTATTGCCCTATGTGGTGATGGCAAATGCAATGTTTTGTTGTGATGGAGCAAAAATGAATTAGATGGCAGACAGGAATATGAATTTTAATTAATATTTATTATTATATTTAATATTTAAATAACTGATAACAAAACAAACACTAATTCAACATGAAACAAAATAAACGCTTGACACAAGAAAATAACTTACAGTAACTGACTACTTAAACTACCTAATAAATTTAACAAATATTTCCTTACTAAAAACCTAATTGCACAGTTAATTTTACTTGAGTTAAATGCTAATCTACTTGCGATTTCAATTATTGATGTCTTGAAGACTGTAGGCAATGTATTATGCCCGTCCGTCCTGGCGGTTGCAGCTCCTCTTGGTAATAATCTCTCGATGTATCCATTCCGGCTCGTTCAGGTGAATGACCCGATTGATGTCCCAACACCGTGAATGACTGCACTAGATAGCCTCCATGAATTTCTCTTAAAGATGATGATGATCCAGCTGAATTCCTCCAATGTATCCCTTATTGCCGTCGGCCAAGAATCAATACTCAGTCGTGACTGATTACTGTTGTAAAATTTGTAGGGTTAAGTGTGCATAAACACTCGCGAAACTAATTTTGTTTTTAGACAAGTAAATGCGGAAATAAATATCGGCTTGACAACAATATTCTTTTGTCTTGCATCGTTCGTCTATGGCGATGAAACAACACTTTATTATTATAATCTATTTTCCCATTTTCCGGGGATACTGAATATCCAATCACAATTCTGATTCGAGATTCGCCAATTTGAGAATGATGAGAAAGAGGAGAGTACTTACATAATGTTAGACCAAATATGCAGACAAATACCAGCACAAGATACGGCTATAATACTACGTGATTTTAAAGCACAGATTTTGAAAGAATAATATATATAGAAGATGTAGAAGGGAGACACACAATAAACGAAACAAGTAATGATAATGGGCACAGAATTTGCAACTTAGCAGCGGACTTAGGAATGGTGATGGCTAGTACAAGTAACATGGATAATCCCAGGAAAGGTCAAGGCAAATCAAATTAACCCTGTCATGCTAAAAGGTAGACGACAATCAGCAATAACAGATGAGAGAACGTACCGAGCAGCATCAGTAGACACTGATCACTACATGGTCATGGTGACACTTAAACAAAAACTAAATAAGGACAAAGAAAACCACAGAGCGATACAAAAATGGAATGTAGATAAATTAAAAGACGAAGACAATAAAGAGAAATATGAAAAAAGACTGGACGAAGTCAGCAGTACAAGGAAGCGAATGGAAAGACAGAACTAGACATTAAAAGTATTTGGCGTGAAAAAAAATGTATAGAAGAAGCAGCAGAGAAAGAAATAGGAAAGACTCAAAGAAGATATGATAACGACTGATGGAACGACAAATGCAAATGCAAAGACGGAGTAAGAATAAAATATGAAGCAAGAACAATATGGATGAAAACCAACAATACAGAAAACATAGACGAATACGAGCGAAGTAAAAGGACAAGCAACAGAGTCATAATGACAATAAAAAGGATGGATACAAAATTGGATGAAATAGAGCTCAAAAGAAAACTGCAAAACACAAAGAGCTTCCACCAGAAAATAAAGTTACATACAAAAACTAACTCTCTGAATATCAAACGAATAAGAGATCATAATGGAAAAGCAGCAGATGACGATCAAGAAGGTAAAGAAACATAGGAGAATGAAGAAAACTTAGAGGAACAAGAACAAAAACAAGGAAAACACCAGGAAGCAACGCAGTAAATGTGGAATTTATAAAATGTGGAAGAAAGGAGCTGCAAGAAAGAATACATAAACTAATGCAAAGAATATGGATTAAGGAGCAAATACCTGAAGAATGGATACATGGACAGATAATTACTATACATAAAAACAGGTGACCAGGGGAATTGTGTAAATTAGAGAGATTATCATCTACAATACAAAAAAGAATGACAAATTGCATAGAACATAAAGTTGGGGATTATCAAAATGGTTTCAGGAAAGGCAAATCGATAGTGGATGCCATACATGGAGTAAAACAAATAATAGATTAAGAAAAAGAACACAACATCAAACTAGAAATGCTCATTCATCAACTTAAAACAAGCATTTGAAAGAATTAAAAGAGGGCAATTAATCACTACAGTAAGCGAATTAGGAGTATCACAAAAATTGAGAAATTTAATAGAACTAACCATGAAAGCAAGTATAGCCAGCATAGTGACCGATTATGAAGAAACCGATACTTTTACAATAGGTAGAGGTGTAAGACATACTGTAAAGCACGTTATTCAATATAGCACTTGAGCATGTAACATGAAGAATAAACAAATCTGGTACACTGAGAAATACAGATGCACAGATAATGCCTGCGCAGATGATTTAATAATTATAACAAACCAGAGAAACTTAATGATAAACATTTTAAAAGAAATTGAGGAAGAAAGCAGTAAAATGGGACTAATGATTAATGCAGAAATATCCAAGATAATGCAAATCGGAAAAAAATTAAGCAACACACATAAAACTGGGAAAACACGAATTCGAAAAAAACTGAGAGATTCAAGTATTTAGGGATAACAATCACAAACACAGGAGAAAGAAATACTGAAGTAATTGAGAATATACAATGCACTAACAAAGTGTACTATGCAAACCATAAGCTACTACATAACAAAGCTCTATCCATGGAAGCAAAGTTGCAAATATACAAAACAATAATTAGACCCGTGATGACTTAACAACAATGCAGAAACAATAACCATGACGAAGAAGAATAAATATGACATGGCAGTAATGGAACGATAAATATTGAGAACAATTCTGGGACCTATAAAAATAAATGAGAATGAATATCGAAGAAGGACACATAAAGAATTGGAAGAGAAGATAGGTGGAGATACAGTAATAAGATATATAACAGTCTAAAGAATAAGATGGAAGGGTAAATATGGAGAGCACGAGAAAGAGCAGCAATCAGAGCTATCATGGAATGGAAACCAAACTGTAAACGGAGAAGAGGAAGACCAGGACTACGTTGGTACGATGAAGTTGAAAAAGACCTAACAGAAATGGGGATAGAGAGATGGGAGGAAAAAGTAGAAGACAGGAAGGAATAGTGAGGAATAGTTAAAAGAGCGTTAGCCATAGAAGAAGAATTGAACTGAGGTCTAATCCATCTCGGAAGTTGGATTTTGCAGGCTGGAGTGGCTAAATCGAAAAGGGAGTGTAAAGCTTTAATAATAATCAAATATACACAAGTTTTTCCCAATTTAACGAAATTTGTATTTCTTCTTCGCGTGCCTATCCGTTACCGAATGTTTGTACGCAATTTTAACTTTGTTCGCGGCAGTTCGAAACAGTTCTGTGGTTGTTGTGTTAAACCACACTCGTATAGCCACGAAATCCTCCTTCGTCATGGTCCTCTCCTTGCTTCTACCCTTCGTAGAACCAGCAGTATTAGCTGTAGCAGTGCATATTTCTCTTGGTGTCTCATAATATTACCAGGATACTCCAGTTTTCTTCGTTTTGCCGTGTTCACGACTTCTCTCTCTATTTTCATATTTCTTAACACCTCTTATAGAAAAATAGCAAATTATCCTTTTTCACAACGACATTTATTTCTCTAAATGTACATTTCAACCACTACGTGGTCATCTTCAGTAGACATTTGTACTGAGTACAAATGTCTAATTTGTTATTTTTCTTTAAGTATTAATATTTCACCAGCTCCAACCAATTATCTTAACACCTCTTCATTAAAACATGTTCTGTCCACGTGATTCTGAGTATCCTTCTATACGTCCACATTTCGAACACGTTTAGCTTATTTATTGAAGCCTCCGTCAAGGTCCAAGACTCCACTCCGTACAAGAGCACCGGAAAGACGTAGAACTAAACTAGTCGTAGTTTCAGTTCGATGCTAAGACTATGGTTCTTTAATACTGTGCTGATTTTTCTGAACGCTGCTCTGGCTTTTTCTATACGACTTTTTATTTCCATTGAGTGGTCCCATTGTCCATTTAGCAAACTCCCTTGTACGTAATTATTGTACTCTTTCTACCTCTTCGTTATTCAACAGTAGCCTCCCCGGGTTAATGATATATTTGCTAATTACAATAAACTTAGTTTGTTTTACGTTTATTTTCAGACCATATTGCTCACTTGCTGATGTTATACTGTTCAACAGATGAGGTACTAAATTTCAAAAGGATTATTACCCATTTTTCAAGAATTGGGGAAAATAACTGTTTTGAGATTACGGCAAAACTGTATAACCAAAATTAAATTTGTAAAGTGGTAAATGTAATACAAACTTTTATAAAGCCATATGAAAAAAAATAAAATTGAGTTCATTTACACATTATTATTATTGACTAATTAATTTGGATAATGTTGCCTTTGAAAAAAAAAATTTAAATCTATTTGATTTAAAAGATATGGACAAAATTCTTTTTGAAATAATTTTAATGTACCAAAGCGTTATATTTTATTGCAATTTGGAAGTAAAAACTTTATTATTATCAAACATTTTATTTTTATGAAACAATGACATTATTTTTAAGTACATATTATATAAGAACACCACCATCATCTTCATTGCAATCACAGGTTCATCGTCCTCGTGGCTAGTGGCTGGGTTTATCTTTAGTTCATCCAATAGTAATTCTTTAAAAAACACTTAAGTTTTTCGTCTTGCTGCTAATTTTCGTCGTATAATAAGAGTTTTAAGATTTTTCAATTTCTCTTCCATTACTGGGACTTTCAGTACCTTTTCATTGACATTCAAGTCTTTTAAAACTATACCTCTTTTTGTTAACTTTCAAATTTTTTCGATGAATCATCATTCCTACAATATTGTTCCATTTTCATTTTTACAACTCCATTATTGTCTTCTCTTAATATAATTCTTTTCATGTCTTTTATACCTTTTAAGCTTGTATCAAGGGCCATAAAATCTTTGATTGCCCAATCTATTCCTGTCTTCTTCACAGTTCCAACTTCTTTATAAATTTCTATGTACTCTTCAGCATTCAGTATTACTTCTATTCTCCTTAGCTTCTTTTGTAGAAGCCCAAACACCCGATCTGCGGGCAGAAAAGAGTGCCCTCGAACCCGAAATTTAATTTTAATTTCTTTTAATGACACAGGAGCACTTTTTGACTGCCAACGTGCCAGAGCATACATTACATATGAATTTTTATTTAGCCCAGCGCATCTGTCTGCAAATAATCGTAACACTTTGCAATTATCGGAAAATTTATTCGAATTTAATAAATTTGTAATGGCAGAACTCACTTCATTAGATCCTCTACCGGCTTGGCTCTCATTTCAGGTGTAAAAAAATGGAGATAATGCCGCAACATCCGTAATACAAAAACTATAAAAATAAAGCTGCCTTAAGTAATATGCTTCTCCCACAGGCAGTTTGGGCACATTCTGAACCTGCTGTAGGTCGAAACAAAATACTTCACTGTTTTCCTCATTGCTATCATTAATAAATTTAACTGTTTCGCTCTTAATTTGTGAATTCTTAACTCTGCCATCACATTAACTTTTTGCAATTCAGTGCAATTCTTTAGTTCATTTTTCTTTTTAAAACAGAAACTACAAACATCCGATGCTGGTGACCCGAAACCAATATTAAAATTGGTAAAAAATATTTTATGAAAAAATCCGTATTTTACCTTGTGTTGTTCCTCAACAGAAGAATCGTACAATTTCCACAATCTTCTTATATTTGAATTGGCGGGCAAATACAACCTTTTCGATTTATTGCGGTTATAATGGCTTTCTTTTGCATGAAGTTTACCTATAAACTTTTTAACCTCCTCTCTTTTTTCATTATCCTTTAATGAACGCCTGTCTCCTCCTCTTCTCTCTTTTATGTCGTATCCAAATTTTATATTTTTTGTAATCGTATGTAACCGTTTTAAAGAAATTTCAAAACATTTTAAAATCATTTTTTGGCACACTCTGTAGGTTTTACCATTTTCAGTAACCATACGGTATTTTGCTGACAAAACATGTTTTTGATTTCGGCAATTTGGCTTATATTTTTCCCTGTACCTCTTTGGATTCGAAACTTTATAGAAATATGATATTTTTTTATCTTGAACATGCTTATCCGGAGTATGAAAAATGTTTTTTCTTGCTGTAATTATATCGCGTCTCTTTATTTTTAAACATTTATATGTATGCCCATAATGTGTGCATGGACGTTCAAAATTTTCTAAGTTAAGTAAATTATCCACGTATCTATAACATAAGAGTTAATATGAGAAAAGTAGGGTTATAAATAACTTTATCGGAATATTACCTTTATTGCTTCGCTCTCCCTTTTTTCTTCTGCTCTTTTCGGCTACCTTCATTATATTCACTCACTAAAACACCTTCTATGTCCATTTTATTTTGATAAAAATACTTTCGAGTAAAGCAAAGGAGCTGATTTTCGTTACTAATAAGTAAACACAAAATTAAATTCTTTTTGACACGAACTTTATAGGATAATAATTCTTTTAAAAAAGTTGCGATGTTTTGTCATTTAATTTATGAAAATATCCATATTTTACCTTGTATTGTCCCTCAACAGAAGAATCGTACAATTTCCACAATCTTCTTATTTTGAAATTGGCGAGCAAATACAACTTTTTCGATTTATTGTGGCTATAATGGCTTTCCTTTGGCATGAAGTTTATCAATAAACTTTTTAACCTCCTCTCTTTTTTCATTATTCTTTAATGAACGCCTGTCTCGCCAGATGTTGTAGTCCGTCCATGGAGCTTGAGAATTAGACCGTATCGTCTGCATATCTCAAGTTATTCAACAATTCTCCGTTTATTGTTATCCCTTCCTGGAGCTCGTTTAAAGCCTCTTTGAATATTATTTCTGAGTATAAATATTGTATGATATAAATATTTTAAAATACCTACTAAAAACACCCATACTTAAGTTCCAAAAATGAATACCCTGTATATGGGTATTCAGGTTCTTGATTCACAATTCTTTTCTAAAATGTATTGAGTTCTTAAACTTTTAAATCTATGTTGCTATGTTATTGTATTGGTTTAGCCTCACGTTCAGGCTCAAAAAATATTATGTTATATATTATCAATAACTATTATTATTTGCCCACGTTATGGGTTCCAAAATCAATATGAAACACGTAAACAAAAAAAAAACAAACGAAATCAATAACTACCAAATTATAACTTCTAATTTAATTAAGAAAACTTCCATATTAACTCTAAATTGCACAATTAATGTATCTTAGTAAATAAAATTGTATATTTTTACCTTTGCAGTTTAGTTCTATCTAAGCAGTTTTATAGCACAGTTTAAGTATAGCACTTTAGTTTGCAGTTCTATTCACGGAATTTTATGTGTAATGGCAACTTGTAGTAACAATTGGCCCTCCTGGTTGCAATCTATCAAAATAGGAGAAATTCACTCCTCCATTCTGCGAAATCCTATGATGATGTTGTCCTCAGCGCATCTTCATTGCGTCGATGCTCTCTGCATATTCCTCTCCACAAAGATGTCCTCAGTAATTCTTCTGCGACGTTTTCAGCAAGTCCTCTTGTGCGACGATGCTCTTGCGAATTTCTCTCTTCGAATATATCAGCTGTTTCGGAATTTAATTCCTTCGCGTACTCACAAAATTGTTCGTTGCACTAACTGTTTGGTCTATTTCACTAATGGGAACAAATATCGGTGTATTGAATCTAATTGTTTTTAATTTGGTTTCCCTAATTATCGCTCAGATGCGGAAATTTAATCGGATGCGAAATGATTACTGTTGTTAAATGGTTTGTTTATGTGTTCGTACATACACACTTGTAGCACTTTTGTTTGTTACATTCCACAACGAAAACAATTATCGGCGTAACGATAGTATTTGTTTCTAAACTATCTTCCGTTTCTTCCGCATTGAGACGTGAGCTTTGCCAGGAACGATTGTAAACTGGGCGCCTGGTGTCATCGGTCATATTTATAAACACCGACCCGACAGTCACTTTTCTATTATTGATTTTTCGTTTGTCGTTTTTCAGAACTTGAAAATTGACAGCGTCATCCGACAATTCATAATCGTTGCCATGGTGATCATTCAATAATGTATAGTTTCTAATTTACTTTTTCAAATTCTCGCAAATCTAAACGTCCAATCCAAAATTTAATGCGATATTCATTATCCTGATAATTTTCCGCTTCCAATGAAATGTCGTACGTCCTTGTACGTCATATTTGTAGTTTTAATTGTAATTTCGATTAATTTACAATTAGTAATTACGATTGTAATTAATTAATTTTAATTAACTCATTACATTATTAATCATTAATTGTGCCCCAATGATTCACAATATTAACTAAAAAGCACTATGCAATTAATTACTTAACTCGATAACTATCTAACTAAACCTATTCCTACTCTATTAATTTAAACAAAACTATCAACAAAATTCCTAAATAACTATAAAATTTACTTATAAACATCATCACAATGTATTAAAATATTCAATCTACAAAAAAACAACATCTATACTAGCATGGCATGTATACGGAATTTTATTTTTATATAAGTATACATTCTGCTTAAATCGTCTATGTATTCTTTTATAATAACCGCTTCAAATGTATAGTGATTACAATATAGGCATAATAAATAACTAAACATAAATAAATAATAAACAATATTGCAATATAGGGAACCAACATTACAACATCACAATTTTATGACATTTCATTTGTGATACCTATCGGGCTCAAGTCATTGAGGAAGACCTATCTTCAAGAAATCGACTTTCTTAGATATTTTGTCGAAATATAGTCTCTCATCATTCCGATGCTATTACAATTATTTGATATTAACAGATATTAACAGAATCACATTTGATATTAAATAATTAGGTTAATGTATGTCCGCAGATATTTGTTCTTAAAATAAATCTAGAATGAATAGGCAACTATATATTGCAGTAATAGCATTGCGTTTGATGCGGTTTTTATAAAAGTATACACAGGCAATATAACCGTATGTTTACTTTTGTAGAAAAAACATCCTGTACATTCATATTTCATTGCAGTTTTGGTATTTCCATTGCATTATCAATTTATTCATACCGTGGTCTTTAGAATTTAAAAAAGAAATGTACCAAAAGCTGCTCCAGGAAGAGTAGAATCACGTACAAGCAAACAAAAATCACATCCATCTCCGACACTCGCAAATATATATATGCCCTGCATTCGGAGAGCGCAAAATAGGGCGCCATGCAATTTTAAATATGTAAACAGGAAGCGTATTCGTTTCAGAAAATTATGATTCATTTCTCTGCATTTTCCAGCAATTCTGTGTACCATGAAATGTGTCGGACTATTCAAGTATACACTCACGAATAAGCAAATATAAATTTACATAAATATTACCTCATATCACTGTTGTTATTATTAAACATAAAGCTTGCATGATTATAAAATTATATTTATTATCATGCAAGCTTTATGTTTAATAATAACAACAGTGATATGAGGTAATATTTATGTAAATTTATATTTGGTAGTAAAGTATTTTTGAATTAATTTATTGAGAAGGCCTGCATTTTGAAAATTTCAGCAAGACCATATCAAATATTAATATTCAAGAGCCCGAACATTTTACATTAACAGCTTTGATTTTTTCACCTTCGAAATAGACTTCTTTAAAAAAATTATAGTGTAAACGTCGAGGTAAAATGTTTTTTACTTTATCCCAATGCAATGTGCGACAACCTTTAACATGTAGATTTTTTTTGCAACGTTATTGTTATTTAATATAAAGTTATGCTTTTCTCGGAATGGACTTTTTTTTCATTTTATAATTTTTTTTAATGTAGCGCAATGAATAAATGTTATAATCATGTATTTACACATACAGGGTGTTTGAAATTTAGTCATTGATAATAATATTTTGTCCCAAATACGGATTTGTCCTCTTGTTTTAAGGTTAGGATCCAGAAATTAAGAGAATGTCAAATAGATGATATTTTATTGATTAAAGCTTCAAAATGATCATTTAGGAAAGGAAATTTATTTATTTTTAATTTTGTGCCACCTTATTATCGAAACATCTAGATTTGACTGAAGTTAATAAGTTACAAAGTTGTATGCAGAAGTACCAAATACATTCAGTATGACTTATTTTTTTCTGCTCTTTCCAAATATGTAAACAAAATTTTAAAATATTGTTATAAAGGGTGTTGTTTCGAGTGAAAACCTACTTATTAATTTTTTTTAAGCCGGACCATAATAATAATTTAATAATAGCGATTCAGAACTAACGATTCTGATGTTGAAGACTCTGTTAATGGTGCCATGGGCAGTTTACTACCAGAAAAGTTCAAAAATAGATACGCTAGCCTACAAAAAGTGTGAAGCTTGGTGGAAACTGCAGTTATATAATGTCTTTACATAACTACATTACATAACTCGTGCGTTACAGTTATGAAAATTTGAAGTTTCATAACTCAGAAATTGATGTAAGGTTTATGTTTTCATAACGGAATTAAATAATAGTTATTAACGTCATTAGGCCAATATGCAGCAAGTAATGAACGCAGGCTAAGGAGCAATTTTAAATTTGAATTGTTTAACCATGGTGTTCCTCTTAACGGCCAGCGTCCGTTAAGAATTCTTAGCGGTCGCAGACCGTTTAGCATGACATTACAGCGCTTTTTTAGTTCTCATTAAACGGTATAACAGTATAGTATTACGAATAGACTATTTATTGAACTATGTAACGTAAAAAAAAAACTGAATTCTTGAAGTACATCTCTTGAATAGTTTCGATGAATTTCATTATACTTCAATATATTCCTGTTATTCATCTCAGTTTCCCTTCCACATATGCCCTGCCTAATCTTTCTTTATTTCTCTTAGCTTATTAGAAGTTTTTAATATTATTTAATTGTAGTTAGATATATTACAATTATTGTTTCTGACTTCATCGTCCTTCGGAAATTCTTTCTGAATATGCATTTTTGCGACATATTCAAAACAAATGGTGCTCATATATACAGGGTGTTAATACTAAGTTGTAACACCCGAAAATGGCAGTTAGAACTCATTGAAACAAACAACTTTTCTTAGTTAATTTTTTTTAATTGGAGCCCAAGGTCATAGTTATTGGCGTTCTTTTGTTTTTCGAAAAATCGTCATTACTCCCTTATTTTGACAATTATTTAAAAAATACAAAAACGTTCAGCATGCGCTATAGGTTTTCTAAAACATTTGTATTTACAATTATTTTCTATTTTATCAAATAACAAAATATCGACCGAAGAAAAATTTCGAAACAAGATATTTTGAAAATCACTCGATTGATTTTTGAAAATAAAACATTTATGTAATCCTTAAACTATATTATAACATTTGCCCAAAACATTTTTTTCGATCTGTCCAAAAAAGTTATTATTCAAATTGAATTACAAGATAAATTTTAACAAACTGCAACAATCATTTAAAACTTAGTAGGCTAACCTTAAGTTCGGCCATTAAATAAGTTTAGGGACTTGTTTTCTAGTTTGTACGTTCAAATATAAATACTTTTTGATCTTGTTCTTCCGAAATTTCTGCTTCATCTTGAAAAGTTTCTGTCACGTTTATCATTTGTGTGCGTATTTTGCATAATTTGTGTATAAAAATGCATAATTATAAAAACAGACAATGTTATAAGATAGTCAAGGATTTTATAAATGTTTTATTTTCAAAAATAGATCGATTGGTTTTCAAAATATCTTGCTTAGAAATTTTTATCGGTCGCCATTTTGTTATTTGATAAAATAGAAAATAATTGTAAATACAAATGTTTTAGAGAACCGAAAGCGCATGTTGATCGTTTTTGTATTTTTTAAATATTCCTAAAAATAAGGGAGTAATGACGATTTTTCGAAAAACAAAAGAACGCCAATAACTATGAACTTGGGCTCCAATTCAAAAATTTTAACTTAGAAAAGTTGTTTGTTTCAATGAGTTCTAACTGCTATTTTCGGGTGTTACAACTTAGTATTAACACCCTGTATATTTGAAACCCAACCTTCGCAATACAAACTTCGGCTTTTTAAGAACAAATTGTAGTTGTCAAGACATTGGTACCGTGGTTCTTTTTTCCTTAAAGAGTTTTTGAAATAAAAAATCACTTCCAGTCGATACCTCTCAGCCTAAAATCACTGTAAGTCTCAAAAATAATAAGAATTTTCAATTCATTTTACTGATTTATTACTACTTAAAACACAGGTATAGATACAGCACGAGTAGTATTAGTAATAAGTTCAATTCTAGGTAGTATTCATAATAATATGATAGCAAACACATGTACGCTAAAATTTCCTAACAGCCCACAAATTTTACTAGACTAGACTAAGGTTGGCATCCATTGTTCGGTTAAATTACGACATTCAATTTTAAATTTAAAAAAAAAATCAGGTCCATACTTTTTAGACAAAACATCGTAAGTATGTACCATTTTTCTTAAACATAGGAGTTTTCTTCTATGGCGAGTACCAGACTTTACTGTATGTCTCTGTAAAGCATCGTTTGTGTATTTAAAATATTTTGGTATTTGCCGATTTGTTTCTTTTTTATCTTAAGAGACGTTATTTCTAAATGGGTCTTATAATGATATCAAATACATTGTATTTATTTATCTCTCAAACGTTGCAAGTCGCACACTCAAGGGGTATACTTACGATATGCAACCCCCTTTTTCTCTCTTATGTCACCAATACTTTATCTGTGTTGTTTATGTTGTTTTTCGTTCGCCCTTATGAATGCTACCTTGGTCCTGGCCAGCTGAGTGAAGGCGGCGTCGCAGTACTTCGGCCTTAACCTGATGGGTTGCGGCCTCACGTAATTTAATTACAAGGCAGTAGGGTGAACTCAGGAACAGTCAATTTATATCACAACAAATATCCCGTAACCACGTTATTATTATTTTAATCAAAATCTTATTCTACCCATAGGGTGTTAAAGTTTTTTTGTAATACCTCTGTGTTATTGACATTTATCAGTACTGTCTGCTTGATCGATATGACACGCGTAAAGGCCTTGGCCGTTATAATAACGGCCGTGGACGTTATTTAAATGACAGCGCAAATTTATGAGCAATAAAGTCTTCATATTCTTTCTCATACCTGCTGCTGCTTTTTTGGGGAAGTAAATCGATTGTGGCAGCATTTGCTTCATTTAGTACATCTTCGGGGATACCACAAAACGAAGAACTTTGCACATCTGACATTATTTTTCTAATTTCACTTTGATTTGTTTGTTTGTATTTGAACCGTTGATGTTGCTATGGTATCAAATTGCGCCTGGATAACTAGTTTATAAATTTTGAAATTTAATATTGATAAATTGACCAGTTTTTGTAATTTAGGTATTACAAAAAGTATCGAACAACATACGGCCGATATTCAAATAACAGGCTTGGTTGAATATAAACCTCGGCTGCGCTCCGCTCCGCTTCGCTTCGCCTCGGTTTACAAACTTCAACCCGCGCCTGTTATTTGCTACATATCGGCCTAATGGCGTTATATACTATTCTGTTTACACAATAAATATTCGCACATATAATTATTCTATACATATAAGTATTCGGCCCATTTCTTCCTATTCCTTGCTTTGTCTGTAGCTTCTGTCCATCTTAGCCCTCTTTCCTTAAATTATGCTGTCACCGTGTCGTCCCATGTTTTCCATGGTCTCCCCCGTACCATCTATTGGTTGCCTTTGCCAGCCATACTTTCTTCACTTGCCTGTCTTCCTTCATTCTGATTATATAGCCAAACCATTTCAGCTGCTAGCGTTCTATGTATTCTGATAGTGGTAGGACTCCTACTTCCTATCTTACGGTTTCGTTGAGGATTCTGTCTCTTCGGGTGATACATTTTACTGCTCTTAGGTATTTCATCTCGAATCTAGGCTTAGCCTGGTCTCTACTTTTTCACGATCATTTATTGTTCATGCTTCACATCCATGTGTTAGTATTGGTTTGAATATTGTATTGTAGACGGTTATTTTTGTTTTCGGTGACACCTCCCTTTTCTTTATAAATGTGTAGTTTAGCGCATAATAAGGTTTTGTAGCGCTTTCGAGTATGTCGTTGATTTCTGCTTCATTTCTGCCACTGCTGTATATTGTTACCCCAAGTATTTAAACGTTTCTACTTGTTCTACGTTTTATCCGTTTAGTCTTGTATTGATTGTTCTTCCTTCTTCCCCTTTCACCATTGCTTTGGTTTTATTGATTATCTTTAAGTTTCTTTCCCATAAAGCTTCTGCCCATACATCTAGATTGTATTGCAAATCTTGTTCGTTTTTTTTGCAAATATCATCAGGTCGCTGGCAAAGGCTCCTTCTGCTAAAGTCACTAGTTTCATGAATTTATAGCCAATGTTTAGCTTCCTTGTCTTCCCCTTGATTTCTTTTAGGATAGCGACCATTATTATATTAAATAGTTTCCGGCACTCTGTGACGTGCCTGAAGGGCAATCAGCGCGTTAGGCCGCGGAGCGAGTGGAGGGTCCCTTCGAAGCAGCGACGAGGGCCAGGCTCACGGTGTCAGAGAGTGGAGGGTTAAATAAAGGCTCCACGTAATTTTAACCTCGCCCCTACTTCGTCACAAAGGGGGGCTCCACCCTATCTGGTGGGTTGACGGCAGACAGTCAGCGAAGTTCACAAATTACGAACTGTCGCAACGGCTGACCATCTGGCGCCCACACCACCAGATTTAAATCTCGCAATGAGAATAGGAAGTTAAACTGAAAAGAATGCCCGATTGAGAAAACGTGGGGGGAACAAAAAATAACAGGTGTGAATTTTGTGGTGTAAAATATCTGCGTTTATTCACACAAAAGACAGGACACCGTGCCTACGCTTCCTGAAAGAAATACCTCCGCCCGCAGCTCTATCACGCCGCGTCCACTGGACTTGGCCGAATCCCGCGCACACGTATCGCGCGATGCGAAGGGCTGTCGGAGCCACATTTTTCTTACAAAAACGCAAAACACGTACGGCACGAAACACGCAACGCAAATTTACACAAAAGATATCAAAGGAAATTAAAACAATAAATGAGAACAAAAAGATATATAGATCTGGCCTGTGTTCGTCGTGGCAACTTCACTGGTGATTCTGGGCTCGGCTCTTAGCACGTGCTGCGGCCGGCAATTATCGGGGACGCCGTCGCTAAATTTCAGTCCTCAGAACAACTCTGGCAGCATGATCGTTGCCCCTAGCCGAGAACCTGGCTGGCTGGGTTACTTCAGCCCTTACCCAAAAACGCCTGTAAAGCACATGGCCTTATTAACAATGGCCGGACACGTGTCTTTACAAAAAAAGATGTCGGGTTTAATCACTTACTCTGATGTGTCGAGCGTGTAGAGTTGAGTAGTACAGTGCCCTCTCTTGCCTTGTGCCGGTGTCGTCAATCCCTCTTAGGGCGGTTAATGGAGGACACGTTTTAAATCCCGGAAACCGGTTGGCGATAGCCCAAAGAAAAACTGTGACCTCGTGACACTTCTGCACTATAGGGAAGGTGACCAGCTTCTACCTCATGGCAGCGCCTTGCCGACGATTTAAAAATCACACGCATATCGGAAACACGTCACGTTTAAGAAACGTGTGCCTAACGGTTGCCTACGTTTTCGATCCGTGCGCGCAATTAAAAAACACGACAGTTTCCGTCGGAGGCAAAACCGGCCCGTTACAACTCCACCATGTCTTAGACCTTCTTTAGTTTGGTTTCTCATCTACCTTTCTCTGATCGTAAGTTTTGTGTATTCACATACATAGTTCCTTGTACTTTTATAAAAGCTACTTACGTTATTTATTAATTTCCTATTTACTTCTCTGCTTGCTAGGCTGCTCCAGATTCTTTCCCGAGGTACGCTGTCAAAAACTTTTTCTATGTCCAAGAAGGCCACAAGTATCTTGCCTTGTGCGTTTTTCTCTGTTAACTGTTCTTGATCTTGAATCTACGCACTTTCCTAAATCCACACTGTGCCTCTTCTATTTGTTCGTCAGTTATAAGTTTCAAACGTTGTTCTATCATCATTTCGAATACTTTAGACATTATATTGTATGACCATGTGCTTACTTCTTGGTGAAAGTTTTTGATTAAGTTAATAAAGAAAACACTTAGAACACCAAAAAACAGTTTTAGATAAAGCGTCTACTGGGATTGCTGATCATTGTATCAAATATAACCATTATGTACATAAGGAAGGATTATCTCTGCTTCATAATGGCAACAAAGGAAGAAGATTAGATCTATTGGAAATCCTCGAAATCATGCAAGCTACGGGGAACATCGTTAACAACCAGGTGTGCATTGAAAACACGCTAATATTTAACGCCATCCTGGAAAGCCGTGTAATGAATGAACGAGCAATCCCACCACCATTATCAATTAAGCACGTTTAGTATTTAAGTTACACGATATGAATTTGTATTCAGTTTATCTCTCTAGAATGGCAGCAGTGCCGAAACAATTGTAGAGCAATTCTATACATCTTGTGAAACTTTACCAAGTGTTTTCTTTATTAACCTACTTTAGACATTCTGCTTGGCAGTGTGATCTCTAATTGGTACACTCTTGTCATTTTTGTAGAGTGGCAATATGATGCCTATCTCCCAATCTTTTGATATTTTTTCCACTGTCCGTATTCTGTTAAATTGGTATGTTATCGCAAATATAATATCCAATATTTTTAATCATTTCCGACGTGATGCCATCGTGTCCTGTTGCTTTCCCACGTTTCACGTCTTTTTATTGTTTCTTTTACTTCCTCCTGGGTTATTTCGTCTTGCCCTGCCATATTTTCGATTCCTTCTTTCCCTTCTGTTAATTCTTCTACTTCTATACGTTCATATGTATAGAATGATACATATGAATCATTCTATACCTAATTCTATATCTAACTGGCAGTATTAGGTTAGGGGAGATTGAATTAATAATCGCCCTAAGGTGCTATTGTCAGCAACCACTGCAAGCTCCAAATCTATCTGTGCGCAGCTTGCCGAATTTTTTTTTTCAGCTGTTAATTCTAAATTAGTAATTAGTTATAGGTACTATGCCAGTAAGTAAAAAACATAACTATACATATTTCATTAATTTTCTTGAAATCTTTGGTACGTTTCCAAAATAGCAAACTAATCTAATCTAATAGATACTTTTAAAATAGTGTGGTTTTCTCTTGACACCCAGTAATTTTCGTCTTTTCAAACCACTCCCTGAAAATAACTAACTACAAAATAATAAATATATGAAAGTTTGACTCACAAACTTAGTGTAACAAATTTTAGATAACTTTTAGTCTACTTAGATAAATTTAAAATTGACTAATATTTAATGAGTATTTCGATATACATATACCTTTACTCAAAACAGTGACTTAATAATGTCAAAATATTATTTCAATATAAATTCGATTAGACGACCTAGAGCGAAAAATTGAAAATGCCATTTTTTTGGTATTGTGCCAGAAAGTAATTAATAACAAAGTAGCAAGTATGTCATCTCGAATAATGACTATAAAGTACATAGTCAGAAACAATATTATATAATGCAAATCAGAAACTTAAAAGCGCATTAACTCTTGGCTACTAAATAAGCTTTATTGCCTCAACCGGAATTGTGAGGGTGGAAAGGATAAACATCCGCCTCTCTGTAACTAATATTTATTTTATGAAAATGCCAGCAATTTATGCTCTTCCGTTTTCCGCGAACTCCTCCGGAGCTCCGGGAAAATATTTACGAACTGCTGGCTTTCCCAATAAATGATATTGGAATGGTAATGCGAAGTAATAGTTTCAAATAAACTGGATATTATACAAAATTGGATCTGTTCGCATATTATACAAGCTATAAAATTTTCATACTATGTATGGTCTAGAAGCCAGATCCATGTTTTTATGCGCGCTATGAAGATATCGGTGCTCTCTACGATTAAATTTTTATGAAAAGAACATTTTTAAGGTATATCTGCCACAGAACAAAGTCTAATAAACAAAGATATAATACAAAATAATGATTGTATCTCTGCATGAAAGATATAATACGTAATTATTACTCTAATTTTAATTATTTCAAAACCACTCATCAAATATTCGCATTTTGATTGCCAGGTGGTCATAATAAGACATGCCCCTAAATTTAGGACAATTTATAAAATTTATTATTGAAATTATGTCTAACCAAATTTACATTATATCGTAGCTGCTCCTGAGAAATCAGTTATGTGCTTCAAAGTAAATTTTACAGGAGAGACAAAAAACTGATTTAAAGAGCCATTTTGCTAGATTTCGCGGTGTAAAATTGGTTTTAAATTTGTATTATCGTATTAGTAACAAAAATATGAATAAACATTTAGATAACAATGTATTAGTGGTTTGATGTGCACATAGCTGGTTTCGCATGTTCATTACCAATCACATCGCGGATTTTGCAAAATAAAAAGGCAGAAATAGGTAAATTAAAATTTTATTTAAACAAATATTCTAAGTTACATGAATACTATATTATTAATAATTATTAGTTAGGTTGATAATTTATCAAAACTTCTAGCAAACATTTGATTATTATTATCAAGAGGCCCTTTACCTTTCGGTGTGGGCTATACATGTTACTACAGTTACATTACAGTTTTGTTATGTATTTGCAAATTCTTTCCACTCTCTTCTGTTCTTTGCCATTTCTCTTGCTTGTTTCACTTCTTCCCTCAGCTGTTTATTATTTCTTCTATTTTGTTGTCCCATTCTTGTCTTGGTCTGCCTCTTCCTCGTTTCTTTCCTGTTTTTGCTTCCCAGATTTGTTTTGTTTGATTCGTATTTTTCATCCAAATTAGATGTCCCCACCAGTTGAGCTGCTTCTTTTCTATAAACTTTTCTATTGATTCTATTTCCAATTCCTCTCTGATGCCATTATTTCGTATCCTGTCTTTTTTCGTTACTTGTTTTACTCTTCTCAGATATTTCATTTCTATTGCCTGTAATCTACTTTTATCTCTTTTTGTTAGCTTCCACGTCTCGCTCCCATATGTCAAAATCGTTCTGTATATAGTTTTGTATATATTCATTTTTGTCTTTCTGCTTATCTCTTTCTTGTTAGTAAGTATATTATTCAGGGCATAGTACGTTTTTATTGTGTTGTTTCTTCTGTTGCTTAATTCTCCTTCCATTTTCCCATCTTCTGTAAGTTCTACTCCAAGGTATTTGAATTGCTTCACTTGTTCAATCTGGTCCTGTCCTATCTGTATATTTATATGTTCTTTCCGTTTTCCTATTATCAGTACTTTTGTTTTGCTGTAGTTCATTTTCATGTTATATTTCTCTAGGTGTTTATTCCATACGTTCATGTTATGTTGCAGGTTCCTCTCACTTTTTGCTATCGCTACCACATTATCGGCGTATGCTCCTTCTGATATTTTAACCATTTGCATGTTTTTGTATCCTACGTTTGCTTTTTTTATTTCTGTTTTCATGCTCTTCATTATTTCAACCATATATAGGTTGAATAGTGTTGGGCTGAGAGCTCCTCCTTGTCTTAGTCCATTATTTGTTTTAAAAGTTCTTGAAATTTGCCCCTTGTATATTATTAAATTACTGTTGTTGTTATATATATTCTGTATTACTTTAACTATCCTGCTTTCTATTCCTCTCTCTTTTAGTATTAACCATAGTTTCTTTCTTGGTGTCATGTCAAACGCTTTTTCGAGGTCTATGAATCCCATATATGTATTTTTATTATTTGCGATTCTTTTTTCTGTGATTTGTTTTATTGTGAAGATGTTGTCTTGCATGGATCTCTCTTTCCAGAAACCACATTGCGGTTCTTCTAGGGTCTGTTCTATTCTTGCTATTATTCTCTTGTTAATTGCCTATTCTAATATTTTCATCTCTATACTTATTAGTGTTATGCCTCTATAGTTTGCGCATTACGGTTTGTCACCTTTCTTGTTTATCGGTACTATTAACGCTGTTTGCCAGTCTTTTGGTATCATATTTGTCTTCCAAATTTGGTTCAGTAGCTACAGTAGTTTATCTTTTCCTATGGGTCCCATGTGTTTAATCATTTCTGCTGTAACCTGATCTTGTCCTGGTGCTTTTCCTATTTTCAGTTCCCTTATTATTTCTAGAAGCTCTTGTTCGTTGGTACTATCCGTTACTGTTTCTGTGATGTTATTTTCGCTGTTTCTTGTCTTCTGTTCGTTTCCGCTATTTATAGTTATAGTTAGTAATTCTTCGAAATATTCTTTCCATCTTTCTATTATTTCTTCGTTTTCTTTTAACATTTTGTCTTGTTTATCTTGTATGTATCTCGTTTCTTGTCTTTTTTCTTTCCTGCATCCTTTTATTGTTTTATAAAATAGCTTTTGATTTTCCTCTGCGTTTTTCTCCATTGTCTCCCCGAACTTTTCCCATTCCCTGGTTTTTGCTATTCTAACCTCGTCTTTTACTATTTTTGCTTTTTTCCTTGTACCTTTCGTAGTTATTACTGTTTTTGACATTTAGGTATCTTTGCCATGCTTTTTTCTTTTCTTTTATTTTATCTCGTATGTTCTCTGACCACCACGCTGTCTGTTGTTTCTTGTTTGTACTTTGCTTCAACTCGCATGTCTCTTGTGCTGCCTCAAGCATATTTCTGTTTATGTTATTCTACATTTCCTCTACTGCTTCGCTGTCATTGGCCACTTCTAACTTGGCTTCTAATTTCTCTTTGTATTGTAGCAAACATTTTATTCAAAAGCTAAACTGTCATAAAATACCTGATGGATCTTGTGCATAAAAGGCTTCAATGACTGTAAATTATCATACTTGCTTTCTCAATTTTAAGAGATTGGTTGTATAAATTCTTGGGTTGGATGTTTTTTCACATTTCCCTTGCTTGTGAAAGTATACTCCATTCATCTATATGTCTTAATTTATATTCTGTATCCCATTTTTATAACGCAAGTCGCGTATATTTGCCACTGTGGGATCGCCAGCTTTTTTACCTTCGCGTATTGAAGTATAATTAAATGGTAGTACCTCATAAGTTTTAAAAAGGGAATATTCCAAATGATTGATGATGTAGGGTTGTTTATTTTTCTAGCTTTTCTCATTCTATTCACATAATTGATGAGTGTATAAATTGGAGGGGAAAAAAGATTCTCCAACGTAGAGTGAACACTGTTGACCTCCATCATGGTGTGACCTTTTTCCAAAATGATCTGCTCTGTTTCATTTTCATTCCATTTAGTGTAATTTGCGAAAGCCCTGGCCAATATCCGATTTCTATTCTGATATGAACAACCGTCGGAAATGATAATTATTTTTGAATACTTGGAATTCTTCCGAATAAAATCCATTATGCACCTAGTAAATTCGTCGAATGAAACACCTCCATTACTTTCATTCCATACATAAAGATGTACATCTTTTTTAATGGAAACGTATACCCTAAAATTGTGAATTTGCAGTTTTTGTCTATAATACTGACTAGAAACAAGAAACTTTGGACAAACCAAAACACTTTGAACATCCATGGTGATAACTACTGCAGATTCTGATATTTAAGCAATTGAATTTGCTTTAGCTCGGCGTGATTCATACATTTTTTATTACATGCAGATCATATTCATCTTGTGGTAAGTTTCCTTCCTTGAACAATACACATACATCGCATTGGTCCTTACGTGGTTTGTGTATGGGTATTTTGTTTTCCTCCAATACTTCACAAAACCTCTTCCTTTCTACGGAACAAATGTTTTCAGTTTCACACCAGTCTTGATAAACTTGGTGCATGTGCACAAAGGATCTAAAATTAGAGATTATTTTACTTGTTCTGCAATAATGGCTGGGCACTTTTGGGATTACTTCTAACCACTCTGTAACGGGCCGGTTTTGCCATCGACGGAAATTGTCTTGATTATTAATTGCGCGCACGGACCTCCTACGTAGGCAACCGCTACGCACATGTTTTTTTAAACGTGACGTGTTTCCGATATGCGTGTGATTTTTAAATCGTCGGTGAGAGGCTGCCATGAGGTAGAAGCTAGTCAACTCCCCTGGAGTGCAGAAGTGTCACGAGGTCACAGTTTTTCTTTGGTCTGTCGCCAACCGGTTTCCGGGATTTAAAACGTGTCCTCCATTAACCACCCTAAGAGGGATTGACGGCACCAGGCACAAGGCAAGGGAGGGTACTGTACTACTCAACTCTACACGTTCAAAACATCAGAGTAAGTGATTGAACCCGACATCTTTTTTTTCGTAAAGACACGTGTCCGGCCATTGTTAATAAGGCCATGTGCTTTACAGGCGTTTTTTTTGGGTAAGGGCTGAAGTAACCCAGCCAGCCAGGTTCTTGGCTAGGGGCAACGACCATCCTGCCAGAGTTGTTCTGAGGACTCAAATTTAGCGACGGCGTCCCCGATAATTGCCGGCCGCAGCACGTGCTAAGAGCCGAGCCCAGAATCCCCAGTAAAGTTGCCACGAGGAACACAGGCCAAATCTATATATATTTTTGTTCTCATTTATTGTTTTAATTTCCTTTGATATATCGTTTCTTTCTTTTGTGTAAATTTGCGTTGCGTGTTTCGTGCCGTACGTGTTTTGCGTTTTTGTAAGAAAAAGGTGGCTCCGACAGCCCTTCGCATCGCGCGATACGTGTGAGCGGGATTCGGACGAGTCCAGTGGACGCGGCGTGATAGAGTTGCGGACGGAGGTATTTATTTCAGGAAGCGTAGGCACGGTGTCCTGTCGTTTGTGTGAATAAACGCAGATATTTTACACCACAAAATTCACACCTGTTATTTTTTGTTCCCCCCACGTTTTCTCAATCGGGCATTCATTTCAGTGTAACTTCCTATTCTCATTGCGAGATTTAAATCTGGTGGTGTGGGCGCCAGATGGTCAGCCGTTGCGACAGTTCGTAATTTCTGAACTTCGCTGACTGTCTGCCGTCAACCCACGCAGATAGGGTGGAGCCCCCCTTTGTGACGAAGTAGTGGCGAGGTTAACATTACGTGGAGCCTTTTACCCCCCCCCCCCCCCCCCCCACTCTCCGACACCGAGAGCCTGGCCCTCGTGGCTGCTTCGAAGGGACCCTCCACTCGCTCCGCGGCCTAACGCGCTGATAGCCCTTCAGGCACGTCACAACTCTAATACCGACTTTGATTTGGTGCATATTTTATTGCCTAGTGGTACTTTTATGATGGGTTTCTTAAGAGTTTCGTCGTAATATTCTTCGGCTTCACTTTCACTAATGCTAGCAATTTCACTAGCATTAGCTTGTATCCATTTATTAAATCTGTCCTTAATATCCAAAGTTGACAAAATAAATCCGCGACACACCCATATCTTTATTCCGTGAGCATTAGGCAAGAAACAATCATAACCATAACGCTTCTTTGCTGTTTGCTTATTTGTTTCTTTTCTTCTTCTTTGAGGTCGTCTGAAATCAACAAGTCCCTTAAGATAAGCTCTCCTTACGTCCCAACTACTTAATTTCCAAAAGTTTCCACAGATTTCTTTCCTAGTCTCTTCATTAATTTTGTTGCATGAAAAAGAACGTACATTTGGTTTGATTCCTTTTCTGTAGTTACATAGTTTTAGCTGTACTTTTTTTCTTTTCTTTCAGTTATTATGTACTCGTAGTTTTCCCCTACTCGTTTACGCTTCTTACTTTGAAAATTTTGTTCAAATAATCTGCGTGTCATATTAATTGTTCTCTTAAATGTTTTATGTACATAATTTTCTTTTTCTACAGCAGTTTTCAGACTCTCGTCATTATTTTCTTTCTCATTGTCTGTGCTACTATATTTTGAATTGGACAGTGTTCATACTGGGTCATTAGTGTCCACTTTTTTATATTCACCTTCCTCAAAATGTTCAAAAACTTCTGATTCCTTCCAATTAATTGTATCCTCCACTTCTAGATCATTATTTTAATTAATTATTTCATCTGTGGGAGTATCACTAACTATTAACTCCATAATATGGCCACCTTCGTCCAAAGATATTGTACCAACATTATTATGGTTATTCCCAGTTCTAAAATTGCTGAGGTCAAGTTCGTCAACGTAAACAGAGTCGGTATTAGCATAAAACGTAGCATAATATTCTTTATTTTCATCTTCCTCAACATTTATTATTGGTTCTACTTCTTTAACTTCGTGTGGTATATTAATAGTACCACACACTACAAGTATATTATCAACTTGCTCCAAGGTAACATCATTACTGCGATTTACTGTTGTAAAATTGCTTAGGTCTACTTCATCGAAGTAAACAGAACGAGAAACAGAGCCATTATTACAATTATCAAGATTTTCCGCAATGCAAAATGATATGGCGTTAGTTAGACGATCATTCGGTAAAATCGTAATATTATTCAGAATATCGATACGTCCTTCAATTTGGTCACGTACCATTTGTCCATTTTTTTTCCTCTTGTGCACTCTGCCATGGTAAATGGTAATGTAAATACGAAGATATAAGCTCACTCCTGTAATAAAATTTGGATAATAGGAAATTGTTTTTTGATAGTTCGTAATGAATCTCGTTACACATTGTGCAAATTGCAAAGTTATATTTATTCCAAATTACTTACCTGGCCACACAAAAACTTCTTTGCAAATATTTCACTAATTGTAACCTCTAAAGTTGGAACATAATATAAATACTACACATAGCGGTTTTAAAGTGCAATGTTGTCATTGTTAAAACTAGCTATGTGATTTTAATTGGCGGCAAACTTGCTGTTACGTAATCGAAGGACCAGGCGAGTTGTATCGCTAATGTAAATGAAAAGGTAATTAAAATTCGTAGGTTTGGAAATAACGTGGACTATAATTAATATGTAACAATAATAAATACACAACGATGTATACCGGTGAAGGTAACGAATTGAAGTCTTGTCTACTCTGCTCTCTTACAACTAATTTTTGAGTTACTGGGGTGGGGCGCAATTTGAATTATGCACCGCGAGGGGTGGCTTGAAGATGGTCCCTGATTGGTGCGGCATTTCGTTTTGGTAAACCATGTTGCCACAATTGGTTCTTACAATCCTTGGGTAATTCCTCTATCTGGAATTTCTGAGGATTCCTAATGCGGTGCAATAAATATGTTTTGGATTTCCCGGTCGCTAATTATATTTGCCGAAGTGACAATCCTTGCTCAATAAACAGCTTAAGGTGCCTATTGATCTTTATGCGCACCGTAATTTACTCCAGCACTTCTCGGTGAATATAATGGGCAGCTAATAGCCACTTCAATAACTCGTCTTTTCAATCTTAATACAAATGTGTCTGCTGCAATAAAAGCCAAATACCGAGAATACACTTTAAAACAGATTTGGGGTTCGACGCTGTGGAATAGCGCCGAAACACTTGCTATGTGAAGTACTTTTAAAGCGCAGTTAATATAGCATTGCACATAGCGCATTATGATTTGAATTATTTGGAGGGGCAGGTAAGTGAAATATTCACATGGTAACATTTGCAATCGCTAGATCGTATTTTTCTGCTCCTAGTACAACACATAACTGATTTTCGCAAATATTGTTACATAGCTGATTTCTCAGGCGCAGCGACGATATTAGATTTTCTTTACAACGATAGGTTACTGTGCAATCCCGCCGTATGTGATATTTTGCGCTAAAAATGTAACAACCACTATATCTGTTGTACGATTTGAAATTTGATTATTTTTAATTATATTTATTTTTAGACTCCAATGAAGAAGCGGTTGAATGGTTGTGTGATTTATCCAACGTTTTCAAATGACCCAGAAGAGTACTAGGATCTGTAATAAAGTCAGTCCGACGAATATACAACTTTAGGTCGTGATATTTCTAGGTAGCTGCTTGAGCTGCGAAGTGACCATTCTGCTGAAGATCAGTCTGTTCAAATATGCATTTCGTCGTTTTTCGTTTTCACCACGACACGGCTTTCAGCTCAGTATACATGTATAAATGATAAATGAGTACAGTGTACATTTAACCACATTAATATCATTTTAAAAACAATGTAATTTAAATAGTTAATAAATTAACAGATTTTTTTAGTATTGAATAGATTAGATTGGGTCGTCTCTTCTTCTTCTTCTTCTTCTTTGGTCGAATTACTCCACCAGGGAGTGTAGGGCATCTTTCGATGTTTCTGTGACTGATGTACCAATAATATGTCGTCACCATTTTACTGTCTTCCTCCTGCAACTACTCATCTTCTTCTTCGCAGAGTTGATCCACCATTTCGTTCCACCTGCCTTTATTTTGTGCAATGTGCTTTACCTGGTTCCATGTTATATTTCGGCGTCCAAGCTCTTTCCTTACGGTTCTTCTCCATGTTGTCTGTGGTCGACCTCGTTTCCTTTTTCCCCTCATAATAAAATCTAGTGACTGTCTGGTTAGATCTCCCACTGGTTTCCTTAGTGTATGGCCAATCCATCTCCATTTTTTTTTCTTTTTAATAGTGGTGTTTATTGGAATTTGGTTTGTCTGTTCCCACAAGTCTATGGTTGATATTTTGTTTGGCCTCTATATTCTTAGGATTCTTCTCAGGGCTTTGTTTACAAATGTTTGTAATTCTCTTTCTTGTGATTTATTTATGGCCCAAGTCTTCGACCCGTATTATAGCACGCTCACTACATTTGGGTTGAAAATTCTAATTTTAGTAGTTTTTGATATTTCATTTGAGCGCCATATTTTCCGTAGCATGTTGAATGCGTTTTGAGCTTTTCCTGTTCTGGTATTTACATCTTCCTGGCAATTTCCCTTTGCCTCTATTACGCTGCCCAGGTATGTGAAGATGCTAACGTTTTCTATGCTGCCTCTTTCTATATTAATTATTGATTCATCTGTGGGGTTTGCGCTCATTGTTTTTGTCTTTGCAATATTTATTTCCAAACCGATTTTTTGGCTGTGTGATTCAATAGATTCAGTTTTTCTTGCAGATTTGTTCTATTTTTTGTTATTAGGGCTATGTCGTTGGCATACTCAAGATCTTCGACTTTTTGACCAAATTTCCACTGCAACTCTTTATCATTGTCAGTAATTTACTTTAAAGTCCAATCGATCATTATGAGAAACAACAATGGTAACAGGATGCTGCCCTGTCTGACACCTATCTCGATTTCAATTTTTTTCTGAAAGAGTCTCGGAGTGTTCCATTCTATCGTAATAGTTTTCATATAATAGCTTGATTAGCCGAATATATTTCGGGGGCAGTCCATATTTTCCTAGGATGACCCACATATTGTCTCTATCTACCGTAACAGAGGCCCTTTTAAAATCTATGAAGCTTATATGTATTTCTTTATTCTATTCATTTACTTCATCTAGTATGATTCTTATGGTGGCTATGTGGTCTGTGCAATATTTTCTGGCTCTGAATCCTGCTTGCTTAGTTCTGAGCAGTCAGTCTACCTCAGCTTTTATTCTAACCAGTGTTATTTTGGTAAAAATTTTGCTCGTCGTGTTCAGTATCATTATGGCTCTCCAATTATCACATATTTTCCTGTCGCCCTTTTTTTGTATTTTTATTATAAGGCCTTCTACCCAATCTACTGGATTTTTTTCTTCCGTTCATATTTTGTTTAACAATAAGTGCAGTACTTCGGCGGTAGTTTCTGCTCCTGTCTTTATTAATTCTCCTGAGATGTTATATAATCCTGCCGCCTTATCGTTTTTGAGCTGTCTAATGGCCACTTCAATTTCTTCTCTCGAGATTTCATCTGTTTTTTATCTTTAGTTCCGGTACCAAGTTCTCTGTTGACCCTACTAGCTCTTCTTCATCAAACACCTCCTTCTCCTTCTTTGAATAGATTTTCATGAAATAGTCTAGCCATCTATTTATAATCTGTTTCTCAGTTTTCAGTATGTTACCTTGCTTATCTTTTATTTTTGTGGTTGTGTACCTTTGCTCCCTGCCATATTTCGCGTTATATTGTATAGTGTCTTCATGTCATTCACTCCTGGTGCCTTTTCAGCTTCTAGTAACAGTTTCTTTCGTTCTTTACTTTTATCACATCTTGCACTCTTCTTTATTTGTTTATCCTTGTTAACATACTGACTCTATAGATTAACTCTTCTCTCTGGGCATTGTTCGCTGAGTGTTTTGTGTTTGATGAAATTTCTTCCTGCGATGAGATTCCATGTATGTTTAGTCATCCATGTTTTCCTGTTGTTTTTTCTGATGTCTATTGTTTCTTCCGCGGCTGCTTTTATTGCTTCCTTGTAGGATTTCCAAAGTTCTCACATGTTCATATTTCCCATATCAATGCTGTTTCCTAGTTTTGCTTTCACTGTTGATTCGAACTTCTTTCGCGTTTCTTCGTCCTTGAGGTCTTGTATGTTGTACATTCGCCTTTTAAATTTGTTGGATTCATTTCATGCCTTCATTTTAACTTTTAGTTTTGCCCTCACTAGAGCGTGATCTGATCCAACATCTTCCCCATGCATTGCACGTACATCTTGTAAGAAGCTTCTATATCTTTTGTCGATGGAAATGTGATCAATCTGATTCTTTACACGTCCATCAGGGCTCGTCCATGTTATTTTGTGACTTTCTTTGTCTGGGAAAATACTGCTTCCAATAACTAGGTTGTTTGTTGCACAGAAATCCACGAATAGTTTGCCATTTTCGTTTATTTGGCCCACCCCTTCCCTGCCCATTACATCCTCTCTTCCAGTGTTATTGTTACCAATTTTGGCGTTCATGTCGCCCATTAGAATTATAGGGTCCTTTTTGTGCTTATTTCTAATCTGATCGTGTGTTTTTGTAGTTGCTCCTAAAATGTGTTCTTCACTTCCTGCTCTTCCGTATTTGTTTGTGCATATATGTTTATATTTGTGATGTTAAATACTCTTGCTCTGAATCTGGCCTTAATGATTCTATCAGATACACCTTCCCATTCCATTAATGATCTCTTTGCTTCTTTGCTTATTAACAATGCGACGCCATATTCATGTTTCGCTCCCTCTTCCATTTTACCTAAGTATATGTTCCATTTGTCTCTTTCCAGTCCATTTAACCATTTCCCAGCCATCTTGTTTCGTTTAGTCCCAAAATATCAAGCTTATACTTCTCCATTTCCCTTATTATTTGATTTGTTTTGCTTGGTTCATACATAGTTCTCACATTCCAGCAACCGAAATATTTAATAGTTGTATTTATGCATGTTTCTTTCTTTAGATTTTTGTTTCCATAATCGTTGGTCATTGCTGTTGGTATCTTGGTTTTGTGTTTCTATACTACCCAAGCTTAGTTTTATGAATCCATATGCGAAGTCTTTTTAGCCCTTCGTCATTGAGATTACTCGGCGATCTCTGACTAATTGTCCATCCGTTTTTTTATTTCGTTTTCACCTCCGTTGTTTATTATTTGTTCATATGTGAATGTTTCTCCAGTTACCCTAAGCTTGTTGTATGTTATCGTAGCTTTATCTCCATTCATTCTCCTTTTTTTCAGATTTACCTGAAACCACCTTGAGCAAACACCCTTTATAACCTGGATCACTGCAACATTGTTTATTTGGTTTACAAATCCTTACCAATCCTCGTCACGGTTATACAACGGCTAGTACACATAGACAATCTCCATTAGAGTATCCTGTGAGTTTAACTTATTAGTTTTTTAGGGCGGAACATTATTCGTTTCCTTTCCTTTCGAATTTAGCAATAAATTAGATAATATTGTTTGAAACATTTTATGAGACTTAAATCTGTGACAATATAACGTATTTAATAAAACAGTGAGTGAGTTTGAAAATCCAACTTAAAAGACACATTTTTTAATTTTAACAGACTCATCTACCTTGTATTCATCTATTCATCTATTCATCTATTAAGTAAATTAAGTAAAATAATAAGTTTTCATATTACCTAGCAACATGTAATTTATCTGGCTTCCTGCTTAAATAAGATGAAATCATGACAAATCTCATTTCTCGCTGATATTTGTATATGGCGGGGTATCTCACATTAATTATCAATTAATTTCAAAGTCAGCTGAACGCAGAGCGGCCCTGGATTTAGTTGAATTCGCGTGGCGCGTGCATTAATTAGGGATAATTTATTTGATTTTAAATTGGCATTTGAAATTCGCAGAGGGGCGTTTAAATGTAGCACGTCGCTACGTTTAATGTAAACTGGATAGAGTTGGTATAGGGTGCACAGTGTACACGTTCACCTTGTACGCACACAAATTATTTAATTGAAATTAATGGAATGCTGGAGGTTGATATTAAATTTATGTAAATTTGCGTCTAATGTTTAAAGTTGAATACATGTATTACCATGTATCATTTACTGTAACAATATGACAATAAGAGGTATCAAGTATTATTGAGTTAGCAAACTTAAATAATGTATTGTAAGAGCAGAGCTTCCCCAACCTACGATTTACTCTAATAGTCAGTGAACATGCTTGTATCGTAAATGGCCTGTAGTACACGTATTTTTGCCGGATATTATCCATAAGTAGCTTTTGATCAAACGATCGTAGCTATATGATTTGTAGAGAGTGTGTTGTTTCATTTACCAAATAGATTGTTTTTTTGTTTGTTTTCGTAATTAGATCTAATTTGCCAATAGTATATCAATATTGGTATACTTACTTTTATCTGATCTCAGAACAGTGCCCATCCGCTACCGTCTAATCAAAATATTAATAAACAGCATTAATTACCATAATTTAAAAAAAAACACGTCCAATTTAATTGAGCCGCTACCGCCTGATCAAAATATTAGTAAACATCATTAATTACCATAATTTAAAAAAAAAACAGGTCCAATTTAATTGAGTACATTATCGAATTCGAAGGCGTTTCCACCCCATCCCTCTAAATAAGAAGCGTCTGGGACGCAACCGATAATCGAGTTATGGCCTGCAAAGTGCCTTACTGGGCCACTAATTAATTTAAGCTTTCCGTGCAGCAGTCTCTGGAGTGAAATTATAAATTTCACGATAATAGTGAGTTAGAAACTAACGCCGGTGTAGCATCGAATGTGTTAAAGTGGCAAACTTGTTGTTCCCTTCCCGAAATAGCAGTTATTATGTCATTATATCAGTTATATTACATTAGGAAGGGAAAGATAAGTTTTGTATCAATGGGTTGCCCTCAAAGTTCTGCCATGTCATTTACTGATTATTAAACAATTTGAACTGCTTTAGTATGAATCAAATACCTTACAGGTAAATTACTTATTTATGTATATTTAAATACAGGGTGGCGCAAAAGTAATCACCCTATCGGAAGAAGTTCTGGTTTTGATGCCCCGGCGCAGCGTTTTATGACATTTCGACTTTAATATTTGTGAAGTAAACAGAAAGATAATATTTGTAGACAAACTATCTATCAGATGAGTATTGCTTGACTACTCTACTTTGTGATACATTGTGAAATAGGTAAAAAACATACACAGGTTAATAATAATACTTATAATAATACTTTATTTATGCTATAACTTGACAGTTTTACATAACTCAAAATAAACAAAAGATAATTAATTACATGTTAGCTGAACTTTTGCCACTTCTGATATTGTTAACCCAATTCAGATATTGTTAGGCCGGCGAATTACCTTTAGCTTAATACTGATTATTTTTAATCCATAAAAACAGTTTCAATACTAATTCTGCTGTATTATTCTTATAATAGGTAATTACTTGTATTGTCAAGATGTCGATTAATAAACAATGGAATTTGCATCAATGAAACTTATTTATTTAATACAAACTAATGATACAAAAATATAAAAGGTTATATAATCGTATAATAAAATATGGCAATCGCTCTCTTCTTTTGCTCCTTCCAATGACCGTCATTCTGTAACAATTAGAAGAGAGATCGTGAGTTTACAACTCAGTGAGACAATTGTATTGGTTGACCCGAGTAATAATTGGTCAACCCAATATCCTTGATTAATTGCGGTGAAACAATTATCCTTGGTCAATTGTTTATCGATAGGTCAACCTCAACTCTCCACAACAATACAATGACTCACTATACTTGTTGACCCGAGTTCAACTCTCCACAACTATATAATGATTCACCATACTTGTTGACCCGAGTCCAACTCCCCACAACCATACAATGGCTCACTATACTTGTTGACCCTAGTTCAACTCTCCACAACTATACAATGATTCACTATACTTGTTGACCCGAGTTCAACTCTCCACAACCATACAATGACTCAGCATATCTGTTGACCCGAGTAATAATTGGTCAACCCAACATCCTTGTTATCTTCTGGGAGAATGGGACACCGATGGGTCAACCTCAACTCAACTCAACCACACAATCACTCACCTTCAATTTATCCATACGGACACTAAACAATAAAACTTTATTGAAACTATGCTAGTAATGTGTCACCGCCGGCTTCGCTTGGTGACACGCACTTAATGCGCTCCAAACGCGTTTGTTCCCTTCGAAAGGGTCGAGTGCTAACTTGGCCTTGAATTTATAAATAGAAATGCGACATCGGCCCGTACTTATACGCCCGAACGAAAATATTATGATTTACCATTTTAATAAATTGGGTGATATAACATACATTAACAAGTTGCCAGAAGCAAAACTGCCCCTTCGATATAAACATAAACATATTTAATAGGCAAATGTATGATTTTGTATTACATGTCAGTATACCGACAAAATACATGTTAAATATAAAAAAGCAAAGTGTATAGATAAAATTTGAAAATACATACACAATTAAATAAAATAAAATAAAATGAATGTTAACACTTTAAAACTATGGTATTCCTACGTGATTCATAAGTTAATAGTATTATTGAATATAAGCAGGTGTAGCAATTAATAACATAATTTTCAGAGTAATATATGTTATTGTCGCAGGTATTATAAGTCGTCAAAATTGTTGCTAATGTACTCTTCCGTTGAGTAGAATGCTTTAGCATTGAGATAAGTTTTGATCTTAGACTTAAATTGTTTCGTTGATAGGTTACGAGTTTCCGATGGTAGCAGATTAAAAAATCGGATGCCGTGGTACATTGTACCAGTACGTGTTCTGGTAAGCCTTGACGTAGTAGGTATGAGGCTGTCCCTATACTTGGTGTTATAGTGATGAATATCGGAATGGGTCCCATACAGTTATGCGTGTTGTTTTACATGTAGTAGGCATTCTAGAATATATAAGGAGGGAAGAGTGAGAATTTTGAGGGCTGGGAAGTGCTGTCGACAGTCGTCTCGATAGGGCACATTTGCCACGATACGCAGAGCTCTCCGCTGTAGAGCGAAAGCCAGTTTCATCGTTGAGGAGTGGCCCCAGATTTTAATTCCATAGCTTAGCATAGACTGCAAAGAGCATAATAGGCCGAGATAAGTATTTTTATGGAGACAACATTTCTCAAGTTTCGTAGGGCATAAATATTGGAGGCCACTTTGGCCGATAGTTCCTTACCCTGGACATGCCAGAGTAGACCCTGGTCAACATGCAATCCTAGGAACTTAGTGGAATCAGCAAAATTCCAAGTGGTAGCGTCATAGCGTCTTAGAGTGAATACCATTTCAACTGTCTTTATCGAGTTGAGGGAGAGCCGACTGTTAAAGAGCCAATTCTGGGCATTCACCTGATTAGCTCTGGTTAAATGAACCGCGGTGCTCAATAAACAAGACTTATTGCTAAAAGATGTGTCATCTGCGAAAAGTGTGATTTGAGCTGCTATTACAGATGCAGGGAGGTCATTTTTAAAGATTTAAAATAGTAATGGCGGTTCCTCCATAGGTTTGCAGGTTTGCGCAACCGCCAAAAATGACGACAAGAAAACGTTAAATATTATTTAATAAGTAAAGATTAATAATATACTAAAATACGGAGCATTATCTGTTCAATTCTGCTGCCGTAGCCATTCATTAGCATTGCGGTTTGTCAAACCATTCCATGGCTTTATTACGCTGCGAGTCGCGGCGATCGTCGCCGCGCATTCGTTTCCCACTCCGCCACATATTCACTATATGGTTTGCAAATCGTATACAACTCGTGCACAGGCCAGCAATCAGCGGACGACTGTTGACTTGCCGTGACACTTAATACGCGTTCGAACTGCATTTTCATCCTCGTTAATATGAATTCTGTTCAAAGTTTGTTAGCGGAGCCATTCTGCAATCGATCTTCGATTGAAAAAACTAAGGTAAAGAGACTTGGGAGACCTATTTCGAATTTAAATTTAAAACAAAGCGTTAAATGCATAGCACGAAATTTTAATAGGATGTTTAATCCGAACATTTATTCCAAGCACAATTGGATATGTGGCTGTGACATCAATAATGCGCTGTTTTGTTTCCCGTGTTTACTATTTGGAGGAGAAGATTTATGGACGAAAGTAGGAATGGTGGATTTGAACCATTTAGCAGCAAGAATTAAGTACCATGCTAGCTCTGCAAGGCACATGCGAAGTACTTTGAGATTTTCCCTATTTGGAAGCGTCAATATTGCGGCTCAATTGGACAGTGCATATCGACAAAATATTCGATTACAAAATGACAAAGTGAAAAATAATCGGCACATTTTAAATATTATTATTATTTGTGTTCGGTTTTTTGGGGCCTTTGAGCTCACTATGAGAGGCCATGACGAATCCACGTCTTCCTCGAATCCGGGAATTTTTCGTGGATTAATAGATTTTAGTGCCGAGTTGGACATTGCTCTTAAGGAACATTTGGAAAAAGCAACGGTTTTTAAGGGAACGTCAAAAACTATCCAAAATGAAATTTTACAAACAATGTTTAGTGTGTGCCAAGAAGAAATTTCCAAAGAAATAAACGAAGCGACTTTTTGTCAGTAATAGCTGACGAAACCAGTGACGTATCAAATATATATCAAATGGCAATCGCTTTTAGATACATAATGAGAGGTAAGCCTGTTGAAAGATTTTGGGACTTTTTAACCCCCTTAGATCACGATGCGAAAACCTTTGTCTTCGGCTGTACTTGTAGAACTTGAAAAGCACGTCAAAGATGACAAGAGGAAACTTATTGCTCAAACATATGATGGTGCAGCAGTCATGCGCGGGTCGTCTAATGGAGTGCAAGCAATTATTAAACAAACTTATGAACACGCAGCATACATACACTGGTATGCACATCAATTGAATTTGGTCAGGTTAAATGCTGCTTCTGCAAACTCGAAAGTTCGTATATTTTTCGCAAATTTACAAGGAATTTGTACATTTTTTTCAAATAGTCCTCAGCGGACTGCAATACCGGATGAAACTGTTAAGAAACGCTTACCTCGTTCGGCTCCAACAAGGTGGAATTTTAATTCCAGAATTGTCTGCACTGTATTTGAAAATAGGGAGGATATTCTTAAAACAATGAGAAAAATTTTAAACACCGCCAAAAACATTAGTACAATTAACCAAGCACTGGGTTATATCTCAATTCTTGATAGCAAGAGCTTCATTTCTTGGCTACATTTATTTTACAAGATAATGCCCCACGTAGACATATTATTTGCTAAATTTCAAACAAGAGAAATTGATCCTGTTATTGCCAAAAACTACATCATAGCATTTGAAACTCAGATAACATTTATTAGAAATAGTTTCGTCGAACTTCCAGACAGGTCAACTCCAAAACGGCGTCATACCGACAGTGACGAATACGCTCGAGAAGCAAAAGAAGTCGGTGACATTATTATTAGTCAAGCCAAAGACCGATTCAACTTCAGTGGCCACTTAATCGCTGCTACTCTGTTTTTTTCTGACAAATATGATCAGTATGAAACCTGTTTTCCCGAAAAAAAAATTGAAGAAGCAAACACGGTTTATCCATTTTTTAATAAACAAAAACTTCGAACAGAAGTGACCGTGATCTACGAAACAAAAGAATTCAGATCAGTATCGGGTATATTTCCTTTTTATGAGTCGATTTCTGAGAACAGTGTGCTAAGTGAGACTTTTAGTGAAACTTTAAACCTATTGAAAATTCTAATTACAATCCCCTTGGCTTCAGCTGAAGCAGAACGATGCTTTTCTACTCTCAAAAGGATCAAAACTTTCTTAAGAAACACAATGAGCCAAGAAAGACTTTCTGCGTTGGCGATGCTTTCTCAAGAAAGAGACCTAATCGAGAGCATACCTGATTTTAATCAAAAGGTGATGAACAAATTCGCTACCACTAAAGAACGTCGAATGGATTTTCTCTTCAAATGAGGCATAATATTGAAGACTCAGACTGAAAGTTGGTTGTTTTATGTTTGATATATGTAGTCTTGTGTAAAAATAAATGTTTTTTTTATGAAACGAGCATATCTAGTAATTATAAGTAACCTGCAATCTATTCTAATAAATAATACCTATAAAAGTTGCAACCTTCACATTTGTACAGCACGAGCCGCCACTGAGGTTGATATAGTATAACTTCCGAATTAGCACATCATGCGGTACACAATCGAAAGCCTTACTTAGATCAAGGAAACTGGCTGCAGAAAACCCGCCGTCCTCAAAGCATTTCAGCACCTCCCCGGTAAAAGACGTAATGGCGTCAATAGTGGACCGACCATTTCGGAAACCGGATTGACAGTGGCTAAAACAGTTGTATTTTTCAAGGAACTCGATCATTTGTTTAGCAAGGATTTTTTCGAAGACTTTTGAAAACCCAGGCAAAATAGAGATAGGCCTATAGTTAGCTAAGGTATTTGGATCACCTTTTTTAAGAATGGGGATAACTTTGGCTTTCTTCATGCTATCCGGAAAGCATCCGTCTTTTATGCAGTCATTTAGCAGTGTTGTTAAGGGTGTTATGAGTAGGTCAATTGCTCATTTGAGGACGTGAACATTGAACTCGTATTTGTCTGAACATCTGGTGTTATTTAGCAAGTTGACAATATCCCGGAGATAAGTTTCGGAAACGAGATTGAATTCAAAATATTCTGTGGATTAAAGCTGATGCTTGTGCATATGTGAAATGGGATCAGATAAAGCGGGGGGTAGGGCCTCGTTGATGGTTTTCGCAATATTGCAGCAGCGTCTGTTAAATGACGTGGAGTCAATGTTAGTTGGTAACTTGGTGTTATTTACTTTGCAAGTTGATCGTATGATTCTCCAGTATGCCCTATTGGGATTAGCGGAATTTTCGAGTTTTTTGTCATTGGCGTATATATTTGCATTAGTTATAGCTTTGCGGTAGGATTTTCTGTAGTTGATGAAGGTGTGACGTGCCTGAAGGGCTATCAGCGCGTTAGGCCGCGGAGCGAGTGGAGGGTCCCTTCGAAGCAGCGACGAGGGCCAGGCTCTCGGTGTCGGAGAGGGGGGGGGGTTAAAAAAAAGGCTCCACGTAATTTTTACCTCGCCACTACTTCGTCGCAAAGGGGGGCTCCACCCTACCTGCGTGGGTTGACGGCAGACAGTCAGCGAAGTTCAGAAATTACGAACTGTCGCAACGGCTGACCATCTGGCGCCCACACCACCAGATTTAAATCTCGCAGTGAGAATAGGAAGTTAAACTGAAAAGAATTCCCGATTGAGAAAACGTGGGGGGAACAAAAAATAACAGGTGTGAATTTTGTGGTGTAAAATATCTGCGTTTATTCACACAAAAGACAGGACACCGTGCCTACGCTTCCTGAAATAAATACCTCCACCCGCAACCCTATCACGCAGGGTTCACTAGATTCGGCCGAATCCCGCGAACACGTAATCGCGCGATGCGAAGGGCCGTCGGAGCCACCTTTTTCTTACAAAAGCGCAAAACACGTACGGCACGAAACACGCAACGCAAATTTTACACAAAAGAAAAAAACGATATATCAAACGAAATTAAAGCGACAAATGAGAACAAAATATATATATATATAAAGATCTGGCCTGTGTTCCTCGTGTGCGACTTCGCTGGCGGTTCTGGGCTCGGCTCTAGGACGTGCGGCGGCCGGTATCGTCGGGAACGCCGTCACTAAATTCCAGACCTCAGAGCAACTCTGGCAGGATGGTCGCTGCCCCTAGCCAAGACCTGGCTGGCTGGGTTACTTAGCCCTTGCCCAAAAAAAAAGCCTGTAAAGCACATGGCCTTAGTAACAATGGCCGGACACGTGTCTTACGAAAAGAAAAATGTCGGGTTTAATTACTTACTCTGATGTTGTGAGCGTGTGGAGTTGAGTCGTACAGTACCCTCCCTTGCCTTGTGCTTGGGCCGTCAATCCCTCTTAGGGTGGTTAAATGAGGACACCTTCTGAATCCCGGAAACCGGTTGGTGATATACCAAAGAAAAACTGTGACCTCGTGGCACGTCTGCACTCTAGGGAAGGTGACCAGCTTCTCCCTCATGGTAGCGTCTCGCGACGATTTTTAAAAATAACACGTACTACGGAAACACGTCACGTTTAAAATAACGTGTGCGTACGGTTGCCTACGGTGGAGGTCCGTGCGCGAAATTAATAATTAAAAGACAGTTTCCGTCGGAGGCAAAACCAGACCGTTACAAAGGATGCTTTCAGTTCGATTGTGTTATATTTGTCTGAGGCTTCCTTGATGAAGTACAGAGTTTGTCTCATCCCATCAATTTCCTCAGTGAACCAGGTATTTGCATTGTTGGAGTGTGGTTTGGAGGGTTTGGCGACAAAGGCTTGTAGGAAACAGTTAGATATTAGTTCAGTGAACTTGTTTGTTTTGACATTTGTTGCAAGATCAGTGTTTAGAAAGCTCCAGTCCATTTGGGAGAGGAGATGGTAGAAGTTTGAAGTGCCCTGGTTAGTTCTAAGTCTGTAGTGCTTAAGAGGTGCATTTGGGGCTGCACTTACGGGGGTAAAATTGACTTCAATACTGTCGTGGTCAGATAAGCTATGAAATACTGGTGAGCATTCAATAAAATGATGATTAGAGTTAGAAAATACGTCATCAATTCTGCTGTTGCTTCTAGTACTAGTTGAAGTTTACTTGGTGCTTGAGCCCATAGACTCCAAGCATATCGCGGGTATTATTAGCTGCCCTGTCACGATTGTTTTCAAAATGTATGTTCCATCCCCTCCTATTAAAACGTAGTGGTCTTTAAATTTTATTTTTCCAAGTACTAGTTCAGGATTTATTAAGAAAGTGTTGAAATCACTGTCAGGCGTTCGATATAATACTAAAGTGCCTATGTTGTAGGTTGGAAGAAATATAGCGGAGATCTCGCAAGCGATGGGAATTGAAAGTTTGTTAATGTTTTTTAGAGTCATGCAGTCAACGTCAGCTGTGAGTTGGACCTCACCTCCGTTCCTTTTTTGCGGGATTAACTGTATTGTCTTTAGTCAATCCATAGGATATAGGATTCTTTCACAAACTTACTCAATTTAGTTAAAGATGTCATTAGAAAGTTGACCTTTTCGTTGAGAATTCTGATTTTGTTCAGCAAATTTAAAGTGGTGCAGCGTTTATTTTTAGGCGCTTTATTTAGTTCTTTAGATTGTGGGGGAACGTCACCGATATCTACAAAACTAGAATTCACAGATTGTTTTAATTTCTGCGCCAGATCCTTTTTATTGCCTTTTGATTCTTCTCCTCGTTTTTTTTTAATTCCTGCTTTAGAGTAGAGTAGAGTAGAGTACATTTTATTTCCAAAATAAATATTACATTCATGGGTGGGTCAGAATAATAAAAATAATAATACGGTACATTATAAGATTTACAATATTACAAAGTATATGCATGCAAAACTTAGTCACTATGTATATTAACATGTTAAAATTTTGGTGTATAAATAAAATATAATTACAATCAATATAAAAGACAATTGTGTGCATAATAATAAATACCAACTAACACAAGCAAAAACTGAACAATAGTAGAGTATTACCTGGGTTGCGAGACCCAGGTACTAGGTACATGATTTATAAAATTTGGTGTATAAATAAAATCAATGTCAATAAGACAAGGTCCACGCAGAAGACGAAAGCAATATATTTCGACAAATACAAGGTACAAAAGGAACTATCACCAGCAAAGGATTTATAACCATTAGTTGTTTGGGGTTTATTTACAGTTTATCACAGAAGTTTGTATATTCACTGATTGTATAAAAACATTGTTGTATCATAAGTTGCTTTGTAGTTTTTAAGAACAGATTTGTGGCTAAGTCTTTAATTGTATTCGGTAGTTGGTTATATAGATATATACATTGTACGATACAAGAATTATGATAATAAGCGTGAGAATGTTTGGGCAATTTTAGCAACTTACTTCGTATGTCATAGTTATGTTTTGTTTGATGTATGTTGAACATGTTAATATTGTTCTTGACAAATTTTAATGTCTCGTATAAGTAGAGACTTACCACGGACATAACTTTTAGTTCCTTGAACAATTCCCGACAGCTAGTGTGGGGTTTTTTGTTGCATATGGCCCTTATCAATCGCTTCTGCACAACAAATACTTTATGCATGTTAATTTCGGTGGTGTTACCCCAAAATATGATACCATATGACAGTTGGGACTGACAATATGAAATATAGACTGTTCGCGCAACTTCTTGGTGTATATCATCTCTTGAAGCATATATAAGATATGTGTATTTTGCTATTTCGACACATAGCTCCTGTATATGTTTGTCCCATTTTAAGTCACTTTGGATTTTGATTCCGAGAAACTTCACCTCGTCTGCTTCAGATATTTTCTCACTATTAATGTTCAAATCTGTTGATCCATTTGGAGCTCGAAAGTTGATGATGTGGGTCTTAGATGCATTTGCTACGAGGTTATTCATATCCAACCATGCACACACCTCGCTCATTGTACTACTTGTTACCGCATTAAGGTGATTTAAGCATTGACCTTCTAGGCTCAGGGTAGTATCATCAGCAAACATTGTTATATGTGCGTTTATTGTTAATGGCATATCGTTGATGAACAGCAAGAACAGTAACGGGCCCAGTACGCTTCCTTGCGGAATACCAACTGTTGGGTGGGCAGCGTTAGATGTATAGCACTTATGTTTAATGAACATAGTTGTTATATGCTTTCTCTCAGACATGTAAGATGTTAAGAGCCGATGACAGTTTCCCCTAATACCGTAGCTACTTAATTTACTGAGCATTAGTTTGTGTGGTACACAGTCAAATGCCTTTGACAAGTCCAAAATAATTGAATATACATTCTTGTTTTTGTCTAAATTATCGAAGACATAATTTAAAAAATTATATATTGCATGAGCAGTCGTGATGCCCTTTCTAAAACCAAACTGTTCTTTGGACAAGATGTTATGATGCCCGATATAGTTTGTTACTCTATTATAAATGACTCTCTCGAATATTTTCGAGAACACGGGCAATATTGAAATTGGTCTGTAATTACCCATTTCATGCCGATCACCCTTTTTAAATACGGGTATTATTCTGCCGGTTTTTAATTTTGATGGGAATATACCCTCAATCAGAGACATGTTAACGGCTTGTGTTAATGGGTGGATAATAAAAGTAGCTGTGTGTTTGATTAATGCTATAGTTAAATCATCAATGTCTTTAGTGGTGGTTGACTTCATGTCTGATATTATGCGTTTAATTTCCAATTCAAATGCAGCTTCGAGAAAGATTGATCCTATTGTATTGTTTTTCAAATTGCATTCTTGGGAGTTTGATGTTCCACCTATGTTGCCGGCTGTACAGAAATAGTTATTCATCATATCAACTATATGTTGCGGATTGTCCATTTTTGTGTTATTTGCATGAATTATGTAATTTGTGGATTCATTATTTTCGTTGTTATTTTGTGTTTTTTCCTTCACTATACTCCACAGCTCTTTTGTTTTATTATTAGCATTTACAATGCGATTTGAATTATGGTTTTTTATTTCGGTTTGCAGTAAAATTTTGTATTTCTGTTTTATTGATTTGTACATGCTATTGACCTCTTCACTTCTGGTATAGTATAGTTAATAGAAGAATTCCATATCACTTTTTAAGTTCTTTAAAGTATTTGTGAACCAAGGCCGTCTATTCTTGTGATTGTTTATCGATTTTATTTTAATTGGACAGCATTTATTAAATGTTTTTGTGAATATGGCATAAAACTCATTAAAATATGCTTCACTGTTTGAACGATACACTTCTAAATCATTCCAATTTATTTCGCTTAATAAGATATTTAGTCTTGACAAAGTATTAGTATTAATTAATCTTGTTCTTATTGTTAAATGTTTTTTTCAAAGCTGCTTCCAAACTTGATTATCTGTCCATTATGATCTGATAGGTGTGTATCGACTAGATTGGCATTTATGTAGTTGATGTTGGTTATGATATTGTCTATACATGTTTGGCTTGTACTTGTTATACGAGTGTGAGATTTGTTGCTAAATTGTAGGTTATAGCTTCAGTTCATTTAATTTTAGCTGAGATATTTTTATGTTCGACATGTTACTTTGTTAGTATCACTTAGATTTATATATATATAGTTTAGCACGGCGAGCCTAGCTTTCCCATGGCTTGTTTGGATATTTCCGTCCATATCCTCTTATTCAGCACTTTCTGTTTCCATCCTGTGATGTTTAGTTTCTTCAAATCCTTCGACACGTCCTCCTTCTATCTGATTCTTGGTCTTCTCTTCCCCCGCTGTCCTCCTATTGAGCTGTTCAATACCATCCTTGGAATTCTCACTTCCTCCATTCTATGCACATGACCCAACCACCGTAATCTTTGCACTTGGATTACCCCATTTATATTTGTTTTGTTAAAGTTCCTTCACTTCATTATTTGTTCTCTTTAGCCACATCTCTCCAATTTTTCTGATACCTAAGTAACTTTCTTTCCCATATTTCTGACCTTGTCTGATCCCTCTTATTTAGGGTCCATGCTTCGGAGGAATACGTTACAGTAGGTCTTATTACCGTTTTGTATAGCTTCACTTTCGCGTTCCTGGAGATGTTCTTATTTCTCATCAGTCTATTCAGCCCCCCCAAACACCTCTTCCCTGACATTATCCTTGCGCCGATCTCCTTATCGATGCTAGACTCTTGTAAATAGTGTGTCTAGATATATGTATCTGTCCACTTCTTCAAATTTTAGTTCTTCGTTATCTGGTTTTATTATTACATAGTTTCCTTTTTTGAATTACTTACTACTCCACTCCATATACTTTGATTTGTACTTATTCATTATTAATCCCATTTTTCTTGTCTTTTCTTCCAGCCTACTAGTTGTATATATTACTTCTTCCTTGCTTCTCGCAGTATCACCACATCGTCCACAAATGCTATAAGTTGGTGTCTTTTTTGATATACCAAACCACTTCTGTTGACGTTGGCCTCCCTCATTGCTTTTTCCAGTACTACACTAAACAGAATGGACGATAACGGATCTCCTTGTCTTAGTCCTTGTTTGACTATGAACTTTTCCGTTGTATTATTATTCATTTTTACCATACTTTCCGTTTCTTGTAGTGTCATTTCTACCATACTTATTAACTTACTGCTAGCTCCAATCTCTTGCAGAGCTGTGTAGATCGCTACCCATTTTACTCTGTCATATTCCTGTTTAAAATCTATGAACATTATCATTGTTTGTTTTTTAAACTCGAAACTTTTAGCTTGGATTTCTCTCATTGTAAATATTGCGTCAGTGGTACTCCTTCCCCGTCTAAAGCCACATGATATTCTCCTATTTTATCCTCTATTTCTTCCACCAGCTAACCAGTGTGTTGCCATTACTTTGTATCCTATATTTATGAATATAGGATATTACTTTATATTACTTATAATTTGCCATTATTTTGTATCCTATATTTAGTAGCGAAATACCCCTATAGTTCTGACAGTCACTTTTGTTCCCCTTCTTGTGCACTGGGCATATTATAGCTTTTTTTCACTCCCTCGGTATCGATTCTCTTTCCCACATTTTCTCTAGTAGCCTGTGCATATGCTCAACCACACTTGATCCTCCATATTTCAATAATTCTGTTGTCACTCAATCACTGCCTGGGCTCTTATTATTTTTCGTTTTCATTATTATTTCCCAGATCTCCTCTTTACTTGGTGCCCTCTCTATATTCTGCTGTTTATTACATACCCTCGTGTGTTGTCTCTCTACCTCCACTTCTTCGCTTTCTCCGTTCAACAGCTAATCAAAATATTCCCTCCATCTGTTTAATTGTTCCTCCTCTTCCGAAATCATTTCTCCATTGTTCCTCGCATAAAATACTGCCTTGGGTTGAAATCCTTTCCTTTCATTCCGTACCTTTTGATACAGATTTCTGATTTGCTTTTTTCTGTAACTTCCCTTTATTTCATCCATTGTGTTTTCAACGTGCTTTCTTGTCTTAGCTTTTAATTGTTTCTTTGTTTTCCTCCTTTGTTGTTCATATAACTTTTTTGCGCTTTCATTTCCTTGTTTTATCATTAATGATCGCATTTTTTTTCTACTATCCAACTCTCTTTCGCATTCCTCATTGAACATGTAGTTTTTCCTCTGATTTTTGCCCTTATTACACTTTTCAGCGGCTTCTTTTAACTTTCTTTTCATCAACATCCAATCTTCGTCTATATTATCATTTCGTACCACATTTTTCATTTCTTCGGAAATGAGTTCCTCATATTTTCCTGCTCTTCCTTAGTGTTCAATCTCATTGCTCTGCTGTTAGTTCTCTCCCTTTTTCTTTTATTTCGGGTATCCGGTATTACTTGTATCATTTCTGCTCCTACCATATAATGATCGCTGTCAGCATCCAGACCCCTATACGACCTAACCTTCTTTATAGCCTTCTCTTCTGGTTTCTCTATTAGGATATGATCAATCTTGTTCACCGTATTCACGTCTGGTGATCGCCACATTCCCTTGTGGATTTCTTTGCTTTCATAAAATGTACTTTTAATACTCAAATTTATTTCTGTTGCAAAATCTATTAGCAAGTTCCATTTTCATTTGTTGTCTCATGCTTACTATACTGCCCTATTATTGGCCTATAACTCAATTTCCTACCTATTTTGGCATTTGCATCACCCAATGTTATTTTCATGTAGTACTTAGGAATTTTTTCATACACTTCCTCCATCTGATTATAGAATTCTTCTTTCATTTCTATGCCTTTTTCCTCTGAGTGTGCATGGGCGTTAACAAAAGTAATCTTCTAGTACCTTCCCCTTATTCGCAGCATACATATCCTATTTGATATTGCCTCAAAGCCTATAATTAGTGGCTTCATCTTTTTATTTACTAAAAAGCCTGTGCCTTTCCTCCTGTTACTTCCTCCACTTTTAAGAAACACCATGTTTTCAACTTCTATTGCTTCTTGTGAATTTGTTTCGTTTCTTGTAGTGCTGTGATATCAAAATGGTTCCTTTCCAACTCCCTTGCCAAGTGCTTCAGCCTCCCCTCTCCATAAGTTGCTCTCACGTTCCACGTTCCAATTTTTATATTTTCCCCCTTCCTGTTTCTACTACCTTCTTCTTCCTTATTCATTTCCTTTGTCAATTTCCTGTCATTGCTAGGTTCTCCTTTTTGCATTTCTCTTAAGAGCTCTTGTTTCCCTCGCATTCCTCTAATGTTCCAGGTTCCTATACTGTACATTTCGGCTTTTTGCTTTGTGTCTGAGTCCTTTTCCGTTACCACGGTCTATCTCCTTTGTTTCTTCTTTGTTGTTTTTAGTTAGATATTAGATTTATTTAGTTATTATTATCAAACTTCTAATATAACATACATTGTAAGTTTGATAATGACCCGTTAAGGTGTCGAAAATATAGTCACTACTAAATAGATCTAAGTGATACTAACAAAGTATCCTGTGTGTGTTTTTTATACTATCTATTGTCTCGAAATACTAAAATTCTGTCAGTGATTAACATAATATTTTGCATATTTTCCCTACTCCAGCACTTTTAAAAATTAATTTTCTAATTATCATAATATGCCACATAAAATTTTGTTTTGCAAGACCACAATTTTTCCAAGCAACCTATACTGTTTTCTATAAAAAAAACAACAAATAAAAATAATTTGTCCATATCTTGAGCCTTAAATTTGAATAGACTCAAATGACCTGTAAAAAAACCTACTACTACTATATTATAACACTGGTCGACAGAATTTTTGTCCCTTATACGTAAATATCCGACTCCGATAGAAAATTTTGCGCTGATTTCAGAAACGTCACAATATTGTTTCTAGCACGTCAGGTTTTTGTGATATTTCAATTTTTGCAAAATGTATAACTTTAAAAAAAAAATCGGGATGCAAAACCGTTTCCGATGATTTGTTTATAGCAATACTGGACTCGAATTTCAGATTGACAGTTGCAGGTATCACTTTTTTAACTTCTCATTCTCATTAACTGAGAACGTATTTGTAAGTAAATAGTGAAAAAAACTATATAATACATCTAAAAAAATTACCCCCAACACTTTTTTTTGCATTTCGTATAAATGCATAGTGAATACTCATTATATTTTATGCATAGAAGGCATAAAATATGCATATTGTGCATAAAATGCATAGAAAAATGCATTTATTTTGAAGGAACAACACATTCATCAAAATTTGTCAACCAATGTAATTAATTCGAATAAGAAAATTTTGCCAATAATTCTCACCAAATATCTTTCGAAGAAATTCTCATCCGCGCAAGTTCAATGATATTTATAAATTGCTAAGCTGATCGGTATTTACGAGAATCTGAGTAAGACGGGTGCACGTTATTTTGGTCTACCATATACTTAGAATATATTATTCGCCCTGTTTTCCGGACTTAATGACTTACATCCCAATTTATAAACAAAAATTTAAAAGCGGTTTTACTGCATCACTCAGCTGGACGATGTATCATTCATTTACTTGACTCACAGACTAAATCTGTGCAGTGTTTAATTTAAACTACTTATAATTTATATGGAAATTGGCACAATAGTTATTCATGTATTAAGGGCGTAAAGAGGCTTTTGTGGCCCGAAGCCCTACTTGTAGTCCGATGCGTCAGACGAGGGTTATAAAAGGGCTGCAGGGCCATGGACGTAAGTTACGCCCTCTATACGCCTTAGACTAAACAAGTTTTTATCCCAATTCAATCATTGTGTAAAAAATAATTATAAATATCAAGCACTCTTAATAGTTATTTATGTACCAAGAGCGTTATGCCGATGATAACGCTCGGAGGGCAACGTGCTGCAGCGCGAGGCCCTCTGGCGAGAGGGATGGATGTCGCCCGATGGTAATTATCAGCTAATAACGTTAGTAGTGCATGCCACATTTTATTTTTCAATGGAGAATATAAAATTCCTTATACACTAAGATGCAAAGAATCATCTTTTTTTTTAAATTTTGATGTTGGTATAGTCCTTAAAATAAAATTTTTAGTGTTTTACAATCACATAGATCGCCAAGATGTAAAAAAAAGCTGACAGAAAAAAATAATCCAGCTACAACAGGAAAATTTTATTCTCAAGGCAAATTATACAACTAATCACTCATCCGAAAAACACCAAAAGCTAGTTAAAAATAACACCACCATAAATACGGAAGAAGACAATACAATGGTAATAACATCCATTGAAAATAGCGCTAGACAACGAATCATAGACGAAAATTCAGCAGGCAGCTCATTTAGCATACAAGAAGAAAAACAAGGAGAAGTGGGTTAGGGTAGAAAGGCAGAAAAATGACATCAAAACAAGAAATACACAACCTGGAAAATTCAACAAGAACATAGGAACATCCAGATAAGGAAAACATAGCAAACTAAGCGGAGAACACGTATCAAACAAAAAAATATGGGTATGTCTAAGAAAACTAAAAGACGGAACAACGAAGGCTGACGCAAAACAATATATAATAAAGAAAACCAAAGAAACTGAAGAAAATATCGTAGGAAATGCAATAGACACAAAAAATAATACCTTGTGTTATCAGATCAGTTTACCGCTTCACGTAAAGGGAACCGCTTATCACTCAAATTTCTGTCCGAACGGAATTGGGCACGCAAGAGGAAGATTCGATTACAAACAACCTTTTTAGGAAAGAAAAAGACAAATAGAAAACAACAAATAGACTACCCAGTAAAAAAAACACAAAAAAAAAAACTATAAGTACAATGGCGGAACCGAAAACAAACTAACGATCTTCTTACATAATGTAAGATCCTTATAAAATAAAATAAAAGAGATAGAGCTAATACCAATCCACCACAATCACCCCCATATAATAGCCCTAACTGAAATCTGGCTAACCAGAAATATAGAACATATACACCAACAAGATCAATACAAAACAGAATTCCATTCAAGAATTAACAAACAAGGAGGAGGCATAGCAATATATATCACGGAAGATATTTAGTATGTAGTAAAACAAAAGGGAACAGTTGACGATGTAGAAATGCTCACAATAAAACTTACCGACCAGCAAATACATGTAACAACCATATATATACCCCCTCACGTAATATATATATATATATATATATATATATATATATATATATATATATATATATATATATATATATATATATATATATATATATATATATATATGACACTGAATGACTCAAACACCATATAATAAATATAAAAAACCTTACATAATAAAAGGAGACTTAAATATAGACATAGCAGGAATAAATGACATAACCCGAGATTACAGAAATAATCTAACAGAGAAGGGATATAAATTGCTTAACAAAACAAGGAAAAAAGACTACACTCATATAAATCCACGTAGCAAAAACTCCATCATTGACCACGTTTTCACGAATATAAACACAAACAAAACTACAATAAAGACACTACCCACAAACATCTCTTATCACAGCCCAATCCTTATAACTTCCCATACAGACACCCCTAATGGAAAGGTTCACACATGTAAACAAAAGCACTCAAATCACAAAGAAATAAAAAATAAATTAGAAAAATATCTGAATTATACTAGTATCAATAACTTTGAAGAACTATCTTCTACAATGCAAACAATTATCTGTAAATGCCAAATGAATCTCAAATCGTGAGAAGAGAAAATAAACCCAGGATAACAGATGAATTAATATCGAACATCAAAGTAAGAGACAAACTACATAACGCACACCGAAAAAATCTAAACGATGCACAAACAGAAAATAAATATTGAAAACAGACAAAAAAGGTAAACGGACTTCTGAAAAAAACGAAAAAAGATACTATTCAGACAAACTAATAGAACTAAAAACTAATCCAGAAAAAACATGCAGAACCATAAATTCACTTACCAACAGAAAAAGAAACACAACATTCGGAAATAAGCCAAATTAAAACACAGGACAACTCAACAGCCACTGACAAGTAATAAATAGGCAGACACAATCAATTACAACTTCGCAACGTTCGGGAGGAAACTAGCAGACCAACATAAAAAACCAGTTTTTTACGTCCAAACAATATAAAATAGGCAAGCACAACAGTCAAGCACAAACACGAGAAATGAAATTATAAATATAAGTGAAAAGGAAATTTCTACAATAATAAACAACCTAAAAAACAACAAAGCTCCATATTTTGACCTAATAACAAATAATATTTTAAAACAAAACGATGAAATAATTGCACCTATCGTCTCAAGCTCGTCTCCAATATGTTCCAAGAAGCGATATATCCCGAATACCTCAAGAAAACAATTATTAGACCAATACAGAAGAAAGTGACCGACTAAAACCAAATAATTACAGACCCATTGCCCTAACTTCTGCAATAACAAAAATAATTGAAAGCCATAAAAACCAGGCTGGAGACATATCTCAATGAGCAAATGATATTACACAAACAGCAATATGCCTATCAGAGTAAAAGTGGAACAACAGCAGCAACAACCGACTCTCTCCTGGAACTTATTGGTAGACTGAAAACAAACAATAATGTCATAGTAACATTCATTGACATGAAAAAGGCATTAGATACGGTTGACAGAAAAGCATTGATAACAAAACTAAAGAACATAAACGTAGAAGATATCCTAATATCCCTAATAGAATCCTACCTACAAAATATACCTCAAGTAACACAAATCGAAGGTACAACAAGCGACATACAATTAAGTGAATACGGTTTACCACAGAGAGGCATACTCTCTCCCATTTTATATATTATGTACACAAACGACCTGCTAAATACGAGTATTAAAGGATATATGACCATGTATGCAGATAACATATGCCTGATACATGCACATAAAGAATTTACGGATCTACAAAAGACAGTAAACGAAGACCTACAAATAATAAGCAACTGGTGCACTAAAAACACATTTACAATAAATGAAACCAAAACAAATTTCATGGTATTCAGCCCTGACAGACAAAGCATCCGATTAATTATAACACTAAACAAGACCAAGCTAACAGAAACAACACAAACAACCTACATATACTCTGATCTGAAAAATTTTGAAGTGACTCATACCACCGTGACAGGGCCGCGGCGGGAGTTAGCGGGTGGCGGCGCAAATCTCATAGGAGTGTGTTCGGTGTGTAATTATTTCGTTTCATGGTATTTTTTATTAAAAAAAAAAGTTGTACAATTTAAAACCATAATTGTAAATAAATGTAAAGAAATAATACTTACCAATTAACAGTATTTCACATTGCAAAATGTTGTCTTCAAAAAGACAGCTTTCCATAAATTTGGAACCCACGAATTATAATTCCTGTTCTATACTACGCCTATGGATGTCGTCGAAGAAATGTGGAGTGCGACCTTGGTGCAACCTTTTGTTACACGACGATGAATATAACTATCGGGTATTTTCGGGCGGTATAGAAGGTTAACAATCGGTTCGACTCGGAGTTGAACAGTCCCCGCATGCACTGAATTATAGTAAGGATGCCCGTATCTGAAACGGCAAATCATTTCTTCATTTAAAATCAACAGAACCCGGACTTATCTTGCTAACTGCCTCATCAAGACTGTGTACCGATATTACCGATGAATCACTTCTACAATTTTCAGACTTGGGTATAGGCCTTACCGTCAACAATAAATTGACTTGGAACGAGCATATTAACAAACTAACAGCAAGAAAACGCAACAACTATCTATATGCTAAATAAAATCAAAATGTACATACCACAACACAAAAAACAATATACCACTCACTGCTCAACGCAAATACGAACTACCTAATAAATATATGGAGCAATATCACGCAGAAAAACTTAAATAAAATACAAAGACAACAAAATAACATACTTAAAATCCTCCATAATTTACCATACTTAACACCTACCACAATGGTCTTAAAACACGCAAAAGAAACTAGCAAAACATAAAGCTACATAAATTGATACTATTACACAAAATAAAAAATGGACTGATCAGGAACAATTTTAAACTTACAACACAAATAAAGACAATCACAAGTACAACACAAGGAACAGACACTATATAAGAACACACAGAAACCACAGAAGGAAATATCAGTTGGGCCTCACAGGAAATGCAATCAACGCATGTAACAAATTAAGCGAAAACATAAAATCAAGTCAAAAAATGTAAGCAAAAAGTAACAGCATTACCGCTGTCAAATGCTTCTGAATAATACCAGCTCCAATCCCATTAGAACGAAAGCAGTCCATATTGGTAAGCTGCTCGTGATGAAGAGTAGAGTTTTTTACATTATATTGACTTATGTATAAATGTGTACTTATGTTAATAAACATTTCCGAACAATATCATAGCATTAGATGAATTTACAATATTTACATATATCCAATCATCTGATATCTTGGAGGTTTGATGTTACAAGTAATATGTGCGAGCCGTGTAATGTGTGGGTTATTACTCAGCTTTTGAATACAACAGATGTGAATTCATTTGACATTAAAAATTGTCAAGATGGCAGTGATGGGCTAATTCAAAGTATAATAATCGAATAATTCGATTACTGGTATCATTCGGAATATATCGATTATTAAACTCATTCGGATTATCATTCAATTATTAAAATCATTCCGATTATTATTCGTGAAAATAAATCGTTCGGATTATCTTTCGGTAAAATTATTCCGATTACCATTCAGTAAAATCATTCAGATTATCATTCGGATTACGTTTCATGAAAATTATTCTGTTTATATTTGGTTAGCTGGTCGGAATAGTCGAATAGCGATGGAACGAACGTCGTAGTTGTCACAGATTATATATATATACAGATAGGCCACTTTCTGTAAAAAAACTTTTGTCACGTTTGCGCCCCCTGTGATTTATAGGTCCGTACCATTTTCTTAACAAAAGAACACACGAGATGGCGCCACTATAGCTTTATGTAGCCAAAATCCTTGAGATGGTGCTATATCGTTAAAAAAAGGGGGATTTATAAATATATATATATATATATATATTATATATATATATATATATATATATATATATATATGTAATTATAATATAGCGGGAAATTTAGTCAATTAATTTAATAAGCTAAGTTGTATTGGAGCTATAGATTTATTTGATAGTGGTTTTTAATCGATTATCATCGACGTTTCGCACTTCGGTTGAAGCCTTTTCCAGGATGTTTAGATTATATAACACAAATAACTTACTACAATCTTGAATTGTTGTAATAAATAAAAATCTTTATAAATAAATATTCCAATTCTTTTAAATTTTAGATTATAGTAAGTTATTTGTGTCATATAATCTAAACATCCTGAAGAACCTTTCAATCGTAGTGCGAAACGTCGATGATAATTAATTTAAGAACACTATAGAATAAATTTATAGCTTACAATACAACTTAGCTCATTAAATTAATTGACTAATCGATCCCGTTATACAATAATTACATAAACAAATAGTAGTTATCTCAAGAAAAACACTAGTATATGCATATATAAACAAATCACTAAATATATTAATAAATGTTTATAATAATAATTATGATACATGAATACATTTGAAATAGTTTGAATAAACAATAAAAAACGTAAAGAAAAATCATACTTTTCTTTACTTATAATATATAATGTGCTCCCGTGCAAACAATGTCTTCAAGATAGTGCTGCAGTCGTTTCGATTGCAGGAGATTTAAATGGGTGAAACGTTAGTTCACATATTTTCCTGGGCTATTGTTTGTATTGTAGCATTGTATAACATTACTGTAATTTACATGACACTTGTATATGCATACATAAACAAATCATTAAATATATTAATAAATGTTAATCATAATTATATGATAGATGAATACATTTAAAATAGTGTGAATGAACAATAAAAAATATGAAGAAAAACAATACTTTTCTTTACTTATAATACAATTAACTATACAATGTCCCACGTCCAATTATTAATAAAATTATGCGCTTGTCAATCCATATGCAAATTGAAGGAAGATATATCCTACAAAACTAAACACTAAAAAAATTCTTTACAAAAAACTCCAAATTTATAATAATGCCTGTACAGATAACCAAATGCAGACATTTATCAAGAAACTAATGTATGCCAGTTTTTTATTTTGCAAGGCCTAAATGTCGCGATCTGGTTTTTTGATATTTAACTAATGCTAGTTTTTTCACAGGATCATTAATTTTATTAAGTTCTTTTCCTTGCAGTATGTTGTTGATGTTCTGTATCCACACCACAGCATAAAATGGGATAAAAAACTTAAAACTAGGTCAGCTAAATTGTGAATATGACAGTGACAAAAATTTGGAATAATTGTACAAGAAATTTTATGTGTAAAAAATTATGCTATATTACAATGAGTGCAAATCTTCGGTATATAAAACCACATAATTTGCAAACATTGATTAACATATTTGAAGAAGTTAGAGTTGGGTCGCAGCAAATTTCCACGTGTAAATTGCCTACATTCAATATAGGAGTGAATGGGTTCCAACGTATCGGAAACCAGGTCCTGTTTACATATACTACATCCTTGTAATTTTATCAACATATTGCGGGCCAAATATCCTGCTATGTACATATTTATATTGTCCGCCAGAAAACTGGTGTTGTTTATAAATGTGAACTCATCAGAGACATTTGGGGACACTATCTCAGTTGGCGTAGGAACTTTAATCGTTATTAAGTTTTGTACAGAATTTGGTGCCCCTCTACAACCATCTTCCTCACAATTTGCAAATGAAGAATGGCGAGTTATAAGATTATTAATAATCAAAGCTTTATAAGAAGCTCTGAAGGCAGCAGGTGTTGGATTTATATTCCGAGCACCATGACTTCGGACACCACCAAAAACATGTTCAACGGGGTCCTGATTCAAATTTCTTTGACAAAGATATTTAATTCCCTTACCGTGTAATTTGTTCCAGATGCTTTGCATACCCTTTAATGTGGTTATCCAATTTGCAATGCAGGGTGGAACATATTCGCCTTGTGGTCTAATAAATCTAATTGTCTGCAAAACTTGAATTGCTTCGAAATAAAATTCAACATGCTGGCTTTCTTGGGTTATGGCACATCGTAAAGGTTTATCACCACTTACTGTCGAACCATTTACACTGTCAAATAGTTTGTCAAAAAATAACACAAACTCCAAGCATTGTCTCTGTCGCATATCCTTGCTTATCTAAAAAAAAAGTATGAGAATTACGTCAATGTCGTATGAAAAAAATAATTCACTTACCAAGTGTAGAAAAAGACGTAGCATGGCGGATGATCTCGCCGAAAAGACCTGGGCTACCAGCTTGCACGCTCTAATGCAGCAATATCGTCTTCCCATTGTGCTTTACTTGATCTGTATTTATCTGTTACGATTCCAACGGCAAACGGTTTTAACAGGTACATACAATCTGTCTGTATGCTACCGGCCGTTATTCACAAACAATGGAAATTATGATGAATGTGGATCACTGGACTATTCAGCACATATAAAGTGTCAATAATGGCGGACAGAGTTCTTTAAAAATTTACAGCGACCCTGTAAGCGACTACAGATTTTGGCGCCATCTACTTTTTATAGGTCCGTACCCATACGAAACTTGGTCAATTTAAATCGTATGGAGTGCGCAGGGTATGGTAGTTGTAGTCCTAGCTACGGTGTGCAAGCGCGAAATCCACCAAAATCCCAATGTGCCAATATGTGAAAATATCCCATAATGTGCCATAAAAGAGCATTAAAATTTTTAGATTTCGATCGCATTGATATAGATTAATGAATTTTGTGGGCCTGCGCCCGAGTCATGTTGCAGAAATTTGTCCCCAAAAACAGATAGGTTTGTAAGGTTAGGTTCGCTTTAAATAATTTTTAATCCGGAAATGTTTCCGCTCATCACGACGCCTGTACGCATTTGTTATTGTTTTCTCGCCAACGCATCCAAACTGAGATAGGCCAAAAACTACCCAGAATCTGTAACTGTATGCCGAACCGACGCCGGCGGCAGATAAAAGAGGTATATAAAAAACTGTACTAACAAATACAAACAAGGGCTAACGCCCAAAACCGCCGCGTCGGCATATTCGGTCGGTAAAAGTCGGTAAAAACAATCTACGGAATATCTGTGGCGTGCTCAAATCATTCGTAAAAATCATTCATAATTTGTACCTATTATCATTCAGTAAAACCAATTATAATTGGTGGAAATCATTCCGATTATCATTCGTAAACATTATTCGGATTGTAAAATCATTCGGAATGTCATTCGTGAAAATCGAATTATGAATTATTTTTAATAGAATGATTCATAATTTAATTTATAGTTCGGTTATTGTAATAATTTATATTCGCTTATTCGATTATGCCCATCACTAGAATAAACCTCAATAATGCAACAGCCGAAAATGCCCTCGCTTCATAGTGATACCTTACCCTTAAAACCTGCGTTTATTCACTTAATGGATAAATAACTAATACAGTTCAAAATACCATAAAATGAAAAAAAAAAACTTTACAGTGCTTTGATACATGACGCGATGCTTATGACAAGTAGTGAAAAAAAATTTTTACAACTACTGTGAGTTATTTGTCTGTATTGTAAACTTAATGATTATATTACAATATGTTTTTGTAATGGGTAAATAAAATTATAGGACATGCTGACGTATAATTACCTTTGCGACCCTTCCGGACATCCAATAACCCAATTTAATTGCCGCCTCAAGGATTAAGATGAGATTAGGGATGTGGTGTAGGTGATAGAACCATGTAAACTAGCATAGCCCACAGGCTTTAAAGCAATTACGATTTAATTCACATATTCAAACACAATGATTCAAGTAAATTTAATGCGTCATTGAACAACTTAGGAATTACAATTACAAGGGCAACCTAACATAAGAAAAGACTTATTGTTTTCATGCGATTTATAAAAGAATGGACTGCATGCAAATCTTTTTAAGTTAAGTGCGAATATTGTGCTCTATTTATATATAATCGATCTTTATTGGGCTATCGACCCCATATGGGTTGCTCTATTTATTTGGGCATATTTTTACATATTTTAGCATATAAAAGTAATTGCTACCAGATAAAATGCTAATTTTTTTGTCATAGCTTTCTTTTTCTTTTTTAATTTCTTGCTCCATGTTCTAATGTTGATGAGTCAGTGTTCTTCGATGTTTTTGCGGGTGATTTGATGTTATTTTGTCCCAGACTATAACATCCATATGCATAGTCGACGCTAATAGCAACTAAAGCATAGATACTAATAATAATAAAATAGATACTAATCCAAATCAGAACGTGTTTATCTTGCAGAAATGACATTTAGTAATGTACTTTCTAACCGTTTTTAGTATCTATTAAGGTTTAGACGTTACTAACTTCACTGTGATTATGGCTCTAAGTAGTCTTTGTCCTGTAGTCAGGACTAAAAACAAAAAAAATATTGCATATTTTTGGTTGTCTTAATCCTTTGGCTAATCAGGAATAGCTTTTATTATACATATAATCATTTTCCCTTTTACCAAAGAATGGTGTAGAAATCTTTAACATTTTATTACATTTGTTTAGTTTAAACTATCTCATATACAAATTTAGTCCATTATTTCTTGTTTCTTGCTGGTACTCTTGCTACCGTCCAGGTTTTTCCTCTTTTCTTCAGTAGCTCGATCATGTTTTGGTCCCATGTTTTCCTTGGTTTCCCTCTCCCTTTTTATCTTCCGCCTCTTGCTTCCCATACTTTCTTGACTGGTCTTTTTTTCTAACCTCTGTAGATGACCCCACCAGCTATTTGTCTTGCCTCTATAAATTTTTCCAAAGATTATATTGGTAGTTCTTCCCTAATGCCAGTATTTCTTATCTTGTCCATCTTTGTTACTCCTCTTGCTCATCTCAAAAACTTCATTTCCAATGCCTGTACTTTGCTTTTCTCATTTCTTGATAGGACACAGGTTTCACAACCAAAAGTTAGGATAGCTCTGTATATAGCTTTAAATACGTCAATTTTAGTTTTTCTTGAGACTTTCTTCTTTCTTATTAGTATTTGGTTCACTGCATGATATACTTTGTGTATTTTCTCGATTCTACTGTTTATTTCCTTTTCCTGTTTACCTTCCCTTTTAAATTTCTACTCCTAGATATTTGTAAACTTCTACTTTTTTTGTCATCGGTCGTTATATCCATTATTCTTTGTTCCCCTATCATTAGTACTTTTGTTTTGTCTTTGTTTATCCTCATTTCATAGTCTATTAGAGTTTCGCTCCATATATATAGCCTTTCCTGTAGGTCTACATCTCTTTCTATTATTAAGACCAAATCGTGTGCGAAAGCTCCTTTTGATATTGTCACTTTGTTCATGTTTCTATGTCCGACTACTCGTTTTTTTGTCTTTTTGGTGCAACTCTTTTATTATTTCGTCTATATAGGTTATAAACAGTAATGGACTCGGGCCTCATCTCTGCCTTAGACCTCCATACGTTTTGGTTGTGAGTTGTGAGCAAATGGCTGTGAGCGTTGGTTCCGCTATATCGCCGTGTTTGTATTTGTTTCATATATTTGCTTCATTAATTTTATTGTCTTGTCGTATACTCCTTTGTCTCAGAGAATTTCGCATAAATTTTCCATTTTAACACTGTTGAAAACTTTCTCTAAATCGATGAATCCCAAACATACCTTGTTTTTCTGTACTCTCTATTATCTTCTCAATAATATATGGTCTATTTGTCCTTTTCTGAACCCACTTTGGGTGAACGATTCCTCTATACCTTTTCAAGTTCAAATTGAGACGAATCAAGTTCGAATTGAGACCAATCAATTTCAAATTGAGGCCAATCAAATTCAAATTGAGACCAATCAAGTTCAAATTGAGACCAATCAATTTCAAATTGAGATTTGTTTACCCTCACCTTAATATTGTTTAGTCTCAATTTGAAATTGATTGGTCTCAATTTGAACTTGATTGGTCTCAATTTGAAATTGATTGGTCTCAATTTGAACTTGATTGGTCTCAATTTGAAATTGATTTGTCTCAATTTGAACTTGATTGGTCTCAATTTGAACTTGAAAAGGTATAGTCTTGGTTCTACGATTTTCCTGATTTTTTGGTTTTTAATGCCCTCAAATATGTTCATCACCGTGTTCGTTAGCGTTACCCCTCGATAGTTCGTACATTCCTTTGTGTCTCCCTTTTTTGTAAACAGTCTATGAGTGCTTCTGGTCATTCTTTTTTTCTTTAGTTTCTTAGTACTTGAGTTAGTTCTTCTATCGTTATTTGTTCCTCTGGTTTTTCCTGTCTTCTTGGGTTTTGTTGTGTGATTTGTGTCATTATTTCTGTTCTTTCCAACAGCTCTTCAAAATATTTTCTCCATCTCTCCATAATTTTTCTTCCATCTGTTAACAGTTCTCCTTTCTTGTTTTTTATCTGGTTTGAGCTGTATACCTTTTCTTTTCTGTGTGCGTTGAGTACTTTGTAGAAGAGTTTTTGGTTTTCTTTACTGTCAGTCCCTATTTTTTCTCCAAATTCTGTCCATGCCTTTCGTTTTGCTTCTATTACTAGTTCTTTTACCCTCTTCCAATTTTTTTTATGTATATTTTTTATTTGTTTTCTGTTTTTTGCATTAGGTATTGTTCCCAGGCTTTTTTTCATTTTGCGTCTCCGATTTCTCTCATCCACTATGCTGTTTATTCTTTTCCACATACCTCTTTTTGCTCACGCCACATATTGTTCTTGTTGTTGGTAGTATGATATGTTTAAGTATGTGACGTACCTGAAGGGCAGTCGGCGCGTTAGGCCGTGGAGCGAGTGGAGGGTCCCTTTGAAGTAGTGACGAGGGCCAGGCTCTCGGTGTCAGAGAGTGGGGGGGTTAAAAAAAAGGCTCCACGTAATTTTACCTCGTTGCTACTTCGTCGCAAGGGAGGCTCCACCCTACCTGCGTGGGTGGTCGACAGACAGTCAGCGAAGTTCAGAAATCACGAACTGTCACAACGCTGACCGTTTGACGCCAACACCACCAGGTTTAAATCTCGCAGTGAGAATAGAAAACTGTAAAACTGTAACTGAAATAAACCGAATAGAAAACTGTAAAGAGAAAACGTGGGGGGAGCAAAAAATAACAGGTGTGAGTTTGGTATGGTAAGATGGCGTTTATTCACACAAATCAAGACGGACACCGTGTCCTGCGCTCCTGAAAACAAATACCTCCGAGCGCCACCCTTTCGCGCAGGGTTTATTCTATTCGGCCGAATAAAATAAGCTCCTAATCGCGCGATTGAAAGGGCAGAGGGAGCGACCTTTCTCGTACACTAGCGCAAAACACGTACGATACGAAACACGTCGACGCAATTTACACACAAAACAATAATCAGCAAAAATGGCTCAATCGAGCACACAAAAAGAATTATATTATTGGAATTTGTATCTGGCCTGAGTTCCGGGTGGTCGTCGCTGGTGGCTGCTACAGTTCCGGAAGGGCGACGGCTCGCGTCGTAGACCTGGAGCTCGCTCGCGGCCTCCAGCCAGGAATGTTCCGGCCGAGCTGCCTACCCCGCAGCTAAACGCCTAGAAACGCACGGCCTTAATCAAAATGGCCGGACACGTGGCTTCACGAAGAGGAGAGGAGATAACTACTTACTCCGGTGTTATGAGCGTGTTCTCTGCCCTCCAGTCGATGCCTCAATCCCCCTCAAGGGTGGTTAGTTGAGAACCGTTGATTATTCCCGTAAAACGGATGGTGAAATACCTTATCTGCAACGGTTCTTCTGGCACGATCTATCTTGGGCACGAGTCAATGTAGTTCTGCTTCGTGGTGGCGCTTACGCCGGTAAATTTAAAAATCGCTCACCGGGGAGACGCGTCACCACAACAAAAAAAATGCAAGCATGGTTGCCTACCGTGCAGGTCCATACGTCCGTTAATTATTAAAAAGCCGTTTCTGCCGACGCTATTTTTGGACCGTTACAAGTATGTCCCACATTTCTTCCGTGCTGCTGTTTTGGACTTTTTGTTCTTTTTTCTATTTCTCCCATCATCATTTCTTCGTATTCGTTGCTTATTGCTTCGTTCTTAGTTTATATGCTTTTGCCTATTCATACTTCATGTTGTCTTCTGGGTTTGTTTTAGTTACATTTTCTTCATCTTCTGCATGCTTTATTGTTGCTACGACCAGGTAGTGGTCACTCCCAATTTCTGGGCCTCTTCTTACTTTAGTATCTCTTATTGATTTTCTATTTTATTCTTCAACTAATTTGTAATCAACGATTGATCTTTCATTTCTGCTCTTTGCCTCCCTTGTGTATTTATGTATCTCCTTATGTTTGAAGGTGTTCGTTATAATCATGTTTTGTGTTGTACAAAAATCGAGTAGCCTTTCTCCATTTTACCTCTCCTTGACTACCTATTACTCAATTATATACATACATATATATATATATATATATACTCAATTAGAGTATTTTATTATATACTCAATTATATTATATCTTTTTGTCCCACTATGCCGTTGTAGTCTCTCACTATGCCGTTGTAGTCTCCCACTATATATATTGCTCCTTTTGCCATTTCTTTTGCTAGTGTTAGTTGTTCCCAAAATGTTTCTTTGTTGTTTCTTGTATCGTCTTTATTTGGATCATATGCACTTTTTATGATCCTTCTTACACCTTTAGTGGTCTTTAGTTCTACTGTGAGGATTATTTCCGATCAGGCTTTCCAGTTTTCTATTTTGTGTTCTATTTTTTGTGTATAATACATCCCCCCTCACTATATACTCCACTACCTGTTCCCATCATCATACTTTAATTTCCTATTTTTTTTTGTTTTTGTGATTGCTATCACATCCGCTTTGAGGGGTTCGAACTCATCCTCTAATTCTTTCTCTTTTCCTTTCAGGCTTCTTATATTCCATGTCCCCAGTTTACATGAATATCCATTTCTTTTTGTGTTTCATTCTTTCATGCCCTTTTTTTATTTGCTACTATCTTGCTAGTTCTATTTGATACTATATTCATGTCTTTTGTTTTAGCATTTCGTGTCCTTTTGTTTTTTTTCTTTTGTCCTTTCTGTTTTAGTTTTTTGGTTCCAGTCTCTCTGTTTTTTTTTTCCCAGAGCCATGTCTTATCTTCAATTATGATCTATTGGTACTTCACTATTACCTTGTGTCCTTTGTCTTTCTCTTCTCTTGCTTTAATTCTCAGGTTTTTTTTGTATTTCTAGTTCTTTTGGGGTTAGATCATTATCTATGAATATATCGGAGTTTCTTAGCTTATTTTTATTTTTCATAACCATAAGTTTGTCTTCCCAAGGAATAGCTTCAAAAACCACATAGCACTTGAACCTCTTAGTAATTAACAGGGCAACCAAACATAAGAAACTACTTTTTTTTTCATGCGACTTATGGAAGAATTGACTGCACGTTAATGTTTTTTTTAAGTTAAGTGCGAATATTATGCTCTATTTGCTAGGACATATTTTTGCATATTTTAGCATATAGAGGTTGAAATCAACATTTTTTAGACAAAATGGTTACTTTTAGGTAATAGTTTCCTATTTTTTTATATTTCTTGTTACTTGTTCTGATGTTGATGAGTCAGCGATCTTCGATCTTTCTTCGGGTGATTTTACGTTCTATCGTTGCAGACTCTAACATTCATAGTCGACTCTAAAAGCCACTAAAGCTTAGTAGTAGATACTAATTCAAACCAGAGCGTAATTTACTCGTATCTTGCAGAAATGACATTCGGTAATGTACTTTCTAACCGTTTTTAGTATCTATTAAGGTTTAGACGTTACTAAGTTCACTATGCATATGGCTTTAAGTATTTTCTGTCCTGTAGTCAGGACTAAAAACGACATGTTTTATTGCATATTATTGGTTGTCTTAATAATCAGAAGTAATATAACAAAAGCGTCAAAAATAATCGAATATAGCTGACGATGCGAAATGTGTTCTGAGAAATACGCCGAGTCCGTAGGACGAGGCGTATTTTAAGTATCACATTGAGCAGTAGTCGCTATATTCAGATTATTTTTGATGCTCGAGTTATATTCGAATGATTATACCGAATAATAAATGTAAATGCAAGAAATATTGACTTTCGCGTATACATATTATGATTCACGGCAACTTGATTTTTATTAACACCTAAATTAAATTAAATTCATAATTATGACTTATAAGAACTTGATTTATTTATGGTACGTAATATTAAAAGTACAATAGGGTCTTCCTGAAAAAAAATAATATAACCTTTTTGTGTCTTAACGTAAAGTTTATAACCTGTAATTAACATCCCACAGAGAAAACGTTTGGTTTTCATTGTAACTTATCAACAAACAACATACAATATCGTAAAACTTACACATTTTGTCACGTGACCGACGAAACGCTGTTATTGGCCGAGCGGCACTGTGACGTCTTTGCGCATGTTGGCGATCGGGAGTCAGTGCATAAGGGATAGGAATTAATAATGGATTAATACGACTTAGAATCCAGTCTGACATAAAATAAGTTCCGATGGGTTAGTAAAGGGACAGCCAGATAATCTGATAGAAGTTCACATGTTAATGGTTCCCGACTTTTTCTCAAAATGTGAATTTTTCAACGTAGCCGAAACGCGTGGAGTCGCATATAATTTTCCAAATCCTCTTCCAGCTGTAAGAACAAATAAAATACTGTTTAAACTTTGCAATATATCCTACATCTCATACGAATTGGTAATGCTAATTTCAAAATTTGTAATTATTAATCATCTAATCAATCAATCAATTTAATTAATCAATTTATAAAATCAACAGTTTGCTACAAATATTGTTTCAACATGTTTTTTAGTTTTAACTAAACGTTTGTGTAAGAACATATTGTACAAAATCTCACAGTACTTTAAAAAAGTAATAATGATGTGGAAGGTATTGTTTTAGAATGGAACCCACAAAACTATTTTGAGGTTATGTTATTACTAATGTATATATATAATCTGAAATCCCCTTGAATACCCATTACTAATGATGATAGTTAATTATATATATATATATATATAAACAATCTTTATTAGGCTATCGTAATTATATATATTTATCGAATTTCGTCGATAATTTATTGAAAAATTATGTACTTACATTAAAATGGTCTTCACAAAAATAGTGAGACGTCAAAGTGACACTCGCGGAATCACTTCGGACTTGTTGTAACCCCTTTTTCCGTATATCCCCTGTTGGGACGTTTATAAACAACTTATTTGGTTCGCATTTACTGCTGCTATCACATCCAGGCACAATGCAATACTTATTCGTGTTTTTTTTTCGTAAAACCGACGTTTTCTTTCTGTCGCTCCATTGTAAGCAATGCTACAGCTGAGCGCCACGTGCGTTGTGACGTCACAGCAACATGGCGGGCTTTCGGGACTTTTTCAAACGCCGTTAATTTTAAAATCGTGTTTGCTAATTACAACGATTTGTCTCACCACAAAAATTAGTGCCGAGGATGTTTTTAATGTGTCTAGAGTTCAGTTTCAAGGTTTTTGAAAAGTCGCGGAAGACCCTATTATTATAAAATACTGAGCCACTGGAATGATTATTATTATTAGATGAATCAAGAGAAACTGACAAAGAATTATTGATGGAAAAAATTTCAATTTCCGATTCTATTTAATCACTTCTTAAATTTTAATAAGATTTTTATGATGATTTTCACTAAGATTCAAATAAGGTTGAATTGAAGCAATATTGTTGTGTGCAGATATTTTTATCATTTCTTCAGCGGTAATACCCGTACTTGATACCTGACTAACTGTAGTCGATCTGTTAGAATGATTTGTTATTTTTACAAGTTTGGTATTTATTCCGATGCTTTTAGCAGCACTTCTTGTCCATTTACTAATCTGATTGTATCCTAAGGGCATGTTTTTATACCAATAGCTATTTTAATGTTTTTCCCAATCTTTATTTACTGTAAGAAACAGGCGATCAGTTTAGGTGTCCGTTTAGAAAACATTTTCTTTAGAAGTCGAACGGGGCACATGTCTATATTGTTTGAATTTGGGGTAATCAATTTACTATCTGCAATTTTCTTATCACCTCCTCGTGCTGCTTTTGAGAAAATTGTGTTGTATTCCATCCGACCTGTTGGCAAACCGTAATTATTTATTTCTGTTTTGAAATATTCTGTCAATCAAGCATTTGCTTCTCCTCCTCTCCACGCAAGTTCAACAGACGCAATATGGTAAAACTTTCGCTGTAGACCATCGGGTGTATTTCCATTAAAAGAATTTATAATTCTTGTTTGTTCTTGATGGGTTAAAGCTGACGAACTGCGTTTTCTTTTTTTCAAATTGCGTTGTAAAATTTTCCTCTTTTAATTACGAGCATCTCTTGCTTTTTGAAATATAACGCTTTTAAAAGAATCTATAACTCTTTTGAATTTATTATAAGAAGTAAGTTGAATATGCTTAGCTGTGAGATTAGAGAGTGTTTTCAATACTGCTTCTTTATAATCTTCACCATTAACTTTTCGCATGTTGTACCCGCAGTCTTCCAAAATTTTACATAATTCTTCATCCGACTTTTCTTCTTCTATATCATAATTTCTTTCTGAACAGAAGTGATCAAATTGTCTTATAACATAACATTCTGTTCGCACTGTATTAATGGGTTTTGTGGATGTGACAGATTCTTAGATTTTCTGAATCTCATCAGATCCAAATCGATTCACATTGACCGCTTATTATATACTGAATGCAAGAAATATTAGGTCATTTTGACTTTTGTGTAAAAATATTATGATTCACGGCATCTTGATTTTCATTAACACCTCATCAAAATACGCAAACTAACGATATATTCGAGACACGCCCCATGACAACCAGGTAATTAGTAATAAGCGCTGTAATACGAAGTAACTAAGGAAAATTCAATATTGTGATTGGTTCATTTAACTATCAGGTATATAGTCAGGAATAGCTTTTAAATAAAATAAAATGTTGATGTATACTATCAATTTGTGTTGTTATTCATCGAATATTTATAGAACTTGAATTTTCATTGTATAGTGTATCCATGGACGTTTCAGTGCGACAGAAAACTCGCTCATAACTCCCGATGAATATCTGAAATCCTTATAGCATCAACACGACCTAGAATCGTATTACATCTCATAAAATCCCCTGCAACGTCACAAATCAGCAAGATAACCCCCTGAGGCGCTTTATCACTCGATACATATCTAGCTTGCAACCCAAAGGGAACATTTCTCGATTCCTATCGATTCCTTCCTCGCTTCCTTGACTTCATTGAAAAACTGAAAGTGCTGACGCCGATGAAACGAAAGTCGAATCCTTCTATCTGCTCTGCGTGGATGGAATTAAACCGAATCCACCGGTTTAACGTGGTTTAGTTTACGTCTGCCATTAATTGCTTGATTGATCGGAGAGCGAATTACGATTATTGATTTCTTGCAATGGCCACTGCCAGGGTTGTTGCTGAAATATTATACCAGGGCAATCTAATTCAGGTCAAGCCCTCCGGTACTCAGCTCGACCCTTGTTGAACCAGTATGCTGCGAATAGTCTACTCACAAATCGCCAACGCTGCTAAATTATTGGGATCCCAGAACTAGCCACAATTAAAACACTCGATTTCACTCGATTAGTTATCTAGGTTTACTATCTTATTTTACATTTATTACATTACATTTATTATTATTACATTTATACAGAGTGATCTATTAGTTCGATGACAAACTTTGACAGATGAAAGGTGATGTCGTTCTGAGGAAAAGGAGTAATATATACAGGGTGTCCTAAATAGAGTAGGATTACATGGGTATCTTTCTTATTTTGAAAGCTAGATATCTGGTTAAATGGGCAATGTTATGCAGATTTGTATGCTGGTTCAGATTATGTTGAAATTTTTTTTATGTTGAAAGTCCGAGCAGTTTAGAAATTATTTAAAAAAAACTAAAAATCATGATTTTCTAATAAGTGCGTTATTTCCATAATTAGGTTAAGTTAAAGAAGTTAAATTAAGTTAAGGTAAAGAAAACACTTGGTAAAGTTTCACAAGTATTATAGAACTGCTCTACAATTGTTTCGGCACTGTTGCCATTCTCAAGAGAGATAAACTGAATACAAATTTATATTGTGTAACTTAAATACTAAACGCGCCTAATTTATAATGGTGGTGGGATTGCTCTTTCATTCATTACACGGCTTTCCAGGATGCCGTTAAATATCGGCGTGTTTTCAAAGCACACCTGGTCATTAACGATGTTCCCCGTAGTTTTCTTGATTTCGAAGATTTCCAATAGATCTAATCTTCTTCCTTTGTTGCCATTGAGGAGCAGCGATAATCCTTCCTTATGTACATAATGGTTATATTTGATACAATGGTCAGCAATCCCAGTGGACGCTTTATTGTCTAAAACTGTTTTTTTGGTATTCTCAAGTCTGATGTTCAAATTCCTCCATGTTTGACCTATATAGAAAGCGTCACAATCTGAACACTGTAACTTGTAAATGCTACTTTGCTCTCCTACAGTTTTTTTGTCCTTGGTGTTACTCAGAATATTGCTTACATTAGATTTATTCGCAAGTACACACTTAATACCTAATTTATGCAACTTATTTTTAATATTCACACTTACTCTATTTACATAATTTATATTCGACCAGTTTTCTTCTAGTTTATTAATATTCGTAACATTATACAATAATGTCTTAGAGATGTTTGTTGTGTGTTTTTTGATTAATTGATCTATTATTCAACTATCATATCCGTTATTTGTGGCAATTTGTTTGATTATTTTCACCTCTTCATTATAATTTATGGTGAACATTTGAACATTTAACAGTCTATGAATGAAACTGTAGAAAGCCGGCATTTTACATGAAATTGATTGGTAAGAGCTGGCTGGAATTATTGTATCCGTATAAGTATTTTCCTAAAGATTTTTAGGTCTTGTTTATTGTCTATTTTTGATATTGTTAGGTACAAAAAGTTGAGTGAGTTATTGGTCTCCATTTCCATAGTGAATTTACGGTTATTATTAATAGAATTTAGAAATGAAAAAAATTGTTTAAGTTGTCTCTCTGTGCCAGCCCTAATAACCATAATGTCGTCTACATATCTGGTCCAAATTTTTTCTTGGATGGAATTTTTTTATTTTCGAAAACTAATTTTTCGAAATGTGCCATATAAATTTCTGACAACAGTGGGGATAGAGGGGAACCCATTGGCAGTCCATCCGTTTGAATATAAATTTTGTTTGGAATATAAAATATTTGTTGAATGCAAATAGAAAGTAAATTATATAGTTATATTCTCTCTTTTTCGTTTAGGTTACTAAGTTTAATTTTGTCATTTAAATTGAGATTTAATTCTAGTAGGGGGATTGAGGTAAATACACTTGAAACATCAAAGGGGATTAATTTACTATTTGACGGGATCGTTAAATTCTTAATATTGTTAGCTAATTGAATTGAATTTTTTACTGCATATTTAGATTCGAACCCAATCCATTTCGGTAACATCTTATTTAATAGTTTGCAAAGTTTATAAGAAGATGCTTTGATGTATGACACTACTGGTCTAATTGGGCTATTTTTTTATGTAGTTTTGGTAGACCATACAACTCTGGGGCTTTAGGGTTCATAATTTTCAAGTGGTAGATATCGTGGAGCTTTAATAACTCTATGGATTTTTTAATAGCTGTAATGGCGTTACTTTGTAATTTATTGGTTGGGTCCTTTTTGACTTTTTTAAAATTATTGGTTGATATGACCTCCATCGTTTTTCCAATATACTCGCTTTCGTTTATTATTGTCAATGTGTTCCCTTTGTCTGCTTTGCTTAAAATTAATTGGTTATTTCTTAGTCTAGTTTTAATATCCTTAATTATTCTAGTATCTTTGCTAACATACTGAGTGTTGCCTGAGGTTAAATGATTTTTGATTAACTTAGCACACTCATAATTCACTCTACATTTATCAACATTATCTGGTAGTGAATTTAATGCGAGTTCCGTATTAACTGCTAATATGCTTGGTCATGCTTGGTCACGTCGTGCATTCCTTTTTATATCCCTCCCAAGTGTTTCTAGGCTTTTCTATTTCCAGAAGACAAGGCCTAGATTTTTTAAACTAATCACGCTAGAAACTTTTGGAGTGATGACTCACCCACAGCGCGAACTTTTGAGCAGGTGGTTGACGTTGACCCAATATGACTCCGGCGCGACGCTCGTCGCAATATTTAGTACCTACTTTCGCCTAACGTGAACTATTTTTCTCTTCATTTGACTTTAATTTTCTCGCAAGGAAGTTTTGTGGTAAATTGGCAAAGATGGTCGATCGACGCGACGGTTATAAACAATAACACTGACTGATTGTGATTGTTTGTTTGACATATGCCGTGACGTGGCGGGACGGGGCGGGTGGAGGGGCTGAAATCACTTGCCCCTTCCGCCCGCGCCGACTTCGTTTACCCGCGCGAGTGAGTTGTAAACCCTTGGTGCTTGGTACCCGGAGCGGACCCCCCCCCCACCCGCTATCGCACAAAAGAGATTATTACGTCTGATCTTTGACCTCCAGCCCAGAGAAACATTCAAGAGGACATTTATAAATAACAGAATATTAACAACATCAAGTATATATATATATTTACAAACGTGCACTATATGTAAAAACAAATATAACGTCATTTGATAGAATGGGTAGTATTAATCTTTATTGTACCACGCATGGGAATAATTTTATAATTAATAAACACAGAACAATATTGTACGAAAAAACGTCAGCGTACGCTGGAATAAAATTTTATAATTAGGTACCAAAATCAATTCAAGGTATTCTTAGTGAGCAGCTGTTGCAGCGAACAATAAAAAAATAATTTGTTGTCACTTGCTTCTACAGCGTTGCGGATTTTTATTACTATGAATGGAATTAACCTACTTACATGAATTAGTTTCTTTTAATTATTAAAATATGTCCTTATGTTAAAATAAATATTGTAACTTTTTTTATTGACTTCCGGGGCGTAATAAGAAGGCGTAATAAGAGGGCGTAATGAATTCTTTACGCCTCGGAGTGTATTTTTATGCAAACAAATCCGTAATAACAGGGTCGTAAGAAGAGGGCGTGAAGAATTTGTTACGCCTTGGAGATGACAATTCTGTTTTTTTTTTTTTTTTAAGTGAACATAATACCTTCTATGCACCCCGAATGAATACGCTCATCGAGCGATGTCCAACTGCCCGGCTAAAACCCTCGAGCTGGATTTCATCGTTTTCCGGGAATAATCATCGTAGTAACGCGCTTGGTACATAAATAGCTATTATCTCTTGACTAGTATTTATGTTACAACCCTCTAAAATCGCCGATGAAGCTTATGTCTCCGCTAACCCAGAATTACAAAAACAAAATTACTGAAACTGGAAATCAGGTTGATGGATGGGATCTTATATGAATCGAAATGGTTGGCATAATAGCAGGCAGCATCTAGCCACGTACCCCATCTAGTTATAACCGGTGTCGGAGGAAGGGGTACATTTGGCATTCTTTCCCTAAACATTTCAACCCTCAGTGGAGCTGTTAGGAAAATGTTCTTCCCGATTTTTATCAAATCATTGACCAGGGGACATTGCAGTCTAATCGTTTCAGCAACTCGATTAAAACCATGTGCCAAACAGGTGCAATGCATTATTTGCTCATAAAATCCTTTTAAATTATGTAATTTGTAAAAAAGATTTAAAGATACTACACTTCCGCACAACATTAAGGGACCACCAAATAAACTTGAAATAACTTTGCCAATTTACATAGACATGTGAATAGACTTTCACATGTTATAAATTGACGTTTATTAAGCACTATTCAAATAGTTTGCCATAAAGCAAATAACAATATCAGGACATTATCTGCTAGGAAACGAAAAGTTAGCAAAAAGCTCAAATTTTTGACTCACCTTTTTAACTCACTTAATTAATAAAGCGTGCTTTATGTCTGAAAAATTAGTCAATTTGTTTGCATTAAGTTAATTAAATATGCCTAGATGCCATTCCAGAGCAAAAGAAGTATCCCAAATGATTTTTCTTCTTCGTGAAGGATATTCACGAAAAGAAGTTGCTGGAATACTAAATATCAACAAATCTGTAGTACAGATAATCGCAGCACGGTTCAGGGGGACTCGTAGTTTCAATGTAAGATGCAGACAAGGTGCTAAAAGAAAAAAAAACAACACGCAGAGAATATCGTTTTATCGAACTTCAGCGTTTAAGAAAGCGGTTTGTAACATCTAGCATTTAGTGAATTAAAAAATTATCTTAATTAGCCACTGAAACAGAAATTTCAACCAAAACAGTAAGAAGAAGACTAAAAGAAGGCAATGTGTCTGCTAAAAAACCACCAACCGGTCTAATCTCATAGCTACGCACAAAAGAAATCGCTTAAACTTTTATCAAAATCATCAAGGTTTTGACGAGGGGCAGTGGAACTCCGTTTTGTTTTCGGGTGAGTCCAGATTCCTCCTAAACAAGAATGATCGCCGGGTTCTTATCGTACGAAGACTACCTGAGCGATTTGCACCACGTACCATTCGAGAATTTGACAAATATGGTAGGGGTCTGTAATGGTTTGAGGTGGGATAGAATTTAATGGTCGTACAGAATTGGTTTTCATACGAAGTGGATCGCTAACAGCAAGAAGATATAGAGCCGAGACTATTGTACGCCATGTTCAACAATTTGCCGAAAATTTCGGCAATGGATTCATTTGTATGCAAGGCAATGCCAAACCTCATACAGCTAACATTGTTACCACTGCGTTGAGAGATGCCAATGTTTGGAGTGGCCTTCTAAACAGAATTGAGGTCATTCAATTGAGCATCTCTGGGATCAATTGGGCAAAAAATTTAAAAACGAACCGAGACCGCCTGTAACTCTTGATGAGCTCTCTAACATGCTTGCTTAAGAATGGGAACAGATACCATACGAAAGAATACGAAACTTAATCTCAAGCAAGCCGGAAGATTAGAAATTTGTAGTGCTGCAAGAGGAGGGCATACACACTACTAATGATGTTACTTTTTATTACAAATTAGGATTTCAGTTCATAAGAAGACAATTGCTATTTTTGCCATAAAGTCCATAAAAGTAAAGTTTGTTAATTTTAACAGCTCTTAAGTCAACTAAACTGTCAGGAAACACTTGGATTTATATATTTATTCGTTTCATTAAATTTCGTTGTCTGGTTTTCAAGTTATTTTGAATTTTACTAGTGTCCCTTAATTTTGTCCGGAAGTGTTTTTTCTTTCTAGTTTTTTTAACGGAATGTTAGAAGATACCATCGTATTGCATAAATCAAAGTAAAATTCCTTTTCATTCTGTGTAGAAGAACTCACAAAAGACTCGGAAATTGTTTGCTGGGTACTCAAGGTACTGCTTGCAGATTTGTGTTTTTTTTTTAATTTTTCAGGTGAACTGTTGTTTTGATATGTTGTGTTATGTTAAATTTTTCTCGCAGTTAATCTACAACATAATACATGCTTGTACCTAGGCCAATGGCAATACAAAATAAAACTTACCGGTTTGATACAAGCCCTGGAAATTAATTTGCCGTTCTCATATTTTAATTCAGAGTGTCCACGTATCCATTCATCGACGGAAGGTTTTACTTTCGGCATTTTATACAAGAATACTTATAAACACGTAATCCACACAATTCACAAGCACAACGCACTGAAGATTGAGATAAATTGGACTGAATTGATAGCACACGTGCCCCAGATGCGTTCTGTGCACCTAAAAATAGGGTAATCCCCGAAATGATCAAGCTTTGTTTACCAAATATCACGTACGCACGCTGGCTTTGTTGATGATTTTGTGATAACCAAGCACTCTAGACGTAACGGAGTAATATTAACACTGAATTCTCATTACAATAATGTGCAACAAAATATGTTCCTAGCTAATATAAATAATATGCTATAAAATTGAGAAACAAGCAAATAAGCACAAAAAATAAGGAAATATGCACTAAAAACGCATTAAAGCAATTATAAGCTTAAAAACTGAAAATATGATAAAAGCACAAAAAAAAAATTGTCACGTTACTTAATTTGCTAAAATTCGTATAGATACGAGGTCATTTTGGTCTACTATTAAAACTAATGTATAGCATAATACCTAGAAATCCGCGCCTTGGTTATCAGTTATTAAGGCCCAGTCTATTCACATCCAAGTAAAGTGTCTGTTACTTACGTGAGAGTTAACCCTACTTGATAGATTTTAACAGAGTACCGCCTTTTGATCAATTCGGTCCTGTAGAGTATCCTCTTAGTAGTACTATAACCTTGTATATAAATAAGAGATTTTTCTTACTACATCAAACACCTGATAACAATAATTAATAATTATCAGAACTTACTGTTGTTTTAAAACACTGAAAATTATGTAATTTTTCCTGAGTTTTCAAGTATATTTGGATATACATAAATGGAACTTAATATCTGCAATGTCTTACAAAAAAAACTTGATTTTAAGTAACAAAGTAAAGTTTCCTATTATTTTAACTTCCTAGTTCCTCGATGTTTATTTATGGATGATAATTGTTCATGTTCTACTGCTGCTTAGTGCGTATTCCATGGGAGTTATGCGATAATTCGATCATACGGAATATTGTATCTACGTACAATATTGCATTGTAATACTATTCTATCTGTTGTGGTCTAATTTATATTATGATTAATTGTGTGCCAGCATACTACACGGTTGCATGCATTTGTTCCATATGCAGTGACACGGTTTATACTATGTCCAATTATTGGCCTTACGTGACTAAAAATTATGTTTATGTTTATGTTAATATTTATAATTTGTAGGTATATGTTCAAGCCCAATTGATTCTATAATGATATTTATCTCAAGCAGCTTTAAAATTTAGGCCCTATTCTGGAACCCTAATATCCCATTTTAATTAATTGCTCCGCCACAAAAGTAATCCCCCAACCAAGAAGTCTTTCCCTGCTTTAATTTTACTAGCAGCTGAGCAAAGACAAAAAAGAATGAACAAAGTGGGATCACCCCCAACCGCCCGTCTCCATAACAAGCGGCTTAAAGTGTCCGTTCCATAGTATGGGACATCGCAAGTGGGATTCACTTCAATACCCCTAATGCATCCCCCATAAAATGCCTAGCAATAAATAATATCTTACCGCGAGCGACTCTAATAGCCTTTAACGTGGACATTATTTGTTGTTGCAGTGACGCCAGAAAAGACGGAAAACGAGGAGGAGGAATCCGCCGATGCAGAGACTGATGTTCCTGAGAAGGTGGAGGAGTGTGACCGAAAGACTATCAAAGTGAAACCTTTTGGAGGACCATTACTGGCGCATACGTAAGTTTTTCTTGTTGATGGGTTTGGTGAATAATTGATTACTGAATTGTTCTAATATGCACATGTTCATATGCAGGGTTATTTAAATTCGATTACCACTATGGGGATATCGAAAACGGTAAGAGATACGAAGTCGGTTAAATTGGGGAAAAGTTGCGTAATCATATGGGGAACAATATTCAATAAAGATAATTAAAAAAAATTCAATGATTGCTGAAATTTAAAAAACATAGAAATTTTGGAAAATCTTATTTATTTTTTTTGTCGTTACTTGAAGAAATATTAACAAAACATAAATATATCTTCGTTGTCACTTTTTCCTATCTACAACATGGGAATTTTTGATTTTGGATCAGATGTTTCGTGCGAGTGCAACCGTCATCAACTTTAAATTTTTAAATACGGACCTTCAATTTTTATTTTTATTTTTAGTTATACTCGTCTATACTATTACAATGATGTGCAACACTTGAGGTTTTAATGACGTTTTAATATGAAAATAAATCAAAATCTACAATTACCACTAAACTGGATTTAAAAAATAAAAATATAAACTAGAGTGCCATGAATATAGTTTAAAATTGGAGACATTGTTACAAAACAATAAAACTGGACATTGTTTACTGTCAAAGGAGCTTAGTTACTACTTAAAAATGTTTTCTACCGAACACAAAAGAGATATGGTAAGAATTTACTATTGCCGTTTCCGATATCCCCATAGTGGTAATCGAAATTAAATAACCCTGTATGCACGTGATATGTTTTATCTATGTTTAAACCACAACGAACGTTGTGTTTTGTGTTGAACGTTTTTCTTTCGATTTATTTTTCACATATCGACACTTTCGGGATAATACCTCTTATGTGATTAAACATGAACTTTTCAAAGAGATGAAAAAAAACACTACACAAACTATACTTTACATGTCATTAAAGTCTGGAAATAAGGATTATTTCGTGCGCGCGTAAAAAATCCCGTGCGAGGTGAAGCGGAACACGGGATGTCATGCAAGCACGGAAAATTCATTTCTGAACGTGTAATGAACGCTAATTTTGATTATACTTTATTATTTTTATCATAATTTATTACTACTTTATTCAGCGCACGCAATAAATCGGAGATCGGGGAAAAGTTTTCCGTGCGCTATTCTGAAAATGTCACCTTTCAGTGTCAAAACGGACGAAAACATGGTGTTTTCATATAAGTATAAGTTAGTATAAATTGATTACTAACTGTTAATTTGAATTAACAGTTGTTTTTGGGGTTTCTGGGCATATTTCGTTAAATGTTGCATAGCGATGCATCTTTTGTGATAAAAATTTTCAAATAGTACAGCATTTAGGCACCCATCTACATGAAACGAATTCAATAATAAAGTTTAAAAAATCAGTATATCATTAATCAGAACGCATATTTTTCGGCATTATCCCGTTAATTGATATTCCGTTTTATGGGATATTTTATTACAAGAAATTAAATATGAAAGATATAGTATTTTATAATTGTTTTCCAAAAATTTGAAAAAGTATGCTTAGCGGGTTTCTGAAATAAAGGATTCAATTACCAGATGGGACACTTGGTTAGACGCTGTCTTTACTTTGTGCCAGGGTTGGGGTCATTTAAATCACGATTTAAGTCATGATTTAAATAAAATGTTTTTTATTTAAATAGATCATTGATTTAAATCAAAATTGGTATTTTTTTCAAATTTATCATTGTTTTTGCACTGTCTGTGCATTCCAATAGGTGAACAATTAAAAATATAATGTAACTATAGAGTTACCATACTCTAAAGTAGATAATTGTAAGTAAAATATTTTTCTTTTCTACCAATTTTAGTCCATTGCGTAGAACAGATATACATAAATTTGTTTTAATCATCAAGTCTTGTTTAAATTCAAGAATTTAGTAAAAAAAAATCGTACGATTTAAATTATATAAAATAATATAAAACACAAAGAAAACTATATAAAACAAAATGAATTTGTCAAAAAAAAAAATTACAGAACAAGATTTATACTGTAAAAAAAATCAAAAATGTGGCCATGACTATGGAAAAAACTTGTGTGCCATAAAAGATGTATTAAATTACAACAATAAAAAATCAATACAACAAAAAACTGAAATTACACTTAATGGCAATTACATACAGGATGCGAAAGCAATTGCAGATGAGTTTATAAAACATTTCATTGAAATAGACAATAATTAACAAACAAGCCAGACAAACTCAAATGGAATGAATTTCTAGAAGGGCATAGCAATATAAACATGTTTTTGCAACCATGTGTACAAAATGAAATCAGTAGTATAGTACTTCAACTAAATAAAAATATAACTAAATAAAAACCTTAAATAAATAAAAATACATGTCCTGACATAGATAACATCACAGTGAATGACATTATAAATATCTTACCCACAGTCATAAATATCTTAACCAATAACAAGATACTATATGTATACGGGTGAATTTCCTAAAACAGTGAAAAGAACCAGAGTAACAGCAATACACAATAATGGCAGTAACTCGGACCTAAACAATTCAGACCAATATCAATAACATCAATATTCTGAAAAATCTTCGAAAAAATGATAAATAATAGATTACTAAATTTCATCAATAACAATCAACAATCAACAGTAGACAAATATCAATATGGATTTAAAAAACAAAGTAACACACAACCTGCGATAACTGATATCATGAACTTTGTATATCATAAAATAGACAACAAATAAAAAGTAGTTGCAGTATCAATTGATCTGAGAAAATCTTTTAACAGCGTAAAATTCAATTTACTTTTAGATATGCTTTTTAATATGGGGATCACAAGTATAACTCACAAACTATTTGAAACGTACATAAAAGATCAATAAGATAAAAAATAATCAATGGAATAAATAGTGTACAAATGACACTTCAAATAGGTGTACCACAAGGATCGGTATTGGGCCCATTACTATGTTCAATATACGTAAACAGTATGCACTTATTAAACTAAAGGGTCAACATTACATTTTCGCTGACTACACTATAATTATTTACACCGACAAAAACCTAAATTATTTTCAAAAACTAATAAATTAAGATCTAAAAATATATTGTAAATAAATACAAGTTAAATCAATTGAATTCATAATATTTAACATTACTGTAAATAGAATAATATTAGAAATAAATGGCCTGAAAATCAAATAAGAATATTAAATTAAATACTTACAAATAGATGAAGGATTAAATTATGAGTTTCATTTTAACACATTAATAAAAATTATCGCAGCAACAGTACTCTTCACCGAATTGCTTATGTAATAATCAATTGCGCAAATAAATTTACTATGCGTTAATTGACTCTCACATTAAATACTGTGCCAATATATGGGGCACTGCCTCTAAGAAAATTTTCTTTAAATTACTCACAAAATAGAAGTATTAAGAACCTATTCGAATCACCATATTTCACTCCATCTTTACAACTATACAAAACATTAAATTTCAAAAATATATTTACAACAATAAAAATAGAAACTGCCAACTAAATAAAAAGAATATAAAACATAACAAAATAAAACTTTAACAAAAATGTAAATGAACACAACACAAGAAAAAATAATGACGTACACATAATTCAATGTAACAGTAAATATGGTCAGAGAATAAATATGCCTATAAAAGAATGTAATGCGGTGCCAAACAGATTAAAACAATAAACAATTATAAAATATTTACAAAAAAATTAAAAAAACATTTCGGTCAAGACAATAATGAATCACTGTGATTATTGTGCCACAAATAACTATTATGATCTAACAATATGTAGCTGAAATGAAAATATGTAATCAATAATTTACTAAATTAATTAGCCTACTTATCTTATAAGTTGCAAAAGATGTACGCTTAGGAAATACAATTATTAGAAGTAGATATAAGATTAAGAAACAACAATCCACTATTAATGTATTTGATATTAGAATTAAATAAATAAAAAATAAAAATTAAGCGTGATGTAAATCAATTAAACTGCCAAAAATTGATCAGAAATATAAAAAAATTAATCTAATAAATCTTGATTTGCATTTTTTTAAATCGTGACTTATTCCAACCCTGCTTTGTGCGAAGCATTTTTAAACAAAAAAAAACGTGTACTTTCTTTTTCCGATGATGCAGCAGGATTTAGAAAATTCAGGAAAGGAACCTCTATTAATCCTAGAATTAGATCTGATTAATGCTTAATCCGATTCGGTTGGACCTAATTACAGTTTTGTTAGCGAAACTATTACAAAACTTGAAGCACAAGCTGTGAACCTTTTTGAATCTATTCAATTGATTGAATGCTTTAAAAACAAAATGAGCAAAGTCATGATGTTTTGAAAACCAATGCAGGATATGAGCGTCTAACCAAATTTTCTAATGAGTTGTAAGATAACCACGAATAAATATAAATCTGCTCATAAACTATTAGCAAATCTATAGATGCATATTTTAAAAATTGCACCAATTACATCAGTAGATTATATCAGTAGATCAACAATTTTGAAAAGCAACATATTTTCCGAATTTAAACCTGTTTAACATATAAAATATAGTCAGATTTAGGGTTTAGCTATAGGATAGCTACCAGATTTTGCCAGAGGAAATTGTTTTCTGGATTTTATGTAATCTGAATTATTTGTAAAAATTACTCTTTGTTTTGGTAATGTATGCAATAAATACATAATGAAAAATAACTATTCTTATCTTAATAAACCATATATTTGCATGAATATTCTTATGGGAATATCCCTGCTGTGCACAGCGACAAAACTGTATTAATCAATACTAGAGAACAAACTAAGAAAGGAAATTGATAAAACAATGGAAAAGTCACAAAGTGAATTCATGAGAGGACATTTAACACGAGACCATATCTTCACAATTAAAAAGATGACAGAAAAAATATTTGGACAAAACAACAAACTATACATGATATTCGAGGACTTAGAAAAGGCATTTGATAGAGTCCCAAGAGCCAAAGTGTGGGAAATACTTGAAGAAAGGAAGATAAAAGTGTATTCAATGAAAGCAATCAAAAGTATGTATGAAACTGTGACGTACCTGAAGGGCAATCAGCGCGTTAGGCCGTGGAGCGAGTGGAGGGTCCCTTCGAAGCAGTGACGAGGGCCAGGCTCTCGGTGTCAGAGAGTGGGGGGGTTAAAAAAGGCTCCACGTAATTTTAACCTCGTCGCTAATTCGTCGCAAAGGGTGGCTCCACCCTACCTGCGTGGGTGGACGGCAGACAGTCAGCAAAGTTCAGAAATCACGAACTGTCACAACGCTGACCATTTGGCGCCAACACCACCAGATTTAAATCTCGCAGTGAGAATAGAAAACTGAAACTGAAATAAATGCCCGATCGAGAAAACGTGGGGGGAACAAAAAATAACAGGTGTGAGTTTTGTAGTGTAAAATATCGGCGTTTATTCACACAAACGACGGACACCGTGTCTGCGCTCCTGAAATAAATACCTCCGCACGCAACCCTTTCACGCAGGGTTCACTCTATTCGGCCGAATATAGCAAGCTCCTGATCGCGCGATTCAAAGGGCCGACGGAGCGACCTTTCTCTTACACAAGCGCAAAGCACGTACGGCACGCAACACGTAAACGCAACTCTTACACAAAAGAATAAACGATATGTCAATAAGGAATTAAACGGAGGTCTGGCTCAATTGAGACCACAAAAAAAATGTATCAATATCTATATATATATCTCTGGATATCTGGCCTGTGTTCCTGGTGGTCTTCGCTGGTGGCTGGCTACAGCTCCGGAAGGGCGGCGGTTTGCGTCGTGGACGCCTAGCGCTCGATTCCGGCCTCCAGCCAAGATGATCGCGGCCTCCAGCCAAGAATGGTTTGGCCGAGCTACTTAGCCCGTAACAAAACGCCTGCAAAGCACATGGCCTTAGTAACAATGGCCGGACACGTGGCTTCACGAAAAGGAAAAGAAATATCGGGCTTAACTACTTACTCAGGTGTTATGAGCGTTTGGAAGTCCCTTGCCCTGTACCTGGTGCCTCAATCCCCTCAAGGGTGGTTAACTGAGTCCCCGTTGGTTATCCCGTAAACCGGATCTCAACGGTTCTTCTGGCACGGCCGTACTGGACACGAGGTAGCTGAGTTCTGCCGATGGCGGCTGCTCGCCGGCGAATTTAAAAATCGCACACATGGGAAACGCGTCACCACAACAAAAAAGTGCGAGCACGGTTGTCTACAGTGCAGGTCTATGCGCCAATTAATTATTAAAATGCAGTTTCTGCCAAAGATATTTCTGGACCGTTACAAATTCACAGAAAACTACGTAAAGACCAATAATTCAACATCTGAGAATTTCACAACCACACAAGGCCTTCGACAAGGGGGCGCTTTAAGCCCTCTGCTCTTTATTAAATTCCACAACATAATGAAAAAAATTAAGGATAACAGCAAGAAGGTAGAAATAGGATACTATAAAAATGAAAAGAATAGTGATAGCAGAATGTACTTTTGCTGATGACTTAGTCATGCTAGCCAAAAGCGAAGAGACCTGCACCACAATATAAGCATATGGGAGGAGGAACTGAAAAAACACAACATGGTAATTAATATAAACAATACAAAAGTAATTGTAGTAACAAAAGAGGAAACAAAAGCAAAAATTCTAACAAATTTGAAAAGGATAGAATAAATTGAAACCTTTAAATATTTAGGTTAGGTTAGGTATACATAATAAAGGAACCATGGAAAACGAAATAAATAACATAATCATGGCCGCAAATAAAACCTACTATGCAATCAACAAGTACATTCTAAACAATAGAAGAATCTCCAAAGACACGAAAATGGCACTCTTCGAGACAATTTATAGACCAATACTCATATATGGAAACGAAACCTGGACAACAAATGAAAAGACAATGAACAAAATACAAGCAACCGAAATGAGATACTTAAGAAAAGTTGAAGGAGTCACGAGATTAGACAGAGTAAGAAACGAACAGATCAGGGAAAACCTACAAATACAAAGTGTGCCAAAATTAATACAGAAACGACAACTAGGGTGGTTCTGGCACTTGATAAGAATGCCAGAAGACAGACAAACAAAAATAGTATGCACATCAAAAGACGAAAAGAAAAAGAAGGAAAGAGGAAGACCAAGGAAAAGATGACAAAACAACATAGAAGAGATCCTAAGAAGACACGACCTCGATCAACAAGAAGCAATGAAAAAGGCTACAAATAGAAAGGAATGGAAAAACTTCGTAGACAACATAATTTTGTGGTGGCATGAATCTCGACACCCGAAATGGTATATGAGATGTAAATTGATTATATATATATATATATATATAATCGATCTCTGACAACAATATTAACAATCCGTTTTAATATTAGGTATAATTTACTATGATCAACGTATTTGTTTTGTTTCCATACTTGGTACTACAAGCTTTCGTGATCACTACTTGTATTTTTATATGTAATACTTTTAGATACAACAACCCTACAATTTAGCATTGATTATTCCAGTCGACCCATAAAACTCCACCACAAAATAAAACAACTTGCATTTCTTTCGTTGACACCACGAATGGAATCGTAAATCGCAACAAGAGATAAACTCGGTCTCTCCACGAATGCCTCGCTCCTGGCATAAACACGTGATTTCCGTTCTCCCACTGCGAGAACTTCAGTGAAAAACTGTAAACGTCGAAAACGCTGCGTGAGATTAAAACAGTCGCTGTCTTCTTAAGCCTAGGGAAATTCGATTGAAAACTTTTATTAATCCTCCCACTTTTTTAATTTCATCTCCCGCCTGCGAGTTCGATATTTGAAATTCAAATGCGCAACCGAATTGCCTTCATTTCCCACGTTTCCGGTTTATCGACGCGCCCACACTTATCCGACGTTAAACATCGAACGTGAAATTTAATGGGAAAACGGATAACGCATCCAACAGTAATTACGACGCGGCGGTTTTCCGGTTTTCCGGTTTTCCGGCTGAAACCGAATCCCGGACTATCTAACGTGCGTCGGATGGAAAAGTTACTCTGGGATTACAGTCACGATCCCCTCCGGAATGAGACTTCTTAGGTGCATTTACGTGCTGCAATGTATGTTTAGATATAACTGCAGAAAAGGTAACCTACTTTTCTGTATGTTTAAATTGGCTTTGGGTTATCTCGTTTGATCGATATTATACTCCGCTCTCCACCGTTGCTTCATCTTTATGTGTAAGTTAGCAGTTAAGAGCAAACAGAAGCAAAGAGCGGAAGATAAAAGAGAAATACAAATGTAGCAAAACCATAATATACCATGTTAACGCCAGAACAATAAAAAATAAATGGGATGAAATTGAAACAATACCAATACAATATCATTGCCCCCATATTATCACAGTAAACGAAATATGGCGCATAAAAAACATTTAAACATCGTTACATTGCTTAAGAAACTACAACTCGGTGTACAACTCAAGAGAATTCAAAAGAGGACTTGGAACAGCCATATACATAAGAGAAGATGTTACGCTCTGATATTATTTTTATACAATCATAATTTTTATTATCCAATTTTATTTTATTATTCGTTGTTTTTATCGTGATTGTATTGTATAACTTCTTGATTATTTTTGGCTCGCGATTTATGATCGTATTTAGTACTTACACGTCATGACGCCTGATTAACTACCGTGATTACTCTCAAGGTACTTTGCTATTGGTAATGTGTAAATTAACGTACACGAATAATGGATTAATATAAGAAAGCACAGATTTATAGATTGGTTTTGATTATGTGTAAGTTGGCAGTTAAGAGCAAACAGAAGCAAAGAGCGGAATAGACACGCTGAAATTAACATACAGGGAAATAAAACACAGGTTGACGATGATATAAATTAATTTATATAATTGTAACATACAGGGAAATAAAACACAGGTTGACGATTATGACATGAATTGATTTATTTTCGAGATTTCGTTAATCTTATAATAAATTTGTAAATTCTCTTATTTATTCAATTAATATTTTGAAAATGGTTGTGACTACGAAGTTTATTTACGTGGGTTTGTTATACATGCACGTGCATCTCCAATTTCTCAGATCATTTATGACCATGCTCTTTCACTCGATTTAACTACGGGAAAGTGATATGATCAAAAATAGAACTATTTAAAGATGTTGAAATATCCCCAATAACGCATGCATGATTACTAAAGATATCTCGCGATCTTCCCGAATCACATGGTTGTGTCTGTGTCCACGCTAATGTAATTATTGGAGCCCCATTGTCTACGTTAATTGAGGTCAATTAGTAATTCTACCCACGACAACAGCAAGTGCCCCTGTCACAAGTAGTCATCACCGTCAGACATGTTACAAGTTGTGTCAAATAACAGTTCCTGCTATCTCAATCGGAAATGTTTATGTAATGTTATAATATATTATTATTAGGAATATTGAAGGTTATTATTAACTTCTCTTGTAATTAGACCAAACTTCATTTTCTCGTTTATCATTCTCTCTGGTTATACGAGGTTTTAATAATTCCATTTATTTCTTGTTTGTGATCTTTAACCAGATATTGTCATTATGTTTTCAAATTATCGAGATTTAATCCAGCTTATTCTATTTATACGATTCTAAATTATTCTGCGCAATTATTAAATTTTTAAATTATTAAGATTTAATCCAACCTATTTATACAATTATCAATCACTCTGCCCAATAATATGTACGTGTGCTTATTTTATGATTTGAAATAAAGAAGCCATTATCTTTATGAATTGTATTGATTTGAATATGAAGATGTATGTCGAAGGGTAACACTGAATAACTTGATTAGTTATTATAGTTATGGTGAATACAGCCACGTTAATTTGCGATCGCGGGCGCGATGTATAATGAGTTTATATCTTTAAATGCTTATGACGCTGACAACGATTTGATTCTAGTGCGGGTAGTGATTCCTCAATAACAGGTATGTGTACGAAGTGCGCGGTTTGGGCGTCAATTACACCTGAGATTGCTTCCTCTAATGATTCGTATACACGAAGGGCGTTTAAGACACCTTTGTTTACTTATAGGAATAGGTAATTTGTGTTTTGGTTTTCGAGGTAACTTGTGGTTGATTGAATACACTATCTTCCGTCAATTTGAATCTAGTGCGGGAAGTGATTTTACAATAACAGGTGTATGTACGAAGTGCGCAGTTTGGGCCTCAATTACACCTGAGATTGCTTCCTCTACTGATTCGTACACACGAAGGGGTTTCTTGAGTGTGCGTGGGGTATGGAGGCGTTTTTAGCGCAGAGTTTTACACTTAACTTAAAGAGGTGCCATTCGAGGTGATTTTCACATGCCTGGTGCTTGCTTGTTTCTAAGGGGTGCTGATACCCAAATTGTTTATGTGACACCACGACATGGAATCTTCCAGACACGTGCATATTCAGGCCTCGGTTCTTGAGATATTTGGCGATGCTCTGTGGCTTGTTGCGATTGCTATTTCTCACATTTCACCATAAGATTATTTGTAAATGATCCAGTTTAATAATTTTGTTGTATTCATGATTTTAAAAATATGAGTCACTTTATTGCGTAAATGAGTATTATAGTGGGCGTATAGTTGGGCCCATTAGAAAGACATCACCTACGAAATTAAATTAATCAGAACAATAAGTGAAATAGAACTGATAACAATAAAACTAACACAGCAACAAATCCATCTAACAAATATCTATAAACCACCGCAAGTAATATATGAAACATAAAAAAGACACTAAGAAATACCCTAACAAACATAAAAAGAAAACACATAATTATAGGACACAAACTTAAACATAGCAACGAAGAATAAAAACAAAAAATATAACATTTTCTTAACAGAAAATGACTAGAAAGTAATAATCCATCCAAAATGGAGAAAATACAATATTAGACCATGCAATCACAAATATGCTCAGAGAAAATGTAATAGTAAAAATACTTCCCATAAATATATCTGACCACAGACCACTGCTAACTACGATATAAACAAAAAACAAACATCAACCTATAAAACATACCGACGAATAAAGACGAATAAAACAAGAAGAAAATATAAATGAAATGAATAAAATGAAACTCTCCAAAAGCAATAAACTTAAAAGTTATCAAAGAGTATACAGAAAATAATAGAGAGAAAACAAATAGCTACAAAAATCGAAAGTAGACAAGGGATTCCATGGATGTCAATAGACATAATTAAAAGCATAAAACTGCGTAACAAGACATACAAACAGTATAGAAAAAAATCCTGAGACCAATCAAATGCATTGAACTGGCTGTAGTCTCGTACCTTATGCCAGGGTTGGGAGCTCGTAGGGAGCCCATGGGTTGCAGTCGGGACTACACATAAAAAAAATATATACGAAGAATATAAAAAACAAAAAATAACAAAAGTGAACTAATTAAGGACGCAAAAAAACAATACTATGATAACAAGTTTAAACAAATGAAGGAAGATGTTGGAACAACATGGAAAATAATCCACTCAATCACAGTTTTTTTTTTGTTATGCAAAACACTTAATCGTATTTTCCTACAATTATTACAATCTGTTCAAAGATGGATCAATAAGTAATGTTATGCCAACTTATATTACAAAATGAAGGTTTAATGCTAAGGGCCCACTCATTAGTATCCCTTAGATTCAAATCACTTAATTACACTAATATTTGCGTGTACACTAGCACTATGCTCTGCTTGTGCACTAACACAATATTAAACTAACTCGAACGTTTGATCTGCTGTAGTCTTCTGGTCAAATTCGTATTGTAGAGAAGCTGGATGGCTTCGATGTTGACGTGTTGAAGAAGTCGCTGTTCGTGACTCTTGGCAAATTTATTTATTGTTTCATTAACAGTGTCCACTTCCAAGTCCCTATGGAGGTCACTGTTCCGGAAAAACCAAGGTGCATTGATAATACCCCTTTATCAATGCAAAAACAGGAATCATTTCGCATCCGATCAAATCTTCGCATCTGAGCGATAAAAATATTGTTAAAACTAAATGTGGTAATGTAAAACTAATTCTTTTTAATTTGGTTTCCCTAATTATCGCTCAGATGCTAAGATTTGATCGAATGCGAAATGATTAGTGTTTTTGTATTGTTTGTTTATGTGTTCGTATACACACACACACACTTTTAGCATTTTTGTTTGTTACTTCCCACAACGAAAACAACTATCGGCATAACGATACTGTTTGTTTCTAAACTATCTTCCGTTTCTTACGCATTGAGACGTGAGCTTTGCCGGGAACGAATGTAAACTCGGGCGTCTGGTGTCATCGGTCATATTTATAAACACCGACCAGACAGTCACTTTCCTATTATTGATTTTTCGTTTGTCGTTCTTCAGAACTTGAAAATTTACAGCGTCATCCGACAATTCACAATCGTTGCCATGGTGATCATTCAATAATGTATATTTTTTTTATTTACTTTTTCAAATTCTCGCAAATTCAAATGTCCAATCCAAAATTTAATGCCGTATTCATTATCCTGATCATTTTCCGCTTCAAATGAAATGTCGTACGTCCTTGTACGTCATATTTGAGGTTTTCATTGTAATTAGGAATTTTAATTAACTCATTACATTATTAATTATAAATTATGCCCTAATGATTCACAATATTAACTAAAAAGCGCTGTCTAATTAATTACCTAACTCGATAACTATCTAACTAAACCTTTTCTTACTCTATTAATTTAAATAAATCTATCAACAAAATTCCTAAATAACTATAAAGTTAACTAATAAATATCATCACAATATATATATATATATATATATATATATATATATATATATATATATATATATATATATATATATATATATATATATATATATTCAATATACTTATTAATTGTGCCCTAATGAATAATTCACAATATTAACTGAAAAGCACTATCAAATTAATTACCTAACTCGATTACTATCTAACTAAACCTCTTCCTACTCTATTCATTTAAATAAAACTATCAACAAAATTCCTAAATAGCTATAAAATTAACTAATAAACATCATCATAATATATTTTTTTCAATATAGTATGCATTTGCTATCACACTAATGTAAACATAGTAAACTTAATATAAAATTGATGAAATTGCAATTATGATTAAAAGATGGCCAACCAAGAATGCTACAAAATCACTACTGCCAACTAATTCAAAACATCTATATAAAGATATATACAGGGTGTCCTAAATAGAGTAGGATTGCATGGGTATCTTGGTTATTTTGAAAGCTAGAGATCTGGTTAAAGGGGAAATGTCATGCAGTTTTGTATACATGTTCAGATTATGTTAAAAAAAATTCAAAAGTCCGAGCAGTTTCGAAATTATTCCAAAAAAACTAAAAATCGCGATTTTCTCTAAACTACGATATTTCCATAATTATTAAAGATACGGAAATAAGTTTAAAATAAAAGTTACTTTTTTTGATCGCACAAACTTAAGAATCAAGTCATATTTGATTGACTAAAATTGGCTAAATCGACTTTTTTTGTCTCTTTTCAACAATGTATAACAACCTATACCAAAATAAAAATATATGGGATATATCAATTGTTCCCATTTTTATTTTTATTCTATAAAACATTTTTAAAACAAATGTAAAACAAATAAAAAAAACGTAATGCAACTAAGTAGTAAAATAACAATTAATTATAAAAAATGCTCAAAATGCTGACTGTTATTGGCTAAATGGCCAAAAATAAGCTAAACATAATTGACAGAGTTTTAGAATATTGCCAGTTACTTATCGCAATGTGTTGCGATTAACGCCTTTTATTACCTCTGTCATTGCTTCACGAAGTTAATCTACATTATTATTATTGACGTTACTTCCATAAATTTTGTGTTTTACAGTACCCTACAAAATAAAAGTCAAGAGGCGTCAAGTATGTAAATCTGTCTAACCACTGAACAGTTGTATTAGACGCTATTACTTTGTTATTAAAAGGGCTATTTAAATAAGTAATAACATCTCTAGCATTGAGAGGAAGGGGCGCCATCTTACTGGTACTATATTTGTTTTGAAGAATTTCCAAATGACGTTGGGCTGGGCACTTAGAAATATTATAGCACCATGTATATAAAATATATAAAATCATTTCCCAATGTGCCACAAAATACATTAAAGCAGAACCGCAATTACCTTTGCCATGAAATCACTATGTGTGGATTATCCTGAGCCCAATAGTGTTTGTTATGATGAATAAATAATCCACAATTAGACAAGTAGGATGCATCTATTCATAAAATTGTATTTATAAAATCACCATTTTACGTAATTTTGTTGATTAACCTTCAGCAAAATGTTAATCTACCGATGTTATCATTTGCTTATAAAGTATGAGAAATATGCAATTTATAAGGGTAAAACTTGTACTTTTTAAAATTAACTGTCAGAATTTTGAGCATTTTTATCATTTATTTTTATTTACCTACTTAGTTGTATTACGTATTTTTAATTTTTTTACATTTGTGTTAAAAATAATTTAAAAAAATAAAAATAAAAATTCGAATAATTAATATTTCCCATATTTTTCAGTTTGACATAGGTTGTTATACAACGTTGAAAAGAAGAAAAGAAAATCTATTTAGACGTATAAAACCCAAATATGGCGGCCATTTAAAATAAGAAAGTTGGTATTAATGTCTCGGAAACCGCCATCTTGACTTTTGTTTTGACTTGATTCTCAAGTTCGTGCTATCGAACCAAGTAACATTCATTTTAAACTTTTTTCCGCATCTTTAATAATTATGAATATATCGGAGTTTTTAGAAAATCGCGATTTATTAGTTTTTTTAGAATAACTACTAAACTGCTCCGACTTTTGAAAAATTTTCATCATAAATTGAACCATCATATAAAACAGTACAATATTGCCCATTCAACCATATCTCTAGCTGTAAGAATAAGAAGGGTACCCATACAATCCCACTCTATTTTGGACACCCTGTATACTGCGCTCAAAATACTAACGATTACAGTACCGAGAGAAGATTTGTTGCCGAGGCTGCATGGCGGCCGAGGCAGGATAATCTCTAAGAAATTAAGATACGCAACATATGTTGCAGTGATGTCATTTGTAATTATAAAAATGGTATTGCTTTTAGTGAAATAGTTTTCATGTTGTTTTAGTTGTTTTATTGTGTACAAAATAAATTTGGCATCGCTATGAAAATGAAATCTATACAACAATTTTGTGACAGTGAAAATTTGCTTTACGCAAGGAACAGCCTCTATTACGTTTTTGTGATACGTACGTGTTATTGTCCAACGTGTGTATAATAACTGTCTCCTCTATCGATATCACACAAATAACGGCCTAAGCCGGTAAAATTATAACGTCCTAGAACGTTATTTACTTTACAACTCACTTCATTTACCACGTCAACGTCTCTGTTCTTACGACTTGCAAAATCTTGATATTCCCTTTCGTACCTGCAACTAGTCTTCGGAGGTAATAAGTCCCGACTTTCAATAACCGCTTCATATATTCGATTCGCTTAAGAATATCTTCTGCAATTACAAGATTGACAAATTGACAAAGCGCACCACTGTCCGTCATAAAAGCAAGTTCTCTTTTTGTCAGTTTTTATTTAGTTTTATGTCAGGTGTTAGCTAAACTTTTGTCACTTCTGATATTGTTAACCCAATTCAGATATTTTTAGGCCGGAGAATTACCTTTAGCTTAATACTGACTATTTTTAATCCATAAAAAAACAGTTTCAATATTAATTCTGCTGTCTTATTCTTATGATAGGTAATTATTTGTATTGTCAACACGTCGACTAATAAACAATGGGATTTGCATTAATGAAACTTATTTATTTAATACAAACTAATGATACAAAAATATAAAAGGTTATATAATCGTTGAGGGTCAACCTCAACTCACACACAACCATACAATGACTCACCTTCAATTTATCCATACGGACACTAAACAATAAAACCTTATTGAAACTATTCTAGTAATTCGTCACGGCCGGCTTCGCTTGGTGACACTCACTTAATGCGCTCCAAATGCGTCCCCTTCAAAGGGTCTGAGTGGTAAACTTGGCCTTGAATTTATAAACAGAACTGCGTTATCGGCCCGATCTTATACGCCCGAACGAAAATATTATGATTTACCATTTTAATAAATTGGGTGGCATAACACAGGAAAAGCTGATTACTTTAACGGCAGCGAAATTAGATTTCGCATCCTGTTTTGCGTACGCGAAATTGAAACTTCGCGTCCGGTTGCACAAAAAATAATGATTTACAAGTTATAGTGGCACAATTTTTTTCTTTCCTATGTAGTACATGCAAATAATGTATTTAAGATACGCGGCATAAGTCCGTTGATATTTGTTTATTACATTACATTTCTGATGCACCCCATACAACGTACCGATTTTTGTATAAATCAACAGTATTACAGTTTTTAAAATGCAGTTTTGTTTTTAATGCCGCATCTTGGAAAACTTCGTATTCTTAGAGGACACTTCATAGAACACAACACGTTGCAGTCCGAAAGTCTTGTCGGAAAGTCGTTATTGTAAGTAGTTTTCCCGTACTTTCTGCACACTTGCGATTTAATTTCTTCACCTTACTTTGAACTGTTACATAATTCTTGTAGCACATTACGTACACTTTTAAGTTGAAGCATTTTCTTAGTATTGATTTCTATATGCACAGCTTCTCACTGTTTATCATCTGCAAATTGATAAACGTATTTGAAAATTTGTGTCATCTTGATTTGTAACGGGTGAAATGACTTTTATTAAATGGTGAACTCAATTGTTATTTCCATCTCTAATATTTACTGATTTCATCTACGTTTATATTACTTTATTTTTTATGTAATAATTATTCAATTACTTTCTCATTAAATGATGGACCTACTCAATTTTCATTATTTACTGCTCACAGCTGTAGTGATCTCAATTGTTATTTCTATCTCTAATATTTACTGATTTCATCTACGTTTATATTACTTTATTTTTTAAGTCATAATTATTCAATTACTTTCTCATTAAATGATGGACCTACTCAATCTTCATCAATTACTGCTCACAGCTGCAGTGATCTCAATTGTTATTTCTATCTCTAATATTTACTGATTTCATCTACATTTATATTACTTAATTTTTTTACGTAATAATTATTCAATTACGTTCTCATTAAATGATAGACCTACTCAATTTTCATCAATTACTGCTCACAGCTGCTTACTAATCGATATTAATTATCTAATGATATTGTTACACCTTTATTGTAAAAGTAAGTGACTATAAACTGGATAAAAGACTTGCTTAAAGATTGAATCCTGAAATAATTATATGAAAATATTCATATAATATTTTAGCAGCGATCCCATCGATATGTGCGACAAAAAAAAAACTGGTACAACTCTTACTGTAGATTTTATCATTATTTTATTGGATTGAACGAGACAATTTTGACAGATAAATAAGATGTCTTTTAAATTAATTAATAGGTATCCATTGTAATATCAGACACATTTACGTTAGAACAAATTAACTGTTCAAGTTTTTTTACGCGTAGTACTTTCATTAGCATATACAGACTAGCCGTGAATTCTGATTCTGAATTCTGAAATAATACACAAAATATGTAACCATTGGGGATTAACATTCCAATTGTAACATAGCATCACCTAACCTAACCTATTTTAATGTAGCTTCTCTATCCAATATCGACATTTTTTTCTAATTATTCTCTAGATTAGTGAAATTTTTCGACTATATTATTCATGGCACTCTAATGCTCTGTAGTTACTGTATCATATTTGAAACACTTTTTTTTCAACTAATTTGTGGTTGGGATTTGCTTTCCTCGACCATCAATATGCATATATTAACATTTTTATGGGCAAATACATTTTTGACACAAAAGTACTAAACCCCCTCACTTATTTTCAACTTCCCACTTTAGACTTCGGTTGCACCTCAGCCAACAAACCAGACTCTGGTAAAAGATGTTTACTTTGTGGCTTTGATACAGAAATAACTATTTTCACGTTTTGCCATGATTTTGTTTATCATGTTTCTAGTACGTATTGAAACACGTATAATATTATTATTATGTTTTCAATTCCTGGTATAATTTAATTAAGTATATTGTTTCAAATATCATTTCCATTTACTTTGAATGCTTGACCATACAATGGTTTTAAAATGTTTAATAGAATTTCAAATTTTTGCTCGATTTTCTGTGAGACTCGGAGTACAAGAGCACTTGGCCATCAAACAGTAATTAATTGAAATTGTTTCTAATCTTTTCTATGTTATACTTATTTATTATTATTCTAGGGCCTGTGTTTTCATTAAATATTTATTCAGCTTATCTATTTGATGCTCCAATATTTCAGACAATAGGCAAAATTTAAAATCTGCTATTTTTTATGTATGCTACTTTTATAAACTTGATATCTAATATGTCGCCTCTTTTTTTTACTTGTTATGCAACATCCTGTATAAAAAACTACATTACAATGTAATAAAATATTCCATATTTTTCCAAATATAAAATAAGTAAACTAATATTATCATGATACATTGTTCATATAAGTACCAGCCAGTCAAGACAGCCAATCGAATTCATGATATTCTTGTATTTTAAAACGCTCTACAGTTCCTTTTAATTATATAATGATTAAATATATATTGTCATAAGAAAACCGCGGATTTACAAGCATAAAAATTTACAAAATAAGCGCTTAAAAATGCATAAAAATCTTACAAAATAAGCATATAAATAGCATAAAGATTAGAATAAACACTAAAACGCAGAAAAAGCATGAAAAGGCATATTTTACTTTTTATAAAAATACAGAAAAACAAAACAAAACATAATTTTATTAACAAGAACGCACTATAGGTAGATAAAAGTAATATTTTAATAACATAGGTTTTGGTGATTAATATTAATAACAATAATAATTAATAACAAATAATGATTACTGCTCATTTTTAAATGAACTAATAATTAAATGTTTTTCTAAATTTTCAACGGAAAATCCGATTCTCCTATCACTGAGCAAATTTTTTAAGTGTGAAAAGCTTCTCTCCACATCCACACTTGTAATCGGTGCATATTTAAATTTGGGAACAATTGTAATATTTATCAGCAAATCTTCCACGAAATATCCTTTTAAAACTATTGATATTTTTTGTAACTCGTCAAACCCTTCATTTTTTGACAAAACTGCATCACTTTTTTTTAATAATCTCTCCTATAGATCCCCGTACGTTTGAGACGTTGTTCCTAAAATCTTCAACTATTTGAACCGCATCTACCAAAGTTGTGTCATTTGCTTGGAGTTTATCAATCGCTTTGCTTACGAAACTGTAGTTGGTTTTTAGGAATGCTAAATTTTGTACAACCCTCCTATCTTTAAAAACTTTGTGGCATTCATTAATTGCCTTTGACACATTTTCAGGAAACTCTAACACAAGCTCCTTAAATGAATCTAAATGGTCGGCATAATAGCAGGCAGCATCTAGCAACGTACCCCATCTAGTTATAACCAGTGCCGGAGGAAGAGGTACATTTGGCATTCTTTCCCTAAACATTTCAACCCTCAGTGGAGCTTTTAGGAAAATTTTCATCCCGGTTTTTATCAAATCATTGACCAGGGGAAAATGCAGTCTAATCGTTTCAGCAACTCGATTAAAACCATGTGCCAAACCGGTGCAATGCATTAATTGCTCATAATATACTTTTAAATTAGAATATGCCTTCAACATATATGCAGCGGCATCAGAAAGCATCAATAATAATTTATCATTTGGTACGGGTTTTGGCAAAAAAAAGTGTTAATCCATCGTGAACGAATTTGGCAACGGTATTGACATTTGTTTTTTCTAACTGCTTGGAACTAATTAAAAATGCATTGGTGGAGTCTTCGTTTAATATTCCAATCATTAAATGGGCGATGTACCGACCACATGAATCAGTAGTATCATCTACACAGAACCATAAGTAATTGTTGCCAATTATCTTTTTTATTTCCTCAATAGTGTGTTCATATACTTGCACGACATAGTTTTTGCGAATGGTTGATTCGGCAGGAATATGTCTACCGGTGTATTTAAAAACAAAAGATTTAAACATACTATTATCTAGTTTTTTTAACGGAATGTTAGAAGATACCATCGTATTGCATAAATCAAAGTAAAATTCGTTTTCATTCTGTGTAGAAGAACTCGCAAAAGACTCGGAAATAGTTTTGCTGGGTACTCAGGGTACTGCTTGCAGATTTGTGTTTTTTTTTTTAATTTTCCAGGTGAACTGTTGTTTTGATATGTTGTGTTATGTTAATTTTTTTCTCGCAGTTAATCTACAAGATAATACATGCTTGTACCTAGGCCAATAGCAACACAAAATAACCGGTTGGATACAAGCCCTGCAAATTAATTTGCCGTTCTCATATTTTAATTCAGAATGTCCACGTATCCATTCATCGACGGAAGGTTTTACTTTCGGCATTTTATACAAAAACTTATAAACACGTAATACACACCAGGCACAAGCACAACGCACTGAAGATTGAGATAAATTGGACTTAATTGATACCACACTTGTCCCAGATGCATTCTGTGCACGTAAAAATAGGGTAATTCCCGAAATAATCAAGCTTTGTTTACCAAATATCACCTACGCACACTCGCTTGTTGATGATTTTGTGATAACCAAGCACTCTAGACGTAACGGAGTAATATTAATACTGAAGTCTCATTACAATAATGTGCAACAAAATATATTCCTAGCTAATATAAATATTATGCTATAAAATTGAGAAATAAGCAAATAAGCACAAAAAATAAGGAAATATGCACAAAAAATGCATTAAAGCAATTATAAGCTTAAAAATTGAAAATATGCATAAAGGCACAAAAAAAAAATGTCACGTTACTTCATTTGCTAAAATTCGTATAGATATGAAGTCATTTTTGTCTGCTATTAAAACTGATGTATAGCATAATACCTAGAAATCCGCGCCTTGGTCATAAGCTGAATCACGTTCATTTTGTTGGAATTTTGCCTTAAAATCTTGTCTGCTTGCTGATCACCAGCAACAAGTCAGCGCTAATCGTAACACGAGAATGTAATTTCTCATCTCGTTTGAATAAGCACCATTACAAATAAAGATAAATTAAGCACAAAGTCGATGTTTCACAAATTTGATAGATTTTAATATTTAAGCTCTACAAAAATTTCGGAATTTGTAGAGTTAATCCATTCAATTTCTTAAACGTTAACCAATTTACGTTTAGTTATGCCAGTGGTGGCGTAGCATGGGTTGGCACCTGGGGCGGTAATTTATTAAGCACCCCCAAATTAAAACAACAAATTTAAACGTGCTTACGTCACTTTATTTTGCTAACATATTCGTTCACATCATCAATATTTATTTTCCTCTCCTTTTCAATGGACAATATGGAAAGATTGGTAAGTCGTGCTTGGCTCATTGTTGATCTTAAGTAAGATTTTATCAACTTTAATTTTGAGAAACTTCTTTCACAAGAAGCCACCGAAACACAAACATTTAAAAAAATCTTAGACACAGCGCTGGACTCGCAACAGACTCAGAATAGTCCCATTTTACAATGAATTTCAGAAGCTCCAAGGTAGTCCGCTGGACCGCTTCTTGGAAAGTAATGCTGGTGGCTTTCAAGTGGCACCTCAGTCTTAAAATCTCCAAAATAATGTCGTCTGCAGAAAATTCATCATAGATTGTTGTCAAATTTGGAACTATACCACGAAGTTCTTCTTCTGTTGACATAAGCAGGGTTCTAAGCTGAACAACACCAAATATTATGAGAATGTCATCCATTGCCCTGTAACTATGATCTACTTCTCCGTAAAATCTATTGAGACATTCTAACATAGCTCTCTGTAGCTCTTCTGGCAATGTTAGTCCAGCGTCTTGGGCCATTTCTCCTGGTTTACGTTTTTGGAATCTCTTCCTTCCTCTCTTTCAATCAAAATATCCAAGTCCTCACATTTTTCAGTTGCGTAGGAAATAGCTCTTTGCACTATATGTATACGTTAGCTTTGACGAAATATGTTTAGGGCTTTGATTTTTATGACACACTTTTCCAGCTATAGCTCAGATTCATGTATATACTTTTGTTACTGGTTAACTTCTTCTAGGACTTCACACTAAAAAGAAAGGGAGCATAAAAAACTGAAGTCACACAAAACTGCTAAGAGTGTGGATGCTGCTTCTCTTGTATCGACGTTTTCTCTGCTGGGATCATACATGTCTTCGAGTGTTGATACAAGTTTCTCAATGTCAAACTTGTCAATGCCAATCTTCAGTGGTTTAACAGCGTCGTAATGAGCACTCCATCTTGTCTCTACTAGTTTTTTGACCAATACGCCTACACTTTTCATTAAAATTTCCCGTCGATATGTGGATGACGAAAAGAACGTGTAAACTCTTTCTACTATTCCGAAAAAAGTTACACTTGAACTAACACTCAAGAAAATGTGCACTCCACATAGATTTAGTGAATGATTAGCACAAGGGATAAACAACGCGTTAGGATTGTGTTTTTTAATTTTTTCTTGTACACCACCTTCAACTCCTGCCATGGTTGCAGCGTTATCCGCTCTCCAGCTACGTAAGGATATTTTCAGTAAGTTCGACTGCAATCTTTCCATCTATAGGAAAAATACCTAGAAATGATTCCTTTACTTCAACTTGATTGCCTTCAATATGAACATATCTGATTACAACTCATCTGATTAACATGTCATATGTCTGGAGTGCTATCGAAAATAATTCCGAAATATTTAGCTTTTATTATTATGTCGTCCACAATATTACTTTTTACCTCTTACCCCAAAAGGTTAATGAACTCATTTTGAAAGTCTTTGGACAAATAAGAATCTACCCGTCTCCCTTTTGTACGGGCGATAACATGTTCAATTCTTACTTTTAGCACTAGGTCATATTTCGACAATAGATTAACTAATTCTAATAATACTAAATTTCCCCTATTGTCCTATGAATCTTCCCCCCGGGGTTCCCCCCACAAGAGGAAGATTTTGGCGTGCCAGGAAAATAATAACATCTAAAAGGCGACTCAAAATATCATGCTACTACTTTTTTTTCTTGGTCAAAGACCATTTGATGTTAATGGTCAATGGTTTTTTGCAACCTCAATCCGTTTTCCAGGATTTTCCATTTTTTTAAATAGGAAAGAAAGTTCTCAGAGTTCTCGTGTTCAGACACTTTAGGATTTAGTTTTCACCTTGAATTAAACCCGTTGGTAAAGCTCTGATGTTTTGTTTCATGGTGCGTAAACATTTGCAGCAAAAACAGTATAAACTGTTTTTTTGTTGGAGAGAATACCATCCATTTTCTGAGTACTTTTTCTGCATTTGGTAACGCTTTATAAAACAATTCTGAATTAAAATGTCGGCTCTTTCCATTTATTTTATCTCCTGATCTTTGGACAATATCTAATAATGAGCCACCTCTATTTTGTTAGGGTTCACTTCTCGTTTTAACAATTTCAACTCTCAAATCATCAGGCATTGGTGTTGGCCAAGTAGCAATATCGAAACGAGTTAAATAAGATGAATTTGTGTCATTATCATGTCTTCTTCATCGTTTTCAATTTGCTGTGTTATTCTTCATTGTCGCTATTCCGTCCTTTTTCTTGGTCATATCCTTCTTGATGTTGATCTTCTCCACCTTGTCTTTCGTCTTGTATGTCAGGCTCTCTTCCCAGCGTCCCTCCATCCAATGCATTTTGGCACTGTGACGGTAAAATACCGGGATATCATTATAAATTGTAAATAATTTATAAACGTAGTGTGGCTCGTAATCTAAATGGCTGTACTTCACCTATGTTTGATTCATGGAATCGTTATAGTGACAAGATCGCTGGTTCGTTGTTCAAGTATTGTGTCTGTTACGGGGAAAACATCAAATTATACGCATACACAAATATCATCATACAGTAATTTATTCATTCGGTAATTCATATGGTTTTCCATTTTAATTCAGCAAGTAAGGTTTGGTTTATTTGGTCATGGTAAAATAATACGCTGTACATTTATGTGGTGACTAAGGGTTTATTTAAAAAGTAATAACACACAACTAATTACGAATGACGATTTATTTTCAATTGAAGTTTTGAAATGAGTTATGATTTTTACGTGGTTTCTGACTTTCATTTGGTTATGGTAAAATAATACGCTTTACATTTATGTGGTGACTAAGGGTTTATTTAATAAGCAATAACACACAAATAATTAATGACGATTTATTCTCAATTAAAGTTTTGAAAGGAGTAATGCTTTTTACGCGACTTCTGACTATATTTCGTAGTTTTCTGACGTGAACTAACGTTATAATTCAAATTCTACAGATTACTAGTACATGCGACATGTCACTGTTGTTTATGGTGTTTTAGTTATGCCATTCATTCCACATGCGTTCGTTCATCCATGTTTTTATCTTTCATTTACTTGATTTGATATATTCTCAGATAAAGTTTTGAAATGTATTTACCACGCAAATAACATGCCAATATTATGACGTAAATTTCGATCAGTGATTTGTGCACCATGGTCAGTTGTGTCTGGCTAAAGATCATATATCTGATCTCATAGCGAGTCTCATACCCTAACCCTTTCGTCTGACGTGTATGAGACATAAGCCTCTTATTTGTTTCTGACTCCTTTTATTTTTATTATCTTTTCTTTTTGTTTCGATTTGGTCTCAAATGCATCTAATCATGAGGCAAATTACGATTGGTGATTTGTGCACGATAGTCAGTTGTGTCTGGCTAAAGTACATATATCTGATCTCATAGCATGTCTCATACCCTAACCCTTTCGTCTGACGTGTATGAGACATAAGCCCCTCGTTTGGTTTTGACTTTGATTCGTTCACTGATTTATATCCCTTCTATACGCATTCTCGTGCTTCTGAATTATCTTGATTCGCATTCATTCTCCCTTGACCACATCAAAGGGTAAGATTGATATGAAGTTGGTGCTTCTAGCGCGCACATCTATTTCAAAATGCGTCACGAAACCCACATATCGTTCTTATTACGAAGAGAACCATACACGTTATAGTGTGAGATTGTAGAATGTGTTCGATCCCAACACATCAAAAAGTAAGACTGATATGAAGTTGATGCTTCCGCTTGCCGTTATGTTCTCGTATTTATTAACTTTGTTTCTCACCCGCTCATGAATTATAACTTTAATTCATTCAATGATTTATCTCTAATACGCGCATGCTCATGCTTCAGAACTATATTGACTCGCATTCATTCATTTCTCACACGCTCAAGAATTCAAACGTGCAAATACCGACCTCATGCATTATCGATGCTGAGGGTCGTTTTATTTCACCGTCATGCAATTGCGACTTATTAGTTCGATCCCTCACTCGGCTGATTGATTAGTGATATTTACTACGCAACGTTAAATACAAGTTTTTATTAGTTTGGTATGGCATGTTGATATTTGCTGATTTTTGTAATAATTATTGACCTTCATGGATACCAATTTTTAGTTCAAGTTGCGACCGATACCTGGGAAATCCCTTGAGTTTATATCTGTCTGAATACTTTCCTGAACTAAGTTCTTTCCCGAATCCCTTGCTAATGAAATATAAATAATAATTAAAACACATGATAATCGAGTATATTGCGTAGGCAAGATTTCATCTCTTCGCACGTTGGTTTGAAGTTTCGTAGCAATGAAAGCGGTGGGTAAAATAGTCCCGTAATGGTAACTAGATTACAAGGATTAAAATTAACATGTGGTTGTAGGAGCTTCTAGTGCGCACATCTGTTTCAAAATGCGTCACGAAACCCACATATCGCTTTTAAGGTAGTCACATATCTCTGCGCCTATAGGCGCTAACACATGCTAGATTAATAATTAGGTACGGTAATTGGTGGTGGCCGGTTTGGGGTCGTAAGACTTATCATACGTGACAATATTACGAAGAGAACCATGCATTTTGTGGTATTAGATTGGTTAATGTGTTCGCTTTGAATACATTACAGGATTAAATTGACATGTGGTTGAAGGAGCCTCGAGTGCGCACATCTATTTCAAAAAGCGTCACGAAACCCACATATTGCTTTTAAAGTATTCACAAGTTGTTTTGTTCTTTCGTAATTTTGTCACAGGATATTTTTCCGGCGGATTGCCGAATAATTAATTTACTTGACACGCGTAATGACTTGTCTGCTAAATATTTCGCAGTGCCCTGCGAAATTGGCGGTTTGATTCACGTTACTCGATTATCAATAGCGTCAGTACTCACTTATTAACCATTCCTATCTCTCGCCAACTCTCGTGGTCGCCCTTGCCCTTGGTGTCATTATAATTACTTCTCGGTCTCCCCAAAAATATCTCACTGGATCAATACTGCCCTAATTGAATTATCAATTTTCCTGACTGTTTATACTAATCGCGCCCCCCGTTTATACTCTCGCGATTTCTCTCGTGCCCTCGTCCGTCGAGAATCAAGTGATCTCCCCCCCCCTGCTTTCGCATATTCTTATATGTTTACCTCCTTATTCTCCCCGCGCCCTAGTTTACAGTCTTGCCCTCGCTGAGTACCATTTTCGTTCGATGCCTGCGCAATGATTTCCCCCACATGTTCAAGCCATTCTAAATTGCTGGCTGATTTGTGTTTGCTACCGATACAAATCATGTCCCTTCGTGGTGTGAGTTATCCAAGCCAAATGTGTCCTGTTCCAAGAATTCCGGTACGCGTGCATGTACCTCGGGTTGTTTATGGTACTTAAGTTAATGATTCTATAGACCGTAATATTATACTTTTGGTTATTGGAACCCTCGGAATCGCTTACTGTCGGTCAGTGGCGCATCCCCTGTCTGGTAATTCATATTTCCCTGCACTGTTGATATTTTCGCCCGACCGGTAAACTTTTGTTACACTTAAATTAATGGCTTTATTGTCCTCATTGTCGACAGAATTCTCCCGGACTGGTACATAGGTCGTGAGCCCCCACGAGTCAGGCCTGTTTACGTATTTTTAAGCTGGAATGTGATACTTATTTATTTATTAATACCAACGATTTCTCAGCAAATAACACCTGTCTCACCTTCTCGTTGTTTAGCTAAATAAAACATGGTATGTCATGGGTCCTTTCAGCACTGCCTTTCGACATCATCTGTTTAACCAAGAAGGTATCTTTCTACACTTTGCTGTGTCGTATTTGATACCAATGAAGCTGAAGGTGCTACATACTTAAAAATGGATCCAGATAACGACTCGTGCTCAAGTTCTTTAGATTTCTTGATTTTTTTTGCCTGAAATCTACTAGGTCTATTTCGCTTCATATTGAAGTTTTATTCTGTAAAGATCGATAAATAAATACTCGTTAACTTTGACAGTTCTTTTTCTTGCTCAATATTGCATTTCACAATTTATTATATCGACCGGAAGTTAAACTCAGATCGGCCCAAACCGATAATTTAACTTGACTGACTTTTGTGGTAAAATAGGTATGTAGTTCATATCAATCTCATCTCTTGACCTCTAGGCTCTATCTACCATCCGTCTCACTCACTCCTTTATTAAATATTCTAACGAACCAGGGCCGGCCGGGTTCGTAGACTAAAAGAAACTCGTACTACCACTAATTACTGATTTTTATTAAAAATGATGGTCACTACTACTTACAATTTACACCGCTAATTATTCGCAATAATGTCCGGTTAGTCACTATCTGGCTTCGCTTTCTCCACTGACCGACTTCTTGTACCGACTACCTGGTCACGCCGTTAATTCCTTTTTATATCCCTCCGAAGTATTTCTAGGCTTTTCTATTTCCAGAAAACAGGGTCTCGATTTTTCCAGCTAATTGCGCTAGATACTTCCGGAGTGATGACTCACCCACAGCGCGAACTTTTGTAGCAGGTGGTTGACCTTGACCCAATATGACTTCTGTGGCGACGGTCGTTGCAATATTTAGTACCTACTTTCGCCTACCGTGAACTATTCTTCCCTTCATTTGACTTTAATTTTCTCTCAAGGAAGTTTTGTGTTAAATTGGCAAAGATGGTCGACGCGACGGTTACAAACAATAACACTGACTGGCTTTGATATATGCCGCGGCGCGGCGGTGACGGCGCAGAAATTTAAATATATCTTTGTTATCTAACCAAGCCAATCCATTATCCATTGCCCCCTGTTCAAACAACATGTATGCAGTAAACACACTTGTGCTGACATTTAAATTTTGTACGATGATTTCGCGAATTGATAAATCAAATGTATGTGTTCATTTTTACTAAGGCATTGTCCTTAGGGATTGACTGCAGTATTCTTATGGAAAGCACTTTCTTGCAAATAAACATACGAAACGTATATATTTACAAAAATGATAAGACATGTTCTACTCGTTGCACGTTACACTATATCTAGTGTATATTTCTCTATCTAATTGTGCTTACCAACGAATTGGATTGCACCAATAAATATGAGTACCTTAACAGTTGTATTAAACTGTGCCTGCTGAAATTTGAAGTTATATAGAATTTACAAATCTTTTTATTTCGTTTCAGAGAGTTATCAACGAGTCAAAACAACTTCTTCAAAATGCTTGATGAAAAGATTGAAAGTGTAAGTATTCGAGATTTAATATTATAAACCATTAGTGAATTAAAACATGTAATTATGAAGAAGGAGGTATTTTAGAATTAGTTTGCTCATGTAATAGTGTAACGATCTATTTGGTACTTTTTAGAAATATATTTTTAATGCTGCTCTCATTCACATTAGTGTTGTGATTGGAATTGGAATATCAATGGATTTAATTTTATTTACGATGTTTTTGCCATACAAAAAATGGGTATTCGTAATTACCGTCATATTCCTACTACTTATGGTGTTTCTATATTGGGCAAAAAACTACACTTGGTGATATTGGTCATTAAATCTGATAATTGAATAACACACATTAACCCGTTTTCACATAAAACATATATTAATTAAATGCATATTTTGGACGTGGTGCGACCATCTTCTGTAACATATAAATAGGTACTTAAAAACTAAATACATTTTTAGCGCTTTATACACATTCATAATGTCGTTCGAGCATGGTAAACCATGCATGGTTCCAATGGTCATTAGTCTAATGAGTCTATCTTGGACCTATTACGGGAGACTATACAATTGCTAGCATTTACGTTTGCACTGGGATTAAAATGTTTACAAGTTTTAATACAGTTTAGCAGTGGGTTTGATAATGGTGATAATCGTTATTTAATAGCCATGGTTTGATTTTTTTCATATAAATAGATTCCCATGTATTGAGATTTTTGTTGTACATGGTAAAACCCTGTTTAACCGATATTTCTATGCTCCTTAGTTTTCTGTAACCTATACACATTTTTGTAGTTTTTCGTTCACACTTCTTTATTATTTCATCCATGTATATATTGAAAAGTGTCGGGTTTAGGCTGAGATCATGTCTCAATCCTGCCCTTATACTAAACTCTTCCGATAGCATGTTGTTTTTGATGACATATTGTATATTGTTATTGTACATACTCTGAATTATTCTTATTATGTTCTTGCTAACACCCTTATTTTCCATACTTTTCCATACTTTTGTTCTTGGCCCTTTATCAAACGCCTTTTCCATGTCTAAGAAGGCTAGGTGTAGCTTTTTGTTATGTGATTATTTTTTTTAATTATTTGTTTAATGGTAAATATGTGAGTTGTATGCTTCGACTGGGTCTAAATCAACGTTGTGCTTCTCTTAATTGTGGCTGTGTGAATACTGTTATTCTGTTTTTCAAGATTTGTTCATATATTTTGACTATTGTATTAAGTATCGTAATTCCTCTATAGTTAATGCAATCCTTGCGATCCCCATTTTTATAAATTGGGATAATGAGTGCTACTCCCCATTCTTCAGGTTATTTTTCTTGTTTCCAGCTTGTGTTTAGTATATGTAGTAGAACCTCTTTGGCAGTTTTGCCCATATATTTTATCATCCCCGATGTTATTTTGTCCTTTCCAGGTGTCTTTCCGTTTTTTTAAATTTCTGAATACTTCTTCGAGTACTTTCATTGTGATTTCTGATGCTTCTTCTGTGACTACGTTTTGTGGTTTGTTTTCTTTTCCCTGGTCTGTTTCTACTCTGCTTGGTTTTTCTGTGCCTAATAGTTCTTGGAAATATTCTAGCCAAATTTTTATTTTCTCTTCTTCGTTAGTTATTATTTCATTTTTCTTGTTTTTGATATATGTTTCTTTGGCTGGTTTTTCTTTTCTACGTGATTTTAATATCTTATAAAATAGTTTTTGGTTTTCTTTGCTGTTAGTTTCCATTATGTTTCCAAATTTCGTCCATGATGTTTCTTTGGCTCTTTTTATCATTTCCTTTACTATATTTCTTTTCTCTTTATATACTCGTCTTGATTAGGTGTGTTCAGTTGTAAGTATTTTTTCCATTAATTTTTTTAAATTCTGACTTTCTTTAATTTAATCGCTCCACCTGTCTGTCTTCTTTCATTGTTTGTATTACATCTTCCGCAAACTTTAATTGCGGAATTTATTAGGGTCTTTCTGAATATCTTCCATTTTTTGTCTAGCTCACTTTCTTTTACAATTACATATTTCTCGTCTAGCTCTTTGCTTGCAGTATTTTCATAATTATTTGCTGTCTCCTCATTTCTAAGTTTATATGTTTTTATTGATGTACGTTTACTCTTTTGTATATTTTCCTCTTTTGTTATATCTTCTTTGATTAGTGCGACTACTAGAAAGTGATCACTCTATATCTCTGCTCCTCTTTTTACTCTCACATCGGCTATTGCTTTTCGATTTCCTTGTTGTACTATTATGTAATCTCTAATTGATTTTTCATTTCTATTAGGTTGCACTCTCGTGTATTTATGTATTTCTATGTGCTGGTAGAAGATGTTCGTTATGATTAATCCGTTTAGTTGGCAAAAGTCTATCATGCTTTTCCCGTTAATATTCCTTATTGTTTCTCAGAATTTACCAATTACTACTTCGCTTACATTGCTTATTTTACCTACTCTGCTATTAAGGTCTCGTGCTTTATATATGTGGTTCCTTTGGTTTCTTCTACTACTATGTTCATCTCTTCCATAAATTTCTCCATTACTTCGCATTTTGCATTTTTATCCGGGCCATAAACTGTTATTATTGTTATAATCTTTCCCTTTTCGTTTTTTAAATGTATCGTTAATATTCTCTCCGTGATGGCTCTCCAATCTATGATTTATTTCAATAGTTTTCATTTGATTTGTTTGTTTGATTTGATGATATGTTTCTAACTACACTATATATCAAACTATGTTAGTTTTTCAGTATCATTTTGCTTTTTCTTTTTTTTTTTCTTTTTTTCACTTATTGTTAGTATTTGGAATGCAGTTTCCTCGAATTCATCTCCTAACTTTGCTTCTTTCACGTTTAGTCCTCTGATATTCCATGAACCAAATTTCCACCTTTTGCCTGTTTTGCATTTCCGTTTTGTTATTTTTCGTATTTTGTTTGATTATTTGGCTTATTTTTCTTGTATTTTCTATTTTATTATTAATATTCGTGTCCATTTCCGTTCTTTTTTCCTTACTGCGTTTCTTAGTTTTTTCGATTTGCGGTTGTTATTTATTTTTCTAAGTTGTTCATCTAGTTTTGGACTTTCTGGGGATCTCTCAGTATATGTCCTTTTTTTGGCTTGGGCTGTCACTTTGTTTTTCGTGATCATTTTCCGTTATTATTTTCGTTGAAATTTGACTTTGTATTGCGTGTTATTTATTATCAGGTTATTATATTTAATGACTGCATACTGGCCTTTCTTTCGCGCTTCTTTTAGTTTGAGGATGAGATTATTTCTTTCTTCCCGTACATTTCTTGGATAGTCGTCATCAATCCATATATTTGCGTCTTTTAGTTTTTTGATGCTCTTCATAATCTTTACTTTTTGGCGTTTTCTCTGCTGGGTTCACACATGTCTTCGAGTGTTGATACAAGTTTCTCGAAATTATTCTACAGTAGTTTAACAGCGTTGCGATGAGTACTCCATCTTGTCTTTACTAGTCTTTTGACCGGTACGCCTACACCTTTCATTAAAATTTTCCATCGATGTGTGGATGACGAAGAAAAAGTGTAAACTCTTTCTACTGTTCCGGAACATGTTACACTTGAACTAACACTCCCGAAAGAGTGCACTCCACATAGATTTAGCGAATGGCTAGCACATGGCATAAACAACTTTTTAGGATTGTATTCTTAGATTTTTGCTTGTAAACCACCATGAACTCCTGCCATGGTTGCAGCGTTATCATTTCCTTGATCCCGACATAGATGTATGTCCAAGTTATCACTCTCCAGCTGCATAAGGATATTTTCAGTAAGTTCGACTGCAGTTTGTCTAGCTATAGGGAAGAAACCTAGAAATGATTCTTCACTTCAACTTGATCGCTTTCAATATGAACATATCTGATAACATACCTCGTCTGATCAACATGTGATATGTCTGGAGTACTATCGAAAATAATTCCTAAATATTTCGTTTTTTTATGTCGTCCACAATGTTTTTTTTCACCTCTTTCCCCAAAAGCCTGATGAACTCATTTTGAATGTCTTTGGACAAATAAGAATCTACCCGTTTCCGTTTTGTACAGGCGATAGCATGTTCAATTCTTAGCATATGCTCTTTTAGCACTTGCTCATATTTCGACTATAGATTAACTAATTCTAAGAAATTCCTCCTATTGTCAGATGAAACCTCCTCTCTATGCCCCCTAAGAGGAAGATTTTGGCGTGCCAGGAAAATAATCACATCTAAAAAGCGACTCAAAATATCACACCACTTCTATTGTTTTTGGTCAAAGACAATTTGATGTCCATGGTCAAAGATGTTTTGTAGCCTCAATCCATTTTCCAAGATTTTCCATTTTTCAAAACAGGACAGATGGTTCTCAGAATTCTCATGTTCAGACACTTTAGAATTTAGTTGAATTAAATGAATTAGACCCGTTGATAAAACTCTGATGTTTTGTTTCATGGTGCGTTTTTTGTGGGAGGGTATACCATCCATTTTCTGAGTACTTTTTCTCCATTTGGTAACGCTTTATCAAACTATTCTGAATTGAAATGTCGGCTCTTTTGTTTTATTTTATCTCCAGATCTTTAGACAGTATCTAAAAATGGGCCATTTCTATTTTGATAGGGTTCACTTCTCGTTTTAACAATTTCAACTCTCAAATTATCAGGCATTGGTGTTGGCTAAGTAGCAACATTGAAACGAGCTAAATTAGATGAATTTGTTTTGTCATTATCACGTAGCTCTTCTTCATAGTTTTCAATTTGCTCTGATTCATCTTCATTGTCGCTATTCCGTCCTTTTTCTTGGTCATATCCTTCTTGATGTTGCTCTTCTCCACCTTGACTTTTGTCTTGTATGTCATGCTCTCTTCCCAGCGTCCCTCCATCCAATACATTTTGGCACTGTCTTTCTACATCATCTGTTTCATCAAGATGGTCTCTTTCAACATTTGCTGTGTTGTATTTGATACTAATGAGCCGAAGGTGCTAGATACCTAAATATGGATCCAGATAACGTTTCGATAAGTTCTTTTGATTTTTTGTTGTTTTTTTTGCTGGAATCCACTATTTTGCTTCATATTGAAGTTTTATTCTGTAAAGATCGATAAATAAATACTCGTTAACTTTGACAGTTCTTTTTCTCGCTCAATTTTGCATTATACAATTTGTAATATCGACCGGAAGTTAACTTCAGATCGGCCCAAACCGATAATTTAACTTGACTGACTTTTGTGGTAAAATAGGTATGTAGTACATATCAAACTCACCTCTTGACCTCTAGGTTCTATATACTATCCGTCTCACTCACTCCTTTATTACATATTGTAAGGAGCCTTCGTAGATTTAAAGAAACTCGGACTACCACTAATTACTGATTTTTATTAAAAATAATATCACTACTATTTACAATATACACCGCTAATTATTCGCAATATCAACCGGTAAGTCACTATCTGGATTCGCTCTCTTCGTTGACCGACTTCTTGTAGCGACAGGCTGGTCACGTTGTTCATTTCTTTTTATATGCCTTCGAAGTATTTCTAGGCTTTTCAACTTCCAGAAGGCAGGGCCTCGATTTTTACAGCTTATCACGCTAGAAACTTCCGGAGAGATGACTCACCCACAGTGCGATCTTTCGAGCAAGTGGTTGATCTTGACCCAATATGACCGACCTATTGTACCGACAGGCTGGTTACGTTGTTAATTTCTTTTTATATCCCAAATACCCTCCAAAGTGTTTCTAGGCTTTTCTATTTCCAGAAGACAGGGCCTGAATTTATCCTGCTAAGCGCGCTAGAAACTTCCGGAGAGATGACTCACCCACAGCGCGATCTTACGAGCAAGTGGTTGACCTTGACCCAATATGACTTCCGGGGCGACGGTCGTCGCAATATTAAGTACCTACTTTCGCCCACCGTGAACTATTCTTCATTTGACTTACATTTTCTCGCAAAGAAGTTTTGAGTTAAATTGGCAAAGATGGTCGGTTATAAACAGTAACACTGACTAACGAAAACCTAGTCAGGCAAAAGAAATAAATCATAAAATAAAATTTAAAAAATATATTTTTTACCAGTAAATGAATATTTTTATTTAATCATTTCCGTTTCTACCTTGTTGCTGTAGGGTTTTACCGTTTATTGTTTCTTCATGTAGGTTTTTCTCCATTTTCTTCTATTTTGTGTGAGTTGTTTGATTCTTTCCCATGTTAATCCTCTTTTCTCTGCCTGCTCTTTGATTCTGTCGTTCCAGGTTTTTCTTGGTCTTCCCTTATACGATTTCCCCGTAGGTCTTGTCTCATACACTATTTTTGTCTGTCTGTTATCGCTCATTCTGCAAACATGCCCCAACCATCTGAATTGACCTTCTGTGATTGTATCATTTATGTCTGTTATTTGTAAGTTTTGTCTATGTATGTCATTTCGTGTTTTGTCTTTTTTTTGTTTTATATTCAATTTTTCTAAGAACGCGCAAGCTACCGCATTGATTCTAGATTTGTCTGTTTCGTTTAATGTCCAGAGTTCGCTGCTGTAGGTTAACGTTGGTCTCAATACCGTTTTCACTATTTCTGTCTTTGTTTCATTAGGTATTTGTTTGTTTCCTAGGAAAGAAGTTTTTAGTGCATTGAATATTCTTCCGGTTTTGCCTATTCTATCGTTTATTTCTTTCTCTATTTTCCCGTTGCTTTCTATTACTGATCCTAAATATTTGAAACTTTCCACTTGTTCTATTTGTTTACCTTGCATCATTATTCTGTGGTTTGTGCTCTCCTTTGCTATGACCATAGTTTTGGTTTTACCTGTGTTTATTTTCATGTTAATCTGTGTCAACTCACTTTCCAGTACCTCCATGTTGAATTGCAGGTTTTCTTCTGTCTCCGCTATTATGGCCATATTGTCCGCATAGAGCATTTCACATATCTGAGTACCTTCCATTTTCCAGTATCCTACCCTCATGTTCTTCATCTTTTCCGTTGCTTCTTTTATGGCACCGTCGAGCACTAGTGTGAATAAGAGTGGGCTTAATATACAACCTTGCACTACTCCTATATTTGTTTTGAATTCTGCTGATTCTTCGTTACTCGTTCTTACTGTGTTTTTGTTATTTTTGTACATTGTTTTTATGAGCTCTATTGTTTTTGTGTCAATTTCTCTCTTTTTCAGTTCCTGCCATATATTTTCTCTTTTTACCCTATCGAGGGCCTTTTCTAGGTCTATGAAGCATATATGGATGAATCTTTTCTTATTTATCATTTTTTCGCTTAGTTGTCTTATTGTGAATATAAGATCATGGGTGCTTCTGCGCCTTCTGAATCCGCTTTGGGTGTCTTCAGTCGTTTCTTCTAGTTGTTCTCTTACTCGCTTTTCTATTATTCTCGTCATTATTTATCCCGCTATGCTTGTTAGCGTTATACTCCTGTAGTTCTCGCATTTTCTCCCGTCTCCCTTTTTATATATTACTCCGGTCCTCCAATCTTTAGGTATATCTCCGCTCTTTAGTACTTCATTTATCAGTTCTGGTAATTCTTCTGTTCCTTGCTTTCCCATATACTTTAGCACTTCCGGGGTGATGTTGTCTTTTCCGGGCGCTTTTCCTGCTTTTAGTTTCTTTACTGTTTCTTCTACTTCTGTTGTTGGTATGTTTTCTATTTCACTTTCAGCCTTTTCTTCTCTTTGTTCTTCTATTGTGTCTTTTTCGGCTGTCGTTTTCTCTGCTTTTGTCAATTCCTCGAAGTATTCCCTCCATCTTTGCATTATTTTATCTTCTTGCGTTATTATGTTTCCTTCCGTATCTTTTATGTTCATCATATTATGTTGTTTCTTTTGTTTCAATCGTTTTATTATTCCGTAGAACAATTTTTGGTTTTCTCTGAAGTTTTCTTTTATGTTTCCCAAATTTTCTCCATGTTTCTTCCTTCGCTTTGCTTCCTTCTATCTTCACTTTATTTCTCGCTTCTTTATATTCTTCATAGTCTTTTGCATTTTTTGTGCTGAGGTATGTCTTCCATTTCTTTTTCTTTTTCTTTATTGTTGTTCTGAGTTCCTTGGTCCACCATGTTGTCGCTTTTGTGTCTGTGTTTATTATTTTAGCTGCGCCGCAGCATCCTCTTGCTGTGTTTAGTAGAGTGCTTTTAAATGTATTCCATCTTTCTTCGCATGTGTTCTGTCTTACTTCTTCTTTAAATTTTCTTCCTAGCGCTTCTTGGTAGATGTCTTTGTAGTGTGTTTCCTTAAGTTTGTATGACTTCATTTTTTCTTTTGTTTTTCTTCTCCTTTTATCTGCGTTTGTTTCGATATTTACCTTCATGTCCATCTTTACTAGGAAATGATGGCTTCCTATCTCCGCCCTTCTGGTTACTTTTAGATTTCTTATGTTTTTCCAATTGTTTTTGTTAATTAAGAAATAGTCGATTATTGATGCTTCGTTTCTGGAGGGCTGTGCTCTCGTATACTTATGTATGTTTTTATGTTTGAACTTTGTGTTGGTTATTACTAGGTTGTTTTCTATACATAGCTGGATTATTCTGTCTCCATTGTTATTTTTGGTTTCCTCTCCTTCTTTCCCCATGAGTTCTTCTATCCCTATATTTTTGTTTCCTACTCGTCCATTTAGGTCCCCCATTATTATCACAGTTTCTGTTGTATTATCAATTTCTTTTTGTATATCTTTGTAGAATTTGTCTTTCTCCTCTTTCTTTGCGTCTTAGTTTTCTCCGTATGCTATGATCAGGGACCATGTTTCCTTTTCTGTTATGTTCATTTCTATTGTCATTATTCTTTCGCTTACATATGTTTCTCTTATAATCTGGTTTATTCTGCTTGGTGCGATTATTAATCCAACTCCGCCTTTCGCTCTCTGTTTTGTTTACACCCCTGACCAGAGCATCCAATTCCCTTATGTATTCGTTTGAGTTCCTCATCTTTCTTTTTCGTTTCTGTGATTGCCATTATGTCCACTTCATTTTTTATCATTTCATTTACTAGTTCTTCTTCTTTTCCTTTAATGCTTCTTATATTCCATGTGCCTATTCTGATATTTTTCCGTTTTTCCTTGGTTTTACACATTTCTTTTTTAGTTGCCATTTCTATATGTACCTTTCTTATATTCATTCTTGTGCCCCATTTTACATTCGCGCTGTCGCTCCTATTTCTTCTAATTTGGTCATTCGTCGTATCGATCTGCTTTTTCATTACCATTTTTTCTTGCTTTTCCGTCCTTGTTTGTATGCAAGCTCTGCTTATTTTGCTTAGCAGTTTTTTGGCTCCATTGTTTGCATTTCCTCCCATTTCCAACTCTTTCCATTTATTATCAATTTCTTATATCCCACTTTCGCCTGGTTTCCTTTTTCTTTTTCTTCCTTGGCTATTCTTCTTATCTCTCTCTGCACTTCACGTTCCTTCTTTGTTAGGTCCGCTCAATTAATATTTGATCTTTTTTGTTTCGTAGTCTGCTTTTATTTCTGAGAATCTTAATTTTATCCGTGAAACTTTCAGTCTCAATCACGCACATTTTCTCGCCAATGTTCTTTGCACTCCTTAATTTAACCTTTATTTGTAGTTCTTCCTCGAGGAATTTCTCCATCGCCTCCTTAATAACTCTCTCCTCCTTGGTGTCCATTTTCACTCCATGGATAACTAGGTTTTTCTTTTTGTTCTCCTTTTCCATGTTTTCCATTCTTTCATTTAGGTTTTTTGTTTCCGTTCGAAATATCTCGTTTTCTTGTTTTTTACCTCTGCTAGTTGTATTTTGTTATCTTCAAGTTCCTTCCATATTTGTTTAATATCTTTCATCATTTCATCATTTTTACACATCAGTTCTTTCATCATATGTATCATTGTCTCTTCTGCACCGCCCTTGTTTTCTTTATTGCTTATAATAGGTGATTTTTTTGTTATATTGCTTCTTCTAAATTGTTCGTCTAACTCCTCCCGTTTCCTTTTGTACTCTTCCTCTGTTTCTGTGTCACTACCTATCGTAAATGAATATAACAACCTTAAATATATAACAGGTAATTTATGGATAAAACTTTAAACTTAAGTTAAAAAATAAATCTTAGATTTATCAATCAATAATTGAATTAGGGATTTCTAATTGTATCTTCTTTTCCTAGGGTCCTGATTACGATTCTACTAGTGAATTAGAGAAGGCTGTGGAACAAGCTCGCGTCTCTACGCTGATGAAGGACTGGGAGACTGCTAGCGCAGGCTCGCGTTCACTACCAGCGACCCCAAAACGACGCCCCCCACGGGACAAAGGGGCTAGACCAGCAGAAGGGTTGAGATCCGCTGATTTGCCGAACAGGCCAATGGAACAGCCCCGAATCTACAACCCTCACTCCCAGAGCGTGGTGCACCAGTCGTACGGGGTCACCCAGGCACCGTACAGACAGAGCTACAGCCCCGTCTACCAGAACAGCCCCACGCACCAGCCCCATCCGGTGCCTCAGTACTCCTCTGCACTGCAGTACCAGGCCATCAGCCCTATGTACACCAGCCAGCCGACGTATCAGCCTCCTCTGAGGCAGTATGGCATTTACAACCAGCCCCAAGGTAGTCCCATTAAAGCATACGCGAACGCGACTGCTAATAGCTCCCCCAAACACATTCCGTACGAGCCCCAACCGGCTTACAGCCCCAACCACAAGGTATACGGCTCCATTCCCAAGGCTAGGCTAAGCAACGGCGATCTGATACAGCAGCAGATCTACCAGCAGCAGGTGCAGTACCAGCAGGCGCGCGAGTACCAGCAGTACAAGCAGAACAGAGAGCAGCAGCTGCTGCAGCAGCAAGGGTACTCGGGCTCTCGCAGCTTCCAGAGCACTGTGCATATACCCATAGTCATGCCGACGTCACAGACTGATATCACCCATCGGGAGCAATACGAGCTCACGTGATCGAAACTGTGCGACGACCGGTTTTAGGTAATCAGTTATAATTTTCGTTTTCTAGTCAACTTACCTCTACGTTAAGTTTGATCTCCACCCGAAATTCCGCCCCTCGAGGCACAAAACTAAACACACCTCGTAATGTCCCAATCAATAACGGCCCATTCCATACGCAGTGCCATTATTTAACGACATCGCTTCCACCCGGATCACAGAAAAACGAGGAAACCGAAAGGCCGATGGAGTCGTTTCAAAGTAAATTGCATTTCTTGCCTTCTGCCCTCGACACGATTAACTCGTTCGCCCACATTAATTATTCAACATTTCGCTTTTTACAACAGAGCTTTAATAATCTGAAACCTGCCACCCAGACAACAGGTCTTTATTAAATCTAATGTGGGATTGCTGAAAATTAGTTAAATTACTACAAACCTACAAAATAATATAACCTTAATAAATGGCAAATCCACAAATCGTAATTCACAATATACAGGGTGATTCTTTAATATTTTGAAAAACTTTAAGAAATGATTCCTTGTCAAGAAATAAGAAGGGTCTTTTATATAAAGAAGGTTGACATGAGTTAAATTTGACATATTACTTAATAAAACTGTTTTGCCTTAAAATGTATGATTGAAGATTGAAGATTGATAATACTACAATAAAAGTTTAATGGTTTATTTGTATTCCTGATGATTTCATATTGGCGCTTGGTCAAATCAGCTTCAACAATCATTGCTAGGGCTTGGAACAGTGTAAGACAAGTAATTTCTTTTTCATCTGATTTTCTGTATGGTTTTCTGTATTTCCCTGCACGAGTTGGAGAACTTGGTATTTCTCTTAGTATTTTCGAAGCATCCCTGTTATATATCTGGGAGTGGATCTAGGAATCAACTGAACAACACAACTGCCATGTGTATACTCTCTTTATTAAACTTCCATGCGTGGTCGTTGCGGTAGGTTAGACAACCTTCTTTGCCTCTAAGGCACATACATTACATCATTACATCTATATTACATACATCTATTACAATCCCTTTTTCCTCGAGTTTGTAATATTGTTTGCGCTGCATAAACGATTACTTCTTCACTAAACGAAGAACGCATGTGTTGTGTTTTTCTTTGTTTAGTCCTCTCACTAGAATCTTCACATTCTTCTTCAAAAGAAGGCCGACCTAGTCGAGTCTTTTTTATTTGCTGAAAGTTCAAATGTTTCTTCTAACCAAGCTTCATTGGTTTTAAGAAATACTGCTTCTTTTCTATGGGCTTTCGATCATTTTTCTTTTATTGATGTTTTAAAGTACGCAAATCTTTGTTTTTAACTGCTTACATTATCTGGTGTGCCATCATAACAGTACAACAAGTAGTTGTCCAGATATTTAAGTTTTCCATGTAAATAGGCAAATCTTGCAGTTGCATTTATTCATAATAGTATATAACGCCATTAGGCCGATATGTAGCAAATAACAGGCGCGGGTTGAAGTTTGTAAACCGAGGCGAAGCGAAGCGGATCGGAGCGCAGCCGAGGTTTATATTCAACCAAGCCTGTTATTTGCATATCGGCCGTATGTTGTTCGATACTTTTCGTAATACCTAAATTACAGAAACTGGTCAATTTATCAATATTAAATTTCAAAATTAATAAACTAGTTATCCAGGCGCAATTTGATACCATAGCAACATCAACGGTTCAAATACAAACAAACAAATCAAAGTGAAATTAGAAAAATAATGTCAGATGTGCAAAGTTCTTCGTTTTGTGGTATCCCCGAAGATGTACTAAATGAAGCAAATGCTGCCACAATCGATTTACTTCCCCAAAAAAGCAGCAGCAGGTATGAGAAAGAATATGAAGACTTAATTGCTCATAAATTTGCGTTGTCATTTAAATAACGTCCACGGCCGTTATTATAACGGCCAAGGCCTTTACGCCTGTCATGTCGATCAAGCAGACAGTACTGATAAATGTCAATAACACAGAGGTATTACAAAAAGATATTTACGGCTCACTATTTTTATACCCGAGGTACCAGGTGTACCCAAAACAAATAAAATCGCACTTTATTACATTTGAAACAAATATTGATTTGTTTTTATTGTGATATGATCTATAAAAAATAAAGTATAATTTGGTCATCCGCAGCTATCCGCACCCAAATTGTATGTCATTATAAGCCTAAGTATATGAAGTATACAATACAATAATAAGAATTACCTGAGAGGAGGCAATAGTATACCAAAATATACTTATACTTATATACTTATAAACATACAAATTTAGTAAAACTTTCATTAGAAAACAACCTTTTTTTTAAATTTTACAAATGATATCAATTGACGTCAAAAATCGTTTAAATATATCAGGAAATATTGATTCTTACCTGGATTCTTCGAATCCATGACAATCACTTCAAGATTAGGTGGACAACACACATTTTTTATTTGTTTAATAAAAACAGTTTTATTAAGTAATATGTCAAATTTGACTAATGTTAACCTACTTTATATAAAAGACCCCTCTTATTTCTTGACAAGGAATCGTTTCTTAAAGTTTTTCGCAATATCAAAGTATCACCCTGTATATGGTCTCTTTGAACTTGATAGTAGACTTTTATTGAGATGGTTACTTCCCTATATTTTAAATAATTTCCACCGCCATCCTTCATAATTGTCAGATACAAATAAATATGTAGAACTACTTATAAATTTATTTAATTATTAATACATTTTTATTGTTTTCTTCTTAATTGGAGTACTTACTGATAGTTATATACAGGGTGTCTCCTAAAAAACGCCGCTGGCATTAACTCCTTTGTTTATTAACCGATTTAAAAAAAAAACAAAAACAAGATTAAATAGCTCCACATGTTCTACAAAGGAACACTAATTTTGTTTTTTGCAAAATCAACTTTCATTTCAGCTGTTCAGCAATTCAGCAAGTTGGCTTTGTTGGAATAATCGTTACAGAAAAAAAAATGTAATAAAATAGTTTATCAATTGTGGCGTAAAAAACAAAGCGAACACAATGTGGAAAACAATATGTATTTTTTTATTAGAATAAGTCAAAATATGCATCAGAAAATACAAACGTATGTACACAAGTAACAAATTACAAAATACAATATTAAAGAATCACGCTATATATGGTCTCTTTGAACTTGATAGTAGACTTTTATTGAGATGATTACTTCCCATTTTTTTTAAATAATTTCCACCGCCATCCTTCATAATTGTCAGATACAAATAAATATGTAGAACTACTTATAAATTTCTTAAATAATTAATACATTTTTATTGTTTTCTTCTTAATTTCAGTACTTACTGATAGCTATATACAGGGTGTCTCCTAAAAAACGCCGCTGGAAATAACTCCTTTGTTTATTGGCCGATTTCAAAAAAACAAAAACAAGATTAAATGGCTTCATATGTTCTACAAAGGGACCCTAATTTTGTTTTTTGCAAAATCAACTTTCATTTCAGCTGTTCAGCAATTCAGAAAATTGGCTTTGTTGGAATATCGTTACAGAAAAAAAAAATGTATAAAATAGTTTTTCAAGTGTGGCATGAAAAACAAAGCGAACACAATGTGGAAAACAATATGTAATATTTTATTAGAATAAGTCAAAATATGCATCTGAAAATACAAACGTATCTACACAAGTTACAAAGTACAATATTAAAGAATCACCCTGTATATGGTCTCTTTGAATTTGATAGTAGACTTTTATTGAGATGGTTACTTCCCAATATTTTAAATAATTTCCACCGCCATCCTTCATAATTGTCAGATACAACTAAATATGTAGCTAACTACTTATAAATTTCTTTAATAATTAATACATTTTTATTGTTTTCTTCTTAATTGGAGTACTTACTGATAGTTATATACAGGGTGTCTCCTAAAAAACGCCGCTGGCAATAACTCCTTTATTTATTGGCCGATTTCAAAAAACAAAAACAAGATTAAATGGCTCCACATGTTCTACAAAGGGACCCTAATTTTGTTTTTCTGCAAAATCAACTTTCATTTCAGCTGTTCAGCATTTCAGCAAGTTGGCTTTGTTGGAATATACGTTACAGAAAAAAAAAATTATAAAATAGTTTTTCAAGTGTGGCGTGAAAAACAAAGCGAACACAATGTGGAAAACAATATGTAATGTTTTATTAGAATAAGTCAAAATATGCATCTGAAAATACAAACGTATCTACACAAGTTACAAAGTACGATATTAAAGAATCACCCTGTATATGGTCTCTTTGAACTTGATAGTAGACTTTTATGAGATGGTTACTTCCCAATATTTTAAATATTTTCCACCGCCATCCTTCATAATTGTCAGATACAAATAAATATGTAGAACTACTTATAAATTTCTTTAATAATTAATACATTTTTATTGTTTTCTTCTTAATTTGAGTACTTACTGATAGCTATATACAGGGTGACTCCTAAAAAACGCCCCTGGCAATAACTCGTTTGTTTATTGGCCGATTTCAAAAAAACAAAAACAAGATTAAATGGCTCCACATGTTCTACAAAGGGACCTTAATTTTGTTTTTTGCAAAATCAACTTTGATTTCAGCGATAGTCAACTTTTTTTTCAGGTGGTTACATATATTTTCTTATTTTTTTCTGGTAGAGGTTATTTTTCTGAATCCAATGATGTATAATAAGTTGGCTTTGTTGGAATTTTCGTTACAGAAAGAAAAAATGTTTAAATAGTTTTTCAAGTGTGGCGTGAAAAACAAAGCGAGCACAATGTGGAAAACAATATGTAATATTTTATTAGAATAAGTCAAAATATGCATCAGAAAATACAAACGTATCTACAAAAGTTGCTCAAACTGACAGCCATCTTGTTGAATAGTTGAATACACAACTGACATCTTCTCGTTATTGCATAAGTTGTATTTAATATACAATTATGAGGTATTTCTCGTGTTTTACACATTGTGTTTGCTTTGTTTTTCACGCCACGCTTGAAAAACTATTCAAACTTTTTTTTTGTCTGTAACGAATATTCCATCAAAGCCAACTTCTTATACATCTTTGGATTCAGAATAATAATCTCTACCAGAAAAAAATAAGACAATATATGTAACCATTTGAAAAATAAAAGTTGACTGTCGCTGAAATGAAAGTTGATTTTTCAAAAAAACAAAATTAGGGCCCTTTTGTAGAACATGCCATTTAATCCTGTTTTTGTCTTTTTGAAATCGGCCAATAAATAAAGGAGTTATAAACAGCAGCGTATTTTTGGAGACTCCCTGTATAAAGATTTTCGTGTTTTTATTACTTTATTATGCCTTCTTGACCTTACTAGCTAGTTTCGGATATATTTAGCCGTTTTCAGAAGTTAATTCCACAAAATATATTTAAATATAGAAATTATATTAAAAATAAGTTTGTGTTTTATGTGGTGTATGTGAATTGTGTGTATGTGTATTTTAATTTAATTTTACTTACTTTTTGAGTTTAATATATTCGATATTAGATTAGATTTTTATATAAATGTTTTGACTTTTTAATAATTTCTTTATATGTCAAATTTATGTTATTACTTGATAATGAAAAATTCGTGGTACCTTTTCTTCACTATATTTATTTGTGACTAAATGTACATTTCATACATCATTGGTATACTAACTTAAAATTACATTACATTCGTTTATGTAATAAAATGGTAATGACATGGGTAACATTTTTGGGAAAGAATTACATAAAGTGGGTGATTATATATTTACATATATTATTACTTGAAGTTTTAATTTAGAATCTGTAAGAATTATTTAAAAATGTATATAGTGGTTTGAAATTTAGTTCTCTTTAGTCGTTTAAATATATTGTATTAGGTTCAGTATTTATTAATTTATCTAATTCGTATGCCTCTAATAAAATTAGTTTGGGTCCTTTATAAATGTCTTGATACATTTAGTGATTAGAGTTAGAGTGATATAGTTTTGTCTCTGATATGTTCTTTAATTCTTGTTTTGATTGCTCTTGTTTTTCCAATGTATTTTGCACCGCAATCTTCGCAGCTTAGTGCATTAACTCAATTTTTGTCTATATTTTTAGTGTAGTCTTAGGAATAGCATTAAAGTTCTGACAAATACTATATAAATAAAATTACGAATTCTTTGTGAAATAACGTATAAACTACCGGATGGTTAAAGTTAATTTTTTTCATCGTCAGATTGGGATTCATCAACATCTAAACATGTGTACTTATTTTGGGTTTTTTATTCCAATTAGAAGTCGTCATTTTTGGCCTGGTAATAAAACTTGAATCACCCGGTATATAAAATAAATAACAAACTAAACTTCAAAATATACAGAAAACCAACAAACAACAATATAATTATCTCAGCAGACTCATTCCACCACAGAAAACACATATAGTTTTTACTGTACTCACTAATTAACAGAATGATCACTACATCACTAAACAAAAATGATGAAATCAATGAAATAAACAAAATCAAAGAAACAGCAATTAATAACAATTTTATATCAAAAACAATTAATAAAACACATTAAAAACGACATACAAATTTCAAAAGAAAACATAGAATAATAAACAATCACTAAAAAAACATCAACAAAATACAATACAGATCACTTATTTGCACACATCTGGGATAAAATCAATCAAACATTAAAAAATTATAATATTAAAATTTCATTAAGTTTAACAACCTTATATTAAAATTTAATTTAGAACCAAAAACACAATAAAAACAGAATTATTTTATAAAAAAACCCACACTAAAAATTTAGACAAAAATGGAGTTTATGCAGTAAGCTGAAAAGATTGCGGTGCAAAATACATTGGAAAAACAGGAAGAGCAATCAGAACAAGAATATCAAAATATATATGAGACATAACTATATCAAATATTGGAAGACATTTACATTTCAATAACCACACCTTCGACATAAACACCAACACAAAATAATTACACAACACTAACAAAGGACTCAAACAAATTTTATTAGATGCATACGAATTAGATAAATTAATAAATATAGAACCTAATACAATATGCTTAAACGACCAAACAGAACTAAATTTTAAACCACTATATAAATTTTTAAATAATCCTTACAGAATCTAAATTAAAACATCAAGCAATGACATACACTTCAAAGTTTGACAAATAAATTAATAATTAGTAGTCAAATCATTTATGTAAAAATCTAATCTAATATCGAACATATTAAGCTCAAAAAGTAAGTAAAATTAAATTAAAATACACATACACAGAATAGACATACACCACATAAAACACAAACTTATTTTTAATATAATTTCTATATTTAAATATATATTGTAGAATTAACCTCTGAAGATGGCTAAATATAGCCGAAACTAGCTAGTAAGGTCAAGAAGATACAATAAAGGAATAAAAACAAGAAATGATCTGTATATGTAACTACCAGTAAGTACTCCAATTAAGAAGAGAACAATAAAAATATATTATAATAACACGTATCCAAAATGGATGAACCATAACAAAAATTAATTCATTATTCATTGATTTTCTGGATCGACCCTAGACAAAATTATGTTAATTTTTTTTATTCCAAGAGCGATAATTGACGATAATTTCACTGATAAAACTGCTAGTTTTGAGATGAATACGATGAATGATGGAAATTACTTGAAATCGTCAAATTTTGAGATCGTCTCCATTTACATATATATATATATATATATATATATATATATATATATATATATATAAATTTAAACACAGACCCACATAACAACCATAAGTATAAAAGTTTGTATACGACCTAGGTGGCGCTGTGAGAAGTAATTCAAATTTTATATTTTGCATGAATTACATACTTTTACATTATAAACAGAATTGACATTCAAACAAAAATGGAGTAATAACAGACAATTCTAATTACAAAGTCTTCAAAGTGACCATCATAAACTTTACGGGATTAGTTTGTGCTTATCTAAAAACCTGATTAGTCCCTATCTGCTATACCTAGTGATTTTTAGTTACCTAGAAAATTTGGTTTTTCAAAATAAAAAATAATGGTGCTAATTTTCGAAAATCACACAAGATATCAATGAGATTTTTGTTATCGTGTATTTGTCTGAGGTTACTGAATCATATGACGGTCATAAGTTTTTGTTTTGTTTTCTGTAACTTTTGCAAAAATTTGATTTTTAATTGTTTTTTCCATGTTTTAAAGATTTCACTTTTCAATTTTCTCAGGTCAATATCTAAAAAGGGACTGAATGAAAACCAGTGAACATTTTACAGAATGTTCTTTATACACATCATACAAGACATCAATGAGATTTTTTTATCGTGTGTTAGTCTGAGGTTACTGAATCATATAACGGTCACAAGTTTTTGTTTTGTTTTCTGTAACTTTTGCAAAAAAAAATATTTTTATGTTTTTTCCATGTTTTAAAGATTTCACTTTTCCATTTTCTCAGGTCAATATCTAAAATGGGACTGATTGAAAACAAGTGAACATTTTACAGAATGTTCTTAATACACATTATACAATATATCAATGAGATTTTTTTATCGTTTGTTAGTCTGAGGTTACTGTATCTTATAACGGTCATAAGTTTTTGTTTTGTTTTCTGTAACTTTTGCAAAAATTTGATTTTTAATGTTTTTTCCATGTTTTAAAGCTTTCACTTTTCAATTTTCTCAGGTCAATATCTAAAAAGGGACTGAATGAAAACAAGTGAACATTTTACAGAATGTTCTTTATACACATAGGAATATCTTACATAAAAATTATGACTGAGACTCAACTACATTTAGAGTAATAGAGCAGTGAATTTAGTGAGTGCCAAGTAGTGCTAGTGCCAAGTTAGCAAACAAGTTCTTGGAATTATTACAATTGACATTGTTCGAATGATGTTTAAATCATTACAAACAATAAATGATCAAATATGTCTACTGATAACATTGATAACAATAGGTAAGAGTTAAAATTCTTAAACTTAACGATACATTTGTTATACTACAATTGCATATAGTATACACAAAAGAATGTCTCTCTATGTATTTAGATTTAAAACTTCAGTTGAAACTACTTGCCAGCTGCATTTTCGTTAGAGACTTAAGTTCGTTTACATTTGGAAAATTTACTGGCGGAAAGTACTTGCCGCCAGTAAACTAATGATTTGTAAACCAGAAAGACGTCTTACTTTCTTGTTTAGGTTCTTTCTTGACAGTTGTTTTTCTGGTTTACATATCGTAAGTTTACTGGCGGTAAGTACTTTCCGCCGGTAAACTTTCCAAATGTAAACGAGGCTTTAAAGAAACCCGATGTTTCATTGCATAGTGTATCAATTATGTCGTGTGTTCTACCAGATACTGTTGTGAGTTCCATTGGAGTCTCTTTTCGTACTATCTTCTTTTGTAGGTACCCAAGCAGTACCATTTTTGGAAAGTTTAAAGGCAGTTTTTGCTCCAAAATGGTGAAAGAAATGCACTAAAACATCATTGTTATTTTCACTTTTGTCTTCAATTTTTCCAAGCCACCACTTCTCATCATATATACAAACAACAAAGTAGTTATTTGTAAAAGATGATGCGTTTGTAAAAAGTATTGAAGTTTGATGATCATCTAAGTTTAAGCCGTTGGAAGTAAAGAAACATCTTATTTCACTGTCACTTAAGGGGACATATCTGTGATAGCTTCTTGTTTGCTAACTTGGTGTGCACGAGCGTGTAGAAAGGTAGCGTTTTTACTGAAATTCATTGCTCTATTACTCTAAATGTAGTTCAGTCTCAGTCATAATTTTTTTGTGAGATATTCCTATGTGAGTAGTTAAACTAGGACAGTTCTGGACCAACCCCCCGCAGAGATTGCTCTATTACTCTAAATGTAGTTCAGTCTCAGTCATAATTTTTTTGTGAGTTATTCCTATGTGAGTAGTTAAACTGGGACAGTTCTGGACCAACCCCCCGCAGAGATTGCGAAAAATTGGCACTTTTAATTCGCGAATTTAATCAATCACCGCGAGCAGTAACAATGGGTTGATTGCAGGATTGCATGATAACAATGGTATAATCGCAGGTTGCCAATTAGCCTGTAATTAAAGTACCTGTAATTGCAGTAATGCACCTGCAATTATTCCATTGTTATCCTGCAATCCTGCAATCGACCCATTGTTACTGCTCGCGGTGATTGATTAAATTCGCGAATTAAAAGCGCCAATTTTTCGCAATCTCTGCGGGGGGTGGTCCAGAACTGCCCTAGTTTAACTACTTATGTGTATAAAGAACGTTCTGTAAAATGTTCACTTGTTTTCATACAGTACCTTTTTAGATATTGACCTGAGAAAATTGAGGTAAAAGGCTACCGGCCATTTTTGAAATGCTCTAGAAAAAATCGGGGTGCATTCTCAGCACTAAAATGTATACTGCATGTAGTTATGTAAGAATTCAACAGAGAAATAACATATTATTAGAGAGTCTATTTTCCTTCATAAAAATGTATGGTCTTAAAAAATAACCACTGATAATTTTTTTTCGAGTATTTACAGAAAAAAATTAGCTTACTCTCTTGCAAGATAGAAAAATTTAAAAAAAAATGTATACCTGAAGTTCATTTTATGCTGAACATTTTTGAACAGAACAGAAAAGTTTTTTGAAACATGAACGAAAAATAAGCATATATTGCAAACTATAATGCATAGTGTAAATAGTATAGTAGTCTATGCAGAATGATGCAATTACATGATGCAGAAATTCAAATTTTCGAAATATTTCAAAAACTACTTATTTTGGGAATATAGTTGTATAATACTTTTTTGTAGCAAATTGTCTTGCCAATTGCTCCATGAGATGATAAGTATGTCATTTCATAAAAAAAAAATGAAATACGCTTACTCGAAGTGGGCTCTTCACTAATGATATTTATTTTTGAATGACTAATTGTCAAAATTTAAGTTTGACGATTGACATAAAAAATGAAAAAATCATGGGTAGGGGGGGGGTGAAACGGTTTGGTTAGACATGAATACTCTTTCATATGACTCTTTCATGAATTACGCACAAATTCTGAAATTAACGGCACAAATTAGCAAATTAGCATTAATTAAGCACTAAATTCACGAACATACTGGTTTTTGAATTATTCTGATATCTTTTAAAATAGCTTGGCAATAAAACTTTCCACAAACCACGTTTTTCATTAAAATTTGACCAACCACCATTTTAAAAATGGCTGCCAAAAAAACTATGGCTTATAAAAAACATTTTAAACAGTGTTTTGTGACTGTCTGAATTATTCTGATATCTTTTTAAATACCTTGGCAATTAAACTGTTCACAAACTACGTTTTTGATTAAATTTTGACCAACCACCATTTTAACAATGGCTGCCACAAAAAAAAAACTATGGTTTATATATTTTTTTCAAACAGTGTTTTGTGACTGTCTACCTATAGGGAGAACACTTTACAAAAAATCCAGGGCAATAAAAAATGTTAAGCAACAAATTTTATTTATATTGGGTGATTTGAAATACATAGATTGACCCGTTCTAAGAACATGAATCGAAAAATTTTAAAAAATGTATCCCTGAAGTTCATTTTATGCTGAACATACTGGTTTTTGAATTATTCTGATATTTTTTAAAATAGCTTGGCAATTAAACTTTCCACAAACCTCGTTTTTCATTAAAATTTGATCAACTACCATTTGAAAATGGCTGCCAGAAAAAAACTATGATTTATAAAAAAAATTAAAAAGTGTTTTGTGACTGTCTGAAATATTTTGATATCTTTTAAAATACCTTGGCAATTAAACTGTTCACAAACCACGTTTTTCATTAAATTTTGACCAACCGCCATTTTAACAATGGCTGCCACAAAAAAAACTATGGTTTATATATATTTTTTTCAAACAGTGTTTTGTGACTGTCTACCTATAGGGAGAACACTTTACAAAAAATCCAGGGCAATAAAAAATGTTAAGCAACAAATTTTATTTATATTGGGTGATTTGAAATACATAGATTGACCCATTCTAAGAACATGAATCGAAAAATTTAAAAAAATGTATCCCTGAAGTTCATTTTATGCTGAACATATTGGTTTTCGAATTATTCTGATATCTTTTGAAATAGCTTGGCAATTAAACTTTCTACAAACCACGTTTTTCATTAAAATTTGACCAACCGCCATTTTAACAATGGCTGCCACAAAAAAAAACTATGGTTTATATATATTTTTTTCAAACAGTGTTTTGTGACTATAGGGAACACATGAAAAAAAAACAGGGCAATAAAAAATGTTAATCAACAAATTTTATTTATAATAGGTGATTTGAAATACATAGATTGATCCCTTCTAAGAACATAAATCGAAAAATTAAAAAATATATATGTATGCCCGAAGTTCATTTTATGCTGAACATACTGGTTTTTGAATTATTCGGATATTTTTTAATATAGCTTGGCAAATAAACTTTCCACAAACCTAATTTTTCATTAAAATTTGACCAACCACCATTTTAAAAATGGCTGCCAGAAAACAACTATGGCTTATAAAAAAATCTGTCTGAATTATTTTGATATCTTTTAAAATAGCTTGGCAATTAAATTTTTCACAAATTACGTTTTTCATTAAAATTTAACCAACCGCCATTTTAACAATGGCTGCCACAAAAAACTATGTTTTTTTTTCAAACAGTGTTTTGGGACTGTGTACCTATAGGGAACATAAAAATCCAGAGAAATAAAACATGTTTATTAACAAATTTTATTTATAATGGGTGATTTGAAATACATAGATTGACCCCTTCTAAGAACATGAATCTACGTGTTATTTTAGAGTGGCCCAAATGAAAAGAATTAATATTTCATGAATTTCGAGGGTTTTTTTTAAATCAATTCCTGGTGATCAGGAGCGAACCTATCAATGATTCAGTTATCTAAAACTAATACGCAATCAAAAAAAATCTTCGATATCTTGCGTGATTTCCGAAAATTCGTACTTTTTCGATTTTCATCATTTTAAAAAACGTAATTTTATAGGTAAGTAAGGTTCTTAGATAAGAACAAATTAATGCCGTAAACAAGTTTATGAAAAGCAATAATTAAAAAAAAGTGTAGTAATAAAGAAAATAAGTTTTGTATATGCGTCTGATTCTCAATTTTAATTATAAACCATCCACAATTAAGCAAATTTAATTACATATTTTTTTGTGAGATATTCCTATGTGTATAAAGAACATTCTGTAAAATTTTCACTTGTTTTCATTCAGTACCTTTTTTGATATTGACCTGAGAAAATTGAGGTAAAAGGCTTTCGGCCATTTTTGAAATGCTCTAGAAAAAAGGGGGTGCATTCTCAGGACTAAAATTTATACTGCAGGTAATCATGTAAGAATTCAACACAGAAATAATATATTATTAGCCAGTCTCTTTTCCTTCATAAAAAAATATGGTCTTAAAAAGTAACGATTGATAATTTTTTTCCGTGATTTTACAGAAAGAGTTTGGCTGACTCTCTTGCAAGATGGAAATATTTAAAAAAATATATGCCTGAAGTTCATTTTATTCTGAAACTACTGATTTTTTAATTATTCTGATATCTTTCAAAATAGCTTGGCAATTAAACTTTCCACATACCTGGTTTTTCATTAAAATTTGACTAACCACCATTTTAAAAATGGCTGCTAGAAAAAAACTATGGCTTATAAAAAAACATTTTAAACAGTGTTTTGTGACCGTCTGAATTATTCTGATATTTTTTAAAATAGCTTGGCAATTAAACTTTTCACAAACCACGTTTTTCATAAAAATTTGACCAACCGCCATTTTAACAATGTCTGCCACAAAAAAAAACTATGGTTTATATATTTTTTTTCAAACAGTTTTTTGTGACTGTCTACCTATAGGGAAAACATAAAAAAAAATCCTGGGCAATCAAATATGTTAAGCAACATATTTTATTTATTATGGGTGATTTGAAATACATAGTTTGCCCCTTCTAAAAACATGAATCGAAAAATTTAAAAAAAAATGTATGCCTGAAGTTCATTTTATGCTGAACATACTGGTTTTTAAATTATTCTGATATCTTGTAAAATAGCTTGGCAATTAAAATTTCCACAAACCTCGTTTTTTATTTATATTTGACCAACCACCATTTTAAAAATGTCTGCCAGAAAAAAACTATGGCTTATAAAAACAAATTTAAACAGTGTTTTGTGACTGTCTGAATTATTTTGATATCTTTTAAAATAGCTTGGAAATTAAACTGTTCCCAAATTACGTTTTTCATTAAAATTTAACTAACCGCCATTGTAACAATGGCTGCCAGAAAAAAACTATGGTTTATAAAAAAAAATCAAACAGTGTTTTGTGAGTGTGTAAATTATTAAGATATCTTTTAAAATACCTTGGCAATTAAACTGTTCACAAACCACAATTTTCATTAAAATTTGACCAACCGCCATTTTAACAATGGCTGCCACAAAAAAAACTATGGTTTATATTTTTTTTTTTCCAACAGTTTTTTGTAACTGTCTACCTATAGGGAAAACATTAAAAAAAATCCAGGGCAATAAAATATTTTAAGCAACAAATTTTATTTATAATGGGTGATTTGAAATACATAGTTTGACCCCTTATAAAAACATGAATCGAAAAATTTTAAAAAAATGTATCCCTGAAGTTCATTTTATGCTGAACATATTGGTTTTCGAATTATTCTGATATCTTTTGAAATAGCTTGGCAATTAAACTTTCCACAAACCCCGTTTTTCATTAAAATTTGACCAACCACCATTTTAAAATTGGCTGCCAAAAAAAACTATGGCTTATAAAAAAATTTAAACAGTGTTTTTTGACTGTCTGAATTATTCTGATATCTTTTAAAATAGCTTGGCAATTAAACTTTCCACAAACCTCGTTTTTCATTAAAATTTGACCAACTGCCATTTTAACAATGGCTGCCACAAAAAAAAACTATGGTTCGTATATTTTTTTTCAAACAGTATTTTGTGACAGTATTTTGTGCAATAAAAAATGTTAAGCAACAAATTTTATTTATATTGGATGATTTGATTTGGATTGCTCCCTTCTAAAAACATTAATCTACTCCTATTATGATTTTAGGATTTTAGTTCTACAAAAACCCTGAGGGTGTTCTTTTAGAGTGGTCCAAATGAGGAGAATTAATATTTAATGAATTTCGAGTTGGTTTTTTTTTGGAAAATCAATTCCTGGTGATCAGGAGCGAACCTTTCAATTATTCAGTAATCTAAAACTAATACGTAATAAAAAAAAATTCATTTTTATTTTGCGTGATTTCCGAAAATTACTATTTCGATTTTCATCATTTTGAAAAACGGGATTTAATAGGTAATTAAAAATCGCTCTGTTCATCTGATAGGGGCTAATAAGGTTCTTAGACAAGCACAAATTAATGGCGTAAAAGTTTATGAAAAGCAATAATAAAAAAAAAGTGTAAAAAAATGAATAAGTTTTGTATCTATCTACGTCTGACTCTCAATTTTAATTATAAACCATCTACAATTAAGCAAATTTAATTACACAGCAATTAAGCAAAGCGTCAACACGAAATTTTATGGGCCGTTACTAGTTGGGATGGGAAATTACTGGACGTAATAAATCTTTCGATTCCTTCGTAGAGCGTTATTTCCGTAGAGATTAATCCCCAAGCAATTATAAACATGTACTAAATGTCTTTAGATTAATGAACAGAATAGTCTAAGTGGTTGCTTTGAACTTGATGTCAGTACAATTTTACAGAGTTGTAATTAGACCCAATTGTGTCCAAGAAGCTATCGCCAAATCGCAACCACGAAGAATGTGATAATTTTCAGCGTTGACACAGTGCTCATACAATAGGAAGGTGAATGTGCGGCAAGTTACAATTAGAAGAAGAGTATTGGATCGATCTACATTTTATCGCTTCACCTGTAGATATTCCTATTCATAGTTAAATTGATGAAGTGTTACAAGCTCCATTTTGATTTGATATAAAATATGTATACATGTAATAGAATATGTAAATTGTTTAGAGGTAATATTTTAATTACATAAATGATTGATATATCAGATTCATTGAGAGGTATTCAAAGTTTACAAAAGAACAATATTTTGGAAACTTTTTATATGTAAATAACTATGTATATGCTGTACATAACCGTGAGCCTTTGTATGTAGCCATTCGTTTTGAAAGTAATTTATTTATAATCTAGCATATTGTTTACATTGTGATAAAACAGTGTGTGAAAATTACAATCCGCTTTGTGGAGTAATTTTCACGTACACTTAGAAAAGCTGCGGTGTGTTTATAATTGTATAATAAAGAAATGTGTTTTCTTTAAACCGTGCCACAACCATCATTTCACGTTATTTTACAAATTTTATATACCGCTACGATGAGAAGATGTATTTAGAGTATACTATTATAAACATTCTCTGAAATATATAAATGTTATGTATGTGACAAAAAGATGCAATAGAGTAGAATGCAGATATAAGAGTTATTAGAGGTGCAACCGTGGCAAGTTCAGTTTCTCCGGTTTGTTACGATTAGCATCTCATTGAATGTCTAGTAAATATTCTGTCCGGAGCTGAAGGTGACCAATTGTACCGAGTCAAATTATCGTTTACAATAATAAATATCATTTATATATTTGAATACATGTTGATAACTGTAAAATATGTCGAATAAAATGAAATATAATAGACAGTTGTACTTTTAATTGGATGAAATATAGAGAAAGTTAAACCATGCCATTTTTCATGATGTTCTCATTTATCCCCCAATATTTTCAGGTCTCCATAAATTATATAGTGTTACATCGGGCAGAAAACTGTATTTTCATGTTTCATGTTTGGCGAAAAAATGTAGCAGAATAGTAAAGGGAATCAGAAACTCTTCTATAGAGTACTCAAAAATTGCCGAATAGGGAAGAGATTCAACACCAGACAATTAAAGAACAGAGAAGGAAAGCAAATAACAGATGGAAAAGATATTATGGAAAGGTGGAAAGAGTATTTTGAAGAGCTTTTGGGCACGGACACGGTTGGAGAAACATCAGAGAACAAGGAAACAACCAGACACGAGAAAAAATCAAATGAAGAAATAACTATGGAAGAACTAAAAGAGGTAATAAAGCAAATGAAAAATGGAAAAGCACCCGGATCGGACAAAATCACGGCTGACATGATAAAGAATATAGGGAGAAAAGGATCAGAACTACTTTTGGAACTGTACAACTCAGTGTGACAAAAATAACAAATTCCGAAAGACGGAAAACTGCACAAATAGTTCCAGTATATAAAAAAGGGGACAGAAAACAGTGCCAAAACTACCGGGCAATAACATTACTAAACACAACTATGAAAATGTATGAACAAATCCTAAACAAAAAACTAAGAACAAAGATAGCACCAACGTTAGATGAATCACAAAGTGGCTTCAGAAAGGGACATAGCCCGCAAGATCACATTTTCACGATTCGGCAAATAATAGAGAAATCAAAGATACAAAAAAAAGACGTCTACTTGGGTTTTATAGATATGGAAAAAGCCTTTGACTTGGTGTACAGAGAAAAGCTATGGGATATACTTAAAGAATGAGGAGTCAACCCCAAACTAATCAGAATAACTAAATGTAATAGATATAATGATGTAATGTATGTAATGTATGTGCCTTAGAGGTAAAGAAGGTTGTCTAACCTACCGCAACGGCCACGCATAGAAGTTTAATAAAGACAGTATACACATGGCAGTTGTGTTGTTCAGTCGATTCCTAGATCCACTCCTAGATATATAACATGGCGCAGCTTAACGAACATTAAAAGGAGAAATAAAAAGAAGACGAGAAAATGGAAAGCAGAGGAATCCAACCAATTAAATTAAACGGCAATCTCAGTGAGAATTGGAGACAATGCAAGCAGAGGTATGAAATATACTCCGCCGCTGTAGAATTAGACTCAAAACCAGAAAAAACGCAATGTGCGCATTTACTGCATTTAATGGGCGAATAAGCCATTGCAATCTACAATAGCTTCACATTTAATGACGATGATTAGGACAAAATTACTGTACTAAAGAAGAAATTTAATTACTATTTCATTCCAAAAAAGCACCTAACCTACGAGAGATATAAATTTTTCACGTCCCGCCAAAATGAGGAAAGCACAGAACAGTATGTCACGTCATTAAAAAACCAAGCAAAACAGTGCGAATTCCCTGAAAATTTTAAAACCGAATTAATAAAAACGATGCTAATCATTGGGATAAAAGATGAGAAGGTTCGAGAGCATCTTCTACAACATCAAGAGTACACCCTGGAAAAAGCAATCGAGACATGTGTGTTAACCGAAACATCCAGACAGCAGCTTCAGGATATGAAACAATCAACGAGTGGAGACAAGACAAGAAATTACAAAGAAGTGGATCAAGTAAGAAGAAAACAACACAAAAATTCCGAGAAGATTCTTCAAAATCGAACGAAAATAGAAATTACAATCAGGTACAAAGAGAAATTAAAGACTGTTCAAGATGTGGTAAATCACATCCGATAAATAAATGTCCAGCATACGGTAAAAAATGTTTAAAATGTAAAAAGGACAATCACTTTGCAAATAAATGTAGGCATTAATCTGTAAACCAAGTGAATCAATCGGATAATTGTAATGATTACTTTAGTATAGACACAAATAATAATGGAAACAAAACCCTCAATAATTTTAATCAGTGCATTATAGAGTTGAGTATAGGTGAAGATGCAGATGTAAAGGCTAAATTTAAAATAGATACGGGAGCAAGTGTCAATATAATTTCCTACTTTGAATTAAAAGCGTGTAAATTTAATTTAAAAAATATTGAGAACATTAAGGAAAACTTAATCACATTTACTGGAGATAAAATTCCTATATTGGGAAAATGTTATCTTGATTTATACTATAATGGAAATTGTTTTAAGAAAACTGAATTCTTTGTAGACAAAAGTAATAATGGGTCAATCTTAGGTTTAAAAACATGTATTCATTTAGGAATAGTAAACATAAATAATGATGAGACTATTAAATTCATTAATACAGTAAATAAAAACCAAATTAAAAATTATGAAGAATTAACCAATAGATATAAAGATGTATTTGAAGGTATAGGTAAAACATGTAAGCCATATCACATTGAAATACAAAAACATGCAAAACCTGTAGTAAATCCAATAAGAAATGTACCTTTTGCTATACAAGATAAATTTAAAAAATGTTTAGAAAATTTAGAAAAATAAAAAATAATAGAAAAAGGTCAAGGCAGCTCAGAATGGATAAATTCATATGTACTTGTTAGAAAAGAAGATGGTTCTCTACGAATCTGCTTAGATCCAAGAGATTTAAATGAAGTTATAATAGATAGAAAATACAAAATACCAAACATGGACGAAATAACAAAAAATTTGAATGGTTCAAAAATATTCACAATATTAGATGCAGCTTGTGGATTTTGGAACATTCCATTAGATGAAAAATCTAGTAAGTTATGCACTTTTGCAACCCCTCATGGTAGATACAAATTCAATAGACTACCATTTGGTATTAAAACTGCTAGTGAAGTATTCCAAGAAACTTTTCAAGAAATTTTTCATATAAAAGGTGTAGTAATCTATGTCGATGATATTTTAATTCATGCCGAGACTAAAGAAGAACATGACAAAATATTGGAAGAAGTATTTAAGATAGCTAGAGAATTTTTTTATAAAATTAATAGAAGCAAATGTAAATTTGGTCTAGATGAAGTTAAGTATTTAGGACATAAGTTTTCAAATAAAGGTATATCAATGGATGAAGATAAAATTGAAGCCATCGTAGGAATGCCCAAACCAATTAATAAAAAAATGTCCAAAGATTCCTAGGTTTCATAACTTATGTAGGAAAATGTATTCCAAACTTATCAGAAATGACTCAACCTTTAAGGGATTTAATTAAAGATAACAATATATTTTCATGGGAACACCCTCAAGAAAAAGCATTTAACGAATTAAAAAAGACAATTTCACAAGAACCAATTTTAAAGTATTTTAATCCAAGAGAGCAAATAACAATATCAGTTGATGCATCTAGCTCAGGCTTAGGAGCAGCACTTTTACAAAATTAAAAACCATGTGCATATGCTTCTAGAGCTATGACAGAAACTCAGCAAAGATATGCTCAAATAGAGAAGGAACTATTAGCAATATGTTTTGGCGTACAAAAGTTCTATCAATATGTTTATGGAAGAGAGTTTACAGTTGAAACCGATCACAAACCATTAATTTCCATATTAAAAAAATCTTTAAACTCATGCCCAGCTAGATTACAAAGGATGCTTTTGACATTACAAAAATATAAAATAAATTTAGTTTACAAACCAGGCATATATCTAATAATAGCTGATACATTATCACGAGCAACAGTAAATAACGTATTCGAAGATAATTTAGAATTAAACACTCAAGTACGCCTAATCGAATTTTTTTTAACAATTAAAGAGGACAGGTTAAAACAATCGATAAAATCAACTGAAGATGATGAAGAATTTAAAATGATAAAAACCTTTATTAAGGATGGATGACCAAAGAGCATAAATAAAATGACAGTAAATTTGAAACCATTTTACAAATTAAAGTCAGAAATAACAATGGGAAGCAATAACTTAATATATATGAATCAAAGAGTCATTATACCAAAATCATGGAGAAACAAAGTCCTTTAAGACATACACACAGGTCATTTAGGTATAAATAAATGCATATCGAGAGCAAAATTTGCAGTATATTGGCCTAATATGATAACACATATAGAAAATGTAATTAATAGATGTTACGTATGTAATAAATATTCCAACTCGAATAGAAGAGAGCCTATGATAAATCATCAAATAATTAAAAAACCATGGCAAAAAATAGGAATTGACTTATTTGAAATACAAGGTGAAACATTCCTTATTGCAGTGGATTACTACTCAAAATATCCCGAAATCACGACGTTGAACAAAAATCTAACTTCCAAAAATGAAATCAACAAATTAAAATCCATATTTGCTAGACATGGAATACTCAAAATTGTTGTATCAGATAGTGGAAGACAATTCATCAGTGAAGAATATGTAACATTTTCCAAAGAATGGAATTTTCAAATAACTAAATCATCCCCACATCACCAACAATCCAACAGTTTTACAGAAAGATCAATTCAAACCATTAAGAAATTAATTAAAAAGACATTAGAAAATAAAGAAGACATATACTTAGCTTTATTAAGTTACCGTAATACCCCTGTCTATGATACCTGTACACCATCTCAGATATTAATGTCACGATACTTAAGAGACAACTTACCCATTAATGAAAACAAACTAAATTCTCAAATTATAAATAAGACAAAACTAAAGAACAAAATTGACACAAGACAAATCAAATCAAAAATTTATTATGACAAATCAGGTGTACGTTCAAACGTTGAACTTAGAAATGGAATGCAAGTTTGGTTCCAAGAAATGCTTAAAAGCACTTGGAAACTAGTAAAAATTAAGAATAAAATAAGAGAAAGAACTTACGAAATAGAAAAAGAGAATGGAAGATGTATAATAAGAAATAGTGTTTACATTAAAAACTTCAAAGGTTCAAACGAAGTGATACAACGTTCAAATTTTGTATATAATAATAATATTGTAAATAATAACATTGCAGATGATAATATTGTAAATGACAACATTACAGATGATAATATTGTAAATGATAACTTTGTAGATGATAACATTGTAAAAAGGATGAACTGTAAAAGAGTAACCAGAAAACCAAAAAGACTGTATGACTATGTAACGTAATAAGGGAGATGTAATAGATGTATATAATATAGATGAAATGTATGTAATGTATGTGCCTTAGAGGTAAAGAAGGTTGTCTAACCTACCGCAACGACCACGCATAGAAGTTTAAAAAAGACAGTATACACATGGCAGTTGTGTGGTTCAGTCGATTCCTAGATCCACCCTAGATATATAACACTAAACAAATCTTCAACACAAACACAAACATGATAATACATGGTAATCAGCAATCAGAACCGTTCAAAACGAAAGAAGGATTAAGGCAAGGGGGAGGTTTGAGCTCAACATTGTTCATCGTCTACATGGACGAGATTTAAAAAAATGCACTCAGAAAACCAAAAAATTACTAATTGGATACAAAAATATGCAGAGAGTGGAAATCTCGGAAGGGGCATTCGCAGATGGTGTAATAATAATAGCGAAAGGGGAAGACGATCTACAATACAGCCTAAACATATGGAATAAGGTACTAAAAGAATATGATTTGAAGATGAATAGAAACAAAACAAAAGTAATGGTAATCGGGGAACCTACAAAAATAGCCATTAGAATAGACAACACAAACATAGAACAAGTGGAAACCATGAGATATCTGGGAGTAGAAATAAATAAGGATGGCAAACAAGAAACGGATAAAAATAGCAGAATAGGAAAGACAATGAAAACTTACTACGCGCTGAACAAGATGTGCATAAATAAACACGAAATATCTCGTCAGACAAAAATAAAAGTATTCAAATTGGTTTTTAGACCGATATTAACATATAGCTGCGAATCATGGACACTAACCAAGAAAGAAAAGAGTAAATTACAGGCAACTGATATGAAATACCTCAGAAGAGTAAGAGGCGTTACTAGAAGGGACAAAATCAGAAACACTTAAATCGGAGAAGAGTTGGAAGTAGAATCGTTAGAGGATATTATGGCAAGAAGAAAACTGAGCTGATGGGGTCATCTACAAAGAATGAGAAACACGAAGCCAGTTAAGAGTATATGGGAAGCCAGACCAGGAAAACGAAGAAGCAGATGAAGACCAAGACAAACATGGAACAACTCCATAAACGAGATTCTGAAAAACAGAGGAAAATCTTGTGCAGAGGCAAGAACAATGGCGAAAAACAAAAAGAAGTGGGCAAAATTTGTACATATGTAAAAAAACTGTATTAGACACCCTACACTATTATATGGTAGAAGGGAAACTGATTATATATATATATATATATATATATATATATATATATATGAGCCGTTTATTTTGAATGTGGCTTAAGTCCATTTTCATCTTTTATCAAGTTGGCACTTGTGACATTTATAATTTATGCTGAACTGTCAAAAAAATAAATCGGTATTGAAATATACTTAGTACATTTGAAAATTTTATATCACGTACATTTTCAAAATAATATAAATACTGAAAATCCTAATTTTTAAAGTGACCTAAGTCCACTTTTTATTGACAATGTCAAAAAGTGCGGCCCAAAATGATGAAAGCAGTGATGAAGGTAATTTAAATTACGTTTTGATGTTAAATTGAAATTTAAAAAATAATATTTAATTTAAAGAAATTATTAAACCCATGGGAAAGGATAAAATAACAAGATTTCTTGATTCTGAAAGTGAAGAGGAATTAAACTCATACAACAGATTTAAAAAAAGAAGGAGAATTTTAGAAGTTCATTCTTCAACAGAGGAAGAGGAAGTAATTGAGAATGAGAATTTACAAAACAGCACCTTCAAAGAAGGATTCAGAGAATACATAAGTGGTACTTATATTCAGAAAATTCGTAAAATTAAACGGAATTCAGGGAAAAGATACGATACACAATCGGGAAAAAATATTCCTGCCAAAGTTTTTCAAAATGAAGATTGCCAATGCCGAAAAGACTGCTTGGAAAATTTATATGAAACAGAAAGAAAACGTATTTTCGAAAGGTTTTGGAACTTAGGAGACTTTAATAAGCAAAATATATTGCTATTTGAAGCGACTGGACGCAGTGTTGTAAAAAGAAGACGTCAGAGAAACGGAAAAGGTTCATGTAGAAATGAGTTTTACGTATTGGTTAAATTCTAAAACAGGCAAAGTTGCTGTTTGTAAAATAATCTTTTTAGATACTTTTCAAATAAGCGAAGGACGATTGAAACGTGTATTAAAATCTAAAAACGTTGGCAACGATTTACGTGGGCGTTTGCCTGGATCGTCGAGAAAAATATGTGATGAAGCAAATATGATTGTTCAAAACCATATTAACAGTTTCCCGAAATTTGAATCCCATTATACTAGGGACCATAATCCCGACAGAAAATATCTTCATCCTGAACTGACTATAAAAAAAATGTTTAATTTTTATGAGCTTCACTGTGAAGAAAATAATTTAAAAGCAGTTAATGAATGGACTTATAGAAAAACATTCAAAAAGCATTTTAATGTACATTTCCACCAACCACGCAAACACATGTCAAAGATGTGATCTATTAAACATTAAAGTCAAAGCATCAGAAAACCCTGAAGAACAGAAAAAACTTATGGAAGAACATGATATTCATTTGAAGCTAGCAGAATCAACTAGAAATGCGTTAAAAGAAGATCAAGAGCGAGTATCAAGTAATCCATCTCATTAGTTTGGCTTTTCTTTCGATTTGCAGAAAGCGTTACCATTACCAAAGTTAACTGAGCTACTTCAGTAGCTTATTATAAATGTAACATTTATATTTTAAATTTAGGCATACACAATTTCCACAACGATAATGTATACATGTACGTTTGGGATGAAACAAAAGCTTCTAGAGGTTCCCAAGAAGTGGCTTCATGCCTCTTGAGGCACCTAAAAACCCTGCCAGGTGAAAAACACATCATTGCATATAGTGACATGTGTGGAGGACAAAACAGAAACATCAAAATATCTTTAATGTGGTTAAAAATTCTATCGATGGGAAATTATGTGGAAATCATAGACCACAAATTTTTAATATCAGGGCATTCATTTTTACCTAATGACAGAGATTTTGGCGTTATAGAAATGTCGTTAAAAAGAAATCAGTTATTGTATGTGCCACAAAATTATTATAATATAATTAAAAAATGTAGAAAAGGTAATACTTTCATACTAAATCAAATGAAACAAAACGATTTTATATCAACAAGACTCTTGGAAGAAGCAGTTTACAAAAGATCCAAAAATACCAACTGAGAAAAAATAAACTGGCTTCAAATATGCTGGATGCGATTTTTAAGAAATGAACCATATAAAATTTTATACAAAACAACCATGGATGAGAACGCAGAATTTAAAATTCTTGATTAATTGCCACGTCGGGGTAGACCTAAAAAATTTGTGAATATTGTATTGCCATCGTTATATAAAAGTATAAGAAGCATCACATCACTAAAATACCGACACATGATGGACTTATTGCGGTATATACCTCCGGAACACCATAACTCCTTCAAATCACTCCCCCATACTGAGAATGTTAACGAATAACTTGTTACTAAATTTATTTCTATTATCTAAAAATATAATTTAAATGTTTTTTTTTCTATTTTTTAGGCGATATGTAACAGACTTAAGCTCTTTCACTTTTCGTAACAAAACAAATTTTTATTTTGAAAGTGACCTAAGTCTTTTTAAGGTAAGCAAGGTCATATTATACACTTAATAATAGCGACTTTTTATAAGATGTATAAAATTAAATCCCTTAAATGCGATTTAACATTGCAAGTCTTGCAAGTTAATTTTGTAAAAACGCAAAACCTTAAGTATTTTAAATTAAAGATAAATGGACTTAAGTCACTTTCAAAATGAACGGCTCATATATATATAAATACAATATAATTTGGTCAACTAGTTTTGGAATTAAGTGCAAATAAAGTGCAAAAGTGTTCAATTAATTAAATTCAAATAACATGTTAAAGTAAATGTTAGAAATAGTTTCCTAGTTATCTAAACAAATATATGGCCTTCTTTTAAACTCCTCGCGAACTTTCTAAAAGTTTGTCTAGTAACAGGTCGACATTATTGTACTATTCTTTCTCGTTATTGTTCAATAGAATCTGGTTGCGTTTTATAAACTACAGACTTTAAGTGACCCCACAAAAAAACCTAGAGGTGTTAGATTTGATGATCTAGGGAACCATTTGATAGGCCCTCTTCTTCAAATCCACTGATTTGGATAGTGACGCTATAACCATGCTCTAACTGGAAGTACATAGTGAGGAGGTACGCCACTTGGTTGAAAATGTAATGTATTTTCGGAAAGTCATAATTTCCATGTTCATCTGTTTGGTTTTCAACCTCCTGAAGTTTGAGAAGCTCAATGAATTCATCCAATAAATTAGCATAAATTTTGCCGTTCAAATTTTCATCAATTTCAGCAGCGATTTTTTTAAGGAGTCACTTGAAATCTGTAGTTTATCAAACATAAATGAAAAATTAACCGAATACTATTGACAATTACGAGAAAGAATAACACAAGAATGTTGAGCTATTACTAGACAAACCTTCAAAAAGTTCGCGAAGAGTTGAAAGAATGCTATATTTTTGTTTAGAAAACAATGGAAGCCTTTTCCAACATTTACTTTAACATGTTATTTGAATTAAATGCATTGAACACTTTGCACTTTATTTGCACTTTATTCCAAAACTAGTGCACCAAATCATATTGTATTAATGATGACTGGAAATAATTTTTCACGAGCTTTCCAACGATGTATCACAAGTAGGGAGGTGCGATTTAATTTTTTTAGATGAAGGTGGCTGTGGCTTAAAGGGTGGGTAGGGGGTCGACACTATTTCCGCCAGTTTGGTTCCCCCTCCGACCCCCCCAAATTGTTTTGAGAAATTTTAAAAATAATCATTAGTTTTATGAAAAAAGTCGGTGGCAACTTTTCAAATTGACACCCTGTATAAGAAAAACAGAAAAAAATGTAAATGTCAAGAAATTTATACTTTTTTTCAAAAAAATCCAACAACCTATTTCATTAAAACAAAAACCACTATACAAAATTAAAAGAAAAACACATTAGAAAAATATACTAACAATTTTAAAACGTAATTTCAATGAACCTGACTTCACCAAAATTATATGGACAACGAAAATTACATAAACCAGAAATACTAATCAGACCAATAATAATATGTACAAACTCACCTACAAACAACATTGTAAATTTGTGAACAACACTGAACAACACAATAATATACATTCCAAAACATACAATAAAAAACAGATTAGAATGAATCGTACAAATCAATAAATAATATTACCACAAGAATACACATTAGCTTCTTTTGACATAACTAACTTATACACTAATATACCTATAACAGAAACATTAAACTACACGAAAAATATAATCAAAGAACACATATACGACGTTAAAGAATATACAGACATAATAAATTTATTTAAATTAACAATAGAATAAAATGTTTGCCTTTTCAATAACAATTATTACAAAATGACTGACTCCCAATGGGTACACCATCGTGGAATATTATCAAATATTTTCTTAGATAACTTAGAAAACAGCATTAAAAATCCTTTTAATAATTACATACTACTTTGGAAAATATATGTCGATGATGTTTTAATTATATGGAAAAACAACGACATAATTACAGATTTACATAATTACATTAACACGTTACACATGCTTACACGCGTTACATATTTTGAAATTTAGTTTGTTATTAGTTTTATATATGTTAATGTCTAGGAAGTTTGTGTTATTATTTTTCGTATTACAGTAGGTAATCGTTGCAGTTGTGAGAAGTATTAAAATTAATATAGAATTTTTTTTAAATTATTATAGACAGATACTTTTGAAATTTTGACTGTAAATTTTACTATATATTGAAAATTTTGCTAGTTATCTTTGAAATTTCATCAGCATTCAAACTTTAACAGTTGGTAATCATTATAGTTTTACAGCAATCGTTGAACTTTTAACAGTAATCCTTGAAATATTGACGGTATTAACTGAAAATTTACTAAAAATTGAAAATTTGGCTGTAATCTATAAAATTTAGTTATATTGAAACTTTACATTAATCGTTGAAAATTTGATATATTAACAAATAAATATAGAAATATATTTTACAGTCATCGTTTAATTGTTTCGTTGTAATTTATCAGTTAATATTAAAGTAGTGCTAAAACTGACTATAGTTATTGATAATTTGAGATAAGTCATTAAAATTTTGATCAGAGTAATTGAATTTTGCTAAATGTTGCTGCAATAACGGATGCTTTCACACCAAAAATAAAACTGTGAAAGTAATCTAGTAAGTAATTACTGTGTAAGTAATGTGTAAATAAATAATTGAGAAAATATACTTAGTAGGTAACTAACAAATAAGAATAACTAATAAATGATTGTGTAACGGTCCAAAAATAGCGTTGGCAGAAAGCGGCATTTTAATAATTAACGGACGTATGGACCTGCACGGTAGGCAACCATGCTTGTATTTTTTTGTTGTGGTGACGCGTCTCCCCGGTGAGCGATTTTTAAATTCACCGGCGGAAGCGCCGCCACGAGGCAGAACTAAATTGACTCGTGCCCAAGATAGATCGTGCCAGAAGAACCGTTGCAGATAAGGTATATCACCATCCGTTTTACGGGAATAATCAACGGTTCTCAGCTAACCACCCTTGAGGGGGATTGAGGCATCGACTAGAGGGCAGAGAACACGCTCATAACACCGGAGTAAGTAGTTATTCCTCCTCCTCTTCGTGAAGCCACGTGTCCGGCCATTTTGATTAAGGTCATGTGTTTTGTAGGCGTTTAGCTACGGGCTAGGCAGCTCGGCCAGAACATTCCTGGCTGGAGGCCGCGAGCGAGCACCAGGTCTACGACGCAAGCCGTCGCCCTTCCGGAGCTGTAGCAGTCACCAGCGACGACCATCCGGAACTCAGGCCAGATATAAATTCCAGATAATATAATTCTTTTTGTGTGCTCGATTGAGCCATTTTTGCTGATTATTGTTTTGTGTGTAAATTGCGTCGACGTGTTTCGTATCGTACGTGTTTTGCGCTAGTGTACGAGAAAGGTCGCTCCCTCTGCCCTTTCAATCGCGCGATTAGGAGCTTGTTTTATTCGGCCGAATAGAGTAAACCCTGCGCGAAAGGGTGGCGCTCGGAGGTATTTGTTTTCAGGAGCGCAGGACACGGTGTCCGTCTTGATTTGTGTGAATAAACGCCGACATTTTACCATACCAAACTCACACCTGTTATTTTTTTTGCTCCCCCCACGTTTTCTCTTTACAGTTTTCTATATTCAGTTCAGTTACAGTTTTCTTTCTCATTTATCTCATTTACAGTTTTCTCTTCTCACTGCGAGATTTAAATCTGGTGGTGTTGACGCCAAGCGGTCAGCGTTGTGACAGTTCGTGATTTCTGAACTTCGCTGACTGTCTGCCGTCCACCCACGCAGGTAGGGTGGAGCCTCCCTTGCGACGAAGTAGCAACGAGGTAAAATTACGTGGAGCCTTTTTTTAACCCCCCCACTCTCTGACACCGAGAGCCTGGCCCTCGTCACTACTTCAAAGGGACCCTCCACTCGCTCCACGGCCTAACGCGCCGACTGCCCTTCAGGTACGTCACAATTGTATACATATTAAATGGAATAACCCATTTGATATGTAAGTGTATAGCTGTAAGAGCTAAATAAACGTTATTGTTATTATTATTATTATTATTATCTTTGAAAGTTGGGTAGAGTTGAAATGTAGATAAAAAACCTTTCAGTTATACAGTACTCTTAAAAAAAATATGGGGATATAATAGAAAGTTTGACAGCAATAATTAAAATAATTTTGGCAAAAATAGCTGAAATTTTTATAGTAATCAAGATTTTTTTTTGTATAAAATCTGATTTAGCTCTACGAGTATTACGCATTTTGACTGTACAATTATAACTGCAATAACTACAAAAGAAAACAACTTATAGAAAATAAAACTTTGAACTAATAATAACCAAGAAAAATTATATTTCTCGTCAAATCCAGAGGCCTATGAAAATATATTTCTACGAAAAAAAATGTGAAAATCGCCAAGAAATGTTGATTCCTCCAAAATATGTGCTGTGTGCAAAATATGATATGTTGGGGTCATTGAATGACTGAATTATTTGCTGGCCACTCTTCTCTTTTGTTATTTTTTTGTTATTGGTATTCTTTATATGATTCTTACCATCTCCCACGAGAAGAAAATCAAGTACATTACTTTAACAAAAAAGTTACTCTCTACTAACCGGAAGCAATATGCAATACTGGAAAACAAGTACATTACATTAACAAAATTTCAAATTAGATGGACCAATGGAATTTTAATTAATTAATTTTAAATATATATTGTAGAATTAACGCCTGAAGATAGCTAAAAAATATAGCCTAAACTAGCTAGTAAGGTCAAGAAGACACAATAAAAATAATAAAAAACAAGAAAAGATCTAGATCTACATATAAACTACCAGTAACTACAAAATAGATCAAACTATAACAAAACAAAAAATTATTTTATGTGGTACTTTAACCTCGAATATCTCAGAAACCCTTCATTTTTTCGCAGTTCAAGAAGTATACATTTTTTAATTAACAATAAAGCTAATTCACATTCAATGTATATAATTTTAAAAAATCCTAACCTGTTTCAAATTGCTCTAGAATCTAAATACATAAATAAACTGTTTGTGCCAAATATAAAAGATTAACACGACACAAACGTAATAAATAAATCAACATAAAAACATAAAGATGTCGCTGACTCGATTACTTTTAAATTAGTTTAAAATATTGTTGGGAACTGAAAAAATTTTTAGAACTACTGATACTTACGCAATTATTCATTGAAATACTGTCAAAATTAGAACCATAAACTTTACATTCCACTGTTTTATGAACGCTGACGCGATTTTTCATTAAAATAAAGTCAGGTCAGCATAAAAGTTAACTGATCTAATATCGCGGATTCAATTACTCTTAAGTTAGTTGAAAGAATCGATGGGAACTAAAATATTTATTAGAGCTACTGTTACTTATGCATTTTTTTAATTGAAATACCGTCAATATTAGAACCATAAACTTTACATTCTATTGTTTATGAATGCTGGCGCGATTTTTGATTAAAATAATGTCATGTCAGCTTCAAAGTGAACTGATCTAATGTCGTTGATTCGATTACTCTTAAATTAGTTGAAAAAATCGATGGGAACTGAAATAATTATTAGAGCTACTGATACGTATGCAATTTTCCATTGAAATACCGTCAAAATTAGAACCACTGGCTTCACATTGTACTGGTTTATGAACGCTGACGCAATTTTATATTGAAATAATATAGCTGACAGCTTCAAGGTGAATTGATCTACTGTCGCTAACTCGATTCCTCTTAAGTTACTTGAAAGCATTGATGGGAACTGAAATAATTATTAGAGCTACTGATACTTATGGAAATATTGATTGAAATACTATCAAAATTAGAACCATAAACTTCACATTGTACTGTTTTAAGAACGTTGACGAGATTTTTCATTGAAATATTGTCATTCTTAGAGCTGACGGCTTCAAAGTGTCTCGATTAATCTTAAGTTAGTTGAAAGTATTAATGCTAATATACATATATTAAATTATGCTTTTAAGTATTCAATTATTAAAGCTACTGATGCTTATGCATTTTTTCATTGAAAACTGTCAAAATTAGCACTATAAGCTTTACATTATACTGTTTTATGAACGCTGACGCAATTTTACATTAAAATTATGTCATTATTAGAGCTGATAGCTTCAACGTGATCTGATCTAATGTCGCTGACTCGATTACTCTTAAGTTACTTGAAAGTATTGATGGGAACTGAAATAATTAATAGAGTACTGATACTTACGCAATTATTGATTGAAATAGTGTCCAAATTAGAACCATAAACTTCATATTATACTATTTTATGAACGCTGACGCGATTTTACATTGAAATAATGTCATTATTAGAGCAGACAGCTTCAAAGTAAACTGATCTAATGACGCAGACTCGATTACTTATAAGTTACTTCAAAGTATTAAACAGAACTGAAATATTTATTGTAGCTGATGCTTCTGCAATTTTCATTGAAATACTAACAAAATTAGAACCATAAGTTTTAAATTGTACTGTTTTGTGAACGCTGACGCGATTTTTCATTGAACCAATGTCATAATTAGAGCTGACTGCTTCAAAGCGAACTGATCTAATATCACTGACTCGATTATTCTTAGGTTATTGGAAAGTATTAATCGGAACTTAAATTATTATTAAAGCTAAGGATGCTTATGCAATTTTTCTTTGAAATACTATCAAAATTAGAACCATAACCTTCACATTGTACTGTTTTGTGAACGCTGACGCAATTTTACATTAAAATTATGTCATTATTAGAGCTGATAGCTTCAAGGTGATCTGATCTAATGTCGCTGACTCGATTACTCTTAAGTTACTTGAAAGTATTGATAAGAACTGAAATAATTAATAGAGCTACTGATACTTACGCAATTATTGATTGAAATAGTGTCAAAATTAGAACCATAAACTTAATATTACACTATTTTATGAACGCTGACGCGATTTTACATTGAAATAATGTCATTATTAGAGCAGACAGCTTCAAAGTGAACTGATCTAATGTCGCAGACTCGATTACTCATAAGTTACTTCAAAGTATTAATCAGGACTGAAATATTTATTGTAGCTGGTGCTTCTGCAATTTTTCATTGAAATACTAACAAAATTAGAACCATAAGTTTCAAATTGTACTGTTTTGTGAACGCTGACGCGATTTTTCATTGAACCAATGTCATAATTAGAGCTGACTACTTCAAAGCGAACTGATCCAATATCACTGACTCGATTATTCTTAAGTTATTGGAAAGTATTAATGGGAACTGAAATTATTATTAAAGCTAAGGATGCTTATGCAATTTTTCTTTGAAATACTATCAAAATTAGAACCATAAGCTTCACATTGTACTGTTTTGTAAACGCTGAGGCAATTATACATTGAAATAATATCATTATTAGAGCTGACAGCTTCAAAGTGAACTAATCTAATGTCGTAACTGGATTACTCTTAAGTCAGTTCAAAATATTGAAGGAAACTGAAATAATTAGTAGAGCTACTGATGCTTATGCATTTTTTTCTTGAATTACTGCCAAAATTAGCACCATAAGCTTCATATTGTACTGTTTTATGAACGCTGACGCGATTTTTCATTAAAATAATGTCAGGTCAGCATCAAAGTGAATTGATCTAATGTCACTGATTCAATTACTCTTAAGTTAGTTGAAAGAATCGATGGGAACTGAAATAATTATTAGAGCTACTGATGCTTATTTGATAAACCCCTGTTTCTACGGCACTGTGTTTACTCAGTAATTATTTGTAAATATGTGTATTGATAGTTGGTGACTCGTCGCAAAATATTAGATTTCTACTCTATTTCTACTCTAGTATAAATATAAATAAGAAAACTGATTTGCTAAGTAACACTTCAAGTTCCTATATTTTGTAATTTTGCCTTTCTTAGCATGCTCCTAAATTTATGGCAGTAAGAAAAATCAATTTTAAAGGCATTGTGATACTTTTATATAATTAAAAAAAGGTATTAACTTATATAGGGTGTCCAAGAATAAAGCGAATACTGTTATGTTTATGTCTTCTAGATTTATGCCACGAAGTTGTGGGACAACTTTTTTTAATTAGTTAAGTTAATAAACGATAATTGAATCGTTTATTTCAGAAACCAGTTAAGTGTACGTTTTCAAATTTTCTGATAACGAAGAAAAACACTATATATTTTACATTTTGTATGTGGTAATTAAATATCCAATAAAAATGAATGCCAGATTAATGGATATTGCAAAAAAATATACATTTTTATGACTGATATATCGTATTTCATAAAAATTAAAAATTTATAAAATTGTCTGTGAAAACTGAAAAAATAAAAATAAATAAATTTGTCAAAAATCTGTATAAACTAATCCAAAGAACTGTATATTTTTTTTACATTGGAGAAACTGTGGAAAACACTGAAAATTATTGTAAATTTTCGATATAAATACACTGAATGAAAAATTGACAGTAGCAATTGAAGTTTTTGTAGAAATTAATGAAATTTTGACAAAATAATTGAAAAATTTAATTAAACATTAAACACTATTACAGTAATAATTGAAATTTTTACAGTGGTGAATGGAATTTTCACAGAATAGTAAAAATTTTGATTGTAATAATTGAAATGTTGGTATAATAATTGAAATAATTATAAATTTGACAGTAATCATAGAAAATACATCATAAACCATTAGCAAATTGTTAGTTACCATTGAAAAATATGAAAATTAGAAAATAAAAATTGAGATTTTGTCAGAGGTCAATGAAATTTTGACAGGATAATTAATACTTTCACAGCATTCAATGAATTTTGACAGTAATAATAGAAATTTTGGTATAATGATTGAAATAATTATAAATTTCACAGTAAGCATTGAAAATACGACATTAACCATTGAAATATTGTTAGTTACCATTAAAAATATTTCAAAATTTGACAGCAAACATTGACATTTCACCAGTGATCAATGAAATTTTGACAGGATAATTAAGACTTTTACAGTATTCATTGAAGTTTTACACAAATAACTAAAATGTTAGTATAATAATTGAAATAATTGAAAATTTGACAGCAATTATTAAAATGTTGGCATTGATTAATGAAATTTTAACGCCCTAATTAATAATTTAAAAATTTACAATAATTAACGAAGCTTTGACAGTAATAATTAATATGTAAACATAATATTTGACAGTAATTTTTGAAACTACGACATAAACCATTGAAACAATGTTAGTTACTACTGAAAAAATTGAAAATTTGACAGTAAGTATTGATATTTTGTCGCTGATCAATGCAATTTGGACAGGATAATATTTTTTTTACAATATTCATTGAATTTTGACGGTAATAATTGAAAAGTTGGTATAATAATTGAAATTATGAAAATATGACAGCAATCATTAAAATTTTAACCTCCGGATTAATAATTTGACAGAAATAATTAAAAAGTTTACAACAACTATTGAATCTTTGATAGAAATAATTCAAATGTTGACACAATATTTGAAATTTGACAGTATTTTTTTAAACTACGACAAACCATCGAAATATTGTTAGTTACTACTGAAAAAAATGACAATAAACATTGACATTTTGCCAATGATAAATGAAATTTTCACAAGTTAATTAAAAAATATAGCTTTTAAAGTATTCATAGAATTTTGACAATAATAATAGAAATATTGGTATAATAAATTTTAAATAATCGAAAATTTGACAGCAATCACTAAAAATATCATAAACCATTGAAATACTGTTAGTTACTACTGAAAAAATTGAAAATTTGACAGTAAGAATTGACATTTTGTCAGTGATCAATGCAATTTTGACAGGATAATTAAAACTTTTACAGAATTCATTGAATTTTAACAGAAATAATGTAAATATAATAATTGAAAATATGACAGGAAATATTAAAATGTTGACATAAATCATTGAAATTTTAACGCGCTTATTAATCATGCCTTACAAATAATTTAAAAATATACAATAAATATCGAATCGTTGAGAGCAATAATTAAAGTGTTGATAGAATATTCGAATATTGGTAATGTTTGAAACTACGACATTACCATTGAAATAATGTAAGTTATTACTAAAAAAAATGAATATTGACAGTAAACGTTGACATGTTGCCCGTGAAAAAGGTAATAAGTGTTTGCACTATTTATAACCCTAAAATATGTAAACAATTCGCACTGCATTGGATTTTTTCAAGAAAACAAAAAAATCTATCTGTATATGAAAGTGTAAATGTAAAAATATGTACGAGCTATTTATCTCGAAGAAAACAGTGCAAATGGCTATAAGTAGCATAGATGTGCGCGTTAAATAATTAAATAACGAACAACTAATAATCAATATTCCTAAACAGGATTGTCCTCTACATGATACTGTGGGTAAGTAAATAATGTAACCAATGAACGATTTACCAGAATTGTAATTTATTATTACAATGAGCATCTAGTTTCAATTTCTTTATAACATGACGCTGCTTTTAATGTGAGATAATTTTTCTATTTATATTTTTTGTTAATATTAATTAATTAGATAGATAGATACTTTATTCATTTAGGCCACATTACAATAATACTCGTTTGTATAATCATCTGGTGGATATGAGCGTCAATATGAGCGTCAATACGTATTAATTTACATTACCTATCTTTAACAACAATCACAGTTGCGTAAAACAAATAAATTAAATAATTATATTCTAACAGTTTCATGATTCAAAATGCAATTCTGAAACAAACATGCTGTAAAACTCTTGCTGATTCTTGATGTGGACCATGATGAATGCGGAAATGGAGCTGAGTAAATAATTTCCTTGTTTAAATTGCGTTCTTTAAATATCCGTGAGATGGAGTCTCAAGGCCAGATAATTTGGGACGTGAATAACATATAATTTTGAAATAAATGTAACTGATAAAATACACACTTCGCGGAGATTGATGTGTATATACAAAGTGAGTGGCTTAATAAACTCGTGTGTCTTTTCCACTTTTATGTTTGTTTAAGCTAGTATATAAATTAGAATTTTCCTGAAAAACACCCTCATCATTTTCTACTATCAAATAAATAATGTTTCAAATGTTGATATAGTAATTATCACATAATACTAAATTGTTACGACCAGATAAAAAAAACTAAGAAATAATAAGAAAGACGAATAGGACCATAGCAAAGACAACGGAAAAGGAATAACACACGCGAATAAAACAAAAATAGATAAAGAAAAACATACTAAAATAAGAATGGGCACATGGAATATACGAAGCATTAAAGGTAAAGACGAAGAATTAGTAGAAGAAATGGAAAAACAGAAAATAGAAATGCTGGGAATAATAGAAACAAAAAAGAAAGGTAAATGAATCCAGATGATACTGGCTCATATGGACAGGAGTAGAAGAAAATGAAAGAGCAAGCGGAGGGGTACGAATAATCATAGCACAGGAAAGAATAAAAGACATGATAAAGGAAAGACATATAAACGAGAGGATGATGACTATTTCTATAGTCATCATGACGGAAGACTCGAACTTGACGGAAGACGAGACATGGACATGACATAATTATAGCATACGGAGAATACGAAGGCGCAAGGAAAGAGGAAAAAGATAAGTTCTACGAGAACTTACAAATAGAAATAGATGAGGGAACTGAAAACATAATAATAATGGGAGACCTAAATGGAAGAGTTGGAAATCAGAACGTTGGACTAAATGAAATCCTGGGAAACATAATAATAGCAAACACAAAATTCAAACACAAAAATATACATAAATTCACGAGAACTCAACCATCTAGAAATGAGAGATCCATAATTGACTGCGTCCTAATAAACAAAAATAACTGGAGCAAAATAAAGGACATAAAGGTATAAAGAGAAGCAGAAATCGGAAGTGACCACCACTTGCTAAGAATGGACATGCAATGGAAACATAAACTAAGACCAGACAAAAGATGAAAAAAAGTGAAAGAGAAGATAAGATCTTACAAACTAAAAGAACCACAAGTACAAGAAAAACATCGGTATATATTACAAAGAAAGTTCAAGGAAAAAGAGAAAGAGAAATTACTGGACATAGAAAGGGAATGGGAGGCATTTAAAAATAGTATACTGGAGTGTGGTGGAACAACAAAAACAGAAAACAAAAAGGTGAAGAAAACAGAATGGTGGACAGAGAACTAAAGAACAAAATTAAAGACAAAAAGGATAAATTGAGGTTTTCTTGCAGACCAATAGAAGAGAGGACTATGAAGAATACAAAGAAAAAAGAAACGAAGTAAAACAACAAGTAAAACAAGCAAAACAAAAATCATTGACACAATTTGGATAAACAATGAATGTGAACTACATAGAAAATCAAACACTATTTTACGGAACATTACAACAACTAAAACAAAGAAAAGATCACAACATGATGAACATAAAAGACAAAGACGGAAGAATAATTACAAATGAAGATAAAATCATGGAAAGATGACGACAGTATTTCGAAGAGCTTACCAAAGAGGAAACAGAAGAGAACGAATCACAAGAAGGTAAGGAAGAGAAACAAGATAAATTGAATAAGGTGAAGATGGAGAAGATAAAAGAAATGGAAGTAAAAGAAGCAATAAGAAAACTAAAAAACGGAAAGGCGAAGGCAGTACACGAGTAACAGCAGAAATGTTGAAGTACATAGGAGAGGAAGGAATAACACAATTAACACACCTACTGAATGAATAATAGAGAACGAAAACACACCAAGAGAATGGAACACGGGAATAATACTCCCTATTTATAAAGAAGGAGACAAAAGCAACTGCACAAATTACAGAGGAATTACATTAACAAGCATACCGAGCAAGATCCTGACAAGAATCTTAGAAATAAGGCTAAGAAACAAACTAGAAGAAACGATAGAAGATAATCAGAGGGGTTCATAAGAGGGAGAGGCACTTAAGACCAGATCTTCATCTTAAGACAACTAAGCGAGAAATAATAATAAAAATAACAAATAAAATAAAGTAATTAAAAAAAAAAACTAATAAAAAAACACAGAAAGGTCCATTTGATTTGTGGACCTGGTAAAGGCATTTCACAGAATCAACAGAGAGGACATTTGGAAAGAACTAGAAGAGAGAGGAGCGGAAGAGGCAATGATAAATGTAATAAAAAATATGTATAGTGAAAACAAAAACAAAGTAAGAACAAACAATGAAGAATTAAGAACATTCGCCACAAAATAAAGGACTAAAACAGGGATGCGTGCTGAGCCCATTGCTAATTACAATAGTAATGGACAAGGCAATGAAAAAGGCAAAAAATATATGAGGCCGCTACAGATCGGATTCTGAAAAATGGAAAGAATACGGCTAGCAGATTTATTATTCGCTGACGAGATGGCTATAATTGCAGAAACAGAGGAAGACCTTCAACACAATATGGAAACATTGCACAAAGAACTAACGGAAATTAACATGAAGATAAACCTTGATAAAACGAAGACCATGATAATAACAAAGGAGAAGGAAAACACGAAATGAAGTTACAAGGAAAGAAGTTAGAACAAGTTGAACGCTACATATATCTAGGGACTATAATAGAGAGTAACGGAAAAATAGAAAAAGAAATAGACGATAAAGTAAGCAAAACAGGAAAGATTTTTAATATGCTGAAAAATACATTTTTCAACAGGAAATAAATAGCAAGCAACACAAAAATAGAAATCATCAAAAAAGTTATATGACCAACACTAACGTATAGCAGCGAATCGTGGACTATGACAGGAAAACAAAAAATAGGATTAAAGCGACGGAAATAAGATTTCTCAGAAAAATTGAAAATAAGACCAGAAGGGACAGGATAAAAAAACGAGACGTACAGAAATAACCTAAAGATAAGACCAATCAATAATTAAATAAAAGAAGGACAGATGATATAGTTTGGACATATCTGCAGAATGAGCAAGGAAAATATTACCAAGAGAGTATATACGGCAAGAGCAACAGTGAGAAATCATAGAGGAAGACCAAGAAAATGGTGGAATAACACAAGAGAAGAGGCGAGGAAAAAATAGAGTTCCTGGGTGGAGCTAAAGGAACGGACAAAGGATAGGAAGAAGTGGAGGGAATACTATCGGACAGAATAAATGTAAATGTGAATACTATATTGTAAAAGAAAGCCTACACCGAAAGGTAGAAAGGTGGCTGATAAAATAAAATAATACTATTGTGGTATACATTTTTATTTAAGAAAATGCAAAAATCACATGTAAAAATGAAATATGTTCTAATGTAAATATGGTTTTAAGGGTTTGTCAATTAAATGTCTTCTTGACAGTAGCTATCAGAAAAAGTGTTGTATCAATTTACACCAACTTTTACAATGCCTAATTTATTTGAAATAGATAAATTGTAAAACAGTCTCCCGCCTAGAAAATGGTTATGCAATTTTGAATTAAGAACAGTTTCAAACTGCGACATAAGTGAAAATAAAACGTCATTTTTTTTTAAATTCCGCTTTAGTTGTAGACCAGCTATTTATGGTATACGTGAATAAAGTCGAATTTTATCCACGAAAAAACAGTTTAGAGCAAGAGGCGAAACGAGTGCGATAATGTTTTCGAGTGGATAAAATTGCTTTATTCGAGTGTATATACAAGATTTTTTCCAATTCGGTATCAGAATTGAAGAATTTGCGTGAAGTGTCACATTGTCAGGTGACCACGAAAATTTCAAGGATAGTGCGAATTTGCCTATTTTTTTTCTTTATTCATGTTGTCAATGGTTATTGTGTATAAAGTGAAAATGTAAACATTTTATTCACCCATTCGATTAAAGTGTAGTTTTAACGATGAGATTCAATATACATAATGAGCACTTTAATAATGCGAATTGGAAAAAAAATGACTTTATTTTATTAGTTAGTATGATAAGTTCAAGCACTCATATGGATAGTCGACTAAGCTCTTTAGCTACTAATGCTAATAAAAATGTGATTTATCTTGCAGAAATGTTAATGTGATGTACTTTCTAACCGTTTTTAGTAGCTAGTAAGGTTTCGAAGCTAATTTGGCTGAAAATATTTTAACGTTTTTATTAAATTCTGACATTTTCTTCTGACAACTGATGATATACACCTCTTAGCTAACGTCACAAATAGTTACCAAGCTTTCCTAAATCCGCTGGTGAATTAAGAACTTTTAATTACTGTTTGATCTGGATAGTTGTGATTTTGGTCCTAACAGCCAGTGCATTTGTCGCAGCTTCTCTCCGAGTTGTAATCTTTTTTTCCATTTGTGTGTTTTCCAAGTCAATCTTCTGTCCAGATGAATCCCAAGATATTTAACTACTTTTTCTTGAGTGATTTGTTTGTTGTTTAGTGTTACGGGAGGACACATTTCTTTTCTGAGCGTAAACGTTATGTAAGTCGATTACCTCTCATTGGCTTTTATACGCCAAATTCTTAGCCAGTTTTGGATAGGTTTAGGTGTTGCTGGAGGATATTGGAGGCCTTAGTTCGATTGACTGTTGTTTGCCTCATTGTTGGTAAGTCTGTAACGGTCCCGAAATAGCGTTGGCCGAAACGGCATTTTAATAATTAGTTGGCGTATAGACCTGCACGATAGGCAACCGTGGTCGCATTTTTTTGTTGTGGTGACGCGTTTCCCCGTGAGCGATTTTTAACATTCGCCGGCGGAGCGCCGCCATGAGGCAGAACTCAATTGACTCGTGTCCAGTACAGATCGTGCCAGAAGGACCGTTGAGCTAAGGTTTCATCCATCCGGTTTACGGGAATAATCAACGGTTCTCAGCTAACCACCCTTGAGGGGGATTGAGGCACCGAGTACGGGGCAGAGAACACGCTCATAACACCTGAGTAAGTAGTTATTTCTTCTCTTCTTCGTGAAGCCACGTGTCCGGCCATTTTGATTAAGGCCATGTGCTTCCAGGCGTTTGGCTACGGGCTACGCAGCTCGGCCAAAACCACTCTTGGCTGGAGGCCGCGGACCAAGCCCAGGTGCCTACGACGCAAGCCGTCGCCATTCCGGGAGCTGAACCCAGCCACCAGCGAGACCCTCAGGAACACAGGCCAGAGATCCCAATATATATTTTTTTTTTGTGTGCTCGATTGAGCCACTTTTCTGGTTATTCTTTTGTGTGTAAATTGCGTTTACGTGTTTCGTGTCGTACGTGTCTTGCGCTGTGTACGAGAAAGGTTGCTCCCTCGGCCCTTTCAATCGCGCGATTAGGAGCTTATTTTATTCGGCCGAATAGGGTAAACCCTGCGCGAAAGGGTGGCGTTCGGAGGTATTTTTTTTTTCAGGAGCGCGGACACGGTGTCCGTCATTTGTGTGTGTGAATAAACGCCGATATTACACTACAAACTCACACCTGTTATTTTTTGTTCCCCCCGCGTTTTCTCATTTACAGTTTTCTATTCTCACTGCGAGATTTAAACCTGGTGGTGTTGGCGCCAAACGGTCAGCGTTGTGACAGTTCGTGATTTCTGAACTTCGCTGACTGTCTGTCGTCCACCCACGCAGGTAGGGTGGAGCCACCCTTGCGACGAAGTAGCAACGAGGTAAAATTACGTGGAGCCTTTTTTTAACCCCCCCACTCTCTGACACCGAGAGCCTGGCCCTCGTTACTACTTCGAAGGGACCCTCCACTCGCTCCACGGCCTAACGCGCCGACTGCCCTTCAGGTACGTCACAAGTCTGCTGTGTAGATAATGTACAGCATTGGGCCGAGCACACTTTCTTGGGGGACTCCAGCGTGTATGAGGTTTAGTGGTGAGTATTCTTGAGTATATGAGTATCTGAGTATTCCTGAGTATCTTGGAACTTTACTTGAAATAGGCGGTCGCTGAGATAGAAAGCCTTTCTGGAAATTCTTGTGCTTTGTGGAAATTCTCTTTTCAGTTTATATAGTAGTCCAGGGTGCCATACCTTGTCAAACGCCTGGCTGTGTCCAGGAAGGCAGCTAAACAATATCGTTTTGTCTTAAAGGTTTGATTAATTTTTTGCACTACAAGATGAATTTGCTCAACTGTTCCGTGGTGTTGCCTAAATCCAAACTGGAAGTTCGGGATTCGGTTTCTATCGGCAAGGATCGGCTTCATGCTTTTGAGCAGTATTTTTTTTAAGAGCTTAGATAAGATAGGAAGTAGACTTATAGGTGGGTATGATTCTGGCTGATCTGTTTTTTTTTTCCGGGCTTATAGATCATCAGGATTTGTGCCACTTTTCATTGTGCAGGATAGGTTCCAAGTCTTATGGCACTGTTAAAAAGGATTGCCAGCTTTCGGATACCACTTGGTGGGAGTTCCTTTAGTATTTCTCGTAGTCTTCGTTTATGGTACTGGTTGAAGGGAAGGGAAGGGAGTGCCTTTTCCTTCGGGCTTCTTGCTCAGTTCTCATTTGATTTGATCGGAGGTATTGAGTTTTGTGGTCGTTTTATCTTCTTGGTTGCCTTCCAGAGTGAGCAGTCGTTAGTTGCGTTGGGAGATAGTCTTCCGAGGTAGTCTTGAATGTATTGGTTTTTGATGTCTTATAACATTTCTTTTAATTCTTTGGTAGCCCGATTTAGTTTGGTCTTATCTAGTGGATGCCTCGTGTGATTCAATGGCTTACGAAGATTTCGTTTTTCATTGATATTTTGTTTCACAAGCTGGGGGCAGTTTTCAGAAGTTTCTTGTTGAATGTTGCCTGGGGTAGAATCCCAAGCTGAGGTTTGTATTACCAGATTGAGTTTTTCCACAGCTTCGTTTAAGTCATGTCTGATTTCTTCCAAATTTCTTTCTTCTTTTCCTTTTCTCATTTTGTTTGGTCTTCTTTTATATGGACTTTTTCGATGGGTATCTCTCTGAGCTTCGACTTCTTTTTCATTACAATCGCTTTGTCGCTCTCCTTTTTTAGTTTTTCTAAACATGTCTTTTCGCCAATTTTGTAGGCTTCCTTGATCTCCACCTCTACCTCTAGTTGCTCCTTGATAAAGTCTCCCATTGCCTCTTTTAATATTACTCCTTCATTTGTGTCAATTTTCACGCCAGTCATTATAATTTTTTTCTTTCTTTTCTCTTTTTCAATTCTCTCTATACTATTCTTTAGTATTTCCAGTTCATTCTTTATTTTCCCGTTTTCCCTCTTGATTTCCTCAATTTACCTCCTCAGGTTCGCAGTCTCAGATTGTAATTATTTCAGTTCCTCATTGGTTTCTTTCCGTTCTTCCCTCACTTGATATAATTCTATTTTAACTTCCTGTAAAAAAACTAACAATTTCTTTAAATATATTTTTACTGCTACTTACGCTCCATTACAATTTTTATGGAAAAGTCTGAAATAAATAAAATTTATCTTTATCATTGTGCATTAATGTGAAAAAAACCGTACTAAATTATTCTCAAAAAATAAATAAAATGTAATTTTATCATTTTGCTATTAATATGCAAAACATACTGAATTACTTATAGTTTTGAAAATAAATAGTATTTCAACGAACGTACAGAATTCGTAGAAAAAGTGGAGTATCATATTTTTAGCAATTTTATTGATTTCCATAAGCTTTAACAAATAAATCAATCTGGTACAAAATATTTATAAGGCATCGCCGTTTTCAAATCAATATTTTCCTCATCCATTCCTTCAAACGGATCCCTAGGAGTCGTTATTGGAAGATCCCTTATTATTATTGCTGTGATGCTCTCGTGCACCCATTTCTCGGGTTGATCAGCGTTCACCACGCAAGCAGTACCTCCTGAATATTTACGAAGAGCACCATATTGCGTGCAATAGTACTGGAGCTAAAGTAGAAAATAAAATTGTCATGCTATGTTTTTTTCAATGTTGTGCTTATTTTTCAAAGATGTTTGAAATAACCACCACTATAATTTATATATAATAAAACTAAACTTTGATGAATTATAGTAATTATTTCCAGTACTTAGTATTTCCAGTACGTATCAATAAATAAAAATAACTGAAGCAAAATAAAGGACATAAAGGTATCAAGACAGGCAGAAATCGGAAGTGACCACCACTTTCTAAAAATGGACATGCAATGGAAACATAAACTAAGACCAGATAAAAGAAGAAAAAAAAGTGAAAGAGAAGATAAGATCCTACAAACTAAAAGAAACACAAAAACAAGAAAAATGTCGGTATATATTACAAAGAAAGTTCAAAGAAAAAGAGAAAGAAAAAAGACTGGATATAGAAAGGGAATGGGAGGCATATAAAAATATTATACTGGATGCTGCAAGAGAGTGTGGTGGAACATCAGAAATAGGAAACAAAAAGGTGAAGAAAACAGAATGGTGGACAGAGGAACTAAAGAACAAAATTAAAGACAAAAAGGATAAATGAAGGAAATACTTGCAGACCAATAGAAGTGAGGACTATGAAGGATACAAATAAAAAAGAAACGAAGTGAAACCACAAGTAAAAGAAGCAAAACAAAAATCATTGACACTATTTGGAAAAACAATGAACGAGAACTACAGAGAAAATCAAAAGCTATTTTACGGAACATTAAAACAACTAAAACAAAAAAAAAGAGTACAACATGATGAATATAAAAGACGAAGACGGAAGAATAATTACAAACGAAGATAAAATCATGGAAAAATGGCGACAATATTCCGAAGAGCTTAGCAAAGAGGAAACAGAAGAGAACGAACTACAAGAAGGTGAGGAAGAGAAACAAGATAAGTTGGATAAGGTGAAGATGGAGAAGATAAAAGAAAAGGAAGTAAAAGAAGCAATTAGAAAACTAAAAAACGGAAAGGCGCCAGGAGTAGACGAAGTAACAGCAGAAATGTTGAAGTATATGGGAGAGGAAGGTATAACACAATTAACAGAACTACTAAATGAAATAATAGAGAACGAAAAAACACTAAGAGGATGGAACACGGGAATAATACTCCCTATTTAGAAAAAGGAGACAAAAGAAACTGCACAAATTACAGAGGAATTACATTAACAAGCATACCGAGCAAGATCCTGACAAGTATCTTAGAAATAAGGCTAAGAAACAAACTAGAAGAAACAATAGAAGATAATCAGGGTAGGTTCAGAAGAGGGAGAGGCACTCAAGACCAGATCTTCATATCTTCACGAAATAAAGTTACAACGAAGGAAGTTAGAACAAGCTAAACACTACACATATCTAGGAACTATAATAGAGAGTAACGGAAAAATAGAAAAAGAAATAGACGACAAAGTAAGCAAAACAGCAAACAATTTTAATATGCTGAACAATACATTTTTGAATAGGAAACAAATAGCAAGCAACACAAACATCGTCAAAAAAGTTATAAGACCAACACTAACGTATCGCAGCGAATCGCGGACTATGACAGGAAAGCAAAAAAATAGGATTAACGCGATGGAAATGAGATTGTTCAGAAAAATTGAAAATAAGACCAGAAGGGACAGAATAAGAAACGAGACATACAGAAATAACCTAAAGATAAGACCAATCAATGATAAAATAAAAGAAGGACATATGAGATGGTTTGGACATAGCTGCAGAATGAACGAGGAAAGAATTACCAAGAGAGTATATGAGGCAAGAGCAATAGGGAGAAATCATAGAGGAAGACCAAGAAAAGAGTGGAATAACAGAATAAGAGAAGATGCGAGGAGAAAATGGAGTTCCTGGGAAGAGCTAAAGGAACGGACAAAAGATAGGAAGAAGTGGAGGGAAATACTATCGAACAGAATAAATGTAAATGTAAATGTATGATGTAAAAGAAAGCCTTACACCGGAAGGTAGAAAGGTGGCTGATTAAATAAATAAAAATTCTTTAATGTATATTACCTCAGCATTTATAATATCACTCTTGTCTTTTGGATGAAGCTTCAATACCTTTGCAGTAATATCATCGATACCAATCTCCATGTCGAGCATATTTACAGATCCGGTATGAACATTTAGACGCCTTGTAGTTATTCTCTCGTGGCATAGATTTAAGTCGCACTCAAGGAAAATCACCCTAAAATTGATATTGAAGAAAATTCAAACATATTTCCTACATTACATTATTATTACTATTAGTACTAGACAAATGTTATAAGATAGTTCAAGGATTTTGTCAATGTTTTATTTTCAAAAATCGATCGATTGGTTTTCAAAATATCTTGCTTAGTGTTATATTACCCAATTTATTAAAATGGTATATCATACTATTTTCGTTCGGGCGTATAAGTACGGGCCGATGTTGCAGTTCTGTTTATATAAACTCAAGGCCAAGTTACCACTCAGACCCTTTCGAAGGGAACAAACGCGTTTGAAGCGCATTAAGTGCGTGTCACCAAGCGAAGCCGGCGGTGACACATTACTAGCATAGTTTCAATAAAGTTTTATTGTTTAGTGTCCGTATGGATAAATTGAAGGTGAGTGATTGTGTGGTTGAGTTGAGTTGAGGTTGACCCATCGGTGTCCCATTCTCCCAGAAGATAACATGGATGTTGGGTTGACCAATTATTACTCGGGTCAACAAATATGCTGAGTCATTGTATGGTTGTGGAGAGTTGAACTCGGGTCAATAAGTATAGTGAATCATTGTATAGTTGTGGAGAGTTGAACTCGGGTCAACAAGTATAGTGAGCCATTGTATGGTTGTGGAGAGTTGGACTCGGGTCAACAAGTATGGTGAATCATTGTCTAGTTGTGGAGAGTTGAACTCGGGTCAACAAGTATAGTGAGTCATTGTATTGTTGTGGAGAGTTGAGGTTGACCTATCGATAAACAATTGACCAAGGATAATTGTTTCACCGTAATTAATCAAGGATATTGGGTTGACCAATTATTACTCGGGTCAACCAATAGAATTGTCTCACTGAGTTGTAAACTCACGATCACTCTTCTAATTGTTACAGAATGACGGTCGTTGGAAGGAGCAAAAGAAGAGAGCGATTGCCATATTTTATTATACGATTATATAACCTTTTATATTTTTGTATCATTAGTTTGTATTAAATAAATAAGTTTCATTGATGCAAATCCCATTGTTTATTAATCGACGTCTTGACAATAGAAATAATTACCTATCATAAGAATAATACAGCAGAATTAGTATTGAAACTGTTTTTATGGATTAAAAATAGTCAGTATTAAGCTAAAGGTAATTCGCCGGCCTAACAATATCTGAATTGGGTTAACAATATCAGAAGTGGCAAAAGTTCAGCTAACATTAGAAATTTTTGATCGGTCGCCATTTTGTTATTTGATAAAATAGAAAATAACTGTAAATACAAATGTTTTAGAGAACCGAAAGCGCATGTTGATCTCGTTCGAAAGGGGAGGAGCTAACTTACATGGCAGTGTGACCAACATAGCAAAACACTAAGACACTTACTTTCTGGATACGCCTCGTGTATTCGGTAGCTAAACTTTTTTTAATTTTTTTTATTTGAAATTATTTTTAACTTTATTTTTAATTGAGAATTTATTATTGTAAACGGCTTTATTATTATTACCAACGTTTAGTTTCCTTTGAAAGTGAACTTTTGATGTGTTGAATTAGTCTTTTTAAGTTTGATTTTTTACGCAATAATATGATGACACTCTTTTCTTTCAAAATAAAAATTGATAAAGTAGGGTTACCATATAAAATTTTCAAGTTGGCCTTGAAATGACCTTTAAAGTCATGTTCAAGGTCTAGTTCAGTCTAGATCAAAATCATCATCACATTGACCCTTGTAGCCATACAACTTTTGTAAGGGTCAATGTTCGCTATCGAATATACCTTTGGAGCGTATTGACGTGGATTGATTAAAGTGGCCTACCCTGTATATTAACTAAATATTGTCATTACATTAGACTTTCTTAAAACTAATTTATGTACTATTGTATAATTAAGTTACCTATTTGGAGGAGTTTCTAAAAAGTCGATGTATTTAAAGTCGTTAACGCAGAAAGGGTATCCAGTCAAGACCCATCCATTTTTTAGACAGTCGGCGTCCAAAAGGCGCTTGTTCAGGACTTGAGCTAGAAGCTCTGAATGAAAGCAAGTACTGTCACCTTGACTTCGGAGTTGATTGCCGATATCGGTCTGTGAGATCCATGCTTGGCATAATAGATACTCAAAGTCGACTAAAAAATAAGTATATAATTTACTATTTGTACACTGGACATAAGGCAGCACCGTGCATAATTTTTGCTAAGTGCTACCTCTTATGTCTTCCAAAATGCAGGCGCAGATGGGCAATAATAATAATGCCCCTCTCCTCTCATCGCCCGCATAACTAGTAATAGTTCAGGGGCCTATGGTAAAATAAAATGTAATTGGGTCAGAATTCTCTGTCAAAAATTATGACAGTAACCAATTACGCCATAGGTGGAGGAGTAGTACAGATTATTATTATTATAATTATTATTATTATTAAAATAATTGAGCGAAAGCAACATAACATGTTTGATAAATACATCTATTGCTGCTCATTTTTTAGGTTATGGTGAGCGCATCGTCAACCTACAGTGTGTTTCACTACAAATAGTTACACCTCAGTAACGTTTTTTTATTTTTTTATGGATTTTAATAGTATATTATTTCACGTGGAGGAGAAGTGAGACACTTTTTTTATTCGAATTCAAATATGAGGCGTTCACAGCTAAAATTGATCAAGTCTATAAATTATAGTTTTGAGATAATCAATGTTGAAGTTTATTCACACTAAAAATGAATCTTAAAGTGATTTAGAGGGTATTTTTCTGTTTATTGTTGTAGTACGAGGACTAACTTAAGTATGAGTTATACTTAATTCAGATGGATAATGATTTAGAAGGTAATTTTCTGTTTATTGTTGTAGTAGGAAGACTAACTTAAATATGAGTTATAATTACATTAGAATTTACTGGACTTCCACTTTTGCCCAAAAATGTTTTTAACATAAGGTTGATCAAATGAATAAACACAGTGTGAAATGGAAATATTTTATTACTTTTTTATACCTGTATCATAAAATAGTCTAAACAGTTTTGAATCAAGCTTTAAGTGGCATTATCAAATAGAGGTTTGTCATAATCTGATTCTGCAATATCCTCATTCCGGGATGTTTGTGACCTAGTGGCAGTTTCTGTCCGTAGGCTTTTGAAATGGGCGTGGGTATTCAGGGGAAGAAATGGTAAATGTGAAAGCATTTTGTAACGGTCCGGTTTTGCCTCCGACGGAAACTGTCTTGATTGTTAATTGCGCGCCTGGATCGCCACCGTAGGCAACCGTTACACACACGCTTTTTTAAACGTGACGTGTTTCCGTTATGCGTGTGATTTTTAAAATCGTCGGCGAGGCGATGCCATGAGGTAGAAGCTAGTCACCTTCCCTAGAGTGCAGACGTGTCACGAGGTCACAGTTTTTCTTTGGTATATCACCAACCGGTTTCCGGGATTCAAAACGTGTCCTCATTTAACCACCCTAAAAGGAATTGACGGCACCAGGCACAAGGCAAGGGAGGGTACTGTACGACTCAACTCAACACGCTCAAAACATCAGAGTAAGTGATTAAACCCGACATTTTTCTTTTCGTAAAGACACGTGTCCGGCCATTGTTACTAAGGCCATGTGCTTTACAGGCGTTTTTTTGGGTAAGGGCTAAGGTAACCCAGCCAGCCTGGTTCTTGGCAAGGGGCGACGACCACCCTGCCAGAGTTAGCTGAAGACCGCAGCTAGTGGCGACATCCAGTTTCGAGAGCCGAGCCCAGAACCGCCAGCGAAATCGCACACGAGGAACACAGGCCAGATCTTGATATATTTTTTTGTTCTCATTTGTCGCTTTAATTTCGTTTGATATATCGTTTTTTTCTTTTGTGTAAAATTTGCGTTGCGTGTTTCGTGCCGTACGTGTTTTGCGCTTTTGTAAGAAAAAGGTGGCTTCGACGGCCCTTCGCATCGCGCGATTACGTGTTCGCGGGATTCGGCCGAATCTAGTGGACCCAGCGTGATAGGGTTGCGGACGGAGGGATTTCTTTCAGGAAGCGTAGGCACGGTGTTCTGTCTTTTGTGTGAATAAACGCAGGTATTTTACACAACAAAATTCACACCTGTTATTTTTTATTCCCCCCACGTTTTCTCAATCGGGCATTCTTTCCAGTTTAACTTCCTATTCTCATTGCGAGATTTAAATCTGGTGGTGTGGGCGCCAGATGGTCAGCCGTTGCGACAGTTCGTAATTTCTGAACTTCGCTGACTGTCTGCCGTCAACCCACGCAGGTAGGGTGGAGCCCCCCTTTGCGACGAAGTAGTGGCGAGGTTAAAATTACGTGGAGCCTTTTTTAACCACCCCACTCTCCGACACCGAGAGCCGGCCCTCGTCGCTGCTTCGAAGGGACCCTCCACTCGCTCCAAGGCCTAACGTGCTGATTGCCCTTCAGGCACGTCACATATCTTTTGCAGGAACTTTAAAATGCAAGTTAAACTTAGTAGAGATAACATTATAGTAACACTTTTGTTTCAAAACTTTCCTTCACTTTGGCATTTCTCAACGTATAAGTCGTACATTTTTTTAATATTTAAATCAGGGTTAAGATACTTCCTTTCCGGATTTTTTTTTCTTCTATAGAGGCTCTGATACGCTGGAAAAGATTTGATATGTGCTACTATTTCGGAATCATCAAGTTTATTAATTGGAGCTTTTTTACTACGCGAATCAATGACGTCATGAATTTCAGACTTTGATATGCACCTATAAATCCTACCATGGCTAAGCTGATGAGTTTGAAGTTTGATGAAAATACTTTTTGCATACCGTTTGAGAATTGGCACCATCCCTTAAATTGTATACAATACAAAATACAATATAATTGTATACAATACAAAACATTATTTTCACTAACACTTCCATCTCATATTCGTTTACGTTCCACTGTAACTCACCACTGAACTCCTAATATACACATTTTCTTTGCTGAAATCTCCAAAATGATTGAAATATGCGCTTTCTTTCGTCCACTGTGAATTTTTGGTTACAATTCTTTTTTCAGTGACATGCGTTTGTAAAGCACTTTTTTTTAAATTTCCTTGCATTTTACTGAATGGTAAACAACTCCACTGTTTCTTAAATTCCGCCTTTTCCTTTTTTTCCAAGTGTCTCTTTTTTTCTTTCTTTTTCTACCCCTTTCTTTATTTGCCTGCTCGTCTTCTTGAATAGGCCTACTTTGCCCAGGAATTGACGAAGAAGAAGCTGCGATTAGTTTCACCTGGCTTGAGTCGGAGTTATTTTGAAAGAAAAAGTATGTTTGATCTCCTTTTTTGTCAATAAGTTTCTGATATACAACATAATAAATTTCAGAATAATTATGGATAAGCAACAGTGAAAATGATAAAAAACAGAACATCAAATCAATCATAATGCATTCAGAAGAGTTTATGTTATAATTTGTTGTGTTATCATACTTTACCATCAGATTCTGAAGTAGTTAATTCATTTTGCGAAGGCACATAGTCTACGGATGAATCAGAAAAGTCCACACAGTCACCTGAATCCATTATTTTGTTTTGCCAACCAACACGTGCACAAATACACAAACAAAAACCACGTGCTACGATTTTGGGCTTGAACCATTTTAGCGGGGAACTTTTATGATAGTTTTTCCAGGCTAAAGAAAACTACTGACATCTGTAAGAAAATAGCAACAGCACGGACTTGGTGGCAACAAATATTTTTTTTAATACTTTTGGACTTGATCCACTTTAGTTCTGAACGCCTCATATGTTATTAAAACTGACATGTGTCTGTTCAAAATTTAATCATTCCATAATCCCTAATATTATAAACTAATTTCATTATATACTAATTTTGCCATAATATATTAGGAGCATTTTTGATAATTATAAAGATATACAGGGTGTGAATACTAAGTTGTAACACCCGAAAATGGCAGTTAGAACTCATTGAAACAAACAACTTTTCTTAGTTAAAATTTTTGAATTGGAGCCCAAGTTCATAGTTATTGGCGTTCTTTTGTTTTTCGAAAAATCGTCATTACTCCCTTATTTTAAGGAATATTTAAAAAATTCAAAAACGTTCAACATTCGCTTTCGGTTCTCTAAAACATTTGTATTTACAATTATTTTCTATTTTATCAAATAACAACATGGCGACCGATCAAAAATTTCTTTGCAAGATATTTTGAAAACCAATTGATCAATTTTTGAAAACAAAACATTTATAAAATCCTTGAACTATCTTATAACATTTGTCTGTTTTGATAATTATGCACTTTTATACAGAAATTATGCAAAATACGCACACAAATGATAAACGTGACAGAAACTTTTCAATATGAAGCAGAAATTTCTGAAGAACAAGATCAAAAAGTATTTAAATTTGAACGTACAAAATAGAAAACACGTGCCTCAACTTGTTTAATGGCCTAACTTAAGGTTAGCTTACTTTGTTTTAAATGATTGTTGCAGTTTGTTAAAATTCATCTTGTAATTCAATTTGAATAATAACTTTTTTGGACAGATCGAAAAAAATGTTTCGGACAAATGTTATAATATAGCTTAAGGATTTCATAAATGTTTTATTTTCAAAAATCAATCGAGTGATTTTCAAAATATCTTGTTTCAAAAATTTTCTTCGGTCGCCATTTTGTTATTTGATAAAATAGAAAATAATTGTAAATACAAATGTTTTAGAGAACCGATAGCTCATGCTGAACGTTTTTGTATTTTTTAAATATTTCTTAAAATAAGGGAGTAATGACGATTTTTCGAAAAACAAAAGAACGCCATTAACTATGAACTGGGGCTCCAATTCAAAAATTTTAACTAAGAAAAGTTGTTTGTTTCAATGAGTTCTAACTGCCATTTTCGGGTGTTACAACTTAGTATTAACACCCTGTACAATGACTAAGACAAAGCTCTTGAAACAAGTCTACTAAAATTCTACTCTTACTGTGAATGATATTCAATTTCGTTTGAAGCAACTTAGCCTGGGTCTTCCTCCCACATCCTCTTGGACCAAGAAGTACCACTCTTGGTTGTTTCGGACCGCTCTCAATTTTCTCTATGTTTATAAGATTCATACACATATTTACAACGTCTTCAATTAAATATTCCTGTAGATGAACCTCCTAAAACCCATGTCATTAAAAACATATATTTCCTAGGGATTAACTTACAATTAGCTTCTTTTGGTAAACCTCTTTAATGCCGTAAATTGCTCTTCGATAATCGGGCCAATGCACTGATACATTACAATAAAGAAGGTCTGTTAGTTTCGGGCTGTAAGGCGATATTAAGTACAACACGTGTGTTGCAAGTATGCCGATGTCAATAAGTTTCTGGGCTTGCTTCTTATTCTTGATGCAATCTTTAACAAATGTATATAGTAGATATAACATATTTAGCACACACTATTGACATGTATGAAGCCTTTTAAAAAAATTAAACATTGGGTTATGCACCAAATTGTAATTTTCGCAAATAAATAACATATTATATTAATAATAGTATTCAAATGTGTGTGGATCCAACCTGAGTAATGTTTATGCACTCTCAGGTGTAGGGTAATAAAACCTTTTTGTTTTGATGAACTAGTTTCGGCTTCGGAACCGCCATCAGTATTCAAATCTATTTAATTAAAATTACATTTTAGTTACAGGAGACAAGTTTTTGGTTTATTACTTACAGTCAATATATGTTCAAATCTGAAGGTGTTTTCATATATCGTGTGTATATATCGTGTATTTCCTGAGTACATGTAAGATGATTGTGTGAAAAGTAATGATTATGAGTCTAATAGTTTGCTGAAATTTGTCGACATGGGTCTAGTTTTGCGTTATTTTCTTATGACTTTATATATTCATTAGGTAAAATTGTGACTGCTGTCTGACGTTTATTTAGTAAACACTGAAGTTAAATTTAGAAAGGATGATAATGGATTGGATGATGAAGTAAAAATGAAGTAAAAAAGTTTGAAGTTGTGACGTTTTTTTTAAATTTTCTTTCGCTCTGATGCGTAATTTACGGCTTGTTTCTCCTACGTATATCGCATTGCAGTCATTGCATGTGATTGTATGTAGTCCATTTCTTTCTAGGGAATCTACTATTTGATCTGATTTGAATATTAATATGTTGCCAATGGTGTTTTGGTTTTTGATAGCAGGGGTGATATTGCAAGATTGTAACATTTTTATGATCGGTCTATGGTATGTGCCTTGGTAAGTTAATATGCTGTAAATTTTATCTGAGGGATATTCGTTGGAGGTTGTATCCTTTGCGGTTAATTAATTTATTGATGGTTTTGATGGGGAAATCGTGATTGTAAACTAGATTTAATTAGATGATTTTTCCTGCACTGAAATTTTGTTTGTTTAGACTTTAGAGGGATGTTATATAGGCGATGGATGTGATGGTGGAAAATTACTAATTTATGTGTGTGATGGTGAAATGATGAGTAGTGTATGATATTGTCTGTGTGTGTGTGTGTGTGTGTGTGGGTATGCGGTATATGTTGTATTGGAATGTATTTAGATGTATTTATTCTGCATTTAGTATTATATTTAAATCTAGGAAATGTAGGCTGTAGATAAATGTTGTTTCGACGGTGAATTTAATTTTTTTTTTAAATAAATGGTGGTCGGAAGAAATAAACAAGGCATATATAGTATACAATAACAGTAAAGGCAAAAAAAGATAAATGGAAAACCTACATAAGAACAGGAAAAGAGGAAGATTATAGGAAATATAAAACAGCAAGCAAAGAAACGAAACGCAAAATCAAGATAGCAAAGCAACAAACATGGAAAGAGTTCGGAAAGAAAATAAAGGAAACGTTCACAGAAATCCAGAAGATATTCTACAGCACAATGAAACAAATGAGGAACATAAAACCCCGAAACAAATTAACATAAAAGATAAAAATGGAATTACAATAACACAACAAAAGAAGATTATGGAAAGGTGGAAAGAATACTTTAGTGAAATAATAGGAACAAAACACAAAGGGAAAGAAGAAAAAACAGACAACAGAACCAATGGGGAAATCAGAAGGGTATCAATGGAGGAAATGGAGATAGCAATCAAAAAAGCAAAACTAGGAAATGCTCCAGGCACAGACGATATCACAGCGGAAATGATGAAATACATGAAAGACAAAGGAAAATACGAATTCCTGGATATTCTTAATGAAATAATAAAGGAAAAAATATAACCGGACGAATGGAACAAGGGAATCATACTACCCATCCACAAAAATGGAACTACAGAGGAGTTACACTCACAAGCATACCTGGGAAAATATTTACAAGGATATTAGAGACAAGACTGAAAGAACTGGACCCACTATTGGGAGAAGAACAACACGGATTCAGGAGAAATAGAAGTACACAGGACCTGATACACATAAAGAGACAACTAACAGACAAGACGATCAGAAAAGGAAAAGAACTACACATATGCTTCATAGACCTGAAAAAAGCATTTGACAGAGTAATAAGAGAGGACATATGGAATATGTTAGAAAAAAGAGAGGTAGAAAGAGACATGATAAACATAATAAAAGAGCTGTACAATAACAACAGAAACAAGGTGAGAATAGGAACAAACGAATTAAAGGAGTACAAGACGGAAATTGGACTAAAACAAGGTTGCATTTTAAGCCCTTTACTCTTCGCATCACTCATAGATGAAGCAATAAGGACAAGCAAAGAGAGAGCAGCAAACACGATAATAGGATATAGGAAACTGGAAATGATAAAAATACAAATACTTATGTTCGCAGACGACATGATACTAATAGCAGACTCAGAAGAAAAACTCCAACGTAACCTTAATATGTACGAAGAAGAACTGAAAAAGATAAATATGGAAATAAACATCAGCAAAACTGAAACAATGGTAATAGCGTCAAAAGAAACACAAACACAAAATAGAGCTAGAAGGGAAACAACTAGAACAGGTGAATCAATACAACTACCTAGGAACAATAATAGAAGAATAGGGAAAGATTGACCAAGAAGTGGAAGAAAGAATAGGAAAAGCAGGAAGGATCTACAACACAATAAAAATCACTTTTCTAGAGAAAAAAGAAATTACTAAAGAAATAAAAACTGAGGTATACAAAAAAATAGTAAGGCCCTCTCTAATATATGGAAGTGAATCGTGGACAATTACGGAAAGAAACATAAGCAAGATCAACGCAATGGAAATGAGATTCCTAAGGAAGATAGAGGGAATTACAAACAAAAAAATAGAGTGAGGAACACAGAAGTAAGGAAACGGCTCAACATAAAGCAAATAACAACAATAATAGAAGAAAGACAGCTAGGTTGGCTAGGACATATACACAGACTAGAAGAGAATAGAATAACAAAAATAATGCATGAAGTAAAAATACAAGGCAAAAATAAAGTAGGAAAACCGAGGAAGGAATGGAATGAACAAACGCACCAAGCAGTGGAAAGAAGAGGAATAGAATGTAATGAAATAATAAAATTGGCACAAGACAGTGACCACTGGAAGAGAAGAGTGAAGGAATTAATTAGCGAAGACATGTGATTGTAAAATGTATTATAAATGTAATTGAGCAGTCCGACGCCAGAAAGGTTAAAATGACGAAGGATAAATAAATAAAAGTATATAAATAAAATGCATCACAGTGCGGTAAAAATGAGCCAGCGGGCGGGAAAGACTTTATCGCCCGCCTCTCGTATAATTGTAGTTTCTACCATGGTAACCACAATTGGTTTACATACCAAAATGTATGCTCATGTAGATCCATGCTCAAAATCTATAAACATAGTTTGTGCTATTAAATCAGGGCTATGAAATACTTACCAACTAGTAGCCACCCATATTTCATAATGTCATGAGCGTGGTTATTCATAATCGACTGTAAGCCAAAAATGTATTGAGAAGTCTTAATCTTTTCGTCTGATCTCTGAAAAACAGTATAATTATTGAAGACGAACTATTATAAGCCCTTTCTGAGTGTAGAGTTTAGACCTCGACCAACTTATAGTCGTGAGTTCGATTCTCGCTTAGGGCGTTTGTTTCGCTTAGATTATTATGATTGTTATAGAATATACAGAATTCTAGTTTGCTGTCAACGTAAGTACCTACTTTTAAAAATGGTAGCTTACGGACATTCATCATCTTGTATGTCATTATAGTCCAGCAATCTATTACTTCTCTATTAAGGACTTCTCTATTGTATACAGTGTGTCCAAGCCAGAGCCTTCCTTCAGATTTTAAGACCCCGGGCATAAATATGGAGGGAGGCATTCAGTAAATTAAAAAGATAACAAAGAATTAATAGTTATAATTTGTAATACAAGAAGTAGTTCGGTATATAGCCCCACACAGGGCTAAAGGGGCTCGGCAGCATACACCCGGTTGACCAACCTTAGAGACACTACTGATCCCAGCTATCGTGATCAACACAGGTATTTCGAAAAAGTTTCGAAATTAAATAAAATTTCGGAAATTTAAATTCGAAAAGTTACGTTATTGAGATGGTTAATACATGTGTTAGCTCTCCAGGCCTAGCAAGCCTATGGCTTGATTTATAATTTGTCTTTTATCCTTAGTTTTTTTTCTGCGAGTTGATAACGTAGCATTGTCCCAAGTCTTTTTTTACTTCCTGCTTTAATCTTGCTTTAGGTCTGCCTCGTTTCTTTTTACCCCCAATACTGTAATCCATTATTTTCCTTGGCGTCCGATCCCTATCCATTCTCATGATGTGTCCCATCCATCTTATTCTTTGCCCCTTTATCACTCCTATTATGTCGGGTTCATTGTACAGATCCTGTAGTTCCTTGTTTGTTCTCCTTATCCAGATATCCTGTAGTCTTTTGCCTCCGTAAATCTTTCTTCGAATTTTTTGCTCCCAAATTTTGAGCATCTCAGTCATGCGTAGTTTTAGTTTCAGTTTTAGTTATTATGGTTTAATATATTTTAATTTTTAACTTCCTGGATACGTCTTTGTTTTGGAATATTATTTTTAGTGCGTATACGCTGCTATTTGCCGTCATCAGTCTTCTTTGAATTTCCCTCTTTATGTCTGGTTCTCTATTAAATTCCCTGCCGAGGTATGTGAAGTTCTGTACTTCCTGGAATTTATACGTTTGTCCCTGATTTTGTATGTTCAGGCTTCCTTCTTTGTAAAATAACCCATCCTTCTATGTCATGAATTTAGTTTTGCTCTCATTTATTTCGAGTCCCATGCTTTTGGTTGGCGTTTGAATTTTCTTTGTAGCTTTTATTAGCTCTTTTTTACTTCTTGTGATTGCTGCGACATCATCCACAAATGCCAGGCAGTGATGTTTTTTATGGTATAACAACCATGCTCTATTTATGTCTGCTTTTCTCATGACGTATTCCAACTCACAGTTAAAGAGTGCTGGAGCTAATGGGTCCCCTTGTCTCAACCCCTCCCTTGCTCAAAATTTCCATTTTGTTTTTCACTTTTACTCTATTGTTAGTCTCTTTTAAACGCAGTACTATTAACCTCAATAACTTCCCTTTAATTCCTAGTTCTCTTAGTGCTTTATACAGCTCACTTCTTTTTACTTTATCGTATGCCTGTTTAAAATCTATTAATAGTATGAATGAGTCCTTACTATGCTCTCTGCTTTCTGCTTGTATCTCCCGCAAGGCAAATATTTGGTCCACTACTGCTCTTCCTCTTCTAAAACCACACTGATATTCCTCTAATGCTACTTCTATTTTAGCTGTTACTATGTTCTGTAAGTGTGTGGTGAAGATTTTGTAAGCCACATTCAACAGGGCTACTCCTCTATAGTTTTCATATTTTGTTTTTTCTCCCTTCTTGTAGATGGGTACTAATAACGCTTCTGTCCAGCTTTGGGGTTATTTTTTCCTGTGCCCATATTTTGTCACAGAGTATCAGGAACCATTTTACTACCTGCTCCCCTCTATACTTGTGTTATATCACCCAATTTATTAAAATGGTAAATCATAATATTTTCGTTCGGGCGTATAAGATTGGGCGGATGTCGCATTTCTGTTTATAGATTCAAGGCCAAGTTAACACTCGACCCTTTCGAAGGGGACAAACGCCTTTGAAACGCATTAAGTGCGCGTCACCTGGCGAAGCTGGCCGTGACGAATTAATAGAATAGTTTCAGTAAAGTTTTCTTGTTTAGTGTCCGTATGGATAAATTGAAGGTGAGTGATTGTATGGTTGAGTTGAGTTGAGGTTGACCCATCGTTGTTCCATTGTCTCAGAAGATAACAAGGATGTTGGGTTGACCAATTATTACTCGGTGTCAACAAATATACTGAGTCATTGTATGGTTGTGTAGAGTTGAACTTGGGTCAACAAGTATAGTGAGTCATTGTATAGTTGTGGAGAGTTGAGCTCGGGTCAACAAGTATAGTGAGCCATTGTATGGTTGTGGAGAGTTGGACTCGGGTCAACAAGTATGGTGAATCATTGTCTTGTTGTGGAGAGTTGAACTCGGGTCAACAAGTATGGTGAGTCATTGTATTGTTGTGGAGAGTTGAGGTTGACCTATCAATAAACAATTGACCAAAGATAATTGTTTCACCGTAAATAATCAAGGATATCGGGTTGACCAATTAATACTCGGGTCAACCAATACAATTATCTCACTGAGTTGTAAACTCACGATCACTCTTCTAATTGTTACAGAATGACGGTCGTTGGAAGGAGCAAAAGAAGAGAGCGATTGCCATATTTTATTATACGATTATATAATCTTTTATATTTTTGTATCATTAGTTTGTATTAAATAAATAAGTTTCATTGATGCAGATCCCATTGTTTATTAATCGACATCTTGACAATACAAATAATTACCTATTATAAGAATAATACAGCAGAATTAGTATTGAAACTGTTTTTATGGATTAAAAATAATCAGTATTAAGCTAAAGGTAATTCGCCGGCCTAACAATATCTGAATTGGGTTAACAATATCAGAAGTGGCAAAAGTTCAGCTAACACTTGTATATTCTGCACTTATGTCATCATTACCTGGGTTCTTGTTCTTCTTTAAATTCTTGATTAGTTCTTCTATGTCCTTCAGAGATGGTGGTGCTTCTTCTTCTTCTTGGTTATTGTCCTTCGTTATTTCGCCCGTCTTCTCTATTAATTCTTCTCGATTTACGTTCTCGCTTATCAGTTCCGAAAAATTCGAAAAATTCTTTCGACATTTCGATTATGTCCTCTGCTTCTCCGATTAAGTCTCCGTTTTTATTCCTATGAAATACCGGTTGTTGCTGATAACCCTTCCTCTCTTTTTGAAGCCTTGGTACAAGTTTCTTATTTCCTTGCTCTGGTAGTTTTTATCTATTTCTGTAATTACCATCTCATTATTTCTTCTTTTCTTTTCTCTTGGTATTTTCTTGCATTTTTCCTTAGTTCCTTATATTTGTTTTTATCTTTATACTCTTTGCTTATTAACATTTTTGATCTTGCCTCTCTTCTCTTATCTTGTATCTCCTTGCATTCATTATCGAATCATTTCCTTGTTTTTTTTAATTTTCACTTCCTAAGTATTGTTCAGCTGTTTGTCTTGCCCAATTGCTTATGTTTTCCCATAACCTTTCTATGTCATCTCTGTTCTGTATCGCATCTAATTATTTGTTTAGCCTCTCTTTGTATTCATGTCTTTCTTCCTCTGTTGTTATTCTTATTGCGTTATTCTGGTTTTTGCTGGTACCCCTTCCCCTCTTTTCTAAAGCCTTGGTACAGGTTTCTTATTTCCTTGCTCTGGTAGTTTTTTGCTATTTCTATAAATACCATCTTATTATTTCTTCTCTTCTTTTCTCGTGGTATTTTCTTGCATGTTTTCCTTAGTTCCTTATATTTGTTTTGATCTGTATCCTCTTTGCTTATTAACATTTTTGTTCTTGCCTCTCTTCTCTTGTCTAGTATCTCCTTGCATTCATCATAGAACCATTTCCTTATCTATTGTTCAGTTGTTTGTCTTATCCGATTGCTTATGTCTTCCCATAACCTTTCTATGTCATATCTGTTCTGTTTCGCATCCAATTCTTTGTTTAGCCTCTCTTTGTACTCATGTATTTCTTCCTCTGTTGTTATTCTTATTACCTTATTCTCTTGTTCCAATTTCCTACTCTGGTTACTCTTGTTTAGGATTTCCTGTTTTATTTTAACTGCTATCAGGAAGTGGTCCGAATCTACATTTGGGCCTGTACGACCTTATATCTTTTACACATCTTTCTTGGTCCTTTTCTATCAGCACGTGATCTATCTGATTCACATATGTTCCATCTGGGGATCTCCAAGTGCCTTTGTATATATCCTTTTCTGGTAGTATGTGCTCTTTATTATCATATCTTTCTCTGTTGCGAAATCTATTAGCAGTTGACCATTCTCATTTGTGTTTTGGTGTTGCTGAATATACCAATGGAGGGCCTGAAGGCTTCTTCCATTCCAATTTTCGCGTTAGCATACCCCATAACTATTTTAAGACCATATCTAGGTATACTTTCATACTCTCCTGCCCAGCTTGGTATAAAATTCTTCCTTCACCTCTATACCTGCATCTTCAGTTGGTGCATGTATGTTTATTATTGTATATATTTTTTAAATTTCCTTCTTGTCCTTAGAGTACACAATATATCTGATATAGCTTTGAATTCAATTATTGACGCTTTGAACTTCTTGTTGATTAGGAATCCCATTCCAAGGACCCTTCTTTTATTTTCTTCTCCGCTATTAAGGAATATGAATTCGTCTATTTCATTAATGTGTTATCCATTTTGCTATGTTTCTTGTAGCGCTACTATGTCTAGTCCGTTTTTCTTTAATTTTCCTATTAGATGCATCACTGCTCCCACTTCATACGTTCCCCGGACATTCCACGTTCCCATTTTAACATATTCTTTTCATTTGCTCGTTCTTTCCCATTTTTCTCCGTTCCTGCTCCTACTTCTTTTGTCTTTTGGCTTAATTCCGTTTCCGTTGCTTTGTTCGTTACCGTGCTTCTATAGTTATCCTTCCTTACTGGCTATATATCTTCTTCGAGTTTTGCCATATTCTTGTTCCATCTCCACTCCTTCCCATCTATTATAACTTTGTTGTACCCGATTTTTGCAGTTCCGCCATTATTCTTTGCTTTGTCTGCTTTCTTCTATATTTGTTTATTCTTTTCCCTTTCTGGTTTTGTTTGGTCTTCTTTTATATAGACTTTTTCGTTCGGAATCTCTTTGAGCTTCGACTTCTTTTTCATTACAATCACTTTGCCGCTCTCCTTTTTTAGTTTTACTAAGCAGGTCTTTTCGCCAATTTTATAGGCCTCCTTGATCTCCACCTCTACCTCTAGATGCTCCTTGAGGAAGTTTTCTATTGCCTCCTTTAATATTACTCCTTCAGTTATGTCAATTTTCATGCCGGTCATTATACATTTTTTCTTTCTCTTCTCTTTTTCAATTCTCTCTATACTATTCTTTAGTTTTTTCGGTTCGTCCTTTATTTCCCCGTTTTCTCTCTTGATTTCCTCCTTCTCCCTCCTCAGGTTCGCAGTCTCAGATTGTACATTTTTAAGTTGCTGATTGGTTTCTTTCTGTTCTTCCCTACTTGCTGTAATTCTATTTTAACTTCCTGTATCATGTTTATAATTAAATCTAGCTTGGCATCACTATCACGTGCTGGTGTTTTATTTGCTTTTTCGTTTGCGTATATGCTTCATCTTTCTATTCTTTTCTTCTTCTTTCTATGCTATCATCCGTCGCGTAATCGTCGCTATCGCCCATTTATCTTCCGTTCGTCCGTGTAATTCGTTTCTATTTTCCTATTCGCTGTAGGCAGCTCTTTGCTCTCCTTGTCGTTATTTGGGTCGCCTACCAATGACGACAAGCCGCAGGCCGAATCTACTTCCCGCAGCCCGCGCTTATCTTTTTTAAATAATAATAGTTTGTTTTAAATTTATACCAGTTCAATAAATAGCTCATATAAATAACATTCTATATAATATCATTAATAATACTGTTTAAAATATTGCGTGTTTTCTTCCTTCTATAACCTCGGGAGTTGTGGGATTTCTCTCCCTTACTGGGTTAATGGTATTGCAGGATGTTGTCGGTCTTCTTCATTCCTCTTGTTTAGATCTTGTTATTTAAATTGAGGTTTTTTAGTTTTAGTTTAAAAGGTATGTATTTTAGTTTTCTTATGTGTTCGTTCAGGTTGTTATATTTATTTATGGTTTTCGTTGTTAAGTTTCGTGTATGTTTTGTTGTTGTAAATTTTCCTGTTCTCAGATATGACTTTCTTCTTGTATTGTGTTGTTGGAATTGTTTATTATTTGTTAGTGTCATGTTCGTTTTTGTTAGGTTGCTTTTAATTTTATATATTAATAGTAGATTACTTAGTTCTATCATGTTTCTTACATTGAGCTCCTTAGTTTTCTTATATAATTCTGCTGTATTTGTTATTCGGTTCAGTTTGTAGAGTATTTTTAATATTTTGTTTTGTTGTGTCCGTAGTTTATTCAGGTTTTTTTCAGTTGTGTTTCCCCACATGTTGCAGAGATAGTTGATTTTTGATGTAAAAAGTGCATGATATATTTGTTTGTTTTTCTCTTCCGGTACGTAATTTCTTATTCTTATTATGGCGGCGATAGTTTTAGAGTTCCCTTTTTTAAGCGTTTCTATGTGTTGATCCCATTTTAGGTTGCTTTGTATTTTAAGTCCTAGATAATTTACTTCTTTTATTTGTTTTATTTTTGTATTCTTGATCGTGATGTTTATGTCTTTTGTTGTTTTATCGTTTTAGAATATCATATATTCTGTTTTTGCTTCGTTGATCGTTAGCAAGTTATTGAAACACCAGTTTTCCAGCAGTTTTATATCTTCGTTCATATTGTCTTCTATTTCTCGATGGGTTTTTTACGTGTAAACTATACATATGTCATAAGCATAGATATGTGGTTTTCCTTTCATTTCCAGCAGATCGTTTGTGTATATAATATATAAGATTGGCGGTAGGTTTCCTCCTTGTGGTATTCCATATTCAGCTACAAGTGGTTGGCTTTCTGCATTATTTACTTTTGGTTTTTTGTGTTCTGTTTGTTAAATATGTGTTCAATATGTTTAGCTCATTTCCAGTTATTCCTATTGCCTTAAATTTTTCGATTAATTTTGGTTTTGATATAGTGTCGAAGGCTTTTTTCATGTCAATGTATATAGCTAATACTAGTTGTTTCTTGTCCATGTTCGATGATATGTAGTGTATGAGATCTTGTGTGGCCGATGTCGTTCCTGAATGTTGTTGGTAGGCATATTGTTCTTGGTTGATAATTTTGTTTTTAAGCAAGTGATTGGTGATTTGAATTTGGATGGTTTTCTCTAATACTTTATTTAGTGTTGATAATAATGAAATAGGTCTGTAATCTTCCAGGTTGGTTTTGTCTCCTTTTTTTTGTAAATTTGTATAATTGTCCTTGTTTTCATATATTCAGGATATATTCCTTCTTCGAGTACTGTAATTATGATTTCTACAAGAATAGGTGTTAGTATTGTTCTGTTTCGTTTTAAGATTTCGTTTGTTATCTTATCAAAGCCCTGTATTTTATGGTTCTTTAAATTTGATATTATGTAGTTAATTTCTTCTTGTGTTGTTTTTCGTTAGATGACGATTTCGATTTGCCTCTTTGTTTTTGTTGTTACGGGTTTTGTTTGGCTGCTTCTTATTTGTTTATCTGCAAGTTCTTTGCCGATATTTGCGAAATATGCGTTTATTTCGTCAGCTATTTCTTCCGATTTATTTGTGGTGCCTCCAGTTTTTTTTTCTTATTTCTTCTATGTAGTTTTTCTTTGATTATTTTTTGTTTATTTGGTCATTTATTATTTTCCATATTCGTTTGGATTATCTTTATTTATTTGAAATTTGTTTTTGTAGTATTGCGTTTTCTGTTCCTTTATTTGTGCTGTTGTTCATTTCTTTTGCTTGTTGCTTGTTGTATTCTTGTCTTATTAATTCATTGTTTGAATTTTTGAGATGTTTTTTTAAGTTTGTTTCTTTGTTTTATTTGTTTTATTATAAAGGTTGTTATCCAGGGGATTTCTGTTCTTCTTTTGCTATTATTGGTTTGTTGGTTTTTTTCTATTATTCTTATCATCATATCATCTAAATAAAGTTATGTAGAACCGTATTTCTATTCAGACCATTTTATCAGTAGTTTCGTATATCCGACGCTACTTCACTGGGCTTTCTTTTCGTTTACCTTATTTTTCTTGTAACGGTAGTATATTTCGCTCGGAACGACCCACCTTTTTGTTTGGTTTCGGAGTACACACACTACCCACTTTTTAGTTCTATTACTTTCCATTTAGATGGTTAAATTAGAAAAAATAAGCTGGGGGTTTCAAAAACTAAATGGTTTAGCTGCCACTAGCGAAAAGAAAAAAAAACTAACACGCAATACATTTTATTATTGATTTCTTGCGTGATTTCTGAAATTTGCATTGCTTCTATTTTCATCATTTTTATAAGCGAGATTTTCAAGGTAAGTAAAAATCACTCCGTACATCTGATAGGGGCTCATAAGATTCAACAGCCACAAATGAATGCTGCTAAATGCCGATTTTTTTAACAATCAATAATAAAAAAAATCTTCTATATTTATGTTTTCGCAGTACTTACTGGTAGCTTTAAATAATTACGGATGATATTATTTTAAAATATATTATTTATTGTTATTATTATTCCCTGACTAGATTCGACTTTTAGTCATCGGAGATTTTTGGTTTATTTACATTAAATAAGTTTTCAAATTTAATTTGAAATATTTTTTTTTCTCCTGGGTAGGTTCCCTAAAGCCTCTCAGCACTTTGGCCTCTGTAGTCCTTTTGTGCTTTCCCCTGTGGACTCAGCTTTCATCCATGAGTCCTGTTCCTTTAAAAAAGTCCAGAATCACTTTGGGTGTAAAGCTGCTGACTGTCTTTGGTACCACGAGAGTGTTTCCAAAAAATATGTTACATTTGAACACTTTAAATCTGACATATTTCAAATTAAATTAGAAAACTTATAGGAGTAAACAATTTGTAAATTGTAAATCGTTGTAAAACGATGATATTCTCTTTTTTTTTAACTGGCGTTCACGTCATCAAAAAGCTGTGTGATGAGGTTTTTTCGTACCAACGTGATTGTTTTCGAGAATATGCATAACAATAGTTAAAGAATCGAAATTAATCTGAGGATCATTTGTTACATAACACTGATCACCGGTGGTTATAAATAGGTAATCGTTGTATTAACCGCGGACACAATTTTCGCCTGCCAATCATGTAATAAATCATGTTATGTTGGCGGCCGTGATATTTTTTCGGCGACGATGCCAAATCTTTTTCACTAATACATGCTCATACATGTGTGTTTAACCAAACTTCTTTGACGTTTAACTTGTTACATTTGATCGATTACTACAATGCATATTTTGCCATTGTTGATGTTAAACCATAACCACAAGATTGTTATCTGTACGATAAAAACGCGGAGAAGTCGACGAATTTGATACGAACCTTTAATTTTTAAATTTAAATTTTTAAATACCCAGGACAATTGGCAACCTTGTAAAATTGTGTCATCATTATTATGATTATTATTTTGATGACGTGAACGCCAGTTTAGAAAAATTAGAGTATACAATTAGAAAAAAAAAACCATGCCGACTTTTTGGCGGCCACTGTATAAAATATGAACAATAGCTATTAATATTATTCTTATATCATACTTACCACATTTAGAACTTGATAGATCATGGTTTGGGTAATCATCACTTGCTTAGTTTGTGAGGCTATTTCCTTCCCCACTTCAAGAATATTGATCCTCGGTGATCCGAGCAGAATCACGTGTGGAATGTGGATGTTTTTCAAAGCATTTGCCAGGAGGTATTTTATAAAAAATACATGATCGTCAGGCTGTTGAATCACCAGTTCCCTTGCTAATTCCTACGCAATTTAAATATTATTACTGACATACTAAGGTAACTAGTGCTTACGTAGAATAGCTTGTAGATATTGTGCTTCTCCAAGTAAGGTATGTGCCATGCAGGCATTGTAATTTTCTTCTTGGTGCCATCGGTCATTGTGAATGTATAAATACTTGTCGATTGTAATATATAATGTCAAAAATATGAATATATCAATGTCATATTTGTACACTGTTGGTAATTTGATTTGTTTTTTGATTCAAACGAAATATAAATCAACAACTTAACTTAGCTTGGGCACAAATGGTTACGAAATTAGCCACTGAATCCCTACTCATGAAAAATAAGATATTGTGGCAATGTCATTAAAGCAATGTACAACATATAATACGAGGATTTTTCAATAGAAACACGTGTAGATGCTGTAATGGCGTGTTTACACCAATGTTAGTTACAAGTGTTGCTAACAAATGGAAATTTCGCAGCCAATAAGGCCCAGTTGTACGATTGTGAATATATTTGACCATGGTTCAGTTACTTAGGATACAATTAAAGGGCCATACCCTGCGCACTCCATACGATTTAAATTGACCGGGTTTCGTGTGGGTACGGACCTGTCAAAAATAGATGTCGCCAAAATCTGTAGTCGCTTATAGGGTCGCTGTAATATTTTAAAGAACTCTGTCCGCCATTATTGACACATTATATGTGCTGAATAATCCAGTGATCCACAATCATCATAATTTCCATTGTTTGTGAATAACGGCCGGTAGCATACAGACAGATTGTATGTACCTTTTGAATCCGTTTGTCGTTTTAAACGTCAATAATACAGACACAGATAAATACAGATCAAGTAAAGCACAATGAGAAGACGACATTGCTGCATTAGAGCGTGCAAGCTGGCAGCCCAGGTCTTTTCGGCGAGAACATCCGCCATGCTACTTTTTTTTCTACACTTGGTACGTGAATTATTTTTTTCATACGACATTGAAGTAATTTTCATACTTTTTTTTAGATACGCAGGGATATGTGACAGAGACTATGCTTGGTACGTCGGAGTTTATGTTATTTTTAGACAAACTATTTGACAGTGTAAATGGTTCGACAGTAAGTGGTGATAAACCTTTACGATGTGCCATAACCCAAGAAAGCCAGCATGTTGAATTGTATTCCGAAGCAATTCAAGTTTTGAAGACAATTAGATTTATTAGACTACAAGGCGAATATGTTCCACCCTGCATTTTGCAAATTGGATAACCACATTAAAAGGTATGCAAAGCATCTGGAACAAATTACACGCTGAGGGAATTAAATATCTTTGTCCGAGAAATTTGAATCAGGACCCCGTTGAAATTTTTTTTGGTGGTGTCCGAAGTCATGGTGCTCGGAATATAAATCCAACACCTGCTGCCTTCAGAGCTTCTTATAAAGCTTTGATTATTAATAATCTTATGACTCGCCATTCTTCAATTGCATATTGTGAGGAATATGGTTGTAGAGGGGCACTAAATTCTGTACAAAACTTAATAACGATTAAAGTTCCTACGCCAACTGAGATAGTGTCCCCAAATATCTCTGATGAGTTCACATTTATAAACAACCCCAGTTTTCTGGCGGACAATATAAATATGTACATATCAGGATATTTGGCCCGCAATATGATGAGAAAATTTCAAGGATGTAGTATATGTAAACAGGACCTGGTTTCCGATACGTTGGAACCCATTCACTCCTATATTGAATGTAGGCAATTTACACATGGAAATTTGCTGCAACCCAACTCTAACTTCTTCAAATACGTTAATCAATGTTTGCAAATTATGGGGTTTTATATACCGGAGATTTGCACTCATTTTAATATAGTATAATTTTTTACCCATAAAATTTCTTGTACAATTATTCCAAATTTTTGTCACTGTCATATTCACAATTTGGCTGACCTAATTTTAAGTCTTCTGATCCCATTTTATGTTGTGGTGTGGATACAGCACATCAACAACATACTGCAAGGAAAAGAACTTCATAAAATTAATGATCCTGTGAAAAACCTAGCATTAGTTAAATATCAAAAAACCAGATCGCGACATTTAGGCCTTGCAAAATCAAAAACTGTCATACATTAGTTCCTCGTTAAATCTCTGCATTTGGTTATCTGTACGGGCATTATTATATATTTGGAGTTTTTTGTAAAGAATTTTTTTGTTCAGTTTTGTAGGATATATCTTCCTTCAATTTGCATATGGATAGACAAGCGCATAATTTTATCAATAATTGGACGTGGCACATTGTATAGTTATTTGTATTATATGTAAAGAAAAGTATTGTTTTTCTTTACATTTGTTATTGTTTATTCACACTATTTTAAATGTATTCATCTATCATATAATTATTATTAACATTTATTAATATATTTAATGATTTGTTTATATATATATATATATATATATATATATATATATATATATATATATATATATATATATATATATATATATATGTATGCATATACTAGTGTCATGTAAATTACAATAATGTTATACAATGCTACAATGCAAACAATAGCCAAGGAATATATGTGAACTAACGTTTCACCCATTTAAATCTCCTGCAATCGAAGGGACTGCAGCACTATCTTGAAGACATTGTTTGCACGGGAGCACATTAAGTAAAGAAAAGTGTTATATATCTGGGAGTGGATCTAGGAAACGACTGAACAACACAACTGCCATGTGTATACTTTCTTTATTAAACTTCTATGCGTCGTCGTTGCGGTAGGTTAGACAACCTGCTTTACCTCTAAGGCACATACATTACATACATTACATCATTACATCTATATTACATACATCTATTACATCTCCCTTATTACGTTACATAGTCATACAGTCTTTTTGGTTTTCTGGTTACTCTTTTATAGTTCACTCTTTTTATAATGTTATCATCTACAAAGTTATCATTTACAATACAATAATCTGAAATGTTGTCATTTACAATATTATTATCTGTAATGTTGTCATTTACAATATTATCATCTGCAATGTTATCATTTACAATATTATTATTATATACAAAATTTGAACGTTGTATCACTTCGTTTGAACCTTTGAAGTTTTTAATGTAAACACTATTTCTTATTATACATCTTCCATCCTCTTTTTCTATTTCGTAAGTTCTTTCTCTTATTTTATTCTTAATTTTTCCTAGTTTCCAAGTGCTTTTAGGCTTTTCTTGGAACCAAACTTGCATTCCATTTCTATGTTCAACGTTTGAACGTACACCTGATTTGTCATAATAAATTTTTGATTTGATTTGTCTTGTGTCAATTTTGTTCTTTAGTTTTGTCTTATTTATAATTTGAGAATTTAGTTTGTTTTCATTAATGGGTAAGTTGTCTCTTAAGTATCGTGACATTAATATCTGAGATGGTGTGTAGGTATCATAGACAGGGGTGTTACGGTAACTTAATAAAGCTAAGTATATGTCTTCTTTATTTTCTAATGTCATTTTAATTAATTTCTTAATGGTTTGAATTGATCTTTCTGTAAAACCGTTGGATTGTTGGTGATATGGGGATGAATTAGTTATTTGAAAATTCCATTCTTTGAAAAATGTTTCATATTCTTCACTGATGAATTGTCTTCCACTATCTGATACAACAATTTTGGGTATTCCATGTCTAGCAAATATGGATTTTAATTTGTTGATTACATTTTTGGAAGTTAGATTTTTATTCAACGTCATGATTTCGGGATATTTTGAGTAGTAATCCACTGCAATAAGGAATGTTTCACCTTGTATTTCACATAAGTCAATTCCAATTTTTTGCCATGGTTTTTTAATTATTTGATGATTTATCATAGGCTCTCTTCTATTCGAGTTTGAATATTTATTACATACGTAACATCTATTAATTACATTTTCTATATGTGTTATCATATTAGGCCAATATACTACAAATTTTGCTCTCGATATGCATTTATTTATACCTAAATGACCTGTGTGTATGTCTTCAAGGACTTTGTTTCTCCATGATTTTGGTATAATGACTCTTTGATTCATATATATTAAGCTATTGCTTCCCAGTGTTATTTCTGACTTTAATTTGTAAAATGGTTTCAAATTTACTGTCATTTTATTTATGCTCTTTGGCAATAAAGGTTTTTATCATTTTTAATTCTTCATCATCTTCAGTTGCTTTTATCAATTGTTTTAACCTGTCTTCTTTAATTGTTAATTTTTTTTCGATTAGGCATACTTGAGCGTTTAATTCTAAATTATCTTCGAATACTTTATTTACTGTTGCTCGTGATAATATATCAGCTATTATTAGATATTTGCCTGGTTTGTAAACTAAATTTATTTTATATTTTTGTAATGTCATAAGCATCCTTTGTAATCTAGCTGGGCATGAGTTTAATGATTTTTTGAATATGGAAATTAATGGTTTGTGATCGGTTTCAAATGTAAACTCTCTTCCATAAACATATTGATAGAACTTTTGTACGCCAAAACATATTGCTAATAGTTCCTTCTCTATTTGAGCATATCTTTGCTGAGTTTCTGTCATAGCTCTAGAAGCATATGCACATGGTTTTTCATTTTGCAAAAGTGCTGCTCCTAAGCCTGAGCTAGATGCATCAACTGATATTGTTATTTGCTCTCTTGGATTAAAATACTTTAAAATTGGTTCTTGTGAAATTATCTTTTTTAATTCGTTAAATGCTTTTTCTTGAGGGTGTTCTCATGAAAATATATTGTTATCTTTAATTAAATCCCTTAATGGTTGAGTAATTTCTGATAAGTTTGGAATAAATTTTCCTACATAAGTTATGAAACCTAGGAATCTTTGGACATCTTTTTTATTAATTGGTTTGGGCATTCCTAGGATGGTTTCAATTTTATCTTCATCCATTGATATATCGTTATTTGAAAACTTATGTCCTAAATACGTAACTTCATCTAGACCAAATTTACATTTGTTTCAATTAAATTTTACATTTTTTTCTCTAGCTATCTTAAATACTTCTTCCAATATTTTGTCATGTTCTTCTTTAGTCTCGGCATGAATTAAAATATCATCGACATAGATTACTCCACCTTTTATATGACAAATTTCTTGAAAAGTTTCTTGGAATACCTCACTAGCAGTTTTAATACCAAATGGTAGTCTATTGAATTTGTATCTACCATAAGGGGTTGCAAAAGTGCATAACTTACTAGATTTTTCATCTAATGGAATGTTCCAAAATCCACTAGCTGCATCTAATATTGTGAATATTTTTGAACCATTCAAATTTCTTGTTATTTCGTCCATGTTTGGTATTTTGTATTTTCTATCTATTATAACTTCATTTAAATCTCTTGGATCTAAGCAGATTCGTAGAGAACCATCTTCTTTTCTAACTAGTACATATGAATTTATCCATTCTGAGCTGCCTTGAACTTTTTCTATTATTTTTAATTTTTCTAAATTTTCTAAACATTTTTTAAATTGATCTTGTATAGCAAAAGATACATTTCTTATTGGTTTTACTACTGGTTTTGCATGTTTTTGTATTTCAATGTGATATGGCTTACTTGTTTTACCTATACCTTCAAATACATCTTTATATATATTGGTTAATTCTTCATAATTTTTAATTTGGTTTTTATTTACTGTAATAATGAATTTAATATCCTCATAATTTTTTATGTTTACTATTCCTAACTGAATACATGTTTTTAAACCTAAGATTGACCCATTATTACTTTTGTCTACAAAGAATTCAGTTTTCTTGAAACAATTTCCATTATAGTATAAATCTAGATAACATTTTCCCAATATAGGAATTTTATCTCCAGTAAATGTGACTAAGTTTTCCTTAATGTTCTCAATATTTTTTAAATTAAATTTTCACGCTTTTAATTCAAAGTAGGAAATTATATTGACACTTGCTCCCGTATCTATTTTAAATTTAGCCTTTACATCTGCATCTTCACCTATACTCAACTCTATAATGCAATGATTAAAATTATTGTGGTTTTTGTTTCCATTATTAATTGTGTCTATACTCAAGTGATTATTACAATTATCCGATTGATTCACTTGGTTTACAGATTTATTCCTACATTTATTTGCAAAGTGATTGTCTTTTTTACATTTTAAACATTTTTTACCGTATGCTGGACATTTATTTATCGGATGTGATTTACCACATCTTGGACAGTCTTTAATTTCTCTTTGTACCTGATTGTAATTTCTATTTTCGTTCGATCTTGAAGAATCTTCTAGGAATGTTTGTGTTGTTTTCTTCTGATTTCTTAATTGATCCACTTCTTTGTAATTTCTTGTCTTGTCTCCACTCGTTGATTGTTTCATATCCTGAAGCTGCTGTCTGGATGTTTCGGTTAACACACATGTCTCGATTGCTTTTTCCAGGGTGTACTCTTGATGTTGTTGAAGTTGCTCTCGAACCTTCTCATCTTTTATCCCAATGATTAGCATCGTTTTTATTAATTCCGTTTTAAAATGTTCAGGGAATTCGCACGGTATTGCTTGGTTTTTTAATTTGTGACATACTGTTCTGTGCTTTCCTCATTTTGGCGGGACGTGAAAAATTTATATCTCTCGTAGGTTAGGTTCTTTTTTGGAATGAAATAGTCATTAAATTTCTTCTTTAGTAAAGTAATTTTGTCCTTATCATCGTCACTTAATGTGAAGCTATTGTAGATTGCAATGGCTTCTTCGCCCATTAAATGCAGTAAATGTGCACATTGCGTTTTTTCTGGTTTTGAGTCTAATTCTACAGCGGCGGAGTATATTTCATACCTCTGCTTCCATTGTCTCCAATTCTCACTGAGATTGCCGTTTAATTTAATTGGTTGGATTCCTCTGCTATCCATTTTCACGTCTTCTTTTTATTTCTCCTTTTAATGTCCGTTAAGCTGCGCCATGTTATATATCTAGGAGTGGATCTAGGAATCGACTGAACAAAAAGTATTGTTTTTCTTTACGTGTTTTATTGTTTATTCACACATTGTTTATTATTTTAAATGTATTAATGTAACATAATTATTATCATAAACATTTACTAATATATTAAGTGATTTGTTTATATATGCATATACTAGTGTTTTTCTTGAGATAACTACTATTTGCTTATGTAATTATTATGTATAGCGGGAAATTTAGTCAATTAAGTAAATGAGCTAAGTGGTATTGTTAGCTATAGATTTATTTTATAGTGTTTTTAAATCAATTATCATCGACTACGCACTACAATTGAAAGGTTCTTCGGGATGTTTAGATTATATAACACAAATAACTAACTATAATCTAAAATTTAAAAGAATTGGAAAATTTATTTATAAAGATTTTTATTTATTACAACAATTCAAGATTATAGTAAGTTATTTGTGTTATATAATCTAAACATCCTGAAGAATCCTTCAATCGAAGTGCGAAACGTCGATGATAATCGATTAAAAACCACTATCAAATAAATCTATAGCTCCAATACAACTTAGCTTATTAAATTATTTGACTAAATTTCCCGCTATATTATAATTACATGTATATATTTATTTAAAAATCCCGCTTTTTTTAACGATTAAGCGCCATCTCGTGGATTTTTGCTACATTAAGCTATAGTGGCGCCATCTCGTGTGTTCTTTTGTTAAGAAAATGGTACGGACCTATATATCATAGAGGGCGCAAACGCGACAAATGTTTTTTTTACAGAGAGTGGCCTATCTGTATATATATAATCTGTGGATTTCACCCTCACGTTCTACTCCATGTGAGTATCGTTGTCCTAGCACGGGACATTTGAATACCGTGACTCGAACCGAATCGACATATCCAAAGAAATTGTAGCGATTCGACACGAATTGGAATCCCTCTGAATCCAAATACATGTGGAGCCTGCCCTGTTCTAAATTTCTATGCAGCGAATTTTCGTTGTGTACACAGAGTTGGCACCCGTGGCTTACCTGCGCCATTTGTCAAAAATATGGTGGTTAGCGTTGTGTTTTCGTTAAATACTGTACACGAATTAAGTACTAATTGTTTACGCTGCTGTTGCACCTAATACCATAATACAGAGTACCTTTGATATCTCACAGTAACCGGTAACCTTTAAACACAAACGGTAAGACGCCGATATAAGGTTATCCATCGAGGCACATTTATTTAAGCTATTATAATTAGCTCACACTAATGCACTTCGTTACAGGCACATGATTGTGCGCCACAATGTTGCCCCTAAGCAACACTCAGCCTGTTCATAATACCAGCCAGATCGCAAACAACACAACATCGTCCAACAGCCTTACCCCAACGGGGGGCTCCAATAAGTCCAGCAACTTGGTGAGTCCGAAGCGGTTTTGCTGGTACAGTTATTGTTAACGAATGCTGTTTGCAGAAACCAAACTACACCCTGAAGTTTACATTGGCTGGGCACACGAAGGCTGTCTCCTCAGTTAAATTCAGTCCGAATGGAGAGTGGCTCGCAAGTTCTTGTAAGATAATTTACTCCGTATTAATAATTCGGTAGACATGCATTTTATGTCCCCTAATCTGGCGCATGCGTACCCTAATCTTAATTGAACGTCATGTGTTTTGCGATGCTACCTCATGTAGAAATTTTACCTCGATTGAATGCATTATAAAATTCACAACCGACCAAAGGCAATACCTAGGGAATTATTAAAGGTTCTTCTTGGAGTGCCATACTCGATTTTTCGAGCGTAGGCGATTTCTCCGCATACGTCAGTGTATGAGTGTCTGTATCGTAGTTACAGTGACGTATGGCACCTACAGTTTAACGTCGGCTGCGAATGACTGGTTTGGGGAAACTATCCTGGGCAGATTATTAAAGGTTAGATGGGTTAGTTTAGAGTATATATATATATCGAACAAATTACTTTAATAGGCCTATATTGTTCGATATATAAACTTTAAACTAACCCATCTAACCTAACGTAGGCACTAAACCGAAACACGAACACGTGGTATCTACAGGTGGAGATTTACAAATGTAGGTCTGACAACTGTGCACACGATAACAATTCGTACACGCGCATGCGCCGGATTAGGCGATGTAAAAGCATGTCTACCAATAATTCTTTATTAACATTCATGTGAACATGTTTCCGTCGTAATGTAGCATACATCGTTCCTTTTTCAATCGTGCTAATGTTTCATTTAATAACTGCATTCGTTTAATACATTTTTCGAGTGAGCAGAGCGATGGGATTTTTATACCACGTGACTCCCGATGAAGCCGACGGCTTTTAGAATAAAATAATGCATCCCAGCTGTCAGAGCATTCGGTGAACTACATAACCTTATAATTCAAATTTTTATTTATGTTTCTTTTGCAATGGAAATAAACGTTGCTGTAATTTCGTGCATTTTCATCAGTTTTCGTTGAAGAAAACTAACCGACTACTTTATTACTACTAATAAAGTTTAAATAGACGATTAGCATAGAGGGAATCCAATACGCAAACGCGACGCAGATCTCGCTCCAGAAAATTGGAGGAGATCGGGTACGCTCCGTGAGGTCGCTGTGGAATAAAAGAATGCGAGCAGAGGTACTACTGCTTGCTCGATTCTAATAAAACAATGTAAAAAAGCCCTCCGATGTACAAGGGCAATCCAGATAGTGACAGACGTTTTGGCCTGGCTCGGCAGTTGGCGGCACTGGCGCCACCATCTTGGCTACAGAATGTTTCTACACCTAGTACGCAACCAGCCGTGGTGACTAGAGCATCGTGCATATTGTACTTCTTATACAGTGGCATTTTAAAATGAGCGCTGCAATTGAAAATCCCGCCAGTTGTGAAGTGCGTGGTGTGATAAGGTTTTTATTGGCGAAAATTTACAAACCGATTGAAATTTATCGCCAGATTTGTGACGTGTACAGCAACGGAATAATGAGTGAAAGCTGAGTGAGGCAGTGGTGCATTGACTTTAAAAATGGCCGAACCAATATTCACGATGAGGATCGCAGTGGTAGGCCTAGTCTTGTGACTGATGAATTGTTGGTGAAAATGAATGAAAAAATCCGTGAAAATCGTCATTTCACGATTACGGAACTCTCGGAACATTTTCCCCAAATTTCATGGAGTTTAGTTCATGAAATCGTAGTAACTCGCAGGCGGAAGATTTCTACAAAGAGAGCATTGAAAAGCTTGTAAAACGTTATGATAAATGCCTTAATTTATATGGCGATTACGTCGAAAAATAGCCTAAGAGTTTACCTTCAAAATGTATATAATAAAAATTAGTTTTTTCACTTTGTTTATTTTTTATTTCAAAACGTCTGTCACTTTGTGGATTGCCCTCGTATAATAAGAACGCAGCAAATGTGTACCAGATATATGGTCCATCGGTAACTACCTCGCCAACATTATTTTTATTCAAGCTCTTGTACAACATTGTTTTTGAGTCGTTCACAACCATATTCAAGTTATATACAGCATGAATAATATAACATGGTGCGGACACACCATAACACACACCAGTGGTGTAGCACATGATGAGAAATTTATATCGAGCGTCTTAAGTTTTATTTCCATATATCAACAATTTGTGGTGGAAAACCATTTGCGCACTCAATCGCGCGAAATTATTTACAATGTTTTTAAATCCATGTGAAAAAACAGAGCTCTAATAATCAGTTTTTAAAATCATACTTATTAAGCACGGCTATGGTTGTTTCCCCCACAAGTATGCGCAGAGAAGTACCAACTTAAAATATTTGCCCTGTGCTGAAATTAAATTAGCATCATTTTACTCATGGAATCCAACTCTAGAAACTTGTACAAACATTTTAAACTTTGAAAATTTCCTTTGAATTTCATATCTCCGAGATATTTTGCATGATTTCAAATTGGAAAAATGGTCCTTATGGTCCAAATATATTATTTGTCACATTTGGAGTTGCCTAACTTAAGTAATTCACACTTTTCTGGTATATTCTGTTTAATCAAACCGACAGAAGTAACGAAAGCTCGGGTCGCATTAACCATTGTTATTTGTCCGAATATAAAAAATAAAGTAATGTCAAAATAAGGGTTGCTAATTTCAAGTTTATGTTGGTAACACATCATGCGATTGTCATAATATATTCAGGTGTCAGTCTTATTGATAAATTTAAAACTTAGTACGTCTTCAAAATGGTTTATTGGTGATCAAATAATTTTATGCATACTGTCCATTCTCGATGGTTTTGCGTCAGGGGACAGAATTTCCCAATCGAACTTGTCAAATTTTTTTAGGTTAAGTTATTTTCAATTTGAGGTTATTTTTTTTAATAACATTTTTGCCAGATTTAATTTAAATTATGTAATCTCTCATAAATTATGAGAGATTACTTTTTGTTGCAGTTGTATAATTTGTTACATTTTGATTAATATTTTGACAGAAGTGAATTATTTCTGGGTTCAAATGTGCAGTCAAAAAAAATCTTTAAAAGCTAGTTGTGAAAAAAATTAGAAATCCATATATTATAAGAATTATAAATCTGATAATGTGGTAGGAAGCAAATGCCGTAGACCTCGACAGACAAAAATAATTAACTTCCGTTGCATCGCTGAATCAGTTTGTTCAACATGACAAAAAGAAAACCTAGCTAACTCGGTTGAAAAAAGGTTGTGAATTAGAGTAGCGGTGTTTTTCTTCCTGTTTGAATAAAAACATTGTTCTCCCTAAAATTGCTTTGACTTGATATGTGTGGGTTATTTTTATCCAAAAGTTTCCAAATTTATTTACCCTTGTAATTGTATTTCATTTTTACCCGCAGCTGCTGATAAGCTAATCAAGATTTGGGGCGCCTATGATGGGAAGTTCGAGAAAACCATATCCGGCCACAAGTTAGGAATAAGCGACGTTGCATGGTCTAGTGATAGTAGACTGCTAGGTAAGTTGCATTGTGACTGCTATTTTTTTGTGGTTTTAACTCTATTTATCTACAAACATTCAAAAGGTGAAACTTTCAAAGATCTCTTTCAAGATCTCTTTGAAAGATTCAAAGTTCAAAAATCTTCTGTCCAAATTGCAGATTTTTTTTTCTGATGTGGGACAAAAATTTTCTGTTTATTATAGAACCTGCATAATTCAGCTATGAAGCTGAACGCTCATTTTCCGACATCAATATTTGGTAAGGTTAGCCTAACCTAAACCGTGTGAAACTTGTACTTTTTACCTACAAATTGTATTTTTATAATTATTGTTTGTATACTATTGTATACTGTTTGTATAATTACTATTTTTCTTACAGTATCTGCGAGTGACGACAAGACACTGAAAATTTGGGAACTCAGCTCTGGGAAGTGCCTGAAAACACTGAAGGGACACAGCAACTACGTCTTCTGTTGCAATTTTAACCCACAATCCAATCTGATTGTGTCCGGTTCGTTCGACGAGTCCGTGCGAATTTGGGACGTGAGGACCGGCAAGTGCCTGAAGACCCTGCCGGCGCACTCGGATCCGGTCAGTGCGGTCCATTTCAATCGGGACGGCTCTCTTATCGTGAGCAGCAGTTATGATGGTTTATGGTAAATATTAGAATGTAGCTGAAGGGATAATGTAAATATTGCTAGGGAGTACCTGCTGAAATAGTTGTTTTGATGTGTGGTAGATTTTTTCTGGTAAGACTAGTAGACTGGTAGACTTTCTGGTAGTTGATTACTTTTAGGCCGACGCATATATTTCACATATTTTGTTTAAACTACTGCAGTTGCCAACTACGAAGGCAAGCACGTGCACGGGGCCTCTGTTCAGATTTTATGTGTGTATTTTATATGATTTTATTTATTTTATTTTATGTATTTTACTCTTTTCAAGTAGAATTTCTTCACACTTTCATAAAAATATCAAAGAATACCATATCAGTGCTCAGATTTTATTGACCGCAACTACACATAGCGGCATCAAAAATATTCTTCCTTCTAATACACAGTAGTTTCATGTCGTGTCACATTAGTTGTGTTCTTTAATCGAATTTGCTTAGCTAGCCTCAGTTAGCCTCTTATCAGTTGCAAAATGTAGGCGTTCTTTATTTTGCTCTGCTAACTTTTGCTTAGCAAACTTTCCTCCCCCTTCCCGATGCGGAGCGTTTTTGCGAGGTTATCAGTTCGGAACTGAGCAGAGAACAGAGCTTAAGTTTCTGTAGTATTTCCATGTGTGGATCGTATTATTATTGGAGATTTGCATTGGGGACATTGGGCATATCATGAATAAATGCGCATGCGCCTTCGTTTATAATGAAGTTTACATCACAAGAGTGGTTATGGGTATGATATACCCAGTGGTTTCCAAACTTTGCGACTCGGGTCAAATCTGACATGTCAACATGACAACCAACATTTCCATCACACGTGTGCATGTGATCTTTGTGCAGACATGACTGAGATTACCAGCGCAAATCATTGATTTTTGTTGAACGCTCGATATTTTAATGGGATGGATGGAGAATTTTCTGACACAATTTGTTTTACAGTCGAATATGGGATACAGCATCGGGGCAGTGCTTGAAAACTTTGATCGACGATGATAATCCCCCAGTGTCATTTGTGAAGTTTTCACCCAACGGGAAGTACATCCTGGCGGCCACCTTGGATAACACACTGAAACTGTGGGATTACTCGAAGGGCAAGTGCCTAAAAACTTACTCGGGCCATAAAAACGAGAAGTACTGTATATTCGCCAATTTCTCCGTAACCGGTGGCAAATGGATTGTGAGCGGCTCTGAGGACAATATGGTCTACATATGGAACTTGCAGACAAAAGAGATAGTACAGAAATTACAGGGTCATACAGGTATTGTTAACATATTATTAAACATAAACGAAACGCACTAATATTTATTTACATTAGTTAAGATCGATCTTTCCATGTACCAAGTAAAGTTGAGAATACTTAATATACAGGGTGAGTCATTGATATGGGAAAGCTCGATTGCACCTACACCATTAATAGGAGTACAATGTACAGTTTATAAAATTATGTTGCCCTATACAGGGTAAACACTTTCTCCATATTTACAAAAAAAAAACTCACTTGATAGTTACTAGAACAAAACTACACTATGAAATTATCTGAAATTTTGACAGTCGTTTAAAAGATGACAGAGATTTGACGTCAGTGGCGCCATCTGACTTCAAACATGGGTACTTATCAATCCCCTCTCGTATAAAAACATAATTTTCAAGCTAAGGACACCACGTAAATTCCCAAAACTAAGAAAACCACATAGATTTCCAGAAAGCATGGTACAATATTTTGGTATTAAGATTATTGACGAATTTATGACCAACATCGACACGAGTATTCTTGGAGACCCCGGCATCCCCAGAAATCATTGTACAATGTTTTGGTATTAAGAATTTCGACGATTGTTAAGAATTTTTTGACCAATATCGCCACGTGTAGTTTTTTGTTTATGTATGAACACCCTGTATATGCAGAGAATCGTAACTAATTTCAAATATGGCATTTAAAAGAGCTGACAGTTTTTGAATTTGTTCATTAATAATTATAGCAAGCGCTAATTTATTTAAAAAACATTTTTACTATAATTTATTTATATTAGCAATTTTATTATTATTTTCTTTATTTTGTACTTTTTCATTTTTAAATTTATTTATTTTTTGTGCCTCATCCTAGGTGAGCATTATCGGTATTTTAGGTGGAAGAAGTAACGTTTGTTCATGCCTTCATGTGTACGAACCTGTTTAGATTATACAGCATTTTCACAGTATAGCGTCGCCTTGTACTTGGTGTACCCACGCAGTTCTGGTTATCTTTTAGACATTATACAAGAGCGCACATGAATAAATAACCGATTCGAAGAAAACCACTTAATGTTAAACGTATCCTGTCGACACCAATTTGGTCTGCCTAGACCCTTAATCACTTGCCAACCATTTAATAATCATGCAATATTATCCTGAAGCAATTCGTAGGTATTAATATTTGTTTGTTGCAGATGTTGTTTTGTGCACGACCTGTCACCCAACGGAAAACATAATTGCATCCGCAGCTCTAGAAAACGATAAAACAATAAAGTTATGGAAAAGTGATACCTAATTTATATGAATAAATTATTTTATAAGTATTCATTTCTTTAATTTTGATTGTATTATTGTTAGCTTGTATATTTTGTACCGACTAAGTATGTGAAATATTGATTTTATCTGTACCACATACAAACTTGTGCTTTCCTTTTTTTTTTAATAAAATTCCTTTACTTTTTTTAAATGAAACGATGTTTCCATCAACAATTTTATTAACAAAATATAGTAGAGCATCGTAAATCCGAACACCCAATAACAAAAAAAAAAACAAAATTAAAGGGGTTACTGAGTGAAGAATATGAGTGCAAAAACGTAACCGCAATGCAACATTGAATTCCACACAATCAAGAAATTGTGGACAAATTCTAATTGTTTATCCGCAGACAGATTTCGCAGAGTTTATATTATTTTCTTATAATGCATGCATATGTATTTTTGTTTAAGAATTTGTCAAAATATTGATTTTTTTAAAATTATTATAATCAGATCCTTAGTCTCTGAACTTTGCTTAAATGGGGGCAGCCCCTTTGTTGGGCCAAATGTCCTAGTCCCGATGTGTCCCTATTAAGCGGAATCGACTGTAACAACATAAGACATTTATGGTGGAATCATATCGTAATGGTTGAAGGAGTTTGGGAATACTAGGTAAATGATTGCAATACACACACTTACACAAATCACAAGGCCGAAGGACGATTTCCAGTTAGTTGATAAGCAGTTAGGGATAATACATTTACTACTACTGATTGCATAATGGAGTTCCGTGCTGAATTTCCTGGACTAGTATTTTAGTATGAGCAGTATCGGCACACTCTTCGTAATTGTATGGTCAATTTCCGGGAAACTAGACTCGTGTACTATCAGTTTGACAAGTGCGATCTGAAATCTGTCGATTGGTACACAGCAAAATAAAATTTTCCATGGCCTACTCAGTCGAAGTTTTTATTTGTGTGCTTGTACAACCTTTGTGCAACCTAGGTTGGGTTTTCTTTTTGTCATGTTGGACAAACTGATTCAGTGATGCAACGGAAGTTATTTTTTTTTTTTGTGCCGATGTCTATTAGATGTTTTCTTCCTACCACATTGCCAGATTTATAATTTTTTGCCGATCCATTTTCATCTAATAATGTAAATTTTACAATTGGCAACAATGTTACTTAAAAAATATAGCCTCAAATTGAAAACAACTTAACCTAAAAAAATTTAACAAGTTCCATTGGGGAATTCAGTTATTTCCGAAACACTACCAACAAAATTACTAGATATTCATAGAGTCCCCTCACCCAAAAACATCGTGAATGGAGAATAGATGACAAGAGACAAATAAGAAATTCTAAGAAACAAATATTTTACAAACATAGGTCCGATTCGCCTTTGTTTTAGTCATTACATTTCAATGTTAGCAAAAATATGGATAGCTTTGAAAACAAAACACAAACATTTTTCAATGGAAAGGGTCAGAATAAGAAGAGTACAAGTACATTTTAAATTTAAGCGGTTGAAGTGCATTTGCAGTCTATTTCAATCAACTATAAACATTGTTTCACTTTCATACTATCACATTTCTATTGGTTAATAGATATGGAACCAAAGCGCTCCTGCCAAACAGGCTTGAAAAAATAAAAAATCCTGGAGGAGGTTGATTTTTGTTATTTATTCCACATTCTCTGACGCACTTACAAAACTTATGATGTCAGTAATTTTGAACATTACCAATAAAATGTTTAATTTCATTAAAACTCAATAATTAACAATCGTTTTTCGTCTCCTGAAAAATTCATTTTGCATTTGCGTTATTCTTGCTCCGGAACGGCAATATTATCATCTATGTGATAATAGGTTTACTGCTACGACCCTTAGCGCGTACAAAATTGTACGCCAACATTGTAATGTTGGCAACTCTGCTCTAAAATTGTAGTAGAGCTGACAGTTTACTATATAAATCTGTCAGTCTGGACCGTAAACTATAATTTTTGCATTAATAAAAACAATTTATCGTTGAAATGAAACCACGATGACGAAAAATACACCATTAAAAAGCATTGTGGGAACTCTTTCTGAAACACATAATTAAACTTGATCGAGGTTTACAGCAAATTAACAAATACCAGAAAAGAAAAGCTACTACAACAATAAATGTATTTTTAATCGCTATATACAAATGGCACAAGTAATAAAAATCATTTCCGCTTCTTCCTGAGATCTTGTTTAATATCATTTGGCTGTAAAACAAAATTAAAAGTGAGAGTTAAACAACTGCACCAGAAAATTGTGCAAAGGCTTACCTTAACTGTGCCATAAATATCTAAGATGTCGGACTTCGCTTTCTTCCGTTTTTTATCAAAAGTCTTCCCTTTTGCAGTCGATTTTCCTATGCTGTTCTTGCCTAACTGTAGAAAGTCGGTCTGCGCTTTTTTGCTATCTGCCTCTTTTTTCCGTTCAATCAACAATTCCTTGTAGTTCTTGTATTTGTTTTTTGGAGGTTTCGCACCTACAAGTATTTACAAACTCGAGTTAATGCTCAAGAATGAACATGAAAGATTAACAAATTTTTTATTAAGTTTAAGGTTGTTATATTTAATACTTACTGGTAAGTAATATTTATTTTTATTTTATTTTATGATTTATTTATATCACCTGACTAGTTTCGGATATGAAAAACCATCTTCAGAGGGATATGTATTTAATGTTTATATATCTTAAATTTATTTGTGTAATTTTAAATTTATAAAAATTTTAAGATATATAAAATAATAAATTTGATAGATGTCTAATTTCAAATTAAAAACTTCAAATTAGACATCTATCAAATTTAAAATTACATTTTTAACAAATTCAAGATATACAGGGTGTTCCTTAATGACGTGCTAATATTTAAGGGTGTAATTCCTCAGGTCATTTTATGAAGAAAATTTCATACGCACATATATCCGCAACGGCTTAAATTTTTTGCTACAGGGTGTTGGATTTTTTTTTTAAATTGTTATTTTTTTAATATCTCAATTCATATTGATGAATAAATTTTTAACACTAAATCTAGTTACTATGAAACAAATAAAGTTTGTACAAATATCATTCAAAACAATAATTGTTGACATAAAGTAAGTTGTGGGTGATCGATTTTTAGTGTTTCATTGGATTATGAAAATATCAGAGGACATGTTTACAGGGACGCCACTGGCGGAGCGATAGAATAGCTTTTCTAGCTAAAATTTGTGGTTTTATATCCTACTAATGCATACCAAAATTGAAAATAATAACTAAATTGTTTTCGGAGATATTAAAAAAAATAATGGTTTAAAAAAATATTTCAACACCCTGTAGCAAAAAATTTAAGCCGCTGCGGATATATATTCATATGAAATTTTCTTCATAAAATGACTTGAGGAATTAGACCCTTTAATATTAGCATGTCATTAAGGAACACCCTGTATAAACATTAAATGCCTCTGAAGATGGTTTTTCATAACCGAAACTAGTCAGGCAAAAGAAATAAAGCATAAAATAAAAAGAAATATTACTTACCAGTAAGTACTAATACAACAAGCTTAAAAAAAATATATTTTGCAAATGCCCATACAAATTTTCCATATTATATATTTATATACAGAGTGTCCTCACTAAAATTCTCACCTTGGAATAACTTTGTAAATCATCAAATTTGAGAAAATCAGTCCATAATAGTTGGAAGGAGGATATCTTTTACAATATCGACACATTTTCGCTGAACATGATAAGTAAGAAATTCCACATATGGCATTTATATTAGTTTTTAGCGGTATAAAAATAAACTGTTACACTTAAGTATTAAAAATACTGAAAGTTTAGGGATACTATATATACTATATTATAATTAATTATAAACTATATTTTACATGAACTATACTTCGGCAGGCGCTGCCACATTAAGAGCTACTTATGGCAACGAAATGAAATCAGCTGGGTAAAAAAATGTCACTTACGATGTTCTGCTAAAAGTGTGATCGATGTCATCTAGATATATACTATCCCGTGTCGTAACTTGGGCTTTCTTCAGAAGTCTAGTTACAGTTAGATATGAATTTATGTAGTTGTTCCGAAAAATGTAATAGTTTGATGAAAACAATGTATTACACGGGGTAATTTAATAGCTTTAATAATATACATTAACGACCTTTTTGCAACCGAGATGGCTGGGTTTTCTTTTTGTCATGTTGGACAAACTAATTCAGAGATGCAACGGAAGTTAATTATTTTTTTGTGTCGATGTCTATTAGACATTTGCTTCCTACCACATTGTTAGATTTATAATTTTTTTCACTACTAGCTTTTAAAGATATCATATTATTATTTTTTACTGCACATTCGAACCCACTAATTGCAATAAATTGAATGTTTTTAAATGCATTAGTTTTCATTTTCTTTCCAGCCGTTCGATTTTCATCTCTAATAATTTAAACATTACAATCTGGCAACTATGTTTTTTTTTAAATATAACCTCAAATTGAAAACCTACAAAAAATTGACAAGTTCCATTGGGGAATTCAGTTATTTCCTAAACACTACCAACAAAATTACTAGATATTCAGACTCCTCTGACCCAAAAACATCGTGAATGGAGAGTATGTAGTAGTTCTGAAAAATGTAATAGTTTGATGAAAACAATATATGACACGGGGTAATTTACTAGCTTTGATAGATGACGAGATTCTAAGAAACAAATGTTTTACAAACATAGGTACGATTCGCCTTTGTGTTAGTCATTACACTTCAATTTTAGCAAAAATATGGATAGCTTTGAAAATAAAACACCAACGTTTTTCAATTGAAAGGGTCAGAATAAGAAGAGTACAAGTACATTTTTAATTAAAGCGGTTGAAGTGCATTTGCAGTCTATTTATTCCAAACAACTATAAACATTGTTTCACTTTCACATTTCTATTGGTTAATAGATGTTATACGAGTTGAAAACCTCTGGGATCCTTTTTATTCCAATAAATAGGTCTCTCACGTTTCATAGAACCCATGTGTCTCATAAATTTTAAATTGCACTAATACTCTTTTTATTCTAATCGTTTCAAATGTTTCATCTTGAAATTTTGAGGAAAATTGTAATTTTTTTAGCAGTTACAGCGAAGCGAGAAACTTTAAATGCCATTAGTGGATCCCGTAGACTAAAAGTTTGGGAACCACTTCATGGTAGAGTTACTCAAAACAAATACTAACCCAATTTTATAGCTAATTGCACTTTCGCTTCTTCTTTTTTCTTCGAATCAAAACCAGACATTCCGAACTGAATTATCTCATATTTGGACCTCTTCATGTTTAACTGCACTTCTTTCCCAGTTTCCTTCTCCGCCTCTTGCACATCGACTTTTTTACTCTTTTTAGGCTTATATGATTCATACCTCACAACCTGAAAGTCTTTCAAGGGGTTTTTCTTCCAAGAAGATCCCTTCGTTGGAATAAAATCATCATTTTCCATTATATTTCATTTAAATCACGTCACTGTAGTGGTAAACAATAACACAGCGTATAGAAAACAAAACACGTGCACTGTCTCTACATGACACTACGTTCCATGCCAAGAATATACTAAATTCAATGTTCAATGCAAAGAATAGTTCAATGCTCCTCAATCGGTGATGTAAACAAACATATAAAAACTAAATTTACCTAGAATTTGCACGTAAGTAGAGGGATTCCGATTTATTGTCGAAGTGAATGTCGAAAGCGATTCGGCAATTCGACACGAACAGCGAGAGTGGCGCCTCCACGGCATGCAAATTAACTAGAACGTGAGTGTCAAAAGTGTATGTGGCAACATCTCATTTAATATCTGTGAAGTTATCAACAAACATGCATGCGCTTTCCTCCTCAGATATGCAGTTTTCGATTTTTATCTTTACTTCTTCCTTCTCAGAGCTGATCATTTCATCTTTAGAATTAGTAGAACTCGTTCTCTCTCCTTACTGTTTCCCGTAGGCTCATAGACAATTTTTATATAATACGAAGGCTGAATTTTTTTCTAGTGAGTGATAAGTACCACACTAAACATTACACGCTTGCCAATGTTATGGGACTCGTGGTGACATCGATCCACACGTGTGGCAATACTCCGGGACTCGTGGTGACATCTATAAACTGCCTATACAACTTTACAAGGGGACCGGAAGTGCCATATGCATGTCAAGGGCCTGGCATTTGGTCAGTATGCTTCTCAGAGTAGTGCATAGATATCCACCCCTTTATAGATAGGCCACAGACATTGCGGGAAATTTAAGACTTAGTTACCGCCCCTTATCGCCAATGGCGCTGATCGCTGAACGATTTTTGATGGGAGCTTGAAAGAAAATAGAAATTCAACAATTGAAATTAAAACTCTTCAAAAACAATTTCAACATATATTATATTATATTATGTTTGCTCAATTTCATTGAGGGCTGTTTTCAGTTCTGAACATTAGTAAAATTTATAATGTTTACAAAGATTGGTTCATACATTTGTGAAAATCCCGACATTTATTATAAAATAATAACTGAGATTATTAAAGATAAACAACATCCGCCTATCACTGAAAATTATTCTAGTAGAAGTATTCTACAAAGATGCCTTTATTTCAAGTTAATTTTTATTTACAATTACCCGCAAAATATAATATAAATTAATTCATTTACAGGCATATATATTTCTTATAGATTATGTTATTTCAATTTTAATTTATAATCTAGACATTCAACCGTTCAATTCAATCCTCAAAATTAATATCGTAGTTAACGATTCATTGGCAATCACAAGTTTTAATTGAAATTTAATTTATCTGAAATTAAGAATCCATTATGTATGCAACAGAATATATTTGTTTCCAAAGTGCATTTTGTGACCGCCAAAGACTAGCCAATTCTAGATGTTAGGTAAACAATATAATGAATAACTAATGCATCAAGAGGGATCTAGCCAGCCCTAGTATGATAACGTTATATATATATATATATATATATATATATATATATATATATATATATATATATATATATATGTATAGTAGCTTGAAAATACTTTGCACTATAGTTGCAGAGTGATGCAGTTATGCTGTTACCTTGTTATTTTATTAGTTCAAAGTCGGTTACTTTATTAGTTCCAATTTGTATAATTATCTACGAAATCTATTTCAATAAACGTGAGTTTTCTACGTACACCAGTAATCATAATTTCTCTGTTTACGAATACCTAAAATTCCAAATCCCCAAATATCCTATAAACAAAATCATAAATCCATACACCATCCCGACATCGAAGAAGAAGAGCTTCAGGCAGAAAGCAGGCGCACATGACAGGTAATAGAGATGGGTTTTTCCATCACAAACAAATTTTAGTTAAAACATCTTACTTTGTTTGCAACGGGGTGTTTTCCTTGGTGGACCAAATGACTCTTCGGACCATGAAACTGTGGAAATAGAAATTTTAACTAAACATGTGAACGGTTTTATTTACAAAATCTTACCTTTTCTTTTGTTAATTACTGGTGCAAAGCTAGGGGAATTATACCTACTGGTCGATGCAATGACTTCTTACTGGATTAAAGTAAAACTATTACATGTCGATGCAAAAACTTCTTGGCGGAGGGAAGCAGAATTTTTACTTGTCGATGTAATAACTTCTTGCTGGATGGAAACAGAACTATTACTTGTCGATGCAATAATTTCTTGCTGGATGGAATCAGCAAGATCAATTGTGAATAAACAGAAATCTTGCGTTTATGCCAAAATGTTGATCGCAAATTATGTTTGCCCCTTGGGTATATTGAACTCCCTTGTCCATGCATTCAGGTCTATTAGCTGCAGTCACCCATTTCTGGGATTATAAGTAACAAAATAAGTAACAAGTAACAAGGATTATAAGCCGAACCTCCAAGTTCAAATTCAGTGCACAAACACACAGTCAACATCTAAAGGAAAGTTAAAGCGCACACACAGAAACAATATCAATTGAAAACTCAAAATTCGCAGAATGGACCTCTCAATGGGAAATTCAAAATTCAACTCGCAAACAAAACAGCAACTAACCCAGCATATGAATCAAGATTTCATATTTTCTCTCACGTTTCTGGCGATGTTGTAAATATTTATCATTGAGCAGCCTTTTCCCCATGTCTATCGTCAATTTGTTAACATCAATACCAGGGTAAAAGGTAAGGGGTAGATTAGAAGTAATAACTCTTAGCTTATCGTATCCACTTCATACTTAACGTGCCATCTACAAATGTCTGTGAAGAGCATGTTCAAGGGTTGTTAAGCCGTTCCACATTTTTAGTACGGAAATGTGCAAATTTGCAAATATTTCGATATTTTCGTTAAATTTGAAATAAATCAAATAAATTCCTCATGGGACAGCCGGTAAAGTCATTAGCGAACACTGCCGATAAATAATTGTAGAACACTGCCAAATGCTGCCGAAGCTAGCGACACAGGCGACAAGGGGCTATCAACTCATCTCAAAATGGCAATATACAGAGAGTGCGTAAGGCCTATGATAACTATAGTATCGAATGTCCGTTCGGCATAATCACTGTCGTCTTCACCATGCCCTGTGCACTCTATACGATTTAAATTGACCAGGTTTCGTGTGGGTACGGACGTATACAAAATAGATGGCGCCAAAATCTGTAGTCGGTTACAGGGTCGCTGTAATTTTTTAAAGAACTCTGTCCGCCAATATTGACACGTTATATGTGCTGAATAATCCAGTGATCCACAATCATCATAATTTCCATTGTTTGTGAATAACGACCGATAGCATACAGACAGATTGTATGTACCTTTTGAATCCGTTTGCCATTTGAATCGTATACAGACGGATCAATACAGATCAAATAAAGCACAATGGGAAGACGATATTGCTGCATTAGAGCGCGCAAGCAGGCAGACCAGGTCTTTTCGGCGAGAACATCCGCCATGCTACGTTTTTTTTCTACACTTGGCAAGTGAATTATTTTTTTCATACCACATTGAAGTAATTTTCATATTTTTTTTTTAGATAAGCAGGGATATGCGACAGAGACAATGCTTGGTACGTCGGAGTTTGTGTTATTTTTTGACAAACTATTTGACAGTGTCAATGGTTCGACAGTAAGTGGTGATAAACCTTTACGATGTGCCATAACCCTAGAAAGCCAGCATGTTGAATTTTATTCCGAAGCAATTCAAGTTTTGAAGACAAATAGATTTATTAGATCACAAGACGAATATGTTCCACCCTGTATTGCAAATTGGATAACCACATTAAAAGGTGTGCAAAGCATCTGGAACAAATTACACGCTAAGGGAATTAAATATATTTGTCCGAGAAATTTGAATCAGGACCCCGTTGAAATTTTTTTTGGTAGTGTCCGAAGTCATGGTGCTCGGAATATAAATCCAACACCTGCTGCCTTCAGAGCTTCTTATAAAGCTTTGATTATTAATAATCTTATGACTCGCCATTCTCCATTTGCAAATTGTGAGGAAGATGGTTGTAGAGGGGCACTAATTCTGTACAAAACTTAATAACGATTAAAGTTCCTACGCCAACTGAGATAGTGTCCCCAAATGTCTCTGATGAGTTCACATTTATAAACAACCCCAGTTTTCTGGGGGACAATATAAATATGTACATATCAGGATATTTGGGCCGCAATATGTTGAGAAAATTTCAAGGATGTAGTATATGTAAATCGGACCTGGTTTCCGATACGTTGGAACCCATTCACTCCCATATTGAATGTAGGCAATTTGCTGCGACCCAACTCTAACTTCTTCAAATACGTTAATCAATGTTTGCAAATTATGTGGTTTTACATACCGAAGATTTGCACTCATTTTAATATAGTATCATTTTTTACACATAAAATTTCTTGTACAATTATTCCAAATTTTTGTCACTGTCATATTCACAATTTGGCTGACCTAATTTTAAGTCTTCTGATCCCATTTTATGTTGTGGTGTCGAAACAGAACATCAACAACATACTGCGAGGAAAAGAACTTCATAAAATTAATGATCCTGTGAATAAACTAGCATTAGTTAAATATCAAAAAACCAGATCGCGACTTTTAGGCCTTGCAAAATCAAAAACTGTCATACATTAGTTCCTCGTTAAATGTCTGCATTTGGTTATCTGTACTTCATTATTATATATTTGATTTTTTTGTAAATAATTTTTTTAGTGTTTAGTTTTGTAGGATATATCTTCCTTCAATCTGCATATGGATTGACAAGCGCATAATTTTATTAATAATTGGACGTGGCACATTGTATAGTTATTTGTATTATAAGTAAAGAAAAGTATTGTTTTTCTTCACATTTTTTATTGTTTATTCGCAATATTTTAAATGTACTCATCTATCATATAATTATTATTAACATGTATTAATATATTTAATGATTTGTTTATGTATTCATATACTAGTGTCATGTAAATTACAATAATGTTATACAATGCTACAATGCAAACAATAGCCCAGGAAAATATGTGAACTACTACTTGTTTATGTAATTATTGTATAGCGGGAAATTTAGTCAATTAATTTGATGAGCTATATATATATATATATATATATATACAGGGTGTAACAGAAATACGTGTGTTAATTTTAAACATTGGTAGAACTCGTTATATAAAACATTTTTTCTATATGGTTTTTTTCAAAATTTGCAGGTTTTTTTTATATTTTTTTGCCCCCTAATTTTGACCGAACGAGCCGTTCTCAGGTACTGTCACTATAATTGTCAAGTGAAGTGAAGAATTAACAGATATTGTGTTGGTATATGGCCGAGCTTTAGGAAATGCCACAGAAGCCCGAAGATTGTACAGTGCACAATATCTTAAACGTGTTTTGATTAACAAGCAATGAAGTACCTTTACGACACCGTTGCCATCACAACAAAATATTTTATCGCTGCACACCTTTAACCATAGGCGGGTACGCGTTTTAGTAGATACACTAGGACATATTTTAAATCAGTTTAACGTTGCTTTTTGAAATAAAAAACATATAGAAAAAATGTTTTATTTAACGAGTTCTACCAATGTTTAAATTAACCCACGTATTTCTGTTACACCCTGTATATATATTTATTTATAAATCCCGTTTTTTTAACGATATAGCGCCATCTCGTGGATTTTGGCTACATTAAGCTATAGTGGCGCCATCTCGTGTGTTCTTTTGTTAAGTAAATGGTACGGACCTGCAAATCATAGAGGGCGCAAACGCGACAAATGTTTTTTACAGAGAGTGGCTATCTGTATATACATAATCTGTGGCGTAAGGCCTATGATAACTATAGTATCGAATATCCGTTCGGCATAATCACTGTCGTCTTCACTATCCCTATGTTAATTAATAATTAAGTCCTCACAGTATGTATGCGCCACTGGTAGATTGTGTTTTAAGCGATAAAGTGCATGCCCTCTCTCACACCAAAACTCGTTCAGTAATCAGCGCCATTGGCGGTAAGGGGCGATAACTAAGTCTGAATTTTTGCACAATGTGAGTGGCCTATCTATAAGGGCATTTATTATCTATGATAGTTATCTTACTTATACGCATGTTTGTTGATAACTTCACAGATGTTAAATGAGACGTTGCCACATAGACTTTCGACACTCACGATCTACAATGAATTTGAATGCCGTGAATGCACCACTCTCCCTTTTCGTGTCGAATTGCCAGACCCTTTCGACATTCATTTCGACAATGAATTTGAATCCCATAATTGCATTGAAATCCCACTAATGGAAAGAAATGGTGGGGATTCGACACGAATCCTACGAAATCTAAATGGAACTCACAACGATAAGGTTCATGATTCGTGGCGATTAACCATAGTTAGAATCCCTAGGATGATCGAGCCCACTCTTCGAAAAACGTGGCCAGTGTAGGCCACGCATGCGCTTAATAGTTTGATGCACTTGCCTGTGTGCTGTATGTGGTTTTATTGTTTTGCTGTCAATTAAATGCAATTTATCAAGTTATTTTGGTGCCCTGCTGTACAAGAAATCCGAATCGATGCAGAAAATGGATTCATTAATATCGGAGGAGACGAACGCTATGTTAAATCTCGTACAAGTTCACATTAAATGTGAAAACTATTCCGAGGAGGAGAATGAAGCTCCATCGGATACAAATGTTTCAAAAGGAGGTAAATGTTATGGTTCCGGAAGAAGTAACCAAGTACCAAATAAGTAGAATTTGTTTAATTTATATTTATAAAAGCCCTATCTTATTAGTTGTGGATTATTGAAAGTAGGCACGGATACTGCTACCATGCAGACATTTATTCAGTTGCGATTTTACCTTAATTTATTTGTAGGTGCCAGGGAATTATGACATTGTTTCTAAAAGTTTTTACCTTACTTGAAATTGGTTTTTCCACTTTTCTTAATAATCTGACAGATAATTGTTCCTCTAACGGTGTTTACACCAATGTTAGTAACATGTGTTGCTAACAAATTGACATTTCACATGCCAATAAGAAAGGCGGGACTGGTGATCTTGCCTTTCTTATTGGCTGCGAAATGTCTATTTGTTAGCAATACATGTTATTAACCTTGGTGTAAACGTGCCGTTAGAGGAACAATTATCTGTCAGATTATTAAGAAAAGTGGAAAAACCTGATTTATATAGAGTGGAGTTTATTTTTTATCGACAACGGTTTTTATACCATAAGTATAATAAATACTAATCAATAGTATATTGTGTAACAATGTGTTTATGTGATGCCCATATTGTTCGAAGGCATGTTTGATGCACGGCTGAAGGCGAGTACAGACATGTAAAAGTTAACAGATTAGGAGCGCTAAAGTTCTGGGGTGCTCTGTACGTAGAAGAAATATAATAGGCATAAATTAAATTGAATTAATATGTTTAAATGTTATGTGTACCACCCAGGTGATTGTCACCTGTATACTCCCTACAAATAGTAGGATCCAATAAATATACAGTGCAAAAAATTGGAGATTTTGTTACTATTGTTACTACAATCTGTTTTTTTGTTTTATTAAAAAACTGCCAACACTGAAATTAATGGCCAACATATTACTGGCAATGTTGCGTAAATTTGAAGTTAGGGTGAAATGAAATTGAGGTTATGCTGAAATGAGAAATTATTTCATGAATATACAGTAAAAATAAATGTAAAAATTAAAAAAAAATCCCGTTGTAAATGCAATCTGGAAACTCAATATGGGTCGATGGTTGAATATAAATATCAGGTAGTGGTTCTTTAATAAAAAAACAGATTATATGTATCAAATATACTCTGAATTACAAACGCTTCGATGCATTTAAAAATATTGCACTAGTGAAATGTATTAATCTAAACCCATTTGTATTTTTAGTACCACAGAGAAGTTTGTCTAGTCGTAAGACAAGCAGGCCGGCCGATTATGGAGATAATGAGGTATAATCCAGTTGGTGAAAATTATTTGGTTTCTAAACCCCGAAATTTTCAGGACGAGTTGAAAGAAGAGCTAGTGCAGTTCAATATAGCCTCACCATACAATTGCCGAGACTGCAATGTTACTTACGAAGGCCTGGCAAGTTATCAAATGCATTTAGAGACGAGACATGGTAGTGTCGTCGAATATATCGCACCTAAAGGATCGTAAGTAGAAATTTGTCTCTTATAATTTCATTCGATTATAATTCGCCAATTAGATTTTTGTCGTTTTCATTGTAATTTAAGTGCATCAATAACCATGAGCTTTAATTCACATATTTTTTATTACCTCCAAAATATGCACATGCATTTATGTTATATAACACCCATATTCTGCGCTGAAACAGGTTAGGTGGTCAATCAAATACCAATGTTCCTTTACTTAACTAGTTTCGACTCATGAACTAGTGAAGATACAATCAAAACTACATACTACAATCTTACAAACTTATCCCGAGTGTGTGGGATAAGGGGCGAACATAGGAATTTAACATCTAAAATTAAATATGTGTAATTATTAGCTCCCCTATTAATTTTAGCGAAAAATCGCAAAGGAATATTTTTTAGAGTTCCTTTAACAAGAGTTCTTGCACATCAGCAATGACATCCTGCGTACGTGCTGTGGGCCGGCAGCTTCCCTTTTTTTATCTACGCTGCCATTTTCCGTAACAAGTCGACATCTATACCATATTTTTGACATTGACAGACAGCTCAATGACATTCAATTTAAATTTTATGAATGTGAATCGAGTCACAGACATATGTTTAATTTTCCACAGCCACCCCTGATGGACTTTTATAATGAACATATGGTATAAACAGTACAGTATTGTTGTTAATAAAATGCACTTTGAGCATACATATATGTATTTTAATTTACAAGTAATTTTAATAGCTATTTTAATATCTAGTATATTTTTTGTAAGTACAACAGTCAATGTCAATAGGTGTTAAGTCGGGTAGCTGTTCAGTTTATTTCAATCAGGCGCTCGTCGCCTAGCATTCAGTATAAAAAGTTGTGCCGTGGTTTGTAAAGTGCACTTCGAGCATTTGCATTGCAATTTACGATTTATTTTAAGTTATATGAATACCTACTATAAGCTTATGTAAGTATAAATATTAATATACTAATGCGTGTACTCATTGCTTGTTTTTTCTAGAACGAGTATAAAAAGGGAGAGGAGTGTTAACTTCACGAAAAAAGAAATTAAAGACTTGATAGACGTTGCAATTATATACAAATCGATAATTGAGTGTAAGGGCACAGATGCGCCAGTTTGGAGGGCGAAAGACAAGGCGTGGGATGATATCACCAGAAGGTACAACGCTCTGGATACGACGCCTCGTTCAAAGCAAACGATTAAATCGAAATATGAAGGCCTTAAAAAAGGACTGAGAAAAAAAATGTCGGGTATCAAAAGAAACCTAATTCTGGGCGGAGGAACAAATCCTTCGCTGAAATTGGAGGACTATGAAGAGAAATTACTCCAAGCACTAGATTTAACTGTGGACGGAAAGCCAATTCAGAATTCAGACGCACCTATGGTTGACATGCCGGTTCAAATAGGTATGTTTATTCATAATTGTTATTAAAAAATATTAATGCAAAAAATAAATCTTTTATAGACAGTCCATCCACATCAATTAACAAAACCACAAATATGCATACAGAAATAGTGGATTATTCTGGTATGTATTTTAATAATTTTTATGTTGCACAGTGACCAATCAGATTATAGGCGATTTACACTAAGCGACAGCACCACGGTGGAGTATTTACGGTTGCTTGAGATTCATATTGACTATAAAAAAATAGTAATCCACTTCAGAATGTCTACAAATAAAAAAAATGGTGATTTTACAATTATTTCAATAAATATTGCGTATTTTTGATTCGATGATGGTAAATTATAGGTTATATTATTTTCAATTTGCAGTTATGAAGTAAGTTTTTTCCAATTCGCATTATTAAAATGCTCATTATGTATATTGAATCTCATCGTTAAAACTACACTTTAATAGAATGGGTGAATAAAAGGTTTACATTTTCACTTTATTCACTATAACCGTTGACAACGTGAATAAAGTAAAAAAATAGGTAAATTCGTACTATTTTGTTTCGTTTTGTCATTTTGTTTTTTGTTGAAATTTTCGTTGTCACCTGACAATGTGACACTTCACGCAAATTCTTCAATTCTGATAACGAATTGGAAAAAATCTTGTATGATACACTCAAATAAAGCAATTTTATCCACTCGAAAACATTATCGCACTCGCATTCGCCTCTTGCGCTAAACTGTTTTTTGTGGATAAAATTCGACTTTATTCACTTATAGCATAAATAGCTATTATTCAGCAAAACTGTCATTACAAATGAGGTTTTTTTTACTTATATTGTAATTCACTTTTATCTGTTTCAGATTACAATCCGGAAGTGGTTTTGGAATCTGACGATGACAAAGTTGATGAACCAACGAATGTAACGCTTTAGTTTTGAAATGGGTGCGCCATTTAATTATTATTTTTTCAGATACCTCATTGGAAATCGGTGCCTAATCCAAAATTTCGCACATTGAAGAGGAAACGAGTTATCATTGGTGATTCAGGCGACACTCGCACCCAATTTTTAACTTTGACTAGAACCAAAAATGAGCTATTGACAAAACAAATGGAGTTGCTGCAAAAGGAAGAGGAACGCAGTAAAATTTTATTTAAAAAAGAAGTGGAAAAATTGAGACAGAGTGAGGAACGTCACTTGTTAAAAATGGAAATATTACATGTAGAGTTAAAAATAAAACAAGATATGTTAAATAAACTACATACATAGAAAGATCATATGTTTATCATCATGTGTTACAGGAAAACTTTTTCGTGTATTTTTACTTTTTTGTTGACATGCTTCCGTTTGTAATTACTAAGTTTTAAAAAGCCTGTCATTACAATAACCACACTAGGCGGTATCCAAAATATACTGAACGTCGCTGGAGAATGTTCCGTTCGGCTGGTGTGAACTTTTGGTGACAGTTGTTTTTTGTAATTGTCATTTTTTTCTATGGCTGATTTTCGTTGTCAACGTGCGGCCGTGAAGTTTTGATTCCTGGTCTGGGAGTCCTTCGACAGCCTGAACCGACCAAAATGTCGCAAAAATTCCTGGAAGATCGACGACAAACCATCCATTCGGCTGGTGTGAACTTTTGGTGACAGTTGTTTCTTGTAATTGTAGTTTTTTTTCGATGGCTGATTTTCGTTAACAGCATGCGGCCGTGAAGTTTTCATTCCTGCTCGGCAAAACTGATAAAAGGAACTCTGGAGATGTTAAAAATAATCTGCAAGAATAAGGGTATGGGGAAACCTCAGGTCTTTGATTGGTTTTCCGATTTCAAAAGATGGAAATGTGAATTAATTGTCCATTAATTGCTCTGGAAGTCCCTTAACGGCCCGATTGACCAAAATGTCTCAAAAATTCCTGGAATATCGACGAGAAACCATCGAAGAAGTTGTGGAGTTATATGGAATACCTTGAAGTTCAGTACAACGAATTTTAAGTGAAGATTTGGGGATGATGCCAAAGTTGTGCCTCGACTGCTGACTGCATAGCAACAGGTTGGTCATCAACTGACATTTCCCCTCTTTTGGAACGGAAAACCACTCAAAGACCAGAGTTCAGATTTCCAGGGTTTCTGTACCAATTTTGCCAAGCAGGAAGCAAAACTTCACGGCTGCACGTTGTTCACGAAAGTCACCCATCGAAAAATGACGATTACAAAAAACAACCAGCCGAATCAACGTTCTCCAGCGACGAGGCTTGGCATCCGGATTAGGCAAATTTTGTTCTACATGGTCCTACCGGAAGAAACCGGTACTACAAATACTCCACCCCCCACAACATCTGTTTGGTTTTTTTTTTGGGTATGCCCTCATACATAATTATTGACTAATTTCCTTCCGATTTAAGTTACCCAGCCTTGGTTTTATTTTTGTGATTTTACCATACCGTTAAGGGCACCAATGTCCACTGCTTCTATAGTCCATCCAATTCCGAGACAAAGCTAATATAAACACTTACATGCGTGGAAGACACGTGAACACTTCTACACAAGCATACGATTGATTGTGCCGCAGACACCGGTCTGTCCGGACCAAGGATATTTTTTTACTGTGATCACTACCCTCATGTTGAACTCAAGTTGTGTAGAATCGACCTTGTAAATTGTCGCTGTTCACGTGAACATTTTATATTATACTCTATTTAATAACTAGAAGGCCCAAAACCCAATTTACACTGTAAAAAGTTACCAGAAAAAATCAGCAGATACTTTTGCGGCAATTTTAAATTACTTCATCTGTATAATCACTAGTTTTTTTATTTAAACAAATCAAATATAAATAGTTATTTACTGTACAAGTGGGCAAAATAATGTATTGCCCTCTGAAGTTTGGCCCACGAGGCCCCCCGGGTCGTCATTTTTACTTAGTTTTTACCCAGTCATAAAGCTACCCTACAAGCCTACGACAATGTGGTCTGGACATTTCAAAGTTAGTTTTATTAATTTATTACGCCTGAATGACATACATTATATCTGTGATGGGTGGGAAAAACAGTATAAGTCAAGAATTAGCATTTTAAGGAAGCGTCGACTTATACCTTTTTCCCTCCAATAATCGTAGCATTTAAAGTTGTACTAAAACTGCCAACCTATTTAAAAGCCTTACCTGAATAATGTGACATATACTATTTCAAACACAATGTACAGCATCACTTTCTGAAATATAATTTGACTTAAACTCATTTTCCCAAATTTTCGACTTATACTGTTTTTCTCACCCATCGCAGATATAGGCATGTGTTTATTTTTGTAATATATAGCTTCGTGAAGCTAATTGCGTACCTCAAAGCGAAATCCCGAATTTATACCCCGAAGAAGGCAAAAGATTTTTGGTGGAGGCAGAAGATAGGATATATTTGATATATTTATATATAGCGGAGGTTGTACTGGGTTCAGAATGCATCACAATAATAAATGCAAAACTAATTGTTAAGACTGCGAACATAACTTCTGAAAAGAGCTGATTTTGTTTTTTTTTTGTTTACTTGCAAAATTTCACGGGATAGTATGAAAATAAGACTGACAGTTGCAACTCGCTGACGCTTCGAATTGAGGTTATATGCGTTAAAAACGGTGATTTGGTGCCTTGTGAAATGGGCGTGCTTTCAGCCAATCACAGGTGTAGGCATTCGCTCGCCAATCGCTCCTTCTAGTTTTTAAATAGAGTACAGTAACTTTATCAATATTGCCAACCCAATGGCACTTTGACAATTCATATCTATAATGGATTTAGTTTAATTTAGGTAGATTTCTGGTTTAAACATTTGTTTACTCTTGTACTTTTCCTGTGAAACAATCGGGGAAGCAAGAAAATGCATAAATGTGGGTTTACATGTAAAACTCCTATGTAAACCTAACCGATTCAACACCCGGTATATGCTATATGTTCATAAAAAAATTCCATCAGGGGTGGCTGAGGAAACTTAACATATGTCCGTGACTCGATTCACATTAATAAAATTCAAATCAAATGTCATTGAGTTGTCTGTCAATATAAACAATATGGCAAGACTGTCGACTTGTTCCGGAAAACTGGCAGCATAGATCGAAAAAGGAGAAGCTAACAGTGAGTCCGTATGCAAGAAGTCATTGCTGATTTGCAAGAACGCTTGTTAAACGAAGCAATGAAACCATTGTGGCAACTTAGATAAGAGGTTAGTTTATCACTTGCACTTGTCAAAAAAATAAAAATCTGAAACAAGTCACGGACATACGTTTGAGTTTCCACAACCACCCCTGATTGACTTTTTTTATGAACATATCGTACTTATATAGTCCAAAGATCCACCAACGTCGCAATTTCTCTTGTAATTTCAATCTTCAATATCAAGTATTGGTGGCAACTCTGTTAGTATCATAGTCTTTCTCGAAAAGAGGTTACAGTTCAAGTTGTAGTGATATTTGTAGTGGTTTCTGTTTTTGATCAACAACACTCAAGCTTGGTGTACGGAAAATTAACAGTGATGTCAATGTTGTCAAAAGAGATGGTTTTGACATCTACGATGTTACGGAATATTTCCCTGATTGAACATTCTTCACTCTGTAGTATGTAAGTTTGAGAAATAATCCAACAATTGGTTTCTCATATCATTATTTTGACTAGTGACAGGAATTTTTGTTGGTTGCTCGGCAAATTGAGCTTCCAGTTCCTTATCAAATGGAGGCTCTTCATTTTCATTCCTAGCAATATTATGAAGCACCGCTGTGGCCGTGATAATTTTTTGTGCAAGCGGTATCTTGCATCTCAATCCTAAGCCTACAATTGGGAATCTCTGCTTCCACATTTCGAGTGCACGTTCAATAACATTCTTTGTTTTATCATGAGACTCGTTATAGCGTATTTCGTGGGATAACTGAGGATTTTCCAATGGTGTTAACAGGTGTGGTTTTAATGTATATTGGGAATCGGCTAATATTAAACCACCGTTGTAACCACCGTTTTCCAGCTCGGCATTTACCTCGGAATTATTAAATATTGTATTATTATGTGTTGATCCCGGCCATTTTATGTCAATATTGATAAACTTGTGACTGGCATCACACATGGCCTGCACGTTAATTGCCATGTAACCCTTTTTGCATCGATAACTCTGTGCCGAAGATCCACCAGGTGACTGAATTTTTACAAGTGTACAATCTAATGCCGCTAATACTCTGGGAAATCGTGCAATATCATAAAACAATTGTTGTGATTCCTGCAGCTCTTCATTATTCCGTGGCATCCGAATATAACGTTGACTGAGCGTACAAATAGCACCGGTCACCCTTTCCACCACCTTTGCAGCTGTCGATTTATGAACACTGCCAAAGGCTCCTATTGTATTATACATATTGCCTGATGCATAAAACTGTAGCGTCAACAAAAGTTGTTGCATAGGTGTCACTGCATGATTCCTAGAAAAAAGACAACATATTAATTATGTACAAATTGATCTTAACACTTATTATTTACAGTTATTTCGCACAATATTTTGCGGATCTAAAGAAAACTTGAAATTGCTCAATATTTTGCGGATCTAAAGAAATCTTGAAATTGCTTCAGATTAAGGCCAATTCATAGTTTACATATTTGGCAGCCTGAAGCTCCACAAATAATTGGATTGCGTTATGCAGAAAGCTACCAAGCCACAAAATATAAAAAATTAATGAACACTGTTTTTGTACATATAAATTTGAGCTTTTTATTCTGTTTAAATCGAAATCGAAATAATCGCCTACGCTCGAGGGATCGAGTACGGCACTCCGAGAAGAATTCTGTTTAAGTCTTAAAGATCAGGCTTATACTAAAGACTTTTGTCTGGATATTTGATTATAGACAATTAATTATTTTGAATTTGTGTGCATCATTTTGGCATGAAATTGAGACACTTGTTCATAGAATATACGTTTATTGTTTTGTTATCCTTTTGATTATCGTATTTCTTCAATTAAATTGCAATGTATAAAAAACAATTAATTTCTTTCTAAAATATCAAATTCAACATCACTGTCTCCTACGAGAATTCTAAATTTAAAATTTGTAAGTTTAGCATTTATAATTATTTAAAAATAACAGTCAGAGCATCTGAAAATTTGTTCTCATTCAAATTTTAACTTATTCATTTAATTATGAAATTACTTTTGCTTACAGACTACCGGAATATAGCTCTAATCTGGGGGCACCTGGTACCAAGCAACAAAATAATCAAAAAGGATTTAGTAACGTGGAAGAGGACCACAACCAAATTTACCATCGTGGATTCACAAGAATCTGTCATTTTTGTTCTAGGAACTCAGCAGGAAGTTGAAGACAAAATCGAACATTTGAAATAAACGAAAGTTTCCATTCTGCCATCGGTATACTGCATTTTCAAAAATCTATCTTCCATCGAGAATTTTTGATTAATTTTGACCATATAAAATAAGAGTTCAATAGCATTATTAGGGCGCTTGATATTTGTTTCAAAATTATATACTTATTCAATCTAGAGTTTCCCGCAGAATCAAACATGTTTTATAGTTTCTTAGAAACGCACTATTTTAAATTAAAATCAACAAACAAATATACAAAGGTACACATTTTAAATAAACATTTAAGTTCAGGAATGTAACGTAACAAATAAATATTTTTATATATATATATATACAGGGTGTCTCTAAATTATGTGGAAATGGCTTAACCACAGATTACTGGGATCAAAAAAAGACGGTTTAAGAAAACTTATCTATATACAAATGCGTTTGGTTTAGCCAGAATTCAGCTTCAAAGTTAATTTAAAAAAAAACAAAATTTGCTTATAAAAAGAGAACGTTTACATTGATTTGGATCTTGTTTGGTATGACACTTTATACGGGTATAACTCATATTTTGACATAATATTGTTATTATCAGTAGACTGGTTGTGTATAAAACAAGTGAGACCCAACATTAATACATTCATATTTTTTAATGACAAAAGCAAATAAATTTAAAAAAAAATCAAATCGGACGCAGGCATTCATTATTAATTTTTTTTGTATCTTTAGAGTTTTTGGCATCTGTTACAGTTTCGACACAAAAAAATAAAATATGAGTGACTGCGCTACACTGTAAAGTGTCATACCAAACAACATCCAAATCAATGTAACGTTCTCTTTTTATAGGCAAATTTTGTTTTTTTTAAATTAACTTTGAAGCTGAATACTGGCTAAACCAAACGCATTTGTATATAGATAAGTTTTGTTAAATCGTCTTCTTTTGAACCCAGTAATCTGTGGTTAAGCCATTTCCAAATAATTTAGAGACACCCTGTATATATACTGTGATATATTGAAAATGAAAACAAAGTTCATATATTGTTTTTTTTTTCAATAATCCATAGTTTCATTTTCCAAAATATGTTTTTTTCCTCCTGACTCACCCTGTATATATATATATATATATATATATATATATATATATATATATATATATATATATATATATATATATATATAGTATATCGGTTCATTAAAATAATAAATACATTCATTAAGATAAAGAACTAATCTCTTAAAAAGCTCTGTTCAGTAAAACAATGAACTCTTTTATTAGTTCAAAACCTGTATAAATTGCATCAATGAAATCAGTTCTTTGGGATAATGAATGAAATTTTTAAACCAAAGAACACAGTTCATTGAGACAATGAATATATTTCATTCCCGCAATGCACCATAAACATTATATCAATGATTCTTGTACGTTAGTATAATGAAATTAAGTTCATTAATATGATGAACTCAGTCATTGGTCTATGAACGACAAATCATTATAGTAATGAACACGTTCATGGGAGCAAAATTTATGTTGGAATTCATTGATATAATGAACATTTTCATTGTATTTATGTACTCTCTTGGTTCAGTGTAGGAAATGCTATGTAATGCAGGGTGTATTTTATTTATGGGCCATATAAAAATATAAAGTTGATTATGGGTGTGGAAGTGATGGAATATTGCGCAGCCTGAAAAATACGCGCTTGAGTACAAAATAAGAAAGTTTGGTAACATATGCCAAGCAGCAATAAACAAAACGTTAACAATTATACAATAAATGATAATTGGCCAACGCACATAGGTGTAAGGCAACAAAAGAAGAAGTACAAAATAACATTTATGGATTGGTGTACTACTAAAAACTTCAAAAAGTATAGCGAAAATGTGATTTTACTTTATTTATCATATAGGATATTGATGAGGTGCTAGCCCATGCTAGCACCTCCGTTTGCACCATTATTGAAGATAATTTTGTGTAGGTTTAAAAAGTAATGTGTAAACCGAGGACGGAAAAGTGATTTTCTAGGTTTCAAGAAGTTTCCAGGCTCGCTAAAGCTCGCCTGTTCATTTCTTCTTTCAGCCTGGAAAATAATCATTTTACCGCCTAGTTCTATAATATACTATTATGCATGAAATAAATAATTCTCTAAATAATTTAGTAGCCTGTAGTTAAGTAAATTCCAAGTCAAACAATATAAATGGTATAAAAAAACATCAAGGAGTGCGATGATGATTTGTGTTCACTAACTTTTTAGGTCTAAATCATGAAAAATTTGCTGTGGAGGCTGAATTTCACAGCAATGAAATACAATATTTTACAAATTAAGAAATATTTCACGAAAGAATTAAACTTAAACTAAAATTTGGACGGCTGAAGGTGAACGGATATTTGCTGGTTTGCGTGTTATCTCCCACCTCATCTAATGGATAAACTTGTGAGGTCAAATAAATGAAAATAAAATACGGAACACCTTTTTCACAAAAAAACATTTATTTACTAAATGCACATTTCGGCCGCAATGCAGCCATGCTCAGTAGCAATACGAAAGGTGCTCCGTATTTTATTTTCTACACTACTTTCACAAGTTCCACCTCATCGTTACGTGTATAAATAATGTGCATACTAAGTGGTAGCCTCGGTCCAAGTGCAAGCCCCCTAAGACTTTCAAAACTTGGTGCCTTTGATTGCGACACAACTTTTCTGTTGCACTTTTACGGTACTATTTTAAACCCATTTATAAACCGAACTGTTCAGAACAGCAGTGAACAATTGAAGAATTGCTGTGTGGATTGCCAACATCCGGTAACGGATAGGCACACAAAGAAGAAGAAGAAGATAAGTGTAGTACTGTGGAATGCCCAAACCGAAAACATCACATTTGCCTTAAATTTCTAAAGAAATTTACAGCGGCAACGGAAGCACCACAGTGCAGAAACTACAAACCCACATTAAATCTTACCTATTCGTTTTGTGCTGAAGTAGGTGCTCAATCCGATGAATTAAATCAATAACTGAGTCTTTCTTCAAACGGAATTTCTTGAAAAAATCCTGGTCATTCCATGTATTCAATTGGTTCGGACGTTCTCGAACATTGTGACCGCGCAAACTCGTATGCATTATTTCATATTTGAAATCGTCATAATCGTCGAAAATACTAACGATATCCATGTTAGCGCACTTGTATACATACAAATTAAGAAATATTTCACGAAATAATTAAACTTAACCTCAAATTCGGACGGCTGAAGGTGAACGGATATCTGCTGGTTTGCGTGTTATCTCCCACCTCATCTAATGGATAAACTTGTGGGGTCAATAGCCTCCTTGCGCATAAACTAAACATAAAAGGGCTAAAACTTGACTTATCTTGGAGATATTTTTATCAGAGGTTGGAAAGACCGGTCCTATGTGAACATTATTTAGGGGCGTAGTCAGATTTTTTCACAGGTGAAAATGAGAGTTTTGTGTGCAATTTTCATATGTAATACCACAAATGGGTTTAATATTACCGATCATTTTTTTGAATGTATTTTCGCGTTCACAGATTCAGATTTTTTGTCACGTTTAACGTTGTAGTGTTGAACAGGTAAAAATTAGACTTTTGTGTGCAATTTTCATATGTAATGATTTTTGCAATCGCAAAAATGCACGAACAAAAATGATCCAGGGGATATTAGATGCTTGAGTGGTATTCCGAAGAATATTGCTCGATTTGAAAAGAATGCTAATACGAATTGATCAATAATAAAAGAAGCAAAACAAAAATCATGGACGAAATTTGGTGAAAGAACCTAACCTAACCTAACCTAACCTAACCTAACCTATTATGAGAATTTTAGGCAGAACCAAAAACCATTCTACGGAACACTAAAGCAATTAAAACAAACAAAAAGATCACAGCATGATGAACATAAAAGATAAAAATGGAACAATTATCACGAATGAAGACAAGATAATGGAAAGGAGACAATATTTCAAAGAATTAACCGAACAGGATGAAGAAGATAACGTAACACAAGAATGGAAGGAAGAGTCGCAAGAAAGGCAGGAGAAAAAAATGAGCAAATTAAAAAAGAAAAAGTACAAGAAGGAATAAACAAAAGAACATAGAAAGCTTCGTTGGTCCTCGCACAGAGGGCGCCACCATGTGCACCCACGTCGTTTATTAATGCCAGAAACGATTTTGCATACGTTTCGTGCATATTTTGATATTGTGTTTTGAAAATACACACTCATAAGGTGTTTTTAAACAGAAGCAGAATGTGTTTTGCATAATTCCAGATGAAACAACACTAAGCCGCGAATGGCGACCGTTGCGCCATCTGTATGTGGTGTACCAAAGCTTCCTATTAAAATTATGTTCGTGCACAAAAATAATAATATCGAATTTTAATGTGTTGCATAAATAATTGATGTAGCATTTAAATGCATATTGAATTTGAATGCGCGTGTGTTGTGAATGAATGTTCAATTTTAATTAATGTATAATTTTAAAGCATCTCTCATTTTAATGAAAATATCGTTGAAATTGAACGCTAATAAATTCAGTTTTAAAAAGAAAATATAATTTCATATCAAGTGTGGTAAAAACGAAGTACATACAATTTAAATAAAGTTTCATTTAAATAAAGTGCCATTATTGCAAGAGTATTAAAAATGAAACCTAATATTAATTCAGACGTCTTAACAACAATCGTTATTAAAATCGTGTCTTCTATAAATAATGCCTTATTTCTAATAAAAATTAAATACAATTTAAATTCTAGTGTGGAAAACAGTGTTTCATTTTAATTCAATTGAATAACGATCGAATGTTCGAAATTTATTTATCTCCCATTAAAACTAAGTACAATTTTAATGAAAGTGTTATATATCTGGGAGTGGATCTAGGAATCGACTGAACAACACAACTGCCATGTGTATCTTGTCTTTATTAAACTTATATGCGTGGTCGTTGCGGTAGGTTAGACAACCTTCTTTACCTCTCAGGCACATACATTACATATATTACATCTATATTACATACATCTATTACATCTCCCTTATTACGTTACACAGTCATACAGTCTTTTTTGTTTTCTGGTTACTCTTTTACAGTTCACTCTTTTTACAATGTTATCATCTACAAAGTTATCATTTACAATACAATCATCTGTAATGTTGTTATTTACAATATTATCAACTGTAATAATGTCATTTACAATATTATCATCTGCAATGTTATTATTTACAATATTATTATTGTATACAAAATTTGAACGTTGTATCACTTCGTTTGAACCTTTGAAGTTTTTAATGTAAACGCTATTTCTTATTATACATCTTCCATCCTCTTTTTCTATTTCGTAAGTTCTTTCTCTTATTTTAGTCTTAATTTTTCCTAGTTTCCAAGTGCTTTTAGGCTTTTCTTGGAACCAAACTTGCATTCCATTTCTAAGTTCAACGTTTGAACGTACACCTGATTTGTCATAATAAATCTTTGATTTGATTTGTCTTGTGTCAATTTTGTTCTTTAGTTTTGTCTTATTTATAATTTGAGAATTTAGTTTGTTTTTATTAATGGGTAAGTTGTCTCTTAAGTATCGTGACATTAATATCTGAGGTGGTGTGTAGGTATCATAGACAGGGGTGTTACGGTAACTTAATAAAGTTAAGTATATGTCTTCTTTATTTTCTAATGTCTTTTTAATTAATTTCTTAATGGTCTGAATTGATATTTCTGTAAAACCGTTGGATTGTTGGTGATATGGGGATGATTTAGTTATTTGAAAATTCCATTCTTTGGAAAATGTTTCATGTTCTTCACTGATGAATTTTCTTCCACTATCTGATACAACAAATTTGGGTATTCCATGTCTAGCAAATATGGATTTTAATTTGTTGATTACATTTTTGGAAGTTAGATTTTTGTTCAACGTCATGATTTCGGGATATTTTGAGTAGTAATCCACTGCAATAAGGAATGTTTCACCTTGTATTTCAAATAAGTCAATTCCTATTTTTTGCCATGGTTTTTTAATTATTTGATGACTTATCATAGGCTCTCTTCTATTCGAGTTTGAATATTTATTACATACGTAACATCTATTAATTACATTTTCTATATGTGTTATCATATTAGGCCTATATACTGCAAATTTTGCTCTCGATATGGATTTATTTATACCTAAATGACCTGTGTGTATGTCTTCAAGAACTTTGTTTCTCCATGATTTTGGTATAATGACTCTTTGATTCATATATATTAAGTTATTGCTTCCCATTGTTATTTCTGACTTTAATTTGTAGAATGGTTTCAAATTTACTGTCATTTTATTTATGCTCTTTGGCCATCCATCCTTAATAAAGGTTTTAATCATTTTTAATTCTTCATCATCTTCAGTTGCTTTTATCAATTGTTTTAACCTGTCCTCTTTAATTGTTAAATTTTTTTCGATTAGGCATACTTGAGCGTTTAATTCTAAATTATCTTCGAATACTTTATTTACTGTTGCTCGTGATAATGTATCAGCTATTATTAGATATTTGCCTGGTTTGTAAACTAAATTTATTTTATATTTTTGTAATGTCAAAAGCATCCTTTGTAATCTAGCTGGGCATGAGTTTAATGATTTTTTGAATATGGAAATTAATGGTTTATGATCGGTTTCAAATGTAAACTCTCTTCCATAAACATATTGATAGAACTTTTGTACGCCAAAACATATTGCTAATAGTTCCTTCTCTATTTGAGCATATCTTTGCTGAGTTTCTGTCATAGCTCTAGAAGCATATGCACATGGTTTTTCATTTTGCAAAAGTGCTGCTCCTAAGCCTGAGCTAGATGCATCAACTGATATTGTTATTTGCTCTCTTGGATTAAAATACTTTAAAATTGGTTCTTGTGAAATTATCTTTTTTAATTCGTTAAATGCTTTTTCTTGAGGGTGTTCCCATGAAAATATATTGTTATCTTTAATTAAATCCCTTAATGGTTGAGTAATTTCTGATAAGTTTGGAATAAATTTTCCTACTTAAGTTATGAAACCTAGGAATCTTTGGACATCTTTTTTATTAATTGGTTTGGGCATTCCTACGATGGCTTCAATTTTATCTTCATCCATTGATATACCTTTATTTGAAAACTTATGTCCTAAATACTTAACTTCATCTAGACCAAATTTACATTTGTTTCTATTGAATTTTACATTTTTTTCTCTAGCTATCTTAAATACTTCTTCCAATATTTTGTCATGTTCTTCTTTAGTCTCGGCATGAATTAAAATATCATCGACATAGATTACTACACCTTTAATATGAAAAATTTCTTGAAAAGTTTCTTGGAATACTTCACTAGCAGTTTTAATACCAAATGGTAGTCTAGTGAATTTGTATCTACCACGAGGGGTTGCAAAAGTGCATAACTTACTAGATTTTTCATCTAATGGAATGTTCCAAAATCACTTACTGCATCTAATGTAGTGAATATTTTTGAACCATTCAAATTTCTTGTTATTTCGTCCATGTTTGGTATTTTGTATTTTGTATCTATTATAACTTCATTTAAATCTCTTGGATCTAAGCAGATTCGTAGAGAACCATCATCTTTTCTAACTAGTACATATGAATTTATCCATTCTGAGGTGCCTTGAACTTTTGCTATTATTTTTAATTATTCTAAATTTTCTAAAAATTTTTTAAATTGATCTTGTATAGCAAAAGGTACATTTCTTATTGGATTTACTACTGGTTTTGCATGTTTTTGTATTTCAATGTGATATACTTACTTGTTTTACCTATACCTTCAAATACATCTTTATATCTATTGGTTAATTCTTCATAATTTTTAATTTGGTTTTTATTTACTGTATTAACGAATTTAATATCCTCATCATTTTTTATGTTTACTATTCCTAAATGAATACATGTTTTTAAACCTAAGATTGACCCATTATTACTTTTGTCTACAAAGAATTCAGTTTTCTTGAAACAATTTCCATTATAGTATAAATCTAGATAACATTTTCCCAATATAGGAATTTTATCTCCAGTAAATGTGACTGAGTTTTCCTTAATGTTCTCAATATTTTTTAAATTAAATTTACACGCTTTTAATTCAAAGTAGGAAATTATATTGACACTTCCTCCCGTATCTATTTTAAATTTAGCCTTTACATCTGCATTTTCACCTATACCCAACTCTATAATGCAATGATTAAAATTATTGAGGTTTTTGTTTCCATTATTAATTGTGTCTATACTCAAGTGATCATTACAATTATCCGATTGATTCACTTGGTTTACAGATTTATTCCTACATTTATTTGCAAAGTGATTGTCCATTTTACATTTTAAACATTTTTTACCGTATGCTGGACATTTATTTATCGGATGTGATTTACCACATCTTGAACAGTCTTTAATTTCTCTTTGTACCTGATTGTAATTTCTATTTTCGTTCGATCTTGAAGAATCTTCTCGGAGTTTTTGTGTTGTTTTCTTCTGATTTCTTGCTTGATCCACTTCTTTGTAATTTCTTGTTTTGTCTCCACTCGTCGATTATTTCATATCATGAAGCTGCTGTCTGGATGTTTCGGTTAACACACATGTCTCGATTGCTTTTTCCAGGGTGTACTCTTGATGTTGTAGAAGTTGCTCTCGAACCTTCTCATCTTTTATCCCAATGATTAGCATCGTTTTAATTAATTCCGTTTTAAAATTTTCAGAGAATTCGCACTGTTTTGCTTGGTTTTTTAATGACGTGACATACTGTTCTGTGCTTTCCCCATTTTGGCGGGATGTGAAGAATTTATATCTCTCGTAGGTTAGGTTCTTTTTTGGAATGAAATAGTCATTAAATTTCTTCTTTAGTACAGTAATTTTGTCCTTATCATCGTCACTAAATGTGAAGCTATTGTAGATTGCAATGGCTTCTTCGCCCATTAAATGCAGTAAATGTGCACATTGCGTTTTTTCTGGTTTAGAGTCTAATTCTACAGCGGCGGAGTATATTTCATACCTCTGAAAATATATTAATATATATATATATATCTCAAAATATCTTGCATTTTAATTAAGTTTCATATAAAACAAACCTTTTAACATGTGTACAGAAAACTGCGTGTTCCAATGAAACAAATAAAAAATTAATATGAATATTCTTTACAGCATGTCCGGTTTACAACATAAGAAGTGTGTAATTTAAATCACACTTCTTTAATTTTACACATGGAGATTTTGTTGAATAAATAGTAAAACGGTATTCCATAAAGGTGGGTGGAAGTTTATGTGCTAAATATAGTAAAATTGGTACAATAATGTAATAAAAAATTGCGTTTTAATATAGATATCTAAAATAGTATATGATGATATAAGTGGATAAAGGCCATTCAGTGGGAAGTGGTTGGCAAGGGGTTCATAGATGACGCAACGCTATGCTATGACAATGCATGCTATGCGCTATGCTTTTACCCATGAAGATTTTGTTGAATGAATAGTAAAACTGCGTTCCATACGAAACTGAGTGTGGTGGTAATATAATAACATGGCAAATGCATTTAAATGAATGATTCTTTTTAGAAACGTAAGAAATAAAACATACAAATATATTTTAAATTGGGGTGTAGGTGGATATTTACCTGCAATATTTGGGGAAGGCGGTATTTTTAATCCTGAAGGCATGTAATCAAATGGAAATTCTTGTTTAATTGGACTAATAACATTGTAAAACTTTTGGAGATGGATTTTAGATAGATATTGCAATGGAATAAGTGCATTATGTAATCTAAGTTTTGTAATCGTGCGAGAAAAATGAAACAGATTTCAAGTGATTTACATGTTTTGGCATCCCATGAAAGAGAATTGATGATTAAAAGAAAAGTTTGTGTATGTGTACCATGTGATCGACTAAAGAAGGAAACAAAAGAAAAATATTTTACCTACTTACAAATATCTACTTTAAAGCATACTACATTGTTTTAGAGATCGTTATTTCGGTCTTTGAAAATTTAAAATTTTTATGAGCATAATTAATTTTTCCCGAAAATTTTATTCAGGAAAATGTAAACTGTAAACTCTATAGTTACATTATATTTTTAATTATTCACCTAATAGAATGCAGAAATAGTGCAAATAATCAATTTTGATTTAAATCAACGGTTTATTAAAATAAATCATTTGATTTAAATCGGTCCACCTTCTACCACAATGGTGTAGGTGTGTTGTTTTCTTTTCTCCTTATCTTCTTCTGTTACTATTTTTCGTTCGTGAAGTTCTTCCATTTAGTCCTGTCCTTCGCTAGTTCTTTCACTTCTTTCCATATTTTCCCTCTTCTATTATTGTTTTCAATCTGTCATCCCATATTAGTCTTGGTCTTCATTTGCTTTTCTTTGTGTTTGGCTTTGCTTCCCACACTTTTTTCACTATTCTTTGGTTGTCCATTCTTTGCATATATATATATATATATATATATATATATATATATATATATATATATATATATATATATATATATATATATATATATTGGCTCTATGTCTAATTCTTCTCTTATTTTTGTGCTACTTATTTTGTCAATTTTCGTTACTCCTTTGATTCTTCTTAGGACTTGCATTTCGCTTGCTTGTATTTTATTTTTTCTCGTTCTGTCCAGCTTACACGTTTCGCATATCCATGATAGTATTGGTCGGTATATTGTTTTGTACACTTTTATCTTTACTTTTTTCTTTTTTGTTTATGATTGTGTTTTTGATTACCTGGTATAGTTTTTGAGTTTTTCTTATTCTGTTGTTTATTTCCGTCTCTTCATTTCTGTCTGCATTCAGTTCTACTACCAAGTATTTGTATGTCTGTACTTGTTCAAGTTTTTTGTTTTCAATTTCTATTTGTATCTGCTCCTGTTTCCCTACTACCTATACTTTTGTTTTGTTTATGTTCAGCTTCATTGATTTTGCCTTGAGTTCAGTGTTCCATAAGTTTACTCTTTCTTGTAGTGTTTCGATGTTCTTGTTATTATTATTACATCATCTGGAAATGGTCCTTCCGATATTCCTATTTTTTCCATGTTTTTGTAGCCTACTATCCATTTCTTGTTACTCTCTGGTGTGCATTTCTTTATTATATCGTCTATGTAAGTAATGAATAGTGTGGGACTTAGACTTCCCCCGTCTTAGTCCATTTTTGGTTTTAAATGTTTCCGATTGTGTGTTGTTGCTTATTACTGTGTGTATGTTGTTTTCGTATATATTTTTTATTATCCTTATCATTTTGTCGATTACCTTTCTGTGTTTCAGTGTTTCCCATAGTTTCGCTCGTGATAACTAGAGACCGGATTCTAAGTTTTATGCTTTTTGTAAATATCTAAAGCATTAACAAATGAATTAAATTTACATCCGATTTGGAAATAAACGGATCACTAAACAATTTTTCTTTGTGCTTTTTTTGCTTTTTTTGCAATATTATACTTATTTTGCACTTTTTTGCTTATTTGGAGCTTTTTTCAGCTGATTCTGGATTGAAACGAAATTTAAATATCGTGATGATTACAATTTGTACATGTATCAACACTTATGCATACTACACAGTTTTATATTCAGTGCGAGGTGAGAGGCACTACTAATAAAAATAAATCATTTTCTAAACCCAGTGCTTGGTAAGTTTTTACTAAGTTTATTGTTTATCTAAATAAATTTAAAATACAAGTAAATACATTCATATCATTCGTGTTGCAGAAGTTTAATATTTTTCTACTATAGTTCTACTCATTTAGATTGAGTGATTAATTTAAATTAAATACAAAATCTTCCCAATGAACAAGCATTCACAATTCTGAACATTGTGCAATTAGTTTAGCTCCGTTTGTTACTCTGACAACGTCAGACAACGTCTCGTTAGTACGGTTACATTATTTCTTGCATAATGCGTAAACAAAACACCGCCGAAGATGAGCTACTGTAGATGAGTGGATTAAAGAACACAAAGAATTGAAATTTGAAAATAACAAAATATTTTGCAGAGTTTGTGTAAAGTCGGTAATTTATTTCGCCTTAAAATATTGTTTAATAATAATAATAATTAATTCACTACTTTGATTTGCAGTTTCAATGCAATAAAAAAATATGATATAATTCAACATGTGAAAACAATACTACACAAGCAACGCTTGGAAAAATTTAAAAACCAACCAAGAACACAACAAACTATAGTAGAATCCATAACATACATTCGAGCAACAATCAACAAAAACAATTTAATTTTGATTTGTGTAAAACAATGCTTGAATCCTTTCGCTTCAAATTCGCTTCAAAATATTACAAAAAATTTCATTTAGGACATTTCTGGAAAAATATTGTAACAGAAATATACCAGATGAAAGTACACTATGCAAAAATTATGTTGAATCGGTATATTAACAAACTATGCTAGAAATTAAAAATATATTTTACAACAATTGCATTTGGTTCAGTGTGGATGAAACAACCGACTCTTGTGGGCGATATGAGGCCAATTTTATTATAGGAGTCCTCAGCGACAAATGTCAGACGAAAGGTTATTTAATCTGTTCTAAATAATTAAACAAAAACAATAGTAACACAATTTCAAAATTTATTAATAAATCACTAACCAACTTTTATTTGCCGGAAGCGGTCCCAAGTCAGAAAATTTTACTAATGGTCACGGATGCAGCAGCATACATGATAAAAGCTGCATCTAACATAAAAAAAATCTATGAAAATTAAATACATTGTACCTGCATAGCCCACGGACTAAATCGCATTGCTGAAACTGTCTGAATCGACGTTCCATTAATTAATGAATTAATAACAAATGGAAAAATATCTTTATTAAAGCTCCTCTAAGAGTGCAACTATTTAAAGAGTGAATTCCCAATATTACTGCAATATATTACGCAAATAATTTTGAACATTTAAAAAAAGTTATTTTTGAACTTGAACCAACAACTGGCAGAGATTGCAAGAAGAAATTACAAGATTGCACAAGGATTTTAAACGAAAAAGAATTTCAAATTTAAAAAATAATAATTTAGAGTTTATCAAGGCACATTATAGTATTCTGAGTTATTCAATTACCTCATTGGAGAAGCAAGAAATGCCCTTAACGGATGCAATTACGATTGTTAACAATTTTAAGAAAGCTATTTGTGGTGTCCCGGGAAAAATTGGAGAGAAGATAATAGTAAAATTAAATGAAGTTTTAAAAAAATATATGAAAGTTTTCAAACGTTAAATAATTTTGGAAAAATTTAAGTAGTAAAAATGTGGGTGATTTTGAAAGCAGCATACCTACAGCTAAATTTAAATAAGCGCCTATAACAAGTGTAGATGTTGAAAGAAGTGTCTCCGTCTATAAATATATTTTGAGCGATAGAAGACACAATTTAATCATAGAAAATTTGGACTAATATTTAATTGTAAATTGTTTTCGGAGAAACTAGTATTTTATAATGTGATTTTGTAAATTAGTATTACCTCCCTACATTTTGGATAGTTTTGCACTTTTTCGATAAACATATATTTTTAAATTTTAAATTAAATTTACTTTTATAAAAAATAAGTGCCTTAAATTGAATTCATTGTTCTATCTATAACTCGACACTCTTTCAGTCAATGCTTTCTTCAACTGTCCTGTGTTTTGGACAAAATAATAAAAGGCACATCCACAATCTAGGTAAGTTTATAATACTATTCTGTAGTTACTTTTATAATCTAAGGTAAAAAAATAATTTTTAAATAAATCAATTTTATAGGAGACAACATAAATCAATTATGTAGGAATAGATACTCAAGTGGCAATATAAGTACTATTTGGTTGTTAGTTTGTTGATTAATATATAATAATAATAAGATATACGTTTGATTTACAATAATCGTCAATTACAAATCTCGTCTTCGTCTTACAACTTAGCGTCTTAATAAAATATCGTCTTGGAATTTTACAATCGTGACCGGCTCGGAGCGCGTACGTTTCGACACTGATGTTCCCGTCCCCCTCCTCACGCACTATACTCTTCTCTCTCTTTTCCCTCGCGTCTCACTTCATGACTCCGCACGCCTCCCGTTCCCCACACACACGCACACCACAACATAAAGGCCCGTTCAGATCCTACACTCGACCCTTCCTGACGTCAGTTCGTCCCCGAACGTCTAGTTGTCTGATGACGCTGGGCACCAAGGTTTTAAAAACTCGGCGCATGTCGTCGTGATGTTTGGTCCGGCATGTTGTCCCTCTTTGGCCACGTCGTAGGTATTATTTGTCTTTACTTTTGTTATTTTGTAAGGACCCAGATATTTCGGCTTCAATTTCGATCCCGGAACTACTTGCGTTTGCTTTATTGCCACAAGCTCATTAACGCAATAGTTCGGAGCCGGTTTTCGTCTTAAGTTGTAGTAACTTCTATTCTCTTGTTGGATCTTCAAAATATTCTTCTTGGCTTCGTCCCTCATTGTGTTTCTTCTTTCGTTAAATATTTCTGCTTGTTCCTCTTCTATTAATCTTGCGATGTTGATATCACTAGTATGTTTCATCTTAATTCCACATAGTAACTCGATAGGAGACCTTCCAATTGCCCTCTGCGTTGTTGAGTTCATTATTTGCTGAACTTTAGCGACGTACTTGTACCAGTCACCCGGCTTATCAAGTGCTAACTTTGCAAGCACTGGCACAATAGTTTTGTTAATTCTCTCGACCTGCCCATTAGCTCTTGCTAGACCCGTCGTGATTAGTATATTTTTGATGTTCTCTCGATGGCAGTACTCATTGAATTCATTTGATCGGAACGCTGAACCTCTATCGGAAATGATGGTATTTGGGCTTCCAAACACAGCATTCTGAATCTCTAATTTTTGCAGCACCTCTTTCGGGTTCGTCGTCTTTGTCGGATAGAGCCACACAAATTTTGTAAACGCATCTATTACAGCCAATATGTGGTTATAGTTTTTATTAGTTGTTTCCAGTGGTCCCAAATGATCAACGTGGTATGTATGTAGAGGTAAATCTTCTTTCACAATCGGATTTAAGAACCCTTCTTTCTTCCCGGCTTTTCTATTTACCAAGATACAAGGTATGCAGCATGAGATTACCTTTTCAACTTTTTGCGTCATGTTTGGTATAAAGAATTCTTGGTTCAGTATGTCTATACTTTTCTTCGATGAAAAATGCCCTCTATCATGTGTCGTCTTGATTATCTCGTTTTCCATACCTTCAGGAACCACTATCAGTTGTCGTCCATCTTTCAGTTTGTACAGAATATTATTTTTTTCCTCGTAGTCGTCGCAGCTTTTGTTTCTAACGGCCTCTTTAATTGCTTTTATCAATTGGTCATCTCTTGCGCTCTTCTCAAGCGAGTCGTCACTTCTGCACTTATCGACATTACAGTTGGGTTTCGGCTTAGACTGTCTACGTGTTTCATTCTGGTGTCTGGTCGATGTTCTGTGGTGTATTGGAATTCTTCTAAATCCAGAACCCACTTCGCAACTCGATTATTCATCTCTTTCTTCTTTACAGTCATTGTCAAAGCACTACAGTCAGTTACGATTTTAAATGGTGTGCCCAACAAGTATACTCGAAATTTCTTCACTGCCAACACGACTGCTAAGAACTCTAATTCATAGCTGGTGAACTTCTGCTCATCAGGCGTCGTTTTCTTACTCCAGTAATAGACTGGATGCAACAAGTTATCGTCAGAACTAGCCTGTAATAATACTGCACCAAGTCCTTCTTTGCTGGCGTCTGTATGTAATTCTGTCTGTACGTTACTTTGATAAATCTTCAGTATAGGACTCGTACACAAAGCCTCTTTCAGCTTCTCAAATGACCATCTTTCTTCTACTTCGAATTTAAACTTCGCATCTTTCTTCAATAAATCAGATAACGGTTTAGCATACCTCGAGTAGTCTTGTACAAATCTTCTAAAATAGCCCGTCAAACCAAGAAAACTTTGCAATTGTTTCAAATTCTTCGGCTCAGGGAAATTTGATACAGCTTTGGTCTTTTCGTTGCTTGGCTGAATCGTCCCATTTCCAATAATATGACCCAAAAAGTCAACACTTTTCTTTAAAAACTGGCACTTCTTCAAGTTCAACTCAAGTCCGTATTCACTGCACACGTCTAATGTCATCTTCAAGTGTTTAACAGCTATTTCCTCGTCTTTGGATGGAATGATGATATCGTCAAGGTAGGATAGTATAATCTCTTTCCTGATTAACTCGCTGAACACAACATTTATAAAGCGTTGAAACACTGGAGGAGAGTTGCATAATCCAAACGGCACTTTTTGGAAGCAATACTGTCCTGAATGCACTACGAAAGCTGTATACTTCTGACTTTCTTCGTTAATCGGCACATGGAAGAAACCATTTTTCAAGTCTAACGTCGTATACACTCTCGAGTGTTGTAGTTGATCCAAAACGTCTTCAATCAGTGGAATCGGATGTCGATCTTTTACGATTAGCTTGTTTATCCTGCGATAATCTACGCATAGTCTATAGGATTCGTCTTTCTTTTTTACTAGCACTATTGGGCTAGCATATTCTGATGTACATGGTTTGATGATTCCATCCGCAAGCCATTCGTCCAATGTCTTGTCTACTATTCCTCTCTGTACCATAGGCAATCGTCTTGGTGTGCAGTACACTGGTTCGTCACTAGTAACTATTAGATTCATTGATACTGCCGATCGTCTCTTCTTGTCCGGCTTGTAGTTATCCAGCATTCTGGTCACATCATTTTTTGTTTGCTTCGTACAGGATGAATCGATGTTAATATCGTTAACGTCATTAGCTTCTGCATCAATTTTCATCAAACTACATTCTTCCTCAATCTGCAATACCTCGATTTCTTCATTGTCGTCGAAAAAAACTTCACCTTTAATTACTTTCACCGTCAGCTGGTTAAATAATTGTTGACCCAAAATAATTTCGGATGTAATTTTGTGCTTCACCACAAACATCATGACCTTGTAGATTCTCTTCGCTACTCGAACATTGCACTCAAATTGACCAATAGGGTAAACTGCCTCACCACCAAATCCTCGTAACTTCTTCCATGAATTCATCAACTTTGGACATCCTAATTGGTTGTAGATATCAACCGTCATAACATTAATTCCACTTCCGGTGTCTATTAGAGCTTCGAACGTTTGTCCTTGCAGATCAACCCTTGCATGATAACATTCCACATCAGAAATAACGTTAACTTCGTGTTTAATTTTGTTTTTGCAGTCATACGATTCGTGGCCAAATTCGGAGCAATTAAAGCATTTTTTGCCTTTCTCCTTATGTGGACAGAAATTTGAAATATGTCCAAACTCACTACAGTTGTAACATCGAATACCCATCTTCCTGTCAGTGTGCACATTTCTATCGTTTCGCTCCATTTTGTGGTAGATCTTCGGTTTTTCGTCTCTGTTCTTGTTTACATTCTTGTTATTACTCGTCGTGCTATTCGTCAAACTATTCGCCATGCTAGTAGTTGGCTTCGTTGTTTTTCTTATTTTTTCAAATATCTCTAATTTCTCTTTAAATTCTCTTAGTGACTTTGCTCCATACAGAATTGCTTTGTCTGAGTTAACTTCTGTTATTCCATCGATAACATATTGGAATATTGCCTTCTTGTCGACATTTCCTTTTGCGGCAATTTCTTTCATCTTCAACAAGTACTCATGTGCAGATTCGGTCCTTCGAATTTTTCTCGAGGCCAACTCTTTATGAACGTCGGCACTGTTGACTGTTAATTCAAATTCTTCCTTCAAAGCATTCTTTAACTTCCCCCAAGAATTTAAATTCTTTTCTCCTCGTATAAATAATTTTGCCAAACCAGCCAAACAACGTTTTGCGCAAATCAGCATTTGCAGGTCGGTCAGTCCCATCAAATGCGTTACTTCTTCAAACTCTTCTAACCACGCCTCTACTGCATACCCATCCTCGCCATTAAAAGGTCTAATTGCGTCCTCGATATCCCGCAGTGATAACGAAAATCGCAATTCCTTCTCTAGTGTACTCGAAATAGTAGGTGCTGGTGAATGCACTCTTCTGTTGTGATGAGCTGTTGAAACTACGTCATCGTCATCCAGTAATTTCTCATCATTATCATCCTCTTCTTCGTCGTCGTCGTCGTCGTTGCTCTGTTTACACTTGGAAATGTCACACAAAATTTCCATAATACGTCTGGTCATTGCATCTTTACTTCCTTCATAACTCAGTTGTAACAAGTCACTCACAATAACTAAGTCACCGTCCGAAAATTCAGTAGTTATTTCTTCAATCTTTGCGACGCACTCGGGAGAGTCAAATTCATACTCAAAACCAGCAAAGTTTCTAAGTCTCTTTCGATTATTACGATCACCGTCCACTTTAAACACAAGTTTGTGAAAAATACCAATTGACTTCTTTGATGCCGCCTTAATTTTATTAACGACACACTCATTGTCTTCTATGTAGTTTCTGCATCTTTAAAAATCGATACAAATTTCACGTACACGAATCTGTTCAATCAGCTGTTACCGTCGAGCAGCTGAGCACTCACACAATCAAACTAGCTCGAGTGGTTCGCTCACATACGCATACACAGTACTAGCTGGTTCACTTCGTCAATGCCTTGCACACACACACGCACAGCCCTCTTGCTTTGGTGTATATTCGTCGTCGAGCGGCACAGTTCCACAGCTATATACTCGTCGCACTCAAACGCAGTGATGCAGTATGCTTGTTCACAATGTTTACTAGGGCGAACACAATATCGATCGGCCGGTGTTCTACTCGTTCGCGTAACGTTACTTTTCGCGCGGGAAACTTATGTCGTTAGAGTCTATTTTCGTGTAGTTTTCATTAACACTGGTACATTTCGTCGTATTAAATGTACGTTTTCTGATTAAATCACAACCGTCACTAAACTTTGTTTTTATTTAAACTGAGCTTCAATTCGTAGTGATGCTCCACGTCGTTCGTTGTAACTTGTAACGTCTTCTTAGGTTGAGCCCCCAATTTGTAGGAATAGATACTCAAGTGGCAATATAAGTACTATTTGGTTGTTAGTTTGTTGATTAATATATAATAATAATAAGATATACGTTTGATTTACAATAATCGTCAATTACAAATCTCGTCTTCGTCTTACAACTTATCGTCTTAATAAAATATCGTCTTGGAATTTTACAATCGTGACCGGCTCGGAGCGCGTACGTTTCGACACTGATGTTCCCGTCCCCCTCCTCACGCACTACACTCTTCTCTCTCTTTTCCCTCGCGTCTCACTTCATGACTCCGCACGCCTCCCGTTCCCCACACACACGCACACCACAACATAAAGGCCCGTTCAGATCCTACAATTATTAAACGTAATATTAATTAAATTGAAAGTTTCTGTTAACATTTGAGTTACAATTTATTCTTCATTATATCCAATTGAACTCTCGTATTAACAACGAAATATTGAATTCTATTGTAATTTACTGTGGTACAAACGTGTAAAGTAAAAAATGTATTTTTGGCGTTTATCCATTAAAAAAAATTCACCGATATGTTTTAAAGTGGTTTTTATTGAAACTTTCTATATTTTTTAATCGTTTTGCATTTTTTAATATTTCAGAGGGGATTAAATTATGTATTCATATGGATATTACAGAACGACGAAATTGTAGAATTTTGGCACCATTCATAATGTTCACTTCTCAATTAATGTTCAATTACTTCTTTGGTATTCCTGAAGTTGTACATTTGTAATGGGTAGAATAGAAATAAATGGTTTTATTTTAATTTCGTAATTTAGATGGAATGTAGTGTTTTATTTGGACATATAAATCTGCGACGCGTTGCATACACATTTAATGTGAGGAGGGGCGAACGGCTCGTGCATATTGTAATTTGGAATAAAAGGAATTATTCTTTCTTTGAGGGGTTAAAATAAATATGGGAAATCTCAGTGTCGCATAGCCGCACCGTGTAACGTTTTATGGGAGATTTTTGTTTACATGTGGAGAACACGTGCGATTGGCGACTATGCCAAAACCTATATTTTTGACCTGAGCCTTGGGTCTATTGTCGCATTGTGGGCTTTATACTCGTAATGGCTGTAGTGATAAATAGCACAAAAGGCCCAAATTTATTGCTGGCCACCATAATTTATGATCTGGTGACAGAGGCCCGAAGCTGCCCGATGCTAAGACCGTGCGTCCTATGAAGGACTTCCTCCTTCGCTCAACGGTCGTACCCAACAATATATTAAATTTATTTTAAATATACGCAATAATTAAATGTTTGGTGTGGATAAAAGCTTGTGCTTCATCCAAAAAACCAATCATCAAACCAATTAAAATCACGAAACAAATGACATACGACTTTCATTAACAAATATGATTTAATTTTAATTTTTTCACATTAATAATTTACTTTAAATAATAATTTTAAAAAACAATGTAGTGACTTAAATACTAAAATTTTAACACAATAAAACACTTGAATACCGTTTCCTCACTAAATTTATTATTATCTAAATGTACATTTCGATTTTTTTATTTTTTCATGAGAATGGCCTCGAACATATTGAGAGTTTTGGAGCTGGATCTAAATAATCTTAATAATCTAAATAAATTTACATCTAAATAATCTTACAAATCTAAATAATTTTACATTAACCAGGGGAAAATGATATCCGGTCGAGATGGCGTGTCCTGCTACTGCGGATTTGTCGCTGTTTAAATATCGATCTTAAATGGAGAACATCGTTTTAAATCACTATCAAACAGAGAAGTTACATATTTTGTCGAATATCCGCTCGCTTAAATCTACACAGCTTCCCATACCTACAAAGCTTCCCATAAGTAATAAAGAACTTTATTGCATTCACGTGGGGAAATTAATATGATTCTGGAAACACTCGTATTGGTAACAATATAATTACTGTTACACTTATAATTGTGTTTTAGTATAATACTAAAATATATACAGTGCGTCTTAGTGACTACCAGACATAGCAAAATTAACATAGGGAAATTGTATATGGATCAACTATTGCCATGAGCTAAATATTCTTTGTGAGTGGCCGAAACAAAATATTTAAAACAAACAGAAATTTACTTCTGTCAAATAATTTTCATATTAAATGGTGATAGTTATATTGACTCAACAAATTCTAAAAATATTAGCATTCTGACAGTAATGTAAATTTAATTAATTCTTCTAATTACTACTTACTACCCGCTGTTTCATTTGTGACAATCACATTTTTAGATATAGGCACAGCAATAGCCGATCCTTACTTATTTCACCAATGTTAATTTTGTTATGTCGGGTTGTCACTGAGACACATTTTATTTTTAAATCTTAATCCCTCTTAAGATATTATAATAATTACATATTTACTAGGATAAGTTGAAATGATTAAAATATTTTCATATATTACTATTTTTACTTATTATTAGTGTTACATACTATTTTTTCTACGAAAGTGTAGAAAACTAAAGATTAATGTAAATTTAATCATTAATTTAAAATAAATGTCATTGTCATTAATTTAAACGTCAGAAAATTTATAAATCGCTTGTCACCAAATCGAGACTCGAAATTTATACATTAATACTGGAAGAAGAAGAATATCAATAATGGATTCCGATAGTGACGATATAACAAACACTCCGCCGGAACTTGCGGCCATTGCATCCACAGTTTCGTCCGATTTATTGCCTCAAAAATCAAAAGAGAGGTATTGGAGTGCGGAAAGTGAGTGCGGAAAGTACTTTCCGCACTCATATAAGTGCGGAAAGTACTTTCTGCACTCCTTGTAACAAATACCAACTTTCAAGGTTAAATTTTATGACAGAAAACGTGTCTTTCAACACTTTCGTAGAAAAAAGCATTTTCTTTGCTGTTTGATTTCAATTCACTTCTGAGTTTTTGTGTAACTTTTATTTCGTCGAGTTTTTAGGTTATGGATAAAAAAATAAAAAGTAATAGCATAAATTAACGCAGTATTTGCTCTACAAAAGAGTTCATTATTATTCAATTTGTCTCTAGCATAATTAGAGAAGACAATATTTAAAGATTTAAATTTTCACATGTAAATCCCCATTGTGCGTTGTCCAATGCTCCACCATGTATACAACATAATGTTAATATGATATACCGTATGTTCATAAAAATGATGCATCAGGGTTTAATATTTTGGTTAGTAAGTTAGCACTTACGTATGTTACAGGCAATGGCAGGAAATCGAAATATGACTGATCTATCTATACGTTTTCAAACTACTTTAATAATACTTTAAAACGTATAATATAGGGTATGTCAAAAAATTTACGGCCCTTGATTAAGAATCGTAACTCATTATTTAGGACAAATTACAAATGCAATTGAGATATTCGGCAAACTTTTAACAGCGTAATATTCATAATAGCGGCATTTTAGTAGATACAAATAATTTTTAATCCCGGGCACTCCTCCTTCCAGGCTTCTATTGGGGTGATAAAATCGCATAATCCCTAATGTCTGTGCAAACAATTATATTAGCCAAATGCCCAAATCTTCTGGGTGGACTTCCCGAATATTTTATTGTATGCAAATAATTTCACCAAAGATTACACAGGTAGATTTAAGGAAAATAACTTATTTGAATATAAACTAATTGCCACTTAATGAAAGCCGCCTACCATTGTTGAATGTTACTTATTGTTTGTATATATTCATATCCATTCTGAGTTATGTCAATGCAGCCATCTTCAGTAGCAAACAAGTACTGATGGGAACAATTTTGTGCATCTTCTTAAATATGAGTCGTAAATTACACATAATAGTTGTTTAACAATGTACAATATTGATAATATTTTAAAATGAATGGCGATTTAAATTTTAGAATAAACACTTATTTGTAAACTAATACTATTACTAATAATAACTAATTGTAAACAGTAGTCTGTAATGATCTTCTTAAATATATATACAGCACGTTCGGCTTCCAAATGTTAGTGAGAAAGCTGGCCTTGTGGTAGAGTGTACGGCTGCAAGTCCGGGCATTGTTGGTTCGAGACTGGGGGGGTAGTGAACTTTTTTTTAATGAATATTAATAACTTAATTTACTCATAAATTTCAAAAATAAATACGCATATTGAACATTTTAGAGGCAATGTTAATAAATGAGAAAATGTTTTCAACATTTATTTGATAACTATACAGGGTAAGTTCTTTTTTATTTTAAGCATTGGGATCTCGGAAACCATAAGACATAGAGATTCGGTTAAAAGAGAAAAATTAAAGAAATTGCTTTTTAAATGTGTCAGTAATGTTTTATAACCTTAAATTTTATGGTTACAAGTAAATTATGGCTTATTTAAATATTAATTTAAAAAACACAGAATAAGTCAATCGCATATAACCATTAGGTTCGTTTCAGCTTGTAAAAAGTGAAATATAATTAAAACACGTATTAACCCTTTTTCACAAAAACATTTATTGATAAATTTATTAATACATGTTTTTATGAAAAAGGGTTAATTCGTGTTTTAATTACGCATATAACCATCTTATAGCGTGAACTGACTGAACGCGGTTTGTATTGCACACCATACAAAAAAAATGCTTACGAATATCATTTGCTTGCTTAAAGTTGTGCCCATTAAACTATTAATCGCTACTTCAGCGATTTCGTGAAATAGCTCGTTTTTTCCAAGGACACTTGTATACTTGTTTAATAGTTTGTTAAAACATTTTTTCTTCAAACTTCAGAAAATTATGTCATTATTTAACTCAGTTGACTGGAAAAATGTCACATTTCCGCCAGCAGAAGGAAATGTCGCCTACCGTCAATAGCGATTTTCGGAAGTAAACCAACACTTTAACTTTCTGTAAAAATAAAATATTTTACCTGCCGCTAATATTTATCAAAAATAAATTATGCTGACGTTCATTTCAGGAGTATCCAGTGTCAATAAGATGTCAATTTGATAAAAAAATCACTTCGATGTAGTTTTACACATTTTAGTTACACATTTATTTTTAGAATCAATGAACAGATATACCTAAATTAATACATTGATAATATATCAATTGAAATAATCGATAAAACATATTGTTTTATCAATTTTAAAAATAAATGTTCAAACAAAATTCCTTTTTTATTTCAAATTTGTTGAATAGTTCCAATATGCAAGTATACATTACGTCTTGTTGGTTTTGTTATTGAATTATAAATATTAGTCTGCAATGAACATTCTAAAACATAGAGAAATTAATTTCGGTTACTAAACTTGTGTAAGGAATGTAGCTCTGTGGTCGAGTGTTCGGTCCAAATTCCATAAATTGTTGGTTGAGACTGGGGCACTAATTTTTTTTTTTTTTTAAATGAATATATCAACTTAATTTACTCATAAATTTCAAAATATAACAAATCGCATATTGAAAATTTTAGAAAACTAATATCTATAATAAATTATATCTACACCACTCTTGGTCTACTGGGTCAATTGTTACCAAATGCAACTTTGTTTCGTACGGTAACTAGATGCATTCTGCAAATTTAAAGATTTTGTAATGTAATATTGCAAATATTGTACCGTGTAAAACAGAATAAAAATGACTATCGAAATAAATAATAAAAAAATAGGTTGCCCTTAAAAATAATATTCTTGACGTCATAACTTTAAAAATAAATGACACCACAAGATGAAAATGGTAATGCTAATGGTAATATAACGACATTTAATTACAATCGCCACACCTCTTCAAGTTGTTTTGTAAGAAAATTAATATTAACGGTGTTGTCGAATTTATGCGTTACTTTCTTTGTAGGTACACCCGCAAGGTTCTTTTCAAACCTGTATATGACACCCGAATCCAGATACATGGTGCACATAAAAAAAGTGTAAGTCTGTTTGGCGAGATGGGAGAACGGACGCTCGGTCACTGTCGGATACTTGGGCGCGTGTCGCCTACCCATAAATTGCTCGGAAGAACCTTATTTTGACAATGCAGACCACAGATTATTGGCCCCGTAAAATCCACAAAGGAAATTCGGGCCCCAATAGAGTAGAGGTTTTCGAACGTCCCCGTGCGATTGGGGGTTGGAAAGCGGACAGGTTTGGAAAGCTGTAGGGCGGAAGATGAACGACGAAGGGACTTGTAGTGATGACCACAGTAAGGAAACAGGGACAGAATTTGACTGGATTATTGTACAGAGTACCTACTTAACCCACGGACGAAAGCCACTCGAGATCTTCGACGATGGATGTTTTACGACTACCTAATTTTTGGCAATACACACATGCACCATCAGCGTGTAACGTTGGTACAGTGTATGTGAAGTTAAGTTTTATTAAACATTAAGAATCAATGATAATTCAAATCAGCATAAATGAAATTGCCTAAAGGGCAGAAATCACGTATCCTGGTGTAAACACGACAAGCTAATTTAAAAAGGGGGTGTATTAATACAGTAAAGTCTCATAAAACATTATGTAAACAGATTAATTTTCTTGAATAACATAAATAAACATACTACTAAAATTTAACTGTAACGTTGTATTATTGAAGAGATCCTGTCTTAACTTAACTGTCAAGTGCTAAAAGAATTAACAAAAGAATAATACTTAAATCAAAGTGATGTCTAAATAGTTTGAAAAAGGCTTTAATAACTTTGAGAAAATATGAGAGAATTAAGTCAAGAAAATCTTCACAAAATAGAACTTCTAGAGTCAGAGGATCAAAATTAAAGGTAAGACAGTTTATTAATACACGTCCACGCGTAAAACGAACTAATGATAAATAAACAAAAGGGGTTACTACACACACAACACAACGGAAAATATCAAAAGGCTTCAGGCCGTGGTCATAACCATTACACATTTCTAAAACCTTCCACCAAAACCACCAAATTGCAAAATTTAAGTCAAACACAATAAAGCAATCTTCTCCTAAAAATTCAACCAAATTCATTAATGCCAATGACATTTTTGGTATCTAGTTATGAGTTTTTATTTTGGAGTGTTCTTTCTGGAATATTTCTATAATTTTGAATCGTTTTGATGTTTCAGATGAGATTCATTTCTATATTAAAATTGACGGAATGTTGAAATTGTTAAAATTTTGCACCATTCATAATGTTTGCTATTCATTTATAAAGACAATTCAATATTTTAATTGACTCTTTTGGTATTTCTGTATTGTATTGTATTTTGAATAAATTAAAATATAACAAATAAATGGTTGCCTGACTTTGGCTAAAAATATTCAATCTATAAACTGGCATTGAAACTGTATTAATTATGAACTTTAACGCGAATGTAATGCCATTAGTGATAATAAAAAACAGTGTGTTAATGTTTCGTATACATTCCGAAAACTGGTATTTTGGGGTGAGTTAAGGCTGTGATCAATATTGATTTATCGTTACAAACAATAAGATAATGCTATAAGATTGATCCTTATCAATATTGCTGAGTCATACTTCAAATATAAATTCGATGAATACGATGAATTTTCTTATATTGAATTTTGTTTCGATGAATTTTCTTGTTTTGAATTATGTGTCGATCAATTTTATTGCTATGAGTTTTCTTACGATGATTCATCTTGCTATGGATTTTCTTTCGATGAATTTTCTTGTGATGAATTCTTTTGTATTGAATGTCGTTTCAATGAGTTTTCTTGCTATAAATTTTCTTTCAATGAATTTTCTTGCGACGATTTTTTTTGTATTAAATGTTGTTTCAATGAGTCTTCTTGATATGAATTTTCTTGCGTTGTTTTCTTCCGATGACTTTGTTTCAATGAGTTTTCTTGCTATGAATTTTCTTTCGATGAATTTTCTTGCGGCAAATTTTGTTTCGAAAAATTTTCTTCTTATGAATTATGTTTCGATGAATTTTCATGTTATGATATATGTGTCGATCAATTTTATTGCTATGAGTTTTCTTACGACGAATCTTCTTGCTATAAAATTTCTTTCGATGAATTTTCTTATGATGAATTCTTTTGTATTGAATGTTGTTTCAAAGAGTCTTCTTGATATGAATTTTCTTTCGATGAATTTTCTTGCGATGACTTTGTTTCAATGAGCTTTCTTGCTATGAATTTTCTTTCGTAGAATTTTCTTGCGGCAAATTTTCTTGTATTAAATTTTGTTTCGATGAATTTTCTTCTTATGAATTATGTTTCAATGAATTTTCATGTTATGATATATGTGTCGATCAATTTTATTGCTATGAGTTTTCTTACGACAAATCTTCTTGCTATAATATTTCTTTCGATGAATTTTCTTGTGATGAATTCTTTTGTATTGAATGTTGTTTCAAAGAGTCTTCTTGATATGAATTTTCTTTCGATGAATTTTCTTGCGATGAGTTTGTTACAATGAGCTTTCTTGCTATGAATTTTCTTTCGATGAATTTTCTTGCGGCGAATTTTCTTGTGTTAAATTTTGTTTCGATGAATTTTCTTCTTATGAATTATGTTTCAATGAATTTTCATGTTATGATATATGTGTCGATCAATTTTATTGCTATGAGTTTTCTTACGACGAATCTTCTTGCTATAAAATTTCTTTCGATGAATTTTCTTGTGATGAATTCTTTTGTATTGAATGTTGTTTCAAAGAGTCTTCTTGATATGAATTTTCTTTCGATGAATTTTCTTGCGATGACTTTGTTTCAATGAACTTTCTTGCTATGAATTTTCTTTCGATGAATTTTCTTGCGGCGAATTTTCTTGTATTCAATTTTGTTTCGATGAATTTTCTTGTTATGAATTATGTTTCGATGAATTTTCTTGCTATGATATATGTGTCGATCAATATTATTGCTATGAGTTTTCTTACGACGAATCTTCTTGATATGAATTTTCTTTCGATAAATTTTCTTGAGATGAATTCTTTTGTATTGAATGTTGTTTCAATTAGCCTTCTTGATATGAATTTTCTTTCGATGAATTTTCTTGCGATTGTTTCTTGCGATGACCTTGTTTCAGTGAGTTTTCTTGCAATGAATTTTCTTTCGATGAATTTTCTTACGACGAATATACTTGCATTGAATTTTGTTTCGATGAATATTCTCGTTATGAATTATGTTTCGAGGAATTTTCTTGTTATGAATTATATGTTAGTGATTTTTTTTGCTACGAGTTGTCTTTCGATTAATCTTCTTGCAATGAATTTTCTTGCGATGTTTTCTCGCGATGACTTTGTTTCAATGAGTTTTCTTGCTATGAATTTTCTAACGACAAATATTCTTGTATTAAATTTTGTTTCGATGAATTTTCTAGTAATGAATTATGTTTCGATGAATTTTCTTGTTATGAATTAAGTGCCGATGATTTTTTTTGCTATGAGTTGTCTTTCGATGAATATTCTTGCTATAAATTTTCTTTCCACGAATTTTCTTGCGATGACTTTGTTTCAATGAGTTTTCTTGCTATGAGTTTTCTTTCGATGAATTTTCTTGCGACGAATTTTCTTGTATTGAATTTTCTTTCGATGAATTTCCTTGCTGTGAATTGAGTTTCGATGAATTTTCCAGCTATGAATTTTCGTTCGATACATTTTCCCGCAATGAATTTTCTTTGATGAATTTTCCTTTAGTTATTATAGTGCAAAACTATGCATAGTTTATAGGTGTGTTGTGAATATTGTGTCTATGCGCGTTATGGGGCCCTGGGAAATTCGAATTTGGGGCCCCCATGATATCGATTTAGGGCTTCACCGGGGCTCTTCTGGCATCGATCCATGGGGACTGGAATAGAACCGCGTAACGCCGCTCGGTAAGTTGCCGTAGTACGCGCTTTTAAAATAGATGGAGTTTTCTTCGTCTGTACTGTTTTATTATTATGTTGTGTGTTTATAAACCGTGTAAAAATAACATTTAGGTATCGCTTCTCGGCCTATGGCTAAGATCAAAGTGTAGTATCTGTTCTTATCAGCTTAATATCTGATACGACCCGCATGCGGGTCCAGTATATTAAACTGATTTTTGGAAACGGACGGAAGTTAGGGGCTTGCTCCACTTCTGTCACGGGTTGGCCCGGCATTGCAGTGCCGCCGGGATCGGCCCACAAACACTAATTTAAACATATCTTCAATGTTCTCTAAGAGTATTTTGATAAGGTTCTGGATTTGACAAAAAAGAAGCAGAATTTGTGAAATTAATGGATTTCTTCATGTTTTTTAGATCCTATACCTCATTAACATTATATTCAACCTATTCCTATCTACTAGCTCCTATTCCTATTTTCTATTACTATTTCCTATTTCTATTACTATTTTCTATTCCTATGTTTACATGGTAAATAATATTAAATTATCTATTCAACCTATTCCTATTTCCTATTACTATTTTCTATTCCAATGTTACATGGTAAATAATATTAGATTATCTATTCAACCTATTCCTTATCTCCTATTCCTATTTTCTATTACTATTTCCTATTTCTATTCCTATGTTTACATGCTATTTTACCTATTCTCCTAATCACTATTGGGAAGACTTTATTCTATGCAGTTTTGAAAGAGCCGGCACTATTCCTATTTAGTGAATATAATATTGGAACGATACCTATCGTACAGCAAAACGTATATTATTTTAACTGTGGCTTTTGCCCACCTCACCAACCTACTTGACCCTGGAACTGCGTGCGAATTATAGCGACATAAAATATTGCGGCACAAATTTAAACTTGTTCGAACTGAGGTAAGAAAATATGCTAGTTTTCAGCCTGAGAATTGCGAAATGGCAAATTATATTATATATCCGCATCGTCTCTATAAAAAAACTCGGAACGCTCCTTTTCCATTAACATCAACGTAATGCAAGGAAAATCGACAGTGACCAGACAGACATGAGCACCTTTTTTGCTGTAATAAATTTCAATAATTAATACATACAAAAATAATCTAACACTACAGAAAAAAAATACTACAAAATTCTAATATTACTACGATTAAACTCAATTTTAACAACAGAAAATACTATCTGATTATTGCCACATTATTACATAAAGTGTATACGTACGTACTTAAAATGATAATATATTTTAGTAGTAACTTTTAAAATAAATCACAATTTATAAATTCTAACAAATTTGTATATTCGCACATAATAAATTAACATAACAACTCTATAATTACAATGTTATCATAAGGAAATAAATAATCCATATCCCAGCAGAAGTATTTTTATAATTTGATTTTAATTAGAACACTACAGAAAAAAAAACTACAAATTTCCAATATTACTACGATTAAACTCAATTTTAACAACAGAAAATACTATATGATTATTGCCATATTATTACATAAAGTGTATACGTATGTACTTAAAATGTTAATATATTTTAGTAGTAACTTTTAAAATAAATCACAATTTATAAATTCTAACAAATTTGTATGTTCGCACATAATAATTTAACATAACAACTAATATTATTATAATGTTATCATAAGGACATAAATAATCCATATCCCAGCGTAATTATTTATATAATTTGATTATAATCAAAACGTCATTTATAATTTGCTTGTGTTCATTGCATTCGTTTATCCATGGTGAATGATTTATATTTCAATATTTTAGCAAAGCTTCTTTAACTTTAAATACTATTTTCTTCTCACATCTTTATTGCGCAAATGGCTTGTTAAAATAAAGTAGTTACATATGAGCCGTTGATTTTGAAAGTAGGGTAAGTCTATTTATTTTTAATTCAGAAAAGTCCAATTTTGGCATTCATCGAACATCAACACACAATGTTTTTCATTATCACTCATGGCATTAACATTTGCGGTTAAAGTTCTTAATTAATACAGTTTCAACGTCAGTTTGAAGATTGAATATTTTTAGCCAAAGTCAGGCAACCATTTATTTATTACATGTAAATATATTGAAAATACAATTATGACAAAAACACAAAAACCGCAAGTCTGCAACATAAATTTTTCATTTGTTTTATAGTTGCATCCATCAGTTATACGAGTTATTATATTTTATGTTGTTTTCTTTCATCTTAATTTATATATGAAATTTCCATGAAAATTTCACTGCTGTATAGAAATGAACATAATTCCATGATAAATCAATGAAAACTAAAACAATATTCCATGAACATTGCTTTTTGAAATAATTAAATAAACTTCCCTGAGAAATGCGATGAAACTTAAAAACATACTAAATATTTGCTTTAATTAAGTTAATTTCAATGGACATTTCGTAAGTAATCCACTAAAAATACAAAAAAAAATCATGAAAATTCCATTGTTGTACAAAAAATAACAAAATTGGATAATGAATACAACGAAAAATCTGAAATTCTATTTTTTGCATGACACTTCTATGAATTTTTCATGAAACCTAAAAGAATATTCCGTGAAAATTGCTTTTTGAATCAAATAAATAAACTTTCCTCTAGGAAATGATGAAAATTAAAAAAATATTAAATAATTTCTTAAATTGACTTAATTTCGATGAACAATTCATAAGTAATGCACTGAAAAACACAAGTAATTTTCATGAGGATTCCATTGTTGTACAAAAATTAACAAAGTTGGATAATGAACACGAAAAATCTGAAATTCTATTTTTTGCATGAACTGAGTGCACTTACTATGAAATTTCCTTGAAAATTTTTCCTTCCTTGTGTTAGGTATCAAATTGTATCATTGGATAATAATTGATTATTAATATTAGAGGCGGCATCTGTGGCTTCGTTTGTTTATATAAGCCGGGGCGCGACGCGCTCAGCTTAAGAACGAGAACGAGGGGCACATTGAGTTACGTGCGTTTATGGAGTGTGGATGCAAGTTGGGTGCTGATTATGGGGAAAGCATGTGTGTGCTAATGTATTGGTGTGTGTTGCGATGTGGACGGTTATGGATTAGGTGTTGGAATGGATTAAAGGTCAGTACATAAACTACAATATGTATATTAGATAGTGGTGCGTCCTGGAGGTGCGTTCTGGTAATTGCAACAAGAGAGGTTAGTCCTAATTGCAACAAGAGAGGTTCGTCCTCATTGCAACAAAAGAGGTTAGTCCTAATTGCAACAAAAGAGGTTAGTCCTAATTGCAACAAAAGAGGTTAGTCCTAATTGCAACAAGAGAGGTTCGTCCTCATTGCAACAAAAGAGGTTAGTCCTCATTGCAACAAAAGAGGTTAGTCCTAATTGCAACAAGAGAGGTTCGTCCTCATTGCAACAAAAGAGGTTAGTCCTAATTGCAACAAAAGAGGTTAGTCCTAATTGCAACAAAAGAGGTTAGTCCTAATTGCAACAAGAGAGGCTCGTCCTCATTGCAACAAGAGAGGTTCGTCCTCATTGCAACAAAAGAGGTTAGTCCTCATTGCAACAAGAGAGGTTCGTCCTCATTGCAACAAAAGAGGTTAGTCCTCATTGCAACAAAAGAGGTTAGTCCTAATTGCAACAAGAGAGGTTCGTCCTCATTGCAACAAAAGAGGTTAGTCCTAATTGCAACAAAAGAGGTTAGTCCTAATTGCAACAAAAGAGGTTCGTCCTAATTACAACAAGAGAGGTTCGTCCTCATTGCAACAAAAGAGGTTAGTCCTCATTGCAACAAAAGAGGTTAGTCCTAATTGCAACAAAAGAGGTTAGTCCTAATTGCAACAAGAGAGGTTCGTCCTCATTGCAACAAAAGAGGTTCGTCCTCATTGCAACAAAAGAGGTTAGTCCTAATTGCAACAAGAGAGGTTCGTCCTAATTGCAACAAGAGAGGTTCGTCCTCATTGCAACAAGAGAGGTTCGTCCTAGTAAGAGGTGTATGTCACTGCTTTGCACATGAAGGTGAAATACAATAGTCGTAGAGAATAATGGTTGAAGCCGTGAGTGCTAGCGATCCAGTTGGCGAGAGAACTGGCGGGGGAAGGGGAGTTGCTCCCCCGGTAAGTCCTTCCAATTATAGTTAATATACAATACTAAAAGAATACTCTTTATATGTGGGGAAATCATTTGGAGCCAATGCCATCTTCGGATCGAGTTCAATATAAAGCCTGCGCATCCTGACCAATGAAAATACAGTATATTATGTAAGTGATTATTATTATTAATAGGTAAAATGGCGAAAATTTATGTATTAAATATGACGTCAAGTTAAGGCTACGATTGGAAAAAGAACTAGCCTAACACTTGAAAATTATTAGAAATGAACATAATTCCATGATAAATCGATGAAAACTAAAACAAAATTCCATGAAAATTGCTTTTTGAATCAAATAAATAAACTTTCCTCTAATAAAAGCGATGAAAATTTTTATTGACTAATTTCGATAAACATTTCATAAGTAATGCAATAAAAATACAAGCAATATTCATGAAAGTATCATTGTTGTACAAAAATTAACAAAATATGATTATTATATACAACGACAAATCTGAAATTCTTTTTTGCATGGACTGAGCCACTTACTATGAAATTCCTATGACATTTTCACTGCTGTACAGAAAAATGAACATAATGATAAATCAATGAAAAGTAATGAAATGAAATGAATTCCATGAAAATTGCTTTTTGAATCAAGTAAATAAACTTCCCTAAGAAATGCGATGAAAATTAAAAACATATTAAATATTTGCTTTAATTGACTTAATTTCAATAAATGTTTTATATGTTATGCAATAAAAAAATTTCATGAAAGTATCATTGTTGTACAAAAATTTACAAAACTTGATAGTTAATACAACGAAAAATCGAAAAATCAATTTTTTGCACGAACTGAGCCAATTACTATGAAATTTCCATGATTTTTTGTAATGTTTTACAGAAGTGAACATAATTCCGTGAGAAATCAATGAAAACTAAAAGAAAATTCCATGAACATTGCTTCATCATTGTTGAACATTTCATAAGGGATGTACAAGAAATTTTCATGAACATTCCATTGTTTTTTAATTAATCCATTTACAAAAATGGATAATGATTCCATAAATCTGATATACAATTTTTTTTTGCACGAACTGCACTTACTATGTAATTTCCATGAAAATTTCACTGCTGTATAGAAAAATGAATATAATGATAAATCAATGAAAACTAAAAAAAAATCCACGAAAATTGCTTTATGAATAAACTTTCTAAAAAAATGTAAAATCTGTAAACATAAATTCATGTTAAATAGAATATATTAAAATCGTAACCCTTTTTATACATATCAGCAATATACATAGAATAAATGTGTATTTGTAGAATCTATAAATAAAATTAAATGTGTAAGCCAATTTTTAAATATATATTTAAAAAATATATATTTTAAATATACTGGTAGTATATTTAAATATAAAAATATTTCTTAGTTTATGTTGTTTTATTATTTTTATTATTTGTTCTTCATCTGACTAGTTTCGGCTATTTGTGAGCCATCTTTAGATGTTATTATCTTTTTTGACAAATTTGACAAATACATAATTAAAAGTCCAAATGTTCATGAAAATTTTGATCAAATATTATACAGGGTGAGTTTTTTCGGATGTTTAGTATGGGGATCTCGGAAACTATCTGAGATAGAGGAACGATTAAAAGGGGAAAGAATTGCAGTTTTACGAGCTCAATTCCATGAGCTTTTTGTTTTTTGGAAAAATTGCTTGGCTAACTAGATATCTACAGATCATAATGTAAAAAATTAAGCTCTTTCAAACAGCAACACTGGCATATGTATAAGTTTGGAGATTTTACTGCTACATGCCAGAAGTTTCTTTATTGCATTTTCTAATTTGATATTATGTGGGCTGCAATACTAAAAAGAAATATCTATTTTTTAAACGAATCCTTGAGGAAGGTCGTAAGTGTATACCTATTTGATGGGTCCAGGGGGAAAACGATGAGGGTCCATTTTTAGTCAAATTCGAGATTTTAGCGGTATCTGTAAGCTTATTACTGACACTGATTGCCTGGACTAACAAGAGGTGACACAGAAGAAGAACGATGAAGCTCTCGCGAGCCATTTGGCTTAATTTTTTGAAATTCATTAAAACGTTATTTAGCTTACATGTTGTTATTTATTCCCTTGTCCAAAATTATTATATTATCCTTTTATTTGCATCAAAATTGTTTATAATAACTCTATTAGTCATTAAAATCACCGAGAAAATATATTTAAAAAAAAACAGTTTTAGCAGTACTCAGAAAACTTTTGATTGTGTTTTTCCCGGAAACTGCAGAAATGGAACCTCATCGTTTTTCTACTGGACCGTTCATTTGTTATTTATATACCTAAATCTGTATTTCATAAATTAAGACCATGCTTTACGATACTTGATGTTTAAACTCATTTATCTCGAAACTTGATTTTTTGATATGTGCCACTATTGCTGCCCATGAGCGTTTTATGGGTGTCATATAAATACATTTTAAATTTTTCAAATGTGCAAGTCGTCAATTTTTACAATTTTAAGGAGTTAAAATGGAAAAAAATGCTAAGCAGCACTAGCGGTTCAGCGAAAAAAAGGAAGATAAAAAAACAACAAAACTGCTTGGCTAAAATACCAAAATTATCAAAGTTTTTCATTATACCAGTTGTACTGAAACCGAGTCCAGGTACATCGAAAGAGGGAGAGGAATTAGAAAATGATATAGCAAGGGAAACATGAATGTTAATACTATTAATGAGATAGATCCTTGTCCGGGTACATCGAGAGACGGCGAGGACTTAGAACTATACATCAACAGTGATGATGACATACATCATTGTACTGAAGATTCAGGCAACAATGCAATACATTTCGAAGAAGGTATAAATAACGACTTACCAACTGACCCATTATTTTCAACTGACATTGCAGATTTTCAGAACAAAATATTAACAAACGATTAAATTTTTTTAAATTATATTATCTGACTCATGCCGACCCCGAGGACCATTTAAACGGGATCAATTACAAAATAACCGTAAGTTTTCGGAAGAATTTTACAAAGCTACAAATAAATATGGATGCGTTGAAAGGTTGTGGCTCTGTTGTTCTCCCAAATTGGATGCGGTATATTGCGAACCTTGTTGGTTGTTTTCAAAAGAACAACGTGATAACTGTCGCACACGAGGAATTAGAGATTGGCGAGGTCTTTCAAAAAATATATCAGTGCATAAAAAGAGCCGACACCATGTGCAATCATGTTGTATATACGAAAAGTGGAAGCACAATGAGACAATTGATAAACATTTAGAAGAGAAAATTCGATACGAATACGACAATGTTATGAAACAAGTTTTAAACATGCCACGGGGAACAACAAAATATAGTATTCAAAATGAAATTATACATTGCCTTGCAAGTCGTTTAAAAGCAACGTTAATTACAGATATTAATAATTCACCATTTTTTCAATTATCATGGATACCACGCAGGACATAACAAAAAAAGACCAATTAAGTCAAGTATTTAGATATGTCAAAATCATTGCAAATGAAAAAGAGGAACATCAATTCAAATGAGAGAAGTATTTTTGGGTTTTACAGAAATACACAACCACACAGCTGATGGACTATATAAAGAAACAATAAAACAACTTGCAAAAAATGATATAAAATTAACCAAATGTAGAGGACAAGCATATGATGGAGCAAATGTGATGAGTGGGGCATACAATGGTGTTCAGGCTCTTCTTAAACAAGATGTACCCAATGCGACATACATTCACTGTGCAGCTGATAACTTGAATCTGATTGTAAACGATGCTGTCAAAAGTTGCAATAAAGTTTCTACATTTTTTATAACTTTAGAAGGCATATATACATTTTTTGGCAATAGTGTAAAAAGGTGGGACCTATTATCAAAATATACAGGCGAATCGCAGATTACACTAAAAAGATTAAATCCAACTCGTTGGGCTGGAAGGTACACTTCCTTACTGGCAGTAAAACTTCGCTATGTGGATATAATGAAAGGGCTTTCTGAATTATGCTTAAGAAGTCAAAAAAAAGGCGAACGCGAAGAAGCATCTAGACTTCAGAAAAATTTGAGCACATTTGAATTCGTTCTTCTGTGCTTCATATTGTCTAAGATACTAGGTGAAGTAAATTTACCATCAAAATTATTTCAAACTTAAAATTTAGATCTCTTGACGGCAACGGAATCTTTGGAAACTGCAACTAGACATTTAAAACAATACAGAAAATGTATTATTCGGCAAAACAGGAAGCAATTGAAATTGCCGCCAAATGTGAAATTAATCCAAATTTTTCATGGAAAAGGCAAAACTTTGTGAAAAAACATTATGACGAATTGTCGAATGACCACCGTTTTGATAATGAGGAAGATTTTCGGGTGAATGTATTTAATAATGTCTTAGATGTAGTTATAAACCAACTAGATAAAATAATTAAAGGCATGCATGAGGTTAAATATTTATTTTATTTCTTGGTTCCTAAAAAACTAACTAAGATGGAAGAAAAGGAAATATTAAAATCTGCTGAAACGCTCCAATTAAAGTATAAAGAGAATCTTACGACAGATTTTCCAATACAAACCGTAATGGTAACGGCAATGCTGAGAGGGGAAATTATTAAAATTTCTAGTATCAAAGAATTTGCCGAGTTGGTATTAATTCAATATTGGAGAATATCTTCCAGCTGTTATAACCGCATTGTTGTTATTCCTCACACTACCCGTCACTGTGGCAACTGCCGAAAGATCATTTTCCAAACTGAAAATAATTAAAAATTATTTACGTAATGCAATGGGCGAGAAACGTTTGCACAATCTATCAATGTAGGAATTGAAGCGAAAACTGCAAAAAATATGGAAATTAAAGATGTTAGCAGAGATTTTGCAAATTTAAAATCAAGGAAACAGGATTTCACGTTTTAAATATATTTTATTTAATAATTTTCAATTTGTTTTTTTTAATTATGCAATGTTGTTCTTTTATGTAATCTCTTCTTCATGTGCCGTCTCCATTCCGGAGGTTGGCTTTCATCATTACTATCCTAATTTTGGAAACTGCAGCCCTAAATAAATAATTTAGGGCTTATGTAATAAATAGATGTAACTAGAAAAAAACGTTTTTTTTAGTAGGGGCCCAAAAAATATTTTGCGGGGTGGGGGGCACAAATTTCAATATCCGCCACTGTGTGATAATGATTTTAATTCTCTTATTACACCTGTAACAATCTGTTCCCGTACTTAGTGCTAGCGGGTATCCCGTCCGTGCTATGTACGTTGTAACTTAATCGAATGTGTCAGCGGGGAACCCTCGTTCGATCCAATGATAAGCACAGATTATTTTAAAGAAGTTTTATTTTTACGGGGAAATTTTCTGTCGTATTGATTATTTTATGGTAGCAAATAAACTATTCTATTCAAAATTTGGGCAGCGACTCCGTCTGCACTCTAATTTTCAACCACCAACTTCCACGTATGGGCCCTAAAATCTGCTTTTATATGGATGCCCGCAGCTGACCAGCGCAGTTGTCGTTCTTTCCAATCACACATTTTGCTGCAATACTTGCCTGGCGGTGTGCCTCTGGAGGCGCCAGCGCCCTTGAAATTACGCACCCTGCCCGCTTTCTAACATCTGTTTTTAAGTCCTTGTTCCTGGAGTCACCACTCGAGATTCCATCACATTAAATTTTGTGTACGGTTTCATGCTTCGATCTTTTAAAATATTTATGCATTACATCATGCTAAGCTTCTATACAAATAACCCTAATATATACTTACAGGTATCAATAAAATAAATAATAAAATGGTGATTTATTATGTTGATTAAAAGAATGGCATGTTTAGCCGATTTGTGAAATTTTCTTCCGTAGTTATTTAATTAAGACAGGGTACATATAACGGAAATTTCCTCAGGGTATTTGGAGCTAATGTTGTTGCACACCACCTTCTTTTTTTTTGTTCCAATATCATGAATAATAATGGAGTATTCTTGTCTGCACATTAAGTGATCAGAAAAAAGTCGCCTTTGATTTATTTCTTCAAACTACTTTGTCTAATTTTAGATAAATCTCTAAACTTTCTATATCAGTTATCCGATTGTAATTATGTTAACCCGTTCATGAATTATTTGGCTGTCGCTTATTAATAATGCCGTATACTAGTTTGGGTAAAGAGGCCTCTTGATATCAGGGAATAATTTCTTAAAAATGTTATATTTATTTAATTAAATTTAGTAAATCCTTTTACAAGTTTTGTAATTTATGTGACCAAATTTGAGTCATATTGAGATTACTGTAAGCTTATTGGGCAAAAAAGGTATATGAAATATTTGGACATTTTAAGATCACTTTTACTTAAAAATAAATAGACGCCTGACAAGGCCAATTTCATTTTCGTTGTCGTGACGAGGGATGTTTTGATTGCGGAACTTAGGGAAATAACATCGGAAAAGGGGTTTCCTTCATTTTTTTCTTACCCTAATAAAACTATAAGTAAACTGAGACCGTATTTATTTTAAATACTTTTATTTTTGACTTAAAATCAAATGTTTGGTGTCAATATAAGCGGGCTCTTGGTAACCTCTTCAAGTGTCCAAAAAACTATTAAGATGGCAGTTATTAACGACTCAAGAACTTCTCTCCTTATCTCCTCAGGAGCCAAATTTTGTATACATGCTGATCACTTCTTAAAGTATTATAAGTGCGTGCATTCCGCCCTAGAGATTTCAACAATAACCTACATGCAAATAGATTCATTTAGGTTTCTTTACATTTGGGTGCGTAGTTAATTTGAAAATCTTATTCAATTATCGTTGTGCTTTCTTCGTGTGTTTCTGCTTTGTTTATTGTGAGTTTTGCTTTTGTGTGTGTTTTATAAACTTCTGTCTCCCCCGCGACTATTTTCTACTTTCACCCTGTGACAATTATTGTGTCTGTATTTTGTGTATGACTAATTCCTCCCTGTGACAATTATTATTGCATATTTTATATTTTTATATTTAGTTAGGCTATTTTATCTTCCTGTGACAATTTACTTGTGCACTGTGTAGTTCTTTTGCGTATTGCGAGATTTGTGTGTATGGAAAGGATGTCACAAAAATTGAATGTGTTAACTATACCATAAAAAAGTATGGGAAGAGATTATACTCTTTGAAAAATGACCAAAAAAATGTTTCCTTGGCTGCTAGAAAAATATTAAATAACGAACTAATTTCCTTTTTACAGAAAAGAGCACAAAAAACCCATTTACGATAAAGCCCATGGTGATGTGGCAACAATGATTGATGATTTAATTATTGGGCCTTATCATTGTTTTAATCATCATTCGCGTTGCAAAGATTTAGAATGAACTGTATTAAAAATTATAAGAATTACGACATTTCGCGGTTTATATGCGAAGTCCGAAAAATAAAGTCGGCGTTCGTGCAAACGGTAGAGAGCTGAAAAAACAGCGGTTAAAAAATTACCTTGAATTGCACTTGATTTGCATATTTCAAACTTCTGTTAGAGAGTCTGTTGACAGAGTTCTTGGCAACATGGCTTGGCAATTATGTCATTGCTCCATCTCGTAGCGAACACATGAACAGCTTGAAGGATATTTTCAACCATTTTCACGGCGGGGAATTCAATTTAGGTACATTTTAAATAATTAATAAAACTATAAAAGCATCTGTTAATTCATAAGTACTATATCTTATTAGATACAGTATTTTACAAGGTTTCAGGATATATTTTTGGAATGGATAAATATAATTTCTCTGAATCAAATTATTTAAATAATATGGTAAACAATTGGTAATTTTAATTATAACTTATATAGTGTCACGTAGAATCAGGTCCATAATCATGTAAAGCTTTAAAATTTAAAAGACAATCCGTGAAGATGAAAAACGGCAAAAATCGAAGATGTAATGAAATTTCATAGAAAATGTAAATAATCGGAAAAGTGACTATATAGTGACACGTAGTATTTATTTTGATAAATTATGGTAAAGAAAATATAACGTGAACGTGATTATTAACAGCGTTTAAGTTGAAAATCACTTTTACGCCGGAAAAACTGCGCTCTTGAGCTTCGGTTTCCTCGAAAGCGGTGCACAGTGGGCCAGAATCAGTTTCTAGCTGGACAAAATTAATTTTACAAAAGATGATAATTCTCCGTATTTCAGGTACACACGGGTCAACAGATAGTTTGTGCTCAATGTTCAATTAGTATAATTCCCCGTAAACCCTAATTGTTTACGAATGACCCTTCAAACTGCAACTATTGGTAGGTGTTACGCATTTTAGTAAGATTTCAGTGTTCACTTGTAGCAGTTGTATTTATTGTTAGAAGTGCATTACCGAAGTAGTAATTATGGATAGTGTTTACAAAGGTATGTAGCCCACATAAGCCCACTGAAAAATGAAATTGTTAGATTTATTGAGACAAAAACAATAGTTTAACGTTTAACAAAAAAAATATTTACTTAATTTATGTTTGACAAGCTCTACGAAAAAACGTACCGATATGTACCGCATAAACTTAATAGGATTCGATACGTTAACTATTCAGCTTTCAAATCATATAAAATTTATACCCGACTAAGCCCGATCTTATTAGTTATTGTCATTTATAGAGAGCCGTGTTTCCGTTACGCGCATGGAATTATTTAAGGTCCTACGTTCGCGTGGTCCAGTTCAGGAACCCGTACTCAGAGTAAGCGTGATTTGGTACAGTATATTTTACAAAAGTACCAGTTTCATGATATGTCTACAATGGACTTTAAGACACGTGTAGAACAATGCATTCATAGATTCACCTTGCTTTTAAGAAAATTCTGCACTAAGAGCCACAAAAAAATCAATATTTTTCTTGATACTTATCAAGTTTGGTTAAATGGCACCGTAGAATTGCCCAATATTGAAACATCAGTATCAACAACTGGACGTCCGGAAAAAAAAATTAATGCAAGTAGTAATAAGACCAAAAAAATGAAAGTGCAGGATTTATTAAATCAAAGAAGTACGGAAGAGTTATAATTTGCTACCGAACTGAGCTTAAGAAAGTCCGGACGTAGAAAAGCTGCTCGAGAATTTAAAAATGGTAGCAAAATTCAAAATCGTAAATTTAAATCAAATGCGAAACCAATTGGACCATATACTTCTGAAGAAGCATTAAATTTAATTATAAATTTAAAATTGTCCAAACAAGATTACCAAATTTTACGATTAGAGGCAAAGGACAGAACCTGTGACATATATCCTGCATACAATTAAGTGCGAATGGCTAAAAAACATTGCCATCCTCCAGAGGAAAATATCTCCGTAACAGATATATCTGCAGAAGTAAACCTTCAAGCATTATTAAATCAAACGACAGAAAGAATTGCAACAGTTCAGGAAGAAGTGTTGCAAAATTGCTGTGAGAATATTTCACCGGATTCACTACAATTAATATGTAAATATGGTTTTGATGGAAGTTCGTCCCAATCAAATTACAAACAAGTATCCACGTCATTAAATGAACACGCTGACGACTCCAGTGTATTTATTTCATCACTAGTTCCGATTCAACTGCAAGGAATCGGAACTAGTGACGAAAAAGTTGTGTTGTGGCAGAATCCTAGACCAGCATCAACAAGATTTTGCCGACCAATTCGGTTTCAATATTTAAAAGAAACCCCTGAAATAATTAGCAATGAGCTCAGTTTCATCAAAAAGCAAATAGAAAATCTCTCTCCCACAACCGTGACTATTGGCCAGAAAAAAATGAATCTTAATCATAATTTAGTCCTAACGATGGTAGATGGCAAAGTGTGCAATGCATTGACGCAGACATCATCGCAAAAATGTTATATTTGTGGAGCCACTCCGAAAGAAATGAATATTTTATCAAAAATTGCAAATAAACCAATAGATATATCTACATACGAATTCGGATTATCTACCCTGCATGCATGGATACGATTTTTTGAATGTGTTTTGCATATATCATACCGTTTAGAAATTAAAAAATGACAATTATATCTTCAGATGTGTTAAAATTGTTGTCGTCCCCTAACTTGTAGTATAATATGTTAATTTAAAATGTGTATGTATTGTATTATATCTATTTTTGTGTGGAGTGTAGAAACATACAATTTACCTGCGGTCACAAACAATCAGCTTCTTTATTATTATATAAAGAGTATGATTTAAGACGGATGCACATGAGCGCATCCCACGCATTATATATTATCTTTTATTGTTCATTTATAATAAAGTTATATTACTAACAGGTTGGCCTTGCCACGACACACTCTATATTCGTATTCCGTACTAACAACATATTAAATTCTAAGTTTTAAAATAAAAGTTCCATTTTTTAAAACCTACGTTTCGGCCCGTGACACGGTTTCCATAAGGCACTCTGGGTTTCTTGAAAGATCCATACTGCCCTAAATTGTAATCCAATTCTTTAAACATAGTTTGGGATGGCTCGGGTCTTTCGGGATACACTTGTAAATAGTTTTCACTTGCTCGAGCAGAGATTCTCTTACAATGATAGTAAATTCTTAACATATTTTTTTTTGTCTTCGTTAGAAAACATTTTTAAGAAGTAACTAAGCACCTTTGACAGTAAACAATGTCTAGTTTTATTGTTTTGTAACAATTTCTCCAATTTTAAACTGTTTTCATGGCACTCTAGATTTAATTTTTTAAATCCAGTTTAGTGCTAATTGTAGATTTTGATTTATTTTCATTAAAACGTTATTAAAACCTCAAGTGTTGCACATCATTGTAACAGTGTAGACGAGTATAACTCAAAATAAAAATAAAAATTGCAGGTCCGTATTTAAATTTTTTAACTTGATGACGGTTGAACTCACACGAAACGTCTGATCCATAATCTAAAATTCCCATGTTGTAGATGAAAAAAAGTGGCAATGAAGATGTATTTATATTTTTTTAAATCTCTACAAGTAACGACAGGAAAAAATAAACAAGATTTTGCAAAGTTTCTATTTAAAAAAAATGCAGCAATCATTGAATTTTTTTTAATTATCTTTATCGAATATTGTTCTCCATATGAGTACGCAACTTTGCCCCAATTTAACCGACTTCGTATCTCTTACCGTTTCCGATATCCCCATAGTGGTAATCGAATTTGAATAACCCTGCATTATCACAGCTGTTACAAACATAATCAAACGTACTATAACTTTCATAATTATTTATTATATATATTGAGGTAATTAACAGAATTTGAGGTATTACATTGAGGTAATGATCCCGATAATGCTGCTGATTCGGGCAGTAGGCTTTTTTCAGCATTGATGACAATTGAAAACAACTGCTGCTTCACTGTAAGCTGCAAATGTTTGGGAAAAGTTTTAACAGTTTGAGATAAGGAAGAAAAGAACGCATCCAAAGGATCTACTGGAAGTTGTACCTTAAATTGTGATTTTTTAAACGTGAAATAGGAATCCTTTCTTCTCTTGCGTCTTCCACGCCCCGTTGAAATTGTCGTAACAGATGATGGAGTTGACGAAGGAGGACGTGAAGACATAGAAGTGCCTACTCGAGTGTTGTCAAGATTTTCATATCCATCAGAATTGGCACAAGTTTCTTCGTTTTCAGAAATTTCGTTTTTAATTTGGATCTCTGTGTCGCTTAGATTTTCACTCAAATCTGTTTTCTGCAATCCAGGTGGTTGCTCCAAAAACGGATTGAGAAACGAAAGTTCTTGTCCATACTTGATTGGTTTGATATTTACTGCTGCTTTCCCGCTTTTTGTTTTTCGCAAATTACGAGCCTTTCGGTAATTGTCGCGGGTCTTCCTCCACTTTTCTTTGCAGACATCAGCTGAAAATTATTTCAGACTCAGCACACAACATAATCGTAGTATTTTATTTTTAACATATTTTTTAATTTTTGTTTTTTAGATTTCAAGCAACGGGAGATTAAGTCAAATGAAGAGAAGACTAGTTCAAGGTAGGCGAAAGTAAGTATTAAATATTGCGACGACCGTCATATTGGGTCAAGGTCAACCACTTGCTCGAAAGTTTGCGCTGTGGGTGAGTCATCACTCCGGAATTTCTAGCGCGATTAGCTGAAAAAATCGAGGCCTTGTCTTCTGGAAATAGAAAAGCCTAGAAACACTTCGGAGGGATATAGAAACGAATGAAAGACGTGACCAGGCAGTTGGTACAATAAGTCTGTCAGCGAAGAAAGCAACGCCAGATAGTGACTAACCGGACGTTATTGCGAATAATTAGCGGTGTAAATTATAAATAGTAGTAACCATTATTTTTAATAAAAATCTGTAATTAGTGGTAGTACGAGTTTCTTTAAATCTATGAACCCGGCCGGCCCAGCCTCGTTACAATATGTAATAAAGGAGTGACTAAGACGGATAGTAGATAGAGCCTAGAGGTCAAGAGGTCAGTTTGATATGAACTACGTACCAATTTTACCACAAAAGTCGGTTAAGTTTAATCATCGGTTTGGGCCGATCTGAATTTAACTTCCGGTCGATATTATAAATTGTATAATGCGAAATTAAGCGAGAAAAAGAACTGTCAAAGTTAAGAGTATTTATTTATCGATCTTTACAGAATGAAACTTCAATATGAAGCGAAATAGATCTAGTGGATTGCAGAAAAGAAAAATCAAGAAACCAAAAGAACTTAAGCGCGAATCGTTATCTGGATCCACATTTAAGTATGTAGCACTATCGGCTTCATTGGTATCAAATACAATAGAGCAAAGTGTTGAAAGTGACCTTCTTGATAAAACAGATGATGTAGAAAGACAGTGCCAGAATGCATTGGATCGAGGGACGCTGGGAAGAGAGCCTGATATACAAGACGAAAGACAAGATGGAGAAGATCAACATCAAGAAGGAAATGACTAAGAAAAAGGACGGAATAGCGACAATGAAGAGGAATGGGAGCAAATTGAAAACGATGAAGAAGAGCTACATAATAATGACAAAACAAATTCTTATTTAACTCGTTTCGATGTTGCTGCTTGGCCATCACCAATGGCTGATTATTTGAGAGATGAAATTGTTAAAACGAGAAGTGAACCCTATCAAAATAGAGATGGTCCATTTTTAGATACTGCCCAAATATCTGGAGATAAAATAAAAGGAAAGAGCCGACATTTCAATTCAGAATGGTTTTATAAAGCGTTACCAAATGGAGAAAAAGTACTCAGAAAATGGATGGTATACTCTCAACAAAAAATAGTTTATACTGTTTTTGCTGCAAACTGTTTACGCAACATGAAACAAAATATCAGAGTTTTACCAACGGGTTTAATTCTTGGTGGAAACTAAATCCTAAAGCGTCTGAACGTGAGAATTCTGAGAACCATCTCTCCTGTTTGGAAAAATTCAAAATTTTGGAAAATGGATTAAGGCTGCAAAAAACTATTGACCGTGAACATCAAGTGGTCTTTGACCAAGAAAAAAAGAAGTGGCGTGACAGTTTGAGTCACATTTTAGATGTTATTATTTTTCTGCCACGCCAAAATGTTCCTCTTAGGGGCCAGGGAGAGGTGGTTTCATCAGACAATAGGGGGAATTTCTTAGAATTAGTTAATCTATTGTCGAAATATGACCCAGTGCTGAAAGAGCATATGCTAAGAATTGAACAGGCTATCGTCTGCACAAAACGGAAACGGGCAGATTCTTATTTGTCCAAAGAATTCAAAATGAGTTCATCACCATTTTGTAAGCCGAAGTGAAATACACTAAGTCAATTTGTGGCCGTTTTTAGTTAAGTTTTATTTTGATGGTTTACAAAATTGTAACAAATCTCAGGCTCAGTAGGGGTATAATAAAGGGTCCCTGTAGCCGAACTTTCAAATTCTTAACTCATTAAATGACTGAGTAGGAAAGGTAACAGCATACTATAAAACTTCAATTGCAGTTTCTTACATTTTATAGTTTTTGACTTAAGTGATTTCACTTGTAAGCCGACGATAATATTTTATGTATGTAAGTATTAATAATAAAGCCCAATAGCCTAATAAAGATAACCCAATAAAGATTGTATATATACAGAGAGCGCATGAAGTATTAAGACCTGGCTTTATTTTTCCCCTATATACATTTTTGAAAAATGCTTCAACAGATCAAAATGTTTTTTTAAACAAATATTTTGAGACTATTTTCATTTTTCCATCTCTCTACGTTTTGAAGTTATGACGTCAGAGCCATTTTTTTTAATGACAACCTATATTTTTAATTATTGATTTTGATAGTACTGTTTATTATGTTTTCAACAACATAACATTTTCAATATGTGAGCCGTTTATTTTGAAAGTGGCTTAAGTCCATTTTCATCTTTTATCAAGTTGGCACTTGTGACATTTATAATTTATGCTGAACTGTCAAAAAAATTAATCGGTATTGAAATATACTTAGTACATTTGAAAATTTTATATCACGTACATTTTCAAAATAATATAAATACTGAAAATCCTAATTTTTAAAGTGACCTAAGTCCACTTTTTATTGATGATGTCAAAAAGTGCGGCCCAAAATGTTGAAAGCAGTGATGAAGGTAATTTTAATTACGTTCTGATATTAAATTGAAATGTAAAAAATAATATTTAATTTAAAGAAATTATTAAACCCATGGGAAAGGATAAAATAACAAGATTTCTTGATTCTGAAAGTGAAGAGGAATTAAACTCATACAACAGATTTAAAAAAAATAAGGAGAATTTTAGAAGTTCATTCTTCAACAGAGGTAGAGGAAGTAATTGAGAATGAGAATATACAAAACAGCACCTTCAAAGAAGGATTCAGAGAACACAGAAGAGGTACTTATATTCAGAAAATTCGTAAAATTAAACGGAATTCAGGGAAAAGATACGATACACAATCGGGAAAAATTATTCCTTCCCAAGTTTTTCAAAATGAAGATTGCCAATGCCGAAAAGATTGCTTGAAAAATTTAAATGAAACAGAAAGAAAACGTATTTTCGAAATGTTTTGGAACTTAGGAGACTTTAATAAGCAAAATATATTGCTATACGAAGCGACCGGACGCAGTGTTGTAAAAAGAAGATGTCAGAGAAACGGAAAAGGTTCATGTAGAAATGAGAGTTTTACGTATTGGTTAAATTCTAAAACAGGCAAAGTTGCTGTTTGTAAAAAAATCTTTTTAGATACTTTTCAAATAAGCGAAGGACGATTGAAACGTGTATTAAAATCTAAAAACGTTGGCAACGATTTACGTAGGCGTTTGCCTGGATCGTCGAGAAAAATATGTGATGAAGCAAATATGATTGTTCAAAACCATATTAACAGTTTCCCGAAATTTGAATCCCATTATACTAGGGACCATAATCCCGACAATATCTTCATCCTGAACTGACTATAAAAAAAAGTTTAATTTTTATGAGCTTCACTGTGAAGAAAATAATTTAAAAGCAGTTAATGAATGGACTTATAGATAAATATTCAAAAAGGATTTTAATCTACATTTCCACAAACCACGCAAAGACACATGTCAAATATGTGATCTATTAAACATTAAAGTCAAAGCATCAGAAAACCATGAAGAACAGAAAAAACTTATGGAAGAACATGATATTCATTTGAAGCTAGCAGAATCGGCTAGAAATGCGTTAAAACAAGATCAAGAGCGAGTATCAAGTAATCCATCTCATTATTTTGGCTTTTCATTCGATTTGCAGAAAGCGTTACCATTCCCAAAGTTAACTACTTCAGTTGCTTATTATAAATGTAACATGTATATTTTAAATTTAGGCATACACAATTTCCACAACGATAATGTATACATGTACGTTTGGGATGAAACAAAAGCTTCTAGAGGTTCCCAAGAAGTGGCTTCATGCCTCTTGAGACACCTAAAAACCCTGAAAGGTGAAAAACACATCATTGCATATAGTGACATGTGTGGAGGACAAAACAGAAACATCAAAATATCTTTAATGTGGTTAAAAATTCTATCGATGGGAAATGATGTGGAAATCATAGACCACAAATTTTTAATATCAGGGCATTCATTTTTACTTAATGACAGAGATTTTGGCGTTATAGAAATGTCGTTAAAAATAAATCAGTTATTGTATGTGCCACAAGATTATTATAATATAATTAAAAAATGTAGAAAAGGTAATACTTTCATACTAAATGAAATGAAACAAGAGGATTTTATATCAACAAGACTCTTGGAAGAAGCAGTTTACAAAAGATCCAAAAATACCAACGGAGAAAAAATAAACTGGCTTCAAATATACTGGATGCAATTTTTAAGAAATGAACCATATAAAATTTTATACAAAACAACCATGGATGAGAACGCAGAACTTAAAATTCTTTATTTATTGCCACGTTGGGGTAGACCTAAATAATTTGGGAATATTGTATTGCCATCGTTATATAAAAGTATAAGAAGCATCACATCACTAAAATACCGACACATGATGGACTTATTGCGGTATATACCTCCGGAACACCATAACTACTTCAAATCACTCCCGCATACTGAGAATGTTAACGAATACCTTGTTACTAAATTTATTTCTATTATCTAACAATATAATTTAAATGTTTTTTTTTCTATTTTTTAAGCTATATGTAACGGACTTAAGCTCTTTCACTTTTTGTAACAAAACAAATTTTTATTTTGAAAGTGACTTTTAAGGTAAGCAAGGTCACATTATACACTTAATAATAGCGACTCTTTAATAGGATGTATAAAATTAAATCCCATAAATGCGATTTAACATTGCAAGTCAGCCATATATCTTACGTATATGTATTTTTAATTTTGTAAAAACGCAAAACCTTAAGTATTTCAAATTAAAGATAAATGGAAAAACATTTGAAAAAAACTGAGAAAAAGTCCGTTAAAGTAAAACTATTAAATTATTCTTTCAATGTGCAGAGTGCATCTTGTTGCCATTCAAAACAATATCAGTTAAAACAAAATTAGGAAAACAGGCTTCGATTTTAAATATTGGAATAAAACAAGATTGATCAACCTGAAAAATATACTTATTACAATATCATCAATTACAAAGAAGATGGAAATATAAAAATGGTCTAAAGATATTTGTTTGAAAAAAAAATATTTTGACCTATATTTAAAAAAAAATATATATATGGGAAAAAATAAAGCCAGGTCAATACTCTATGCGCTCTCTGTATATATGTAATAATATTAATATAATATAATATTAAATAAATAAAATTCGTTTGCATATGTTCCATTAGACGGGATATTATTACGAAATAATGATATAAAAAAGTTATCATTCAAATAGTATAGCATATACGACTAGTCTTGTAATTTTATCTGTACTCTTCCTTTATTGTATGTTATGTATCTACTTTTTTGTAGAGTAGTGGATCCGGCAATAAATAAATAAATACAAAATACCTTTTTCTTTTAGAATCCTTCCAATTTCTCTCCAAATTTCTTCCCGTCTTTCGGCATGACTATACAATCTGTCTTCTGTATCGTACAATTCTTTATATTGTTGCACAGCTAAAACTAAACGTTTAACGTCCATGACTTGCGACTTTGTTATGACTGAATGGTATATATTTCAGCTGTTTCTGCCGTCGGCAAGTTCCACATTAGTTGTCATCGGCACGCACGGACGAAGCGGACGGATTTAATGATTAATCGGCTTCCCAGTCGGATTCCGAAATGCGTTGCGTGCCGTCCCGAGCCGTACCTAGGTCAGTGAACTCTACACCAGCGTTTCTCAACCGGCGCACAGTGGTCGAAATTAAAAAAAAAAATGGGATTTTATCTAAGGAACCTTCCAAATATCTCAAAACCTTGTATGTAGGTTATTTCGGGCTTAGAAATAAAATTCTGAGGTAACGTTTGAGAAATTCTAAAAATTCAAAATGGCCGATCAAATATGGCGCACAAAAATCTAAAGTTCATGTCTAATTTGAATTCTGTGTTGCCAATAATTTCTAAAAAAAAATTGCTTACTATTAACAATATTTAACAAAATGTATGGATTTTATTCGAAGCAATAGATACAAAATTAATTTTTGCCAATGTTATCTGAAAATCTTCATCTTTTACTTTTTTTCATGTTCATGTCTAATTTGAATTCTGTGTTGCCAATAGTTTCTAAAAAAAAATGTTTACCTATCTATCAACAATATTTAACAAAATGTATGGGTTTTATTCGAAGCAATAGATACAAAATTAATTTTTACCAATGTTATCTGAAAATCTTCATTTTTTACTTTTTTTTTTTTAAATTTGGTCTTACTTCACTGTCATTTGAAAATTAAGATATTTATTGTCGTTCAATAAATTTTAGCGTCACTTTTATCAGTAATTGTCCAAGCATTTATCGATTATACAAAAAAATATACGTTTTATCAAGAAAAATGCATTTTTTAAATAGGCTGTAACTTTCACCGGGGCAACAAATTTTCCTCGAAAATGGAAAATAACGAGTTTTTGGCCATAACTCGAAAACAAAAGACGATAGCAAATTTTTATTTTCCCCATTGAGTCCTGAAAAAAGAAATCGAGGATACGGAATTCGATTTTCTCTATATCTTCTAGTTACCGAGATCCCCTATAGAAACATCCAAATTGGGCCACCCTGTAGATTGTACACTTTTACTTTTGTATAATTTGCAATTGTTTATATACACTATGGTCCGTGACATACCTGCCATATGTTAAGGTGTAATCCTAAGGTAATTTTAAGTCTATATTTAAAAAAAAATAACTAACTTACAAAAAATAAACGAACAATCAATCACAGAGCATTACATTTATGATATTTGCTAGATGATATTTAAAAAAAAACACGAATAATAATAATTAACTAGATTTTATTTACGAAAAGTTTATAGCTGTAAGGGATCGAAATGCACATATTTTGTATGAATTAATTTATATATATTATTACGAAAAATGACTGATATTAATTGAAACGGTTCAAAATAAAATTATAACAATTTCATACTCAGGTATAAACATTGAAAAAAAAACGTAAAAGCCAAGTATTGTGTTAGAATAGGAAGAGGGGGATCATTTGGGGGATTTAATAAGTAATTTGATTAAATATGAATTCAATTTGAATAGATTGCAAACGAAATTACGAGAACTTTTATAATCACTTAATAAGACGCGTTCGATGCGTGGTGACGCAATTTTATAAACAAAACAGAGGCGCCCAAGCCGGCCGATGACGAATCATAACAATTTAGTATTTTTAGGTCAATAACCTTGCTATAGAAATTAGAAATAATGTTACGGGGAACCACACACAACATCGATGAGTGGGCAAAATTTTAATATAAATAGCATCGTTCTGCATACAAAAAGTTTAGTTGGTTCCAGATTAGCGTGGCGTCAGTCCGTTATTATCTTCGTTAATAGTATCCGCGAATATCATTACAAATAGTATTATCCGATTTATTTTGAAAGTGACTGGTTCAGGATGGTATTAATTATTTCGAAATTGAGTAGCAATAATCACTACATTCCTACTAAAGTACCAAAAACGAAGACCCCGTGAAATATATATATATATATATATAAAATCGTTCCGGTTACACATACGTGGGATGTTCGATAGCTTTATTAATTTCTGGCATACGCTATGAGCGGTGTTGTGGATGTTAATGAGGTAATCGTTCCGGTTACACATACGTGGGTTGTTCAAAAGCTTTATTAATTTCTGGCATACGCTATGAGCGGTGTCGTGGATGTTAATGAGATAATATTTTCGGTGTCATTCGCGTTCCGACAGGAGAATGCTACCATCTCTAATTGTGTTTACCTTAGTAGACATGATTAACAAATCTCCTCACAAGTTAACAATTCTTCTAAACATATCAATTAAAATGTAGAATAGAAAGGATAATACTCTTCAGGGGATAAGTATAAATTGTTAAAATATAACCTAAATAATATCTCTTCGATAAAGCGGCAAAACATTATTTAATTATGAATCATTAATCATATGGATTTGAATCAAATTAAGATTTAGTTGAAATCGGAAATATTACAAAATTTTAACAAAACAAAGGGTAAAGTAAATGAAATCCATAAAATTATCAGAATTGCTTATTTAACGAATTTCATTCTAAATTTCAAGATGAAATCTAAAAACGATAATGTTCTCCAGGGAATAATTATGAAATATTAAGGTATAATTTACATAATAAATGGATAATACTGTGGCAAATTATTGGTTGTTTTGTGTAATGAGTAAAAACATTATTTAATCTTATTGCAAATTCATTAATATCAGTCATACGAACAATTTACAGGACGTATTTAACAAAATTGTATCTATCAAATCCTAGTTAGTGAATCCTGAAGTAATAGATGAAAAATGACATTGGAAGGCACAAACAGTGACATATTTCATGAAGTGGTGACATGCATTTGAGCCGTTTTGCGGGCACGTAGAATTGAGCAATGTGTGAAAGTCATTGACGTTACTAAAGATTTCCAACTGATGTACGGATAAAATGAAAAATGACATTGGAAAAGTGTGAAAAACTGATTTGAGCCAGTAGACTATTAAATCCTAAATTCTCTGGAATAAACAATTTTCGACTTTCTATTACTTCCGGTTCTACCGGAAATGGCTACCAACTTTGTTATTTTGCATGGAACACCCTGTATATTATTACATTTTTCGATTCCCTGTTCAATTGCCTACATCCCCATATGAATTTATGTCCACTTAACTTTTATTGTTTCTGTGTTAAAAATTTATTTGTCAACTTTTGACCTCAAAAAGACGTTTTGAAAAATGCGTATAACATCTAGTAGGAACAAGATAGAAACACGAGCTGCACCTTGAATTGTAACTAATAGATCCCTCTACTATTGAAAACATTGACATCTGTCAATTTTGACAATCAGTATTTAAAAAATGTCAATATTTCAGTGCCCACTTAGAAACATTATATTTTATTTTTTTTCAAATGGGACGACCAATACCATAAAGCGATTGGCAAAACCATTTGCTACAAAAATAATGGGTCTTTTGCAAACAACGACACAATGACCCGTTTTTTTTGCATCTGAGTATATAAAATTCCGTTTCAGCTTTCTACAACTAATTTAGAGCTGTTCATTCGAGATACTACAATATTTTTCACAAAATTTGTCAATAAATTGTAACATCGATATTTTTATTTTATAATGGAAAGCTGGACGTGTGTGTTTACCGCTGTCAAAATTTTGGTTTATATCAATAATTTAGAAAATACTACAAAATTTGTTACCAACAAATATGGTCAATTCTCACCAAATCTCTGAATTAAGTGAAGAAGATTTGACTCCTAGCCATTTCCACAAATGAAGGTGTCAAAATCAACAAATGTTAATAGCAAAGCGCGGATTTATAAGCATAAAAAATTACAAAATCAGCTCTTAAAAATGCATAAAAATCTTAGAAAATAAGCATATAAAATAGCGTAAAGATTAGAATAGGCACAAAAACGTAGAAAAAGCATGAAAAGGCATATTTTATTTTTTATGAAAATACAGAGAAACAAAACAAAACATAATTTTATTAACAAGAACGCACTATAGGTAGATAAGAGTAATATTTTAATAACATAGGTTTTGGTGATTAATACAATAATAATTAATAACAAATAATGATTACCGCTCATTTTTAAATGAACTAATAATTAAATGTTTTTCTAAATTTTCAACGGAAAATCCCATTCTCCTATCACTGAGCACATTTTTTAAGTGTGAAAAGCTTCTCTCCACATCCACACTTGTAATCGGTGCATATTTAAATTTGGGAACAATTGTAATATTTATCAGCAAATCTTCCACGAAATCTCCTTTTAAATCTGTTGATATTTTTTGTAACTCGCCAAACCCTTAATTTTTTGACAAAACTGCATCACATTTTTTTTTTAATAATCTCTCCTATAGATCCCTGTACGTTTGAGACGTCGTTCCTAAAATCTACAACTATTTGAACCGCATCTACCAAATTTGTGTCCTTTGCTTGGAGTTTATCTATCGCTTTGCTTACGAAACTGTAGTTGGTTTTTAGGAATGCTAAATTTTGTACAACCCTCCTATCTTTAAGAACTTTGTGGCATTCTTTAATTGCCTCTGACACATTTTCGGGAAACTCTAACACAAGCTCCTTAAATGAATCGTCGGCATAATAGCAAGCAGCATCTAGCCATGTACCACATCTAGTTATAACCAGTTCCGGAGGAAGAGGTACATTTGGCATTCTTTCCCTAAACATTTCAACTCTCAGTGGAGCTTTTAAAAAAAAAATCTTCCCGGTTTTTATCAAATCATTGACCAGGGGAAATTGCAGTCTAATCGTTTCAGCAACTCAATTAACACCATGTGCCAAACAGGTGCAATGCAATTAATTGCTCATAAAATAGTTTTAAATTACAATATGCCTTCAACATTGTAAGAACCTAATAATATTAAATTCCATAATTTTACGAGTCGGAACAAGACTGCGTAAATATCATATTAAGCCGCGGCCGGAGTCGCGTTGGGACCGAGCGAAGGCATTCATTTTGCTGACTTCTTAATTTTAGGCAAATGTAAATAAACACACGATCAAAATGATGACACAGAAATAGGTCGTGGGAATACGACGGGAACTCGAAACGGCGATTGCGTAATTCGGTGACACGTATGGGATTGCGTCACTTTGCAGCGGAACGCAGATTTAGCATAGGACAGGGGAAGAAGAGTAAAAAGTGGGGAACAGTATAAATAGAAGTGCTGAACTTAAACGAGATTACAGTTAGATGTATCGATCGAGACAGAACGTCACGCTGTCCGACGACGACTCATATACTTTGAACATTAATTCTCAGGTGAATATATAACACAAGTTTATCAAATGTAATTCACACTAACAACTCTAAAGTCAATTCCATACTAATAATATAACCTATCTAGTGATATTACCGCGCCTTGCCGCTGGTAATGAACGAAGTTTAATAAAGGTATGAAATGTAGGGAGCCTCACGCCACTAAATGCGGAGTTGAACCTAACTGCATTTTATACCTTGTCCTGGCAATATTTTCGTACTGACAGGAGAATATTGTAACATGCCTTCCTTTCCTCGTCGCAAAACATTTGATAAAACATCTTTTCACACTAACAATTCAAAAGTAACTTATCCATAATAATGTAACCTATCTAGTGATATTACCGCGCCTTGCCGCTGGTAATGAACGAAGTTTAATAAAGGTATGAAATGTAGGGAGCCTCACGCCACTAAATGCGGAGTTGAACCTAACTGCACTTTATACCTTGTCCTAACAATATATTCGTACTGACAGGAGAATATTGTAACATGCCTTCCTTTCCTCGTCGCAAACATTTGATAAACAGTGTGGCCTCATTAATCAATCGGTAGTTAAATAAAAAGTAGCGTCAGGGGAACATAACTTAATAATTTCGATAATAAATAATGATATTTGTAATTAAATCATATAATTAAACTTGCTCAGCGCTCCGATATTCAAGAAATCTCTGAATTATGAATGAATGAAACGAATGTTTGTATGTGCTTAAGTAGATAGAAAAGTAGAAGTAGAATAGAGCTTTATCATACTAATCTATACTCAATTTTGAATAACAATACCTATTAAAGTTTTTACGATCACATGGCTGATAATATTGGTAGTACTAGCAATATCTCCGAATGAGGACACATTGGGTGCTTGAAGCACTGGAATCGCTTGAAGTACTTTACTGTGAAGTTATGTGATTCGTTCCTATCCACAAGGTGGCGTTGAAATACATTGGTAGGCACCGTGCTAATGAATTTCTATGCAGTGATGACATGTATCAGATCAAAAATCGGTTCTCGGCACAATTTGAAGATTGTGGTGCATGAAGTCGCTAAGTAACACTTTGTAATTCCAACCGCAGGGTTAATAAGTTACTCAGTTTTCAAAATAAAATAAATCATTCAAATTCAAAGAATATAATAAATTTTCAATAATTATTAAACAAATCTATTCCAAAATTTAAATAAATAAAATTAAATAAATAACGTCCAATTTGAGTAACAAAACTGTCTTTTATTTACCTGTCGCTTGCATAACCTTTTAAAATGAATAAATCATATAAAATCCATGTATCTGTGTTTTACTTGCTAACAAAAATTACTAACAGACACATTACCCATAAAACGAATCAAACTGAGTTATCACGATTTTGATTTAAAAATCAAACATAACGTAGAGTACTACCACTAAATCACGAGCCAAATCAATATTACAAATTACGAGAATTTGTAAATCACGAGCCAAATCAATTACTTGAATTATAAGAATTCATGTAATATGCAGTTAAAGAAATTACATGCATGCAATTGCATTTAAGGATGAATTGCAGTTAAATAAATGCAATGAATAATAAATATTACAAATTATGAGAATTTGTACAACACCTGGGTTCAAACCGTTACAACATATATGCAGCGGCATCAGAAAGCATCAATAATAATTTATCATTTGATACGGGGTTTGGCAAAAAAAAAGTGTTAATCCATCGTGACCGAATTTGGCAACGGTATTGCCATTTGTTTTTTCTAACTGCTTGTAACTAATTAAAAATGCATTGGTGGAGTCTTCGTTTAATATTCCAATCATTAAATGGGCGATGTACCGACCACATGAATCAGTAGTATCATCTACACAGAACCATATGTAATTGTTGCCAATTATCTTTTTTATTTCCTGAATAGTGTGTTTATATACTTGCTCGACATAGTTTTTGCGAATAGTTGATTCGGCAGGAATATGTCTACCGGTGTATTTTTGTAAAACAGATTTAAACATTTTATTATCTAGTTTTTTTAACGGAATGTTAGAAGATTCCACCGTATTGCATAAATCAAAGTAAAATTCCTTTTCATTCCGGGTAGAAGAACTCGCAAAAGACTCCGAAATAGTTTGCTGGGTACTCAGGGTACTGCTGGCAGATTTGTGTTTTTTTAATTTTCCAGGTCCAACATAATACATGTTTGTACCCAGGCCAATAGCAATACAAAATAAACCTTACCGGTTCGATACAAGCCCTGCAAATAAATTTGCCGTTCTCATATTTTAATTCAGAATGTCTACGTATCCATTCATCGATGGAAGGTTTTACTTTCGGTATTTAATACAAGAAAGCTTATATACACGTAATACACACAAGGCACAAGCACAACGCACTGAAGATTGAGATAAATTGTACTGAATTGATAGCACACTTGCCCCAGATGCGTTCTGTGCACGTAAAAATAGGGTAATCCCCGAAATAATCAAGCTTTGTTTACCAAATATCACGTACGCACGCTCGCTTTGTTGATGATTTTGTGATAACCAAGCACCCTACACGTAAGGGAGTAATATTAATACTGAATTCTCATTACAATAATGTGCAACAAAATATATTCCTAGCTAATATAAATAATATGCTATAAATTTGAAAAACAAGCAAATTAAGGAAATATGCCCAAAACATGCATTGAAGCAATTATAAGCTTAAAAACTGATAATATGCATAAAAGCACAAAAAAAATTTGTCACGTTACTTCATTTGCTGAAATTCGTATAGATACGAGGTCATTTTGGTCTGCTAATAAAATTGATATATAGCATAATACCTAGAAATCCGTGCCTTGAATTTATATAAACATCATTAAGATTTAAAAAATAAATAAAGGGTTCAATAACAAACACATTTTAAAATATATAATTTTTGTTTTAATTAGATACCCAGGTAAAAATTTAATAATTATTGAAATTATTAAGTGTTCGTAATAATCACTCACAGAGATTGATTAGACTTTTGAGATAAAAATTCTGAAGACGCTACGTTTGTTGTATTTTCATATTGATTTACGCCAAATCGGTGTTGCGTGAATAGTACTAGGGTGGCGGGCTCGTTTCATTCGAATCCTGCATGATCAGTTTCATAATGTTAATTTTGGTCCTTGCCTTCAAATGCTCCGGTACACGTTTAAAGTCGTTCAGCAATGACAGAAGAAAGTGACGGTCAGGGTCATCGTCATTTCTTGATAGACTTTCTTTCAATACGCCAACAAGAGTACCAACAAGTGTACCTATGTTTTCACTTTCTGTGTCATTAGCCTTTCTTTTCTTTCTCTTCGGGGACTTTGTCTGTTGCGTCTCATGTGGTCCTTCAGTTGTTTCCTCTTCTGTGTCATGTTGTTCTGCAGTTGAACTCAAACTGCCGTCCCTTTTGGTTTTAGCGACTATATCTTGAAGAAACATGAGTTGGTTGAAGTAGATGTACGTGGGTTTACGTGTAGCACTCAATCCACCCTTTAAAGTGGCGACTTTTCGATACTCTTTCACAAAACAATCCCTCAAATTTTTCCACTTCTTCTGCAGCGACAGACCTGAAAAAATATATTTTATTTTGTAGGTACTTGGCTTCGGGGTACTCTTTTGCTGATATTCACTACGCCTAATTTGGTGAAAGAATGAATGAGAATTTTGGACAGAACCAAAAACTATTCTACGGAACACTAAAGCGACTAAAACAAAAAAAAAAACACAACATGATGAACATAAAAGATAAAAATGGAACAATTATCACCAATGAAGACAAGGCAATGGAAAGATGGAAACAATATTTCAAAGAATTAACCGAACAGGATGAAGAAGATTATGTAACACAAGAATGGGAGGAAAAGTCGCAAGAAAGGCAGGAGAAAAAAATTGAGCAAATTAAAAAATGAAGAAATACAAGAAGCAATAAACAACGGTAAATTAGATAATAAAATTGAAGATAAAATAGGAAAGACTGCAAAACTATATAACATGTTAAAAGACTCCTTTTTTAGCAAGAAGGAGATATCAAGGGACACAAAAACAGAAATAGTCAAAAAAGTAATTAGACCAACGCTAACTTAGACAGGGAAACATGGACGATGACAGGAAAACAAATAAAAAGAATAAATGCCATGGAGATGAGATTCCTACAAAAAATAGAAAACAATACAAGAAGAGACAGGATAAGGAACGAGATGCACAGGAAAAACTTATAAACAAAGCAATGCACAGGAAAAAAAACAGAAGGCCAAATGAGGTGGTATGAACACATGAGACGAATGGGAGAAGAAAGAAACAAGAAGAAAATACGATATACAGTTGGAGCACATTTTACATAGCCAACAGAAGGTTTAGAAGATAACGAAACTGGGCTAGTCGAGAGGGAAAACTGATCAATTATAATGATTAACAACAGAAATTTAACAGCAGACTATTTTGTAAATGTCAATTGTAATAGATGTATGTAATATAGATGTAATGATGTAATGTATGTAATGTATGTGCCTTAGAGGTAAAGAAGGTTGTCTAACCTACCGCAACGACCACGCATAGAAGTTTAATAAAGACAGTATACACATGGCAGTTGTGTTGTTCAGTCGATTCCTAGATCCACTCCCAGATATATAACATGGCGCAGCTTAACGGACATTAAAAGGAGAAATAAAAAGAAGACGTGAAAATGGAAAGCAGAGGAATCCAACCAATTAAATTAAACGGCAATCTCAGTGAGAATTGGAGACAATGGATGCAGAGGTATGAAATATACTCCGCCGCTGTAGAATTAGACTCAAAACCAGAAAAAACGCAATGTGCACATTTACTGCATTTAATGGGCGAAGAAGCCATTGCAATCTACAATAGCTTCACATTTAGTAACGATGATAAGGACAAAATTACTGTACTAAAGAAGAAATTTAATGACTATTTCATTCCAAATAAGAACCTAACCTACGAAAGATATAAATTTTTCACGTCCCGCCAAAATGAGAAAAGCACAGAACAGTATGTCAGGTCATTAAAAAACCAAGCAAAACAGTGCGAATTCCCTGAAAATTTTAAAACGGAATTAATTCAAACGATGCTAATTATTGGGATAAAAGATGAGAAGGTTCGAGAGCAACTTCTACATCATCAAGAGTACACCCTGGAAAAAGCAATCGAGACATGTGTGTTAACCGAAACATCCAGACAGCAGCTTCAGGATATGAAGCAATCAACGAGTGGAGACAAGACAAGAAATTACAAAGAAGTGGATCAAGTAAGAAATCAGAAGAAAACAACACAAAAATTCCGAGAAGATTCTTCAAGATCGAACGAAAATAGAAATTACAATCAGGTACAAAGAGAAATTAAAGACTGTTCAAGATGTGGTAAATCACATCCGATAAATAAATGTCCAGCATACGGTAAAGAAATGTTTAAAATGTAAAAAGGACAATCACTTTGCAAATAAATGTAGGAATAAATCTGTAAACCAAGTGAATCAATCGGATAATTGTAATGATCACTTGAGTATAGACACAATTAATAATGGAAACAAAAACCTCAATAATTTTAATCATTGCATTATAGAGTTGAGTATAGGTGAAGATGCAGATGTAAAGGCTAGATTTAAAATAGATACGGGAGCAAGTGTCAATATAATTTCCTACTTTGAATTAAAAGCGTGTAAATTTAATTAAAAAAATATTGAGAACATTAAGGGAAACTCAGTCACATTTACTGGAGATAAAATTCCTATATTGGGAAAATGTTATCTAGATTTATACTATAATGGAAATTGTTTCAAGAAAACTGAATTCTTTGTAGACAAAAGTAATAATGGGCCAATCTTAGGTTTAAAAACATGAATTCATTTAGGAATAGTAAACATAAAAAATGATGAGGATATTAAATTCGTTAATACAGTAAATAAAAACCAAATTAAAAATTATGAAGAATTAACCAATAGATATAAAGATGTATTTGAAGGTATAGGTTAAACAAGTAAGCCATATCACATTGAAATACAAAAATATGCAAAACCAGTAGTAAATCCAATAAGAAATATACCTTTTGCTATACAAGATCAATTTAAAAAATGTTTAGAAAATTTAGAAAAATTAAAAATAATAGAAAAAGTTCAAGGCAGCTCAGAATGGATAAATTCATATGTACTAGTTAGAAAAGAAGCTGGTTCTCTACGAATCTGCTTAGATCCAAGAGATTTAAATGAAGTTATAATAGATAGAATATACAAAATACCAAACATGGTCGAAATAACAAGAAATTTGAATGGTTCAAAAATATTCACAATATTAGATGCAGCTAGTGGATTTTGGAACATTCCATTAGATGAAAAATCTAGTAAGTTATGCACTTTTGCAACCCCTCATGGTAGATACAAATTCAATAGACTACCATTTGTTATTAAAACTGCTAGTGAAGTATTCCAAGAAACTTTTCAAGAAATTTTTCATATTAAAGGTGTAGTAATCTATGTCGATGATATTTTAATTCATGCCGAGGCTATAGAAGAACATGACAAAATATTGGAAGAAGTATTTAAGATAGCTAGAGAAAAAAGTGTAAACTTTAATAGAAACAAATGTAAATTTGGTCTAGATGAAGTTAAGTATTTAGGACATAAGTTTTCAAATAAAGGTATATCAATGGATGAAGATAAAATTGAAGCCATCGTAGGAATGCCCAAACCAATTAATAAAAAAGATGTCCAAAGATTTCTAGGTTTCATAACTTATGTAGGAAAATTTATTCCAAACTTATCAGAAATTACTCAACCATTAAGGGATTTCATTAAAGATAACAATATATTTTCATGGGAATACCCTCAAGAAAAAGCATTTAACGAATTAAAAAAGATAATTTCACAAGAACCAATTTTAAAGTATTTTAATCCAAGGGAGCAAATAAAAATATCAGTTGATGCATCTAGCTGAGGCTTAGGAGCAGCACTTTTGCAAAATGAAAAACCATGTGCATATGCTTCTAGAGCTATGACAGAAAATCAGCAAAGATATGCTCAAATAGAGAAGGAACTATTAGCAATATGTTTTGGCGTACAAAAGTTCTATCAATATGTTTATAGAAGATAGTTTACAGTTGAAACCGATCACAAACCATTAATTTCCATATTCAAAAAATCATTAAACTCATGCCCAGCTAGATTACAAAGGATGCTTTTGACATTACAAAAATATAAACTAAATTTAATTTACAAACCTGGCAAATATCTAATAATAGCTGATACATTATCACGAGCAACAGTAAATAAAGTATTCGAAGATAATTTAGAATTATCAAGTATTCCTAAGCGAAAAAAAAAAAAATTAAAGAGGACAGGTTAAAACAATTGATAAAAGCAACTGAAGATGATGAAGAATTAAAAATGATAAAAACCTTTATTAAGGGTGGATGGCCAAAGAGCATAAATAAAATGACAGTAAATTTGAAACCATTTTACAAATTAAAGTCAGAAATAACAATGGGAAGCAATAACTTAGTATATATGAATCAAAGAGTCATTATACCAAAATCATGGAGAAACAAAGTCCTTGAAGACATACACACAGGTCATTTAGGTATAAATAAATGCATATCGAGAGCAAAATTTAGCTTTTATCGAGAGCAAAAATAAATGCTAAAATACTTACCTAGTTTTTTCTTCTCATCTTGTGACATTTCTTTTTCTCCAAATACGTCAACTATTTCCTCCCACATTTTTATTTTCAAGATTCTATCACTATACTCATTAAGTTTCGTGTTCCATAATGAAGGACGAGTTTCTACTTCGAAAATGAGTTTTTCTGTGTCGAAATCCATCGCCAGACGTCCTTTCGAAGCAAAAACTGCGCGATTATGCGGCATCGTATGGTCTTCTATTCAAGTCTGTGTTATTCGACAACCGCGTAACCGCACGGTTCAGCGGCAGCCAGGCGAGTGCATTGTCTCATATATTTCTACACTAATCGATAGCCGCTTTCCCGCCTACCGCCTCTGCACGCGGCCCGTTACTCTATCCATGGGAAATGCAACCTAGTGGACCACCATAAGAAGCGTATACATCACAGCATAGACAGTTGCGGATTTATACCTCATACTTCTGTCGCGTTCTTCGGTCATTGTAGACTAGAGCTTGTATAACTTTTTTATTCTTTTCAACACAGAAAACGACCTTTCTGCTGAACAGTTGGATGCAGGCATCGTCAAAAAATGTCGCAATGCGATATCAACACAACGGTTGTTTGTTATCAAACAGGATCAACAACAAGGGGGACTCGGAAACCGTAAAAGTTACAAAGGGAGTTAAATTACAAAACGTTGCTCAATTTAGTGGCCAGTAATATTCTTTTGAGAAAACCCGATATTTCCACTTACTTCCGGAGATATTCGTCAAAATCAGAAATCTTGCGATTTCGTTATTATTGTTTTCTGAAGTTATTTAAAAAGGTATAAAAAAACCAAAGGCACTTTCTCATTGCCACATTTTTAGCTCTACAAGACAGTGTTTTGTTAGCTGAACTTTTGCCACTTCTGATATTGTTAACCCAATTCAGATATTGTTAGGCCGGCGAATTACCTTTAGCTTAATACTGACTATTTTTAATCCATAAAAACAGTTTCAATACCAATTCTGCTGTATTATTCTTATAATAGGTAATTATTTGTATTGTCAAGATGTCGATTAATAAACAATGGGATCTGCATCAATGAAACTTAATTATTTAATACAAACTAATGATACAAAAATATAAAAGGTTATATAATCGTATAATAAAATATGGCAATCGCTCTCTTCTTTTGCTCCTTCCAACGACCGTCATTCTGTAACAATTAGAAGAGTGATCGTGAGTTTACAACTCAGTGAGACAATTGTATTGGTTGACCCGAGTATTAATTGGTCAACCCGATATCCTTGATTAATTACGGTGAAACAATTATCTTTGGTCAATTGTTTATCGATAGGTCAACCTCAACTCTCCACAACAATACAATGACTCACCATACTTGTTGACCCGAGTTCAACTCTCCACAACTAGACAATGACTCACCATACTTGTTGACCCGAGTCCAACTCTCCACAACCATACAATGGCTCACTATACTTGTTGACCCGAGCTCAACTCTCCACAACTATACAATGACTCACTATACTTGTTGACCCAAGTTCAACTCTACACAACCATACAATGACTCAGCATATTTGTTGACCCGAGTAATAATTGGTCAACCCAACATCCTTGTTATCTTCTGAGACAATGGAACAACGATGGGTCAACCTCAACTCAACTCAACCACACAATCACTCACCTTCAATTTATCCATACGGACACTAAACAATAAAACTTTACTGAAACTATTCTATTAATTCGTCACGGCCAGCTTCGCTAGGTGACGCGCACTTAATGCATTCCAAACGCGTTTGTCCCCTTCGAAAGGGTCGAGTGTTAACTTGGCCTTGAATCTATAAACAGAAATGCGACATCCGCCCAATCTTATACGCCCGAACGAAAATATTATGATTTACCATTTTAATAAATTGGGTGATATAACAGTTTACAAATTTTCAGTACAACGTTTCGTTTCGAAGAAACCAACATCAACTTCATTTTTTATATGGCCCGTAAAACATGTACACCCTGTATTAGATATCGTTTCCTATTACAAATTCAACTATTTATATCACAGTATGGTTTCTAATGTTTTTATTCAGAAAAAGGCTCATTAATACATTTTGAACATTTTCTTGTAGTAGGCGTGATGACGACGAAGAAAAAAAAGCTATCTAATTTTAACCCAAAATAGATAACAAAATAGTAACAGTAATGGTTCGAACCCAGGTGTTGTACAAATTCTCATAATTTGTAATATTTATTATTCATTGCATTTATTTAACTGCAATTCATCCTTAAATGCAATTGGCTAAATTTAATTTCTTTAACTGCATATTACATGAATTCTTATAATTCAAGTAATAATTGAGTTTCGTAACCTTTTGGCTTGTGATTTACAAATTCTCATAATTTGTAATATTGATTTGGCTCGTGAATTAGTGGTAGTACTTTACGTTTTGTAAAATCGTGACAACTCAATTTGTTCGTTTTATGGGTAATGTGTCTGTTAGTAATTCCTGTTAGTAAGTAAAACACAGATATATGGATTTTATATGATTTATTCATATTAAAAGATTATGCAAGCGACAGGTAAATAAAAGACAGTTTTGTTACTCATTAATTGGACAGTTACTCATCAATTGGACGTTATTTATTTAATTATATTTATTTAATGTTTCTCATTTCAAGTATTGGTTGCACAGCTGCGGCACATTATGCACTTCCTCGACATTTCAAAGTTGAGGAAGCACACAACATACCACAACCAAATATTTTAATCAATGGTACTTGATAAGCCATGTCTTACTTCTTTGTCCACAAGTAAGTTGCCAGATGTACATCTCCGAGCATGTTCTGGGGTCTTTCGAATAGTGTCACTCGGTAAAGTCATAATATCTACAATTCGAAAACCCGTCAATGTAAAAGGTAGTTCGTCTCATTCTATAATTAATTTTTCTGCCATAATGCTAAAATATATATGTTTTTGTAATTTGTTCTCTGTTTTAGTAGAGAACCGGGTATTCGGCCAGGGTCAATAAAAACACAATATTTGTTTAAACTTACAAGCTTTCGGACATATGGTTGTGTCCTTCGTCAGGGATGTTACTAAAAACATTTATTAATTATTTTAGCAACCAAAGAAAACAGTATATACACATATAGGTAATTATCAGATTAAAATGAAAACTTACAATTAATTTGTGTTGTATATGAATGATTATCATTAAACTTTTCGTGACAGAAAATAAAATTATAATTACGTTTGTTTTTAAGAACATATATCTAGATTATATGTCTAGATAATTATTTTTCTTTATTTTTGTGTTATTTTGTCATTCCTAGATAAATCTATTAAAAAGGAATAAATATTACTGAAACCATCGGTATCAGATTTAAAATTCATGCTATTTTTGATGTCTTTTTTAATATGATACATCTCTTGAAAAAGTCTCCCTTTTTGAGAGTTGCAATAATCTACCACAGTAGTGTTTTTGAATCAAGTCTATGGTCCAAATTATTGGAGTGTATAGCTAGAGCAAATGAATTTTTGTTGAGCTTACAATCGCTTCTATGTTGGGTTAATCTAGATTTCAACCATTGGGTGGATTGGCCGTAATACGTAAGGTTACAATCACTGCATGGAATTTTGTATACTATATTTCATTGTAGTTCTTGTTTATATTTATCTTTTGTAAAATATTTATTATATATTGTGTTCACGTTATAGAGTCCAATTTTAATGTTATCATTACTAAGTGTAGAAATTTGGCGTGGTGAAAGATTCTCGATATAAGGAAGTTTTTTGTAAATCATTTCTTGTTGATTGATTGTTGATAGAATATTTTTATTGATCATTATATCGGTTCTTTGGTGGTATATTATTTTATTTACAAGTCGTTTTGGGAAACTGTTCTGGATCATTATTTTTGACATTAATTTAATTTTTTTGTTATGAAAAATGGGTGACAAATTTTGTTTATCCTGTTTTTAAGCGTTAAAATTACATTTACTTTAACATTGAGTGGTGCATGGGATGTGTAATTGATATATCTACCTGAGTTTGTGGGTTTTTTATACCAATCAAGGATTATACTATTATCTGGTTGTCTTATTATAAGGGTGTCTAAGAAAGGTATTTTGTTATTTTGTTCTTGTTCATTTGTAAATTTTATGTTTGTATTCCACTTATAGAAAAATTCAACTATATTTTGCACCATACATGATGGGATTGCCATTATTAGAACGTCTACATATTTTTTAATGAAAAAAGGTTTATAAGGTAAGGTTATAATTACATCATCTAGAAGGTAATCCATTGTTATCGTGGCCAAAATAGGACTAAGAGCGGAGATCATGGGAGTGCCGAAAATTTGTTCGTAAGTCACTTCTTCATAAGTGAAATAGCTATATTTGCATATGAGCGTTATTAATTCAATGAACATGTCTTTATCAATATCTGTGTGTGGTGTCATCCTTTCAAAGTTGTCACGTATTATCTCTGTTACAATGTCCATTGGCATTATAGTAAAAATAGAGATAACATCTAATGATATAATCACATGATCTTTAGGTAGTTTCAGATTATTAAATTCAGGAGCAAAACTGCTAGTGTCGATTACATTATAATTTGTTCTGTTAAAAAATGCTGCATGTACAATCTTGGCTAGGAAATTTGAAAGTTTATATGTCGGTGCATTAATGGACGAAATAATAGGTCGTAATGGTATACCTTTTTTATGGATTTTTGGAAGTCCGTAATATTTTGGTGGAATGCTATTATACGTCATGAGATGTTTTCCTATACTTTCATCTATAATTTTTTTGTTAATTAGTGTTTTTATTGCTTTGTTGATCTTTGTTTGTGCGGTTAGTGTTGGGTCTTTTATTAAAGTTTTGTAAGTTGTTTTATCATCCAGTAGTTTATACGACTTACTTCTGTATTGATCAGATGTTATAATGACAGTGACGGATCCTTTGTCTGCTTTTGTCACCATAATATTGGGATGGTTTTTTAAAAATTGACTTGTTTCCCTCTGTGATTCTGAAAATACTATGTGTAAAGAGTCTATTTGATAAGATGTTCGTGACTTTTGCTCTGAGTAAGTTTTGTTTGTCAGCGGGGACATGTTCTACGATAGATTCAATATCAGCTAACATGTGACCAATGTTTATTTTGATTTTGGGTACTTCACTACAATATAATATGAAATATCACAGAAATAAATTTTAATTCGAACTGAAGTTAAATAAAAGAGATAAAACCTCTAAAAACATTACAGTCATTCTTCTAGTATCATATGATACTTGTTAAATTGACAAAGTTAATTTTTGAAGTAATATTTACGACTAAATACGAGATAAAATGTTTGAAACTGAAGCTTTGCACACAATGTCAAAGTGCTTCTTGGACGTTGAACTTTTAAAGAATTTTAGTACTCTTGATTGATTCTGAAATTTTCTCTACCAATCAATTCTACATCTCCTACTCTGGTTTCATCTGACTGGATTTTTCGTTGTTTTTTTCTGTTCGTTTCATCTTCATACTAAGTTACTTTCGCTTTCATTCATGCTCAATTTTCATAAATGTTAAATTTTGTTCCTATAATACATTGTATTCTGATACTGTTGATAGATCGATCTGAGACTATTATTAGAGAAACTTAAATTCGAAACTTTAGTCTGTAGTTACTTTCGCTTTCATTCGTGCTCAATTTTCATAAATGTTTCATTTTGTTCTTATACATTGTATACTGATACGGTTGATAGATCGATCTTAGACTATTGTAGCTTATTACTTTATACGTTAAATCTAAATATCTCAGCATCAAATTGCCAAAAAAGTCGTTTCTGACCTTTGAAGTTGAAGGAGGTAGATGCTTCACTTCTTGTATTTGCCTTTTTTCGTTCGTCTTTCATTTATTTATTTGTATATTTATTTTTTATTGTGACTTGTGCCTTTGGAATTTTTCCAAAAATTTGCTGCCCCTGGATTTTTCCGCCCTGGGCTATAGCCCTCATAGCCCCCCCCCCCCCCCCCCCGCTTAATCCGCTCCTGATACCCGGCCTATAAATTCTACGAAGTACGTTAATTTGTATTTTCTATTGCAAAGAGATTCACTGGCGTTCAACAATTAGGAAGCCGCTTCCCATGGGAATGTGAGCTGAGGGAATGTTCTCCCATGGGAAAATTTCCCCCCATTTCAATAATTGGGTTGGGCCCCTGAAGAAATGATGGATATTAAGAAAGCTGATGTAGGGGATTTGTAAATTCAATTGATGGCAACACTGGTTGCGTTAAGTTGGCCATGCCCTGTGCACTCTATACGATTTAAATTGACCAGGTTTCGTGTGGGTACGGACCTATACAAAATAGATGGCGCCAAAATCTGTAGTCGCTTAGAGGGTCGCTGTAATTTTTTAAAGAACTCTGTCCGCCATTATTGACACATTATATGTGCTTAATAATCCAGTGATCCACAATCATCATAATTTCCATTGTTTGTGAATAACGGCCGGTAGCATACAGACAGATTGTATGTACCTTTTGAATCCGTTTGAAGTTTGAATCGTCAACAACACTGACACAGATAAATACAGATCAAGTGAAGCACAATGGGAAGACGATATTGCTGCATTAAAGCGTGCAAGCTGGCAGCCCAGGTCTTTTCGGCGAGAACATCCGCCATGCTACGTTTTTTTTCTACACTTGGTAAGTGAATTATTTTTTTCATACGACATTGAAGTAATTTTCATACTTTTTTAGATAAGCAGGGATATGCGACAGAGACAATGCTTGGTACGTCGGAGTTTGTGTTATTTTTTGACAAACTATTTGACAGTGTAAATGGTTCGACAGTAAGTGGTGATAAACCTGTACGATGTGCCACAACCCAAAAAAGCCAGCATGTTGAATTTTATTCCGAAGCAATTCAAGTTTTGAAGACAATTAGATTTATTAGACCACAAGGCGAATATGTTCCACCCTGCATTGCAAATTGGATAACCACATTTAAAGGTATGCAAAGCATCTGGAATAAATTACACGCTAAGGGAATTAAATATCTTTGTCCAAGAAATTTGAATCAGGACCCCGTTGAAATTTTTTTTGGTGGTGTCCGAAGCCATGGTGCTCGGAATATAAATCCAACACCTGCTGCCGTCAGAGCTTCTTATAAAGCTTTGATTATTAATAATCTTATGACTCGCCATTCTTCATTTGCAAATTGTGAGGCAGATGGTTGTAGAGGGGCACTAAATTCTGTACAAAACTTGATAACGATTGAAGTTCCTACGCCAACTGAGATAGTGTCCCCAAATGTCTCTGATGAGTTCACAATTATAAACAACCCCAGTTTTCTGGCAGACAATATATGTAAATATGTACATATCAGGATATTTGGCCCGCAATATGTTGAGAAAATTACAAGGATTGTAGTATATGTAAACAGGACCTGGTTTCCGATACGTTGGAACCCATTTACTCCTATATTGAATGTAGGCAATTTACGCGTGGAAATTTGCTGCGACACAACTCTAACTTTTTCAAATACGTTAATCAATGTTTGCAAATTATGCGGTTTTATATACCGAAGATTTGCACTCATTTTAATATAGTATAATTATTTACATATAAAATTTCTTGTACAATTATTCCAAATTGTTGTCACTGTCATATTCACAATTTGGCTGACCTAATTTTAAATCTTCTGATCCCATTTTATGTTGTGGTGTGGATACAGAACATCAACAACATACTGCAAGGAAAAGAACTTCATAAAATTAATGCTCCTGTGAAAAAACTGGCATTAGTTAAATATCAAAAAACCAGATAGCGACATTTAGGCCTTGCAAAATTAAAAACTGTCATACATTAGTTCCTCGTTACATGTGTGCATTTGGTTATCTGTACAGGCATTATTATATATTTGGAGTTTTTTGTAAAGAATTTTTTTAGTGTTTAGTTTTGTAGGATATATCTTCCTTCAATTTGCATATGGATTGACAAGCGCATAATTTTATTAATAATTGGACATGGCTCATTGTATAGTTATTTGTATTATAAGTAAAGAAAAGTATTGTTTTTCTTTACATTTTTATTGTTTATTCAGACTATTTTACATGTATTCATCTATCATATAATTATTATTAACATTTATTAATATATTTAATAGTTTGTTTATATATGCATATACTAGTGTCATGTAAATTACAATAATGTTATACAATGCTACAATGCAAACAATAGCCCAGGAAAATATGTGAACTTACGTTTCACCCATTTAAATCTCCTGCCATCGAAGGGACTGCAGCACTATCTTGAAGACATTGCTTGCACGGGAGCACATTATATATTATAAGTAAATAAAAGTATTGTTTTTCTTTACGTTTTTTATTGTTTATTCACACAATTTTGAATGTATTCAAGTATCATAATTATTATTATAAACATTTATTAATATATTTAGTGATTTGTTTATATATGCATATACTAGTGTTTTTCTTGAGATAACTATTTGTTTATGTAATTATTGTATAGCGGGAAAGTTTAATCAATAAATTTAATGAGCTAAGATGTATTGTTAGCTATAGATCTATTTTATTGTGTTTTTAAATCAATTATCATCGACGTTTCGCACTTCGATTGAAAGGTTCTTCAGGATGTTTAGATTATATAACATAAATAACTAACTATAATCTAAAATTTAAAAGAATTGGAATATTTATTTATAAAGATTTTTATTTATTACAACAATTCAAGATTATAGTAAGTTATTTGTGTTATATAATCTAAACATCCTGAAGAAGCCTTCAATGGAAGTGCGAAACGTCGACGATAATCGATTAAAAACCACTATCAAATAAATCTATAGCTCCAATACAACTTAGCTTATTAAATTAATTGACTAAATTTCCCGCTAAATTATAATTACATATTTACATATTATTTATAAATCCCGCTTTGTTCAACGATATAGCGCCATCTCGTGGATTTTGGCTACATTAAGCTATAGTGGCGCCATCTCGTGTGTTCTTTTGTTAAGAAAATGGTACGGACCTATAAATCATAGAGGGCGCAAACGCGACAAATGTTTTTAGAGAGAGTGGCCTATCTGTATATATATATAATCTGTGAAGTTGGCAACGAATGGCAAAATAAACAGCGACAACTAAGTTCTTTGAACTGAAGAAAAGAGTATCGATTATCCTTTTGAAGTGGTGCCGAATTTACATTTATACAGGAGATTGTGACACACTATATGCATTGAAAATGGATTTCTTAACATCTGAAGAAAAATATTTCAGTCCTGCAAATGTACACATTAAATCTGAAAATTACTCTTCCAAGGAGGTGAATGGGGATGTAATTCATGAAGGAGATTCCGTACAAGGTGTGTTTACTAAATTTTATGCCAGAGTACGTTATACTGTAAGAGACCAATAGAATGAGTGTAACAAGAAAGGCAGTGAACAACGAGAATTAATGAATTAATATGAATTACAGCCATCTCGTGAAGCAAGTACGAATGACGAGTAATAGTTATTTACATTGTAGGACCGTTATACAGAAATTTACAGGTGAGCACAAGAAGGTGTGAACCTGTAAATTTCAGGTAACGGTCGAGCACCGTACGATGGGCATTTGAATAGTAACATACAGTGTGTTCGACAAAAAGAGCCCAAGAGTGTAGCGACTCCATTTGTTATTTAATCATTATATACAAATGCACTACAGGCCTTGAAGGCCCTGGGCTTGCACAACTCTTCGCCAGACAGTCCGTGTTTGAGCCATAGTTCTCCAATCATTATATATAAATGCACTACAGGCCTTGAAGGCCCTGGGTTTGCACAACTCTTCTCCAGACAGTCCGTGTTTGAGCCATAGTTCTCCAATTTCCCACTTCCAAAAGCTTTAGGTTTTCCATCACCGAGTCGAACCATCTTATTCTGGGTCTTCCTCTTTGATTATTCCCTATCGGTGAGTTTCTCAATGCCATCTTTGGTACCTTTTCTCGATCCATTCTTTCCAAGTGCCCTATCCACCTGATCCTTTAGGCCTCTATCAAGTTTACCATTACAGGGCTATCGAACAGCTGTTTTATTTCTTCATTCGTTCTCCGCCTCCACACTTCACTATACTGTGACTAATTTAATCATTAAGAAACCATATCTATTATTAAATGGGACAATATTAGCTACAAGTTGTGAAAAGAAATCTTTTTTAAACACCTTCATTTATTTGTAGTGACGTCACTGACAATTTTTTTAAATGGCTCGGTATAATTATTTAGGTGTATTCTTGTAGAGTTGTAGAGTAGTAGAGTAGTAATTTTCACCGGTCCAAATTTTTAGTAGGGTTTTACTATGCTTCTTTTTTCAGGTTTAGAACCACAAATAGGTTTTGTGAATTGCACATCTAACTGGAACTCGGGTGAAGACAGTTATTCAGAGGTATTCGAACGTGAAAATGATAATTATACAGTTTCTATATAGCACCGTGTATTTTCAGGACAAATATTGTGTAGTAAAGACAGAGGAAGAGACAATGCAGATCAATGAAGTCACACCATACAGATGTGAATTATGTAATGCTACGTACGATGGGCTGGCAAGTTATGAGGTGCACTTAAAGGATATACATGAAATGTAAGAAAAATTGTAATCAACCTGTGTATCTCCTTAAATATTACTCGTTCTAATGAGTACTTAGAGCTGGAGAAAAATTATGGATCGAGTTTTCCTAGAAAACATATTTATTATAAATCTTTATATGCATAGGGCGAATTCTTTTGAATTCTATGAGATTCCGCTATATAGTTATATTACATTCACGACCTTTTTGCAACCGAATTGGCTGGGTTTTCTTTTTGTCATGTTGGACAAACTGATCTAGTAATGCAACGGAAGTTGATTATTTTTTTGTGTCTATGTCTATAGGCGATTTACATTAAGGCGGCAGCGCCACGGTGGCGCATTTACGTACTAGCCTGGGGGGCATTTGACGCTTCCAGTCATGTGTTCCTATGTGTTTCTTTTGCTAAAGTGTGCGATTTGTATCAAATTCGTCGACTTCTGCCGTTTATCATACAGTTATCAATCTGGTGGTTATGGTTTAACAACAACAATGGCAAAATATAAAAGGGTTTGCACCGTATTCCTCCAACACTGACAGTAACAAAAATCTTGACGTCAGTTCGCATCGATTTGCTTATTTTTTCTGCTCTTTCCAAATATGCAAACAAAATTTTAAAATATTGATATTCAGGGTGTTGTTTCAAGTCAAAACCTACTTATTAATATTTTGTAGGCCGGACCTAGAATCAGATTTTCATTTATTATGTTAATCGACACTACAGTGGACAAAGAACATACTTGCCAAACATTACAAAAATTTATAGCGTGGTTCGTAAGTTATGACTAATTGAAAAAATGGGCAATATTAATGAATTAATGTATATTGGTTATAAAGAGCGATAGACTCATAAAATATAGTTTTTTTTTAGAATCACCTCGGTGTGCCGCATCTGCCATTACTGTATGCGCATTTCCTAATGAATCACTCTGTACAACAAAAGCTGTCTGCATTATTAACATTTTTACGAGGCATCTTGCTTGAACGCTGTCTTACAACTGACTACAGAAGTACTATGCAACACGTTCATATATCTGGGCTATTTCATTAGTGTGCGGATAAGTGCTAGTCCGTAGATCTTCGAAACGTTAATTAATAAATGATTTGAACAATTATTTTCGTGTTCAGCAGATTCGAATTAATATGTGTTAGTTGTTTTCATCACACATACTTTTGTGCTGTTGTTCACTGTAATTGGTTTCTAAATAAGAATATTGTCCTAAACTTAAAACCTGTCATTGCTGCATGCTTAAAAATGAAGTTACCAGAGAACAGTGTTTCTCTTCAGAACCATCCACCGCAAACTATGACTCTCGTACTATGCCAAAATTAGCTATCACAAGACATATTTTTACGCACTGATGCCCATAGCACCAATGCACTCACCACAACAACAAAAAAAAAAGGATTGCAGTTTCTTATGAAGCTGCACTTATTATTGTTACTTAACTTGAGGAATAACTGTACAATATTATTTTTACAGCCAAAATATCGTCTTCAAAGAAGAAAATCCCTACAAGAGTGATGAATGCACATCAAGTTTCATAGCAAGGAATAGTATAAAAGAGCACAAGGAAATCCTCACAAGAGAAAAACCTTACAAATGTGATGAATGCACGTCAAGTTTCACAGCAAGTCATAGTTTAAAAAAACATAAGAGGATCCACACAGGAGAAAAACCTTACAAATGTGATGAATGCACCGCAAGTTTCACAACAAGTGATAATTTTAAAAAGCACAAGAGGATCCACACAGGAGAGACACCTTACAAATGTGATGAATGCACATCAACTTTCACTGAAAATGGAAGTTTGAAAAAGCACAAGAGGGTCCACACAGGAGAAAAACCTTACAAATGTGATGAATGCACATCACGTTTCACTGCAAGTCATAGTTTAAAACACCACAAGAGGCTCCACTCAGGAGAAAAACCTTACAAATGTGATGAATGCACCTTAACTTTCAACCACAAAGCTGCTTTGAACAGGCACAAGAGTATCCACACAGGAGAAAAACCTTACAAATGTGATGAATGTACATCAAGTTTCACTCAATCAAATTATTTGAAAACACACAAAATTATTCACACCGGAGAAAAACCTTACAAATGTGACGAATGCACATCAAGTTTCACAGCAAGTCATAATTTAAAAAATCACATGAGGTTCCACACAGGAGAAAAACCTTACAAATGTGATGAATGTACCTTAAGTTTCGCAGCAAGTGATAGTTTAAAAACGCACAAGAAGAATCACGCAGGAGAAAAACCTTACAAATGCGATGAATGCACATCAAGTTTCACTGAAAATAATAGTTTGAAAAAACACAAGAGGATCCACACAGGAGAAAGACCTTACAAATGTGATGAATGCACATTAAGTTTTACTCAAAATGGTACTTTGAAAATGCACAAGAGGATCCACACAGGAGAAAGACCTTACAAATGTGATGAATGCACAATGAGTTTCACAGCAAGTCATAGTTTAAAAAATCACAAGAGAATCCATACAGGAGAAAAACCTTACAAATGTGATAAATGCACATCAAGTTTCACATCAAGTGATAGTTTAAGAAGGCACAAGAGGATCCACACAGGAGACATCTTACAAATGTGATGAATGTACATCAAGTTACACTGAAAATTGTAGTTTCAAAAAGTATAAGAGGATAATGGCGAAGGTATTTTTCTTGATAACTGCATTTTTGTATACAGGGTGTCTCTAAATTATGTGGACATGGCTTAACCACAGATGACTGGGATCAAAAGAAGACGATTTAAGAAAACTTATCTACATACAAATGCGTTTGGTTTGACGAGTATTCAGCTTCAAAGTTAATTATAAAAGACAAAATTTGCTTATGAAAAGAGAATGTTTAGATTGATTAGGATGTTGTTTGGTATGACACTTTATACGGGTATAACTCATATTTTGACAGAATATTGTTATTATCAGTAGACCGGTTGTGTGTAAAACAAGTGAGGCCCAACATTAATACATTCATATTTTTTAATGACAAAAGCAAATAAATTTAAAAAAAATCAAATCAGACGCAGGCATTCATTATTAAGTTATTTTGTATCTTTATAGTTTTTGATATCTGTTACAGTTTCGACACAAAAATATAAAATATGAGTAATGCATGTTGCATTAACGTAATTATTCGCGATAAGTGCATTTTTTTTCCGTGTATGGACATGCTTTTGTTAGTACTTTTATCGTTATCAATTTTAACCACTATAAATAGCAGTTTGAATTTGAATGCTTCGGTAATAATTGTACAGGTACCTACAATAATACAATGTTTGTGCTAGCTCATTAGGAGTCAAATTTGGTCCAGACTCTGCTCTGAGTATAGGTAATAATAATAATAATTTCTCAATTTTTTAGTAAATAATAAAAATTAACCGCTAGTTTGGCTGACAGATTAGAACGTGTGCTTAGCATGCACGAAGACCTGGGTTCGAGCCCCAGTACAGGTATAGTACATTTGTACTGAGAAACTAGTGCCATTCGCCGTTGGGAGCTCATTAACGGCGCTCTAGAGGTCGGGGGTGAATTTCTAGAATAACAAGCCCTAACTCACTACAAACATTTACACAAATCACACGGCGGAAGGACCCACGTTGGTTGATAGCCAGTTAGGGATTATGTCCCTAACAAATACAGTCACTACTACTAATAAAAATTATATTTTCAGAAAAGCAGCAACATATTTTAAGTAGCCTGTGTATAAAACTATTACAAACAATTTTTGTATTTTTTTTTTATTTCACATAATAATGTTTTAATATAATTTTTGTAGATGGAGCAAGAAATCATTATTAAATTAAACACACCTCCTAAAGATGGGCTTTTTTTAAATTTAATGATTGTTGACTACAAAATGTTATGCAGTCTAACGGAAATATAATATTTTTTATTTAAAGGAGTGCTATATGTAGTTAGTAAGTTTTTTATTTTCGCATTATACCGCGCGTTTTTTTAATCTCTGATAAAAGAGAGAGAACATAGGGTATGTTCAGTTTTAAAACGACGGGATCAATCGTATGGTAAAATTCAATGTATATGCAACCAAATTTATTAGCGTGTGTAACTCAATTATTTAAAAAAAATGACAAATTCATAACCTATTTAATAAAACGTCAAAACTGTAGACAGAAAATGTATTCAACGCAAGAAAAGATACAATTAGTGCACTGGTACCAATGTGGCATTAGTATACGGACTGTGCGATATTTATTTTCTGTGCATTATCCTGAGAGACCAATGCCATCAATCGAAACAATTTGTAATATAATCGCCAAATTTAAAAGTACATGATGCATCTCCGCTAGTTATCATAAAATAACTAGGAGATGCCAGGTTCTAACTTAAGAAATGAAATTAAACGTGTTATGTTATGCTGAAGAAGAACCATTATCTTCCATTACACAAATGAGCTTCTACTTCGGAATTTCCCAATATGTTATGCTGAAGAAGAACCAATATCTTCCATTACACAAATGAGCTTCTACTTCGGAATTTCCCAATATGTTATGCTGAAGAAGAACGAATATCTTCCATTACACAAATGAGTTTCTATTTCGGAATTTCTCAATTTTCAATCCGAAAAGTTTTAAACGAGTTTAGGTATAAATCATACAAGTTTCAAAATGAATTTTTCATTTTTTTTTTAAATAATTGAGTTACACACGCTAGTGAATTTGGTTGCATATACATTAAATTTTAGTATACGATTGATCCCGTCGTTTTAAAACTGAACATACCTTATGTTCAGAGATTAAAAAACCTCTCGGTATACATATAATCAATGACTTAATATATATTTTTTTGTAAATGTAACTGTCATCATGTATCAAAATATAATAATAACTTTCTTTAATAAAAACATATTTAAAAACATATATGGTTTTAGAGAGAATTTATTTTTCACCTGTTTTCCCCCCATTTCCTTTGATAAAAACATATATCGTTTTAGAGAGAGAGAGAGAGAGAGCGAGAGAGAATGTATTTAAATTTTTTCCCGCCCAGTCCAGTCTACACTTGGATAGTGCTTATTTTTCCAACCAAGTTTTTGAATTTTATTTTCGTGCCATTTTTCCGCCAAAGAAACGATTTTTTTTCCATTTTTTTCCACCATTTTTTTCAAATTACTCATTGATATCTTTGATATCAATGATATATTTGACTCATTGACTCATTGACTCATTGATATCTTTGATCAGGTTGTAATAATTATAGTAAAATACGATTAAGTGTTCTGCATAATAATAATAATAATAAAAAAATTATTAGGTATTTTATACCACAGTCCCGAAATCATTGACGATATTTGTCGCCGAGGGCGCTTTGAAGCCAAGGCACGACAATTTCGAGGATGTTAAAGGATTCTGCGGGCAAGTTATACACAATTATAAATATCTTGCTGCTTTCAATTAAATAGTTTTCATTGTGCACAAAATAAATTTGGCATAACTGTGAGGTAAACTCACTGACGCAGACCCGCACATTGCATGTTACGTTTAATCCCTTAATTATAAATAGTTATAGTATACAAGTGTAAATTAGGTTGCCTATGTTAAAACCCTACAAGTGTTTTAATTAATATTTAACTGATAATAACTTTATTGTGGAATGAAATCCAAACGTATGAATAACAAGACATGATAATTTAAATACAGCCAATTCATTAGTGTTAGTTAGTTTGTAATCGCATGAAGGTAACAGGTAGAAAACCTGTTAAGTAAATAAGTATATTGTATTAAAATCGCACAAATGCTGCGAATAGATAAGCTGTTTACAGCTCGTAGTGTTTAAACTAGGTAATTAAAGGCGTATTAGGCGACCTTTTAAGTACAACATTATATCAAGTAAGCACAGGTGTATAAGCGTTAATAGTATATATCCTATTGAGCAGGAGCAAGTGAATTAGATCCTAAAATAATCTAAATAAACATTGTTACTCTAAATATACGGATGTGTAAGTCACAACGTGGTCGAACCCTGGTTTGGACCTTTGACACTCTTTTGTTCTTCGGAAACATTATATAAAGGCGAGTCAATGTTCACTCGCTCTCATACTCCGCGCTCATTTTCCGCGCTCATTTTCGGCACGCATTCGGCGCTCATTATTCTCATTATGTTGCTCTATTTACTCGCGGTCATTATTGTATGTTCAATCTTAAATTAATATAAGTGTTAAACGTTGTTATGAGTCTCGTCATTTTACCGGTTAACTCGTTTTCAGCAGTGCCTTCGAGATGAGCCGTGGAACAGGACATCTGGGTTTAAAAGGTAAATGATATATGTTGGTATATGGTATATGTTTAGTTCATAAATGTATCAGTACGTAACTCTTAGGTACGTCGAACCCCACATATCGCCGACCATATGAACAAACACATGTCATTGCCGCTCTTCCAGTGTTTGCTCATTAGGAAGGTAACTTTTGCTTGTGATAAGTAATCCCGCGGCTAACCCACATGGCCTGCGGGCATCACATAACTATTAAAATGAAGTAAATTGAACAATGTTGTGACAGTGTTACTAACACTAAACGCCGCAAAATTGGATTTTGCGGACTGATGTATGAAAATGCGAAATGGACAGGTTGCACAAAAACACGTTTATTTTTGTTTCTATCATTTTAGAGAAAGTGATAATAATGAAATAAATTGATCCGTTTCTAAAATTTACTGATATACAGACTAATACATACAGACTAAAATACAGGGCTCATGGGCCATTAAAATACGAAATAAAAACAAATATAACAATAAATTAAATTCAAATAATCACAATATTACTGAAGAAGGAAAACATCACAATAACACTAATATACAAACCCCTTCATATTACATTAACATACTGAAAAATACATTAAAAAATCGAATCATAAATAGAAGAACACCGCATATTATTCTAGGAGATATAAACATCAACTTATTAGAAAAAAACAAAGCAACAAATGAATACAAAAACGTATTGAACGAAAACGGATACAAAGTGGAAAACAAAATATCAAATAAATTCTTCACAAGGCAAAATAACTATGGAAATAATTCAATACTCGATCACGTCATCACGAATGCACAACTTAAAGACGATCAAAATAGAGTTTTCAAATATATTCGACTACTGTGCAATCAATACAAAATTAAAAGAAACAAGGAAAATAAAACTAAAATGTCAATATTTCAAAACTACAACAACAAACCAACCAAAAATAACAGAAGAAATAACATCGATGAACACACACTCTATAAACAGCTTCTAGAAGCTATCAAAAACGTTGCAAAGAATAATAGAAAAAAACCAACAAACAAATAATATCAAAAGAAGAACAGGAACTCCCTGGATAAATACCTTTATAATAAAACAAATAAAACAAAGAAACAAACTTGAAACAAAAACATCTCAAAAATCCAAACAATGAATCAATAAGACAAGAATACAACAAGCAAATGAAATTAACAACAGCACAAATAAAAGAACAGAAAACGCAATATTACAAAAACAAATTTCAAATAAATAAAGACAATCCAAACGAATTGTGGAAAATAATAAATGACCAAATAAACAAAAAATAATCAAACAAAAACTACATAGAAGAAATAAGAAAAAAAAAACGGAGGCACCACAAATAAATAGGAAGAAATTGCTGACGAAATAAACGCATATTTCACAAATATAGGCAAAGAACTTGCAGAACAACAAATAAGAAGCAGCCAAACAACACCCGGGACAACAAAAACAATGAGGCAAATCGAAACCCTCATCTTCCGAAAAACAACACAAGAAGAAATTAACTACATAATAACAAATTTAAAGAACCATAAAACACCCGGCTTTGATAAGATAACAAACGAAATCTTAAAACGAAACAGAGCAATACTAACACCTATTCTTGTAGAAATCATATATACAGTACTCGAATAAGGAATATATCATGAATATATGAAAACTAGCACAATTATACCAATTTACAAAAAAGGAGACAAAACCAACCCGGAAAATTACAGACCTATTTCATTATCATCAACCCTAAATAAAGTATTAGAGAAAACCATCCAAATTCAAATAACCTATCAATTGCTTAAAAACAAAATTATCAACCAAGAACAATATGCCTACCAACAACATTCAGGCCACACAAGATCTCATACACCACATATCATCGAAGATGGACAAGAAACAACTAGTATTAGCTATATACATTGACATGAAAAAAGCCTTCGATACTATATCAAAACCAAAATTAATCGAAAAACTTAAGGCAATAGGAATAACGGGAAAAGAGCTAAACATATTGAATACATATTTATCAAACAGAACACAAAAAACCAAAGTAAATAATGCAGAAAGCCTACCACTTGTAGCTGAATATGGAATACCACAAGGAGGAAACCTACTACCAATCTTATATATTATATACACAAACGATCTGCTGGAAATGATCTTGAAAGGAAAACCACATATATATGCAGATGACACCTGTATAGTTTACACGGGAAAAAACTATAGAGAAATAGAAGACAATATGAACGAAGATATAAAACAGCTGGAAAACTGTTTTTTCAATAACTTGCTAACAATAAACGAAGCAAAAACAGAATATATGATATTCTCAAACGATAAAACAACAAAAGATATAAACATCACGATCAAGAATACAAAAATAAAACAAATAAAAGAAGTAAATTATCTAGGACCAGTGGCGGTTTCTCCATAGGTTTGCAGGTTTGCGCAACCGCCAAAAATGACGACAAGAAAACGTTAAATGTTATTTAATGAGTAAAGATTAATAATGTATTGTGTACTAAAATACGGAGCATTATCTGTTCAATTCTGCTGCCGTAGGCCATTCATTAGCATTGCGGTTTGTCAAACCGTTCCATGGCTTTATTACGCTGCGAGTCGCGGCGATCGTCGCCGCGCATTCGTTTCCCACTCCGCCACATATTCACTATATGGTTTGCAAATCGTATACAACTCGTGCACAGGCCAGCAATCAGCGGACGACTGTTGAGTTGCCGTGACACTCAATACGCGTTGGAACTGCATTTTCATCCTCGTTAATATGAATGCTGTTTAAAGTTTGTTAGCGGAGCCATTCTGCAATCGATCTTCGATCGAAAAAACTGAGATAAATAGACTTGGGAGACCTACTCCGAATTTAAATTTAAAACAAAGCGTTAAATGCATAGCACGAAATTTTAATAGGATGTTTAATCCGAACATTTATTCCAAGCACAGTTGGATATGTGGCTGTGACATCAAAAATGCGCTGTTTTGTTTCCCATGTTTACTTTTTGGAGGAGAAGATTCATGGACGAAAGTAGGAAAGGTGGATTTGAACCATTTAGCAGCAAGAATTAAGTACCATACTAGCTCTGCAAGGCACATTCGAAGTACTTTGAGATTTTCCCTATTTGGAAGCGTCAATATTGCGACTCAATTGGACAGTGCGTATCGACAAAATATTCGATTACAAAATAACAAGTGAAAAATAATCGGTACATTTTAAATATTATTATTAATTGTGTTCGGTTTTGTGGGACCTTTGAGCTCGCTATGAGAGGCCATGACGAATCCACGTCTAATGGAGTGCAAGCAATTGTTAAACAAACTTATGAACACGCAGCATACATACACTGTTATGCATATCAATTGAATTTGGTCATGTTAAATGCTGCTTCTGCAAACTCGAAAGTTCGTATATTTTTCGCAAATTTACAAGGAATATCTAAAATTTTTTCAAATAGTCCTCAGCGGACTGCAATACTGGATGAAACTGTTAAGAAACGCTTACCTCGTTCGGCTCCAACAAGGTGGAATTTTAATTCCAGAATTGTCTGCACTGTATTTGAAAATAGGGAGGATATTCTTGAAACAATGAGAAAAATTTTAAACACAGCCAAAAACACTAGTACAATTAACCAAGCACTGGGTTATATCTCAATTCTTGATAGGAAGAGCTTCATTTCTTGGCTACATTTATTTTACAAGATAATGCCCCACGTAGACATATTATTTGCTAAATTTCAAACAAGAGAAATTGATCTTGTTATTGCCAAAAACTACATCATAGCATTTGAAACTCAGATAACATTAATTAGAAATAGTTTCGTCGAACTTCCAGACAGGTCAACTCCAAAACGGCGTCATACCGACAGTGACGAATACGCTCGAGAAGTAAAAGAAGTCTGTGACATTATTATTAGTCAAGCCAAAGACCGATTCAACTTCAGTGGACACTTAATCGCTGCTACTCTGTTTTTTTCTGACAAATATGATCAGTATGAAACCTGTTTTCCCGAAAAAAAAATTGAAGAAGCAAACAAGGTTTATCCATTTTTTAATAAACAAAAACTTCGAACAGAATTGACCGTGATCTACGAAACAAAATAATTGAGATCAGTATCGGGTATACTTCCATTTTATGAGTCGATTTCTGAGAACAGTGTGCTAAGTGAGACTTTTAGTAAAACTTTAAAGCTATTGAAAATTCTAATTACAATTCCCATGGCTTCAGCTGAAGCAGAACGATGCTTTTCTACTCTCAAAAGGATCAAAACTTTCTAAAGAAACACAATGAGCCAAGAAAGACTTTCTGCGTTGGCGATGCTTTCTCAAGAAAGAGACCTAATCGAGAGCATACCAGATTTTAATCAAAAGGTGATGAACAAATGCGCTACCACTAAAGAACGTCGAATGGATTTTCTCTTCATATAAGGCATAATATTGAAGACTCAGACTGAAAGTTAGTTGTTTTATATTTGATATATGTAGTCTTGTGTAAAAATAAATGTTTTTTTATGAAACGAGCATATCTAGTAATTATAAGTAACCTGCAATCTATACTAATCAATAATACCTATAAAAGTTGCAACCTTCACATTTCTACAGCACGAACCGCCACTGTCTAGGACTTAAAATACAAAGCAACCGGAAATGGGATCAACACATGGAAACGCTTAAAAAAGGGAACTCTAAAACTATCGCCGCCATAATGAAAATCAGAAACTACGTACCGGAAGAGAAAAAGAAACAAATATATCATACAATGTTTACATCAAAAATCAACTATCTCTGCAACATATGGGGAAACACAACTGAAAAAAACCTGGATAAACTACAGACACAACTAAAAAAAAAAATAAAAATACTCTACAAACTGGACCGAAGAACAAATTTAGCAGAATTATATAAGAAAACTAAGGAGCTCAATGTAAGAAATATGATAGAACTGAGTAATCTACTATTAATATATAAAATTAAAAACAACCTAACAAAAACGAACATGACACTAACAAATAATAAACAATTCCATCAACACAATACAAGAAGAAAGTCAGATCTGAGAACAGAAAAATTTACAACTACAAAACATACACAAAACTTAACAACGAAAACAATAAATAAATATAACAACCTGAACGAACACATAAGAAAACTAAAATACATACCTTTTAAACTAAAAATAAAATACCTAATTTTAAATAACAAGATCTAAACAAGAGGAATGAAGAAGACCGACAATATCCTACAATACCATTAACCCAGGAGAGGAGAGAAATCCCACAACTCCCGAGGTGAAGACAGATGGAAGAAAACACGCAATATTTTTAACAGTATTATTAATTATATTATACAGAATGTTATTTATATGAGCTATTTATTGTACTGGTATATATAAAAAAATTAACTATTATTACAAAAATAAAAAGTTTTTCTGGTTCCCAATAAAATAAATATCATTCCGTTCTCCGTAGGTGAAATACTTTGAACTTCCTATCACTTCCGGTTCTACCGGAAGTTGCCATCAAATTTTGTTTTTTTTAAATCTAACACCTTATATATTATTATGTTTTTTGCTTCCCCGTTTAATTTGAAATATCTTATGTAGAGTTTTTCTCAGATAAAAATTAAATTCCAATATTTTGACCTCAAAACGACGTTATGAAAAATGGGTTCAATATCTCTTACAAATAAGATAAAAACAAACCACTCATTTTAAGGATAGGTTAGTCTTTCACTTTATTGCAGAAAATTGTCCTGTCTATTACCCCGTCAAACTAAACATATGTCATTCCATAAAAAAAAAAAATGAATTATGATGTTTTGAAGTGTACCTGTAAACAATTGAACTTTTGAAATAGTACGAGTAAAATATCAACATGTACGAATTATTCTAATGATAGAAACATGCTTCTGCTACAATATGCAAAACACTTTAAGTTTCTACAATCCATAAGAGAACTTATGATTATTTTTTAAATCGTCTATTAAATTATTTTTTTCCTCAAAAACTACTAAAGATACGTGGTCTATAGGCTTGATAAAGTGTGTTCACAATTGAACGAGCAATGTGAATATGCAAAAATGTACAGGGTGTTCCATTCACAATAACAAAGTTAAGCGAAGTGATAGAAACATGTACGTATTTTATTTTGGGAGATCGCGATGAACCATGTTTGTATTAATTTTTTGAAATTGTTGTTTCATTCGGAACCCCGTAAACTTGTAACCAACTACTTGCCTGAGACACGCTGTATTCAGGGTCACCTCCCGTCTTTTGTAGCTCAGTTACTAATTGTGTTAAGATTTTGATATTTTGCAGACTTTACTTGCATTCTGTGGCGAATTTTAGGAAAATATTTTTGATTATACAGGGTGTCCCAAAAAAGTGTGACGTCATTGATGTGTATTTTTAAATTGCATGGTATATCTTTTGTTATTTATTTGGGTGCCCTTTATGGATGCCTACATACCCATGAAGTTTTATTGAAATCGGTTCAGTGATGTAGCAAACATGTAGCACAAAAAAATAAAAACTGAAAAAAATCAGTTTTGCACCATTGGTTAAGAAAATTAATAAGAGATAAAAGTATGCCTTGTTAATAAAACCATACAAGGTAATCATTAAATAAGGTCTGATAGTTGCGTTAACCAAGTTTTATTGATATACATTATACAGAGTGTCCAAAATTTAGTGTCAAACTTTTCAAACTTTAAAGCACTTTATTTTTCTTATTTTAAATTGGAGCCCCTGTATAGTTTTATGTTATTCCATGTGGAATTAATAGACAAACATTTTTCCTAATTACAGCTCTATCGCAATTCCTAACACATTGAAAGTTATGTGCAGAAAACTCGATTTATCAACTATTCCAATAGCCATTTTAATGAATAAATCTCGAAGGTGACTTTGAAAAACAATTTGTTGACATAACATGTTTTGTAGTTACAATTAATATCTCGAAAGTATTAAAGGTTTCACAGATCTTCGTCTAAACCTATTACACATCGTAAAAGTATCAAGTTTCGTATAAAAAATAGTTTTAGTAATAAAATTTCATAAAAACATAACATAACTGTGCATTTCTAAAATTAATTAATAGCTAGAACTTATGTTCTATATGTCTTCCGCCCTCTTGAAGGCACAAACGAAGAGTATGAAATGACATTGCCACTCTTCGTAACAGGTTGAATTTAATATTTTGAAATGCGAATATGAAAGTCATATCCACATTTGTCAATATAGGTCATAATATTTGTCATATTATGAAAATCATATTTTCCATGACAAAAAGTAATTTTGATATCTTGGGTATAAAGACCTGAGCTAAAAAAATTTTAAACTTTTATATTACTACAGTCTACGTCAACAATGGCTCTTGTCACTTTGTTAAACTTTAATGTCAATAAATTGTTTTTCAAAGCCACCTTCGATTTTAATTAATTAAAATGGCCATTGGAATTGTTGATAAAACGGGTTTTCTGCAAATATCTTTGAATGTGTTCGGAATTGAGATAGGGTTGTAATTAGGAAAAATGTTTGTCTTTTAATTCCGCATGGAATTACATAAAAATATATTGGGGTTCCAATTTAAAATAAGAAAAATAAAGTGCTTTAAAGTTTGAAAAGTTTGACACTAAATTTTGGACACTCTGTATAATGCATATCAATAAAACTTGGTTAATACAACTGTCAGACCTTATTTAATGAGTACCTTGTATGGTTTTATTAACGAAGCACTATTTTTATCCCTTATTAATTTTCTTAACCAATGCTGCGAAACTGATTTTTTTCAGTTTTTATTTTTTTGTGTTAATGTCACTTTACCGATTTCAATCAAATTTGATGGGTATGTAGGCATCTATAAGAGGCACCCAAATAAGTAACAAAAAATATACCATGCAATCTAAAAATATACATCATAATGGCGTCACACTTTTTTGGGACACCCTGTATAATCAAAAATATTTTCCTGAAATGCACCCTAGAAAGCAACTGAAGTCTGCAAAATATCAAAGTCCTAACTCAATTAGTAACTGAGCTATTGAAGACGGGAGGTGAAATGACGGACCCTGTATATCACGTTAATTTCATGTATTAATTTATCTGGGATTTTGATAATATCTTCCTACATTACAACGCCATTCACAAAGAAGAAAATGCTTGATTTTGGTTGGTCTTCAAAGTCAATCGATTAATAATCTCCTGCAAATTGTTAATTTTCTAATCTAGACGTGTGTGCGCCCAAAAGTTATAAATCTCGGAAAATATATTCCTGAAAAACAATGCAAAATAATTCTTGATAGTGTAATTAACACTCAGTCACACACAGCGTGCTATAAGTAACAATTAGTGACTATTAATACTGTAGTTCATAATAAGTTGCCATGATGAAGTGGTATTGCTTTGGTGTCCTTCTTGCAATTGCCGTTTCTGAAGTATATTCAGGTAGGTGTATGCACGATGAATAGAAACCCTTGATAATGTAACAAAAACAGTTTGATGTTCAGTTGTTTTTTTATGGACCTATTTCTGATAATATGACTAATTTCCATGCTCTGGAAGCGATCAATTTCAATTATGGAATATTTTGCATCAGAAACCAATAGATGCAATTAACATATAAATAAATAGTTTATGTCAGTTGAGTGTATACCCCCAATTCAATCATTTTAATTACATACAGGGTGGCCCACCTTTCCTCGATCCGACCTTTGCTGCAAGACTAATGAAAATTGAAAACAAAATCTGATTAGAAGTAATTGGACACTAGAAGTGCTACTTTTTAAAATTATTTTCGAGTATACAGAGTGTACCATAAAACCGGGAGACAAAATTTGGTCTCTGTTTTTAAATAGATCACCCTGTATATTTTTTCAATTTTATAATCTGCTTCATTAGGGCTTCACAAATCATCTTTATTTTCAGGGATCAGATGCAACGTTACCAAGTAATTAACATTTTAATCAAATTTATCGAAAAATCATGGACGTGGAAGAATATTCAACAAAACCTTATTATGAGAGATTAATGAAAGATTCTGCGTATGCAAGTACTCAAGCAGTGTGCCAAAACATACACAATATTTTGAGTCACGTAGAATACACAGGGTGTTCTGAAACAACGATATAATTTGCTATTTGAAATGGGTAGAACTCATATTTTCCAAATGAAACACCCAGTATATAGTTTCATATTCTGAGTGCTCATCTAATGAGCTATTCAATGGTAGCATATGGACTATAATCAAATAATACTTTTTAATAGGTAAATAACGATCAAAATAGCAAAATTCGGTCGTTGTTTCAGAACACCCTGTATATTTAAATAACTGTAAAATTAATTATTATTATTATAATTATTACTCTTAAAACAAATATTAGTAGGTTCTTTTCTCGATTCAATGGCGTAGTTTTATAATAGACTAGCGGACCCGGCGAACTCTGTTCCGCCTTAGAGGCAGTAAATAAACAAACTTTAGATTTTATTTAATTCTATTTTTTATTTGGAAAGATATATATAAATATATAAAAAAATCAAGTATTTTAATGATTCTTTATTGTTCATGTATTTTGGTGCATAGGTTGCACTTTTCAGTTAAGCACCTTGTGATACACGACATTTTTTGTCTTATTATCAGGTGCAAGTACAAACAACGCAGATGGTCTTCCGACCCGTGAACATGCCACATATAATTGACCATGTGAAAAACATTGATTTTCCAGATTCAGACCACAAACTTTCAAGGATTGTCCTTGTGATTTGTTAATGGTCATGGCGAATGCAAGACGGATCGGAAATTGAAGTCTTTTAAACTCAAACGGCATATCGTTTGGGATCATCGGTATCCTCGGAATGAGTACTTCCTCACCTTCGAATTTTCCTTTGAGTATCGTCGCGTAAATCACATTGTTTAGCAATTTACTTACTACCAAACGCGTACGCGTACCAAACGCGTCACAATACTCGCAAACAACGTCCATTGACCCAATGCAAACGCTAGGATGCAAGCAGTAATCAGTGCTGCAATCATATCGAAATGCTGCTCGATTCAAATCAGCACTTGATACATTTCTTCTTTTGCGTCGAAAATTATTTACTTCTTCATTTCTGTTATTCGCTCGACGATTTCGCATTGCCAACCGAGCCGTTTCACGTGCTGCCTCTCTTTGATCTTGTGATTGAGAAGCACGAAGTCGAGCCATACTAACGCGGAGCTCTTCACGGGCAATTCCTTGTGCTTCTTCAGTCATTTCATTTGCAATGTTTCGTATCCTTCTTGCATTACGGCTTTGTCGGGAAAGATTTGATCGTCTTGGTCGCGGCATTGTTTACGATTAGAGTCCGGGCAATGTAACGCGCGGATACAGATTTCCATAGCAAGCATGATTTGCTCGATAATATTTGCGTGGTGGCGTGTAAATGTTTGTTTGAAAATTAGGTTTGTGTACGAAAATTTTAAAACACGAATTCTGATTGGTTGAATTGGAATTTTCAACCAATCAGAATTCGAGTTTTTTAAAAAGTGTAAGAAATGTGTAACATTTTCCTTAACACGAACAGACCTAATAAACAAAAGTCGATCAGGCATCATGCACCGAAAAGAAACGTGAGAGAGAGAGAGATATTCCACTGTCGTTAGCGTTTTGTTATTTCATGTGAGATGCGTTTATGTTTTACCACGATTTATAGTGACTTGACGGAAACGCGGTCGAACGGGATAAAAAGTATCCTATGTCCATCTCCTGATTATAAGCTACCTCTCCACTAATTTTCAGCCAAATCGGTTCATCCGTTCTTGAGTTATAAATAGTCTAACTAACACCACTTTCTTTTATATATATAGATTACCCTGTATATTTATACAATTTCTAATTGACCCCTTTTCAACAATTACAATGATATAGGATTTGGTGGTATGCGACTTGGGGTGTTTAAATTATTATATAAAATAATTCAATAATAAAATAAAATGGTTAAAAAAGGTAATTTTTTTTTAATTTTCCCAGTCGTTCTCTAGGACCGGAAATAGATCTCGACTGGGAATTTGACGTTTCTGCTTGTCAAACGTGACTGGGAAATGTCAATTATCAGTAGACGAGTAAAAAAAAATCCTTATTTATTCCGTATGAAATAATGATAATATTGCGATTCAATTATGGGTGAACTAACTGAACGTGAAACCAGTGGCGGCTCGTGCTGTAGAAATGTGAAGGTTGCAACTTTTATAGGTATTATTTATTAGAATAGATTGCAGGTTACTCATAATTACTAGATATGCTCGTTTCATAAAAAAACATTAAATTTTACACAAGACTACATATATCAAACAAAAAACAACTAACTTTCAGTCAGAGTCTTCAATATTATGCCTTATTTGAAGAGAAAATCCATTCGACGTTCTTTAGTGGTAGCGAATTTGTTCATCACCTTTTGATTAAAATCAGGTATGCTCTCGATTACGTCTTTCTTGAGAAAGCATCGCCAACGCAGAAAGTCTTTCTTGGCTCATTGTGTTTCTTAAGAAAGTTTTGATCCTTTTGAGAGTAGAAAAGCATCGTTCTGCTTCAGCTGAAGCCATGGGAATTGTAATTAGAATTTTCAATAGCTTTAAAGTTTCACTAAAAGTCTCACTTAGCACACTGTTCTCAGAAATCGACTCATAAAATGGAAGTATACCCGATACTGATCTGAATTCTTTTGTTTCGTAGATCCAATTCTATTCCAAGTTTTTGTTTATTAAAAAATGGATAAACCTGGTTTGTTTCTTCAATTTTTTATTCGGGAAAACAGGTTTCTTACTGATCATATTTGTCAGAAAAAAAACAGAGTAGCAGCGATTAAGTGGCCACTGAAGTTGAATCGGTCTTTGGCTTGACTAATATCACAGACTTATTTTACTTCTCGAGCGTATTCGTCACTGTCGGTATGACGCCGTTTTGGAGTTGACCTGTCTGGAAGTACGACGAAACTATTTCTAATTAATGTTATCTGAGTTTCAAATGCTATGATGTAGTTTTTGGCAATAACAGGATCAATTTCTCTTGTTTGAAATTTAGCAAATAATATGTCTACGTGGGGCATTATCTTGTAAAATAAATGTAGCCAAGAACTGAAGCTCTTGCTATCAAGAATTGAGATATAACCCAGTGCTTGGTTAATTGTACTAGTGTTTTTGGCGGTGTTTAAAATTTTTCTCATTGTTTCAAGAATATCCTCCATATTTTCAAATACAGTGCAGACAATTCTGGAATTAAAATTCCACCTTGTTGGAGCCGAACGAGGTAAGCGTTTCTTAACAGTTTCATCCAGTATTGCAGTCCGCTGAGGACTATTTGAAAAAAATGTACAAATTCCTTGTAAATTTGCGAAAAATATACGAACTTTCGAGTTTGCAGAAGCAGCATTTAACATGACCAAATTCAATTGATGTGCATAACAGTGTATGTATGCTGCGTGTTCATAAGTTTGTTTAACAATTGCTTGCACTCCATTAGACGACCCGCTCATGACTGCTGCACCATCATATGTTTGAGCAATAAGTTTCCTCTTGTCATCTTTGACGTGCTTTTCAAGTTCTACAAGTATAGCCGAAGACAAGGTTTTCGCATCGTGATCTAAGGGGGTTAAAAAGTCCCAAAATCTTTCAACAGGCTTACCTCTCACTATGTATCTAAAAACGATTGCCATTTGATATATATTTGATACGTCACTGGTTTCGTCAGCTATTACTGACAAAAAGTCGGCTTCGTTTATTTCTTTGGAAATTTCTTCTTGGCACACACTAAACATTGTTTGTAAAATTTCATTTTGGATAGTTTTTGACGTTCCCTTTAAAAACCGTTGCTTTTTCCAAATGTGCCTTAAGAGCAATGTCCAACTCGGCACTAAAATTATTTAATCCACGAAAAACTTCCGGATTCAAGGAAGACGTGCATTCGTCATGGTCTCTCATAGCGAGCTCAAAGGCCCCACGAAACCGAACACAATTAATAATAATATTTAAAATGTACCGATTATTTTTCACTTTGTCATTTTGTAATCGAATATTTTGTCGATACGCACTGTCCAATTGAGCCGCAATATTGACGCTTCCAAATAGGGAAAATCTCAAAGTACTTCGCATGTGCCTTGCAGAGCTAGCATGGTACTTAATTCTTGCTGCTAAATGGTTCAAATCCACCATTCCTACTTTCGTCCATGAATCTTCTCCTCCAAATAGTAAACATGGGAAACAAAACAGCGCATTTTTGATGTCTCAGCCACATATCCAACTGTGCTTGGAATAAATGTTCGGATTAAACATCCTATTAAAATTTCGTGCTATGCATTTAACGCTTTGTTTTAAATTTAAATTCGGAGTAGGTCTCCCAAGTCTCTTTATCTCAGTTTTTTCGATCGAAGATCGATTGCAGAATGGCTCCGCTAACAAACTTTGAACAGAATTCATATTTGCTGGCCTGTGCACGAGTTGTATACGATTTGCAAACCATATAGTGAATTTGTGGCGGAGAGGGAAACGATGCGCGGCGACGATCGTCGCGACTCGCAGCGTAATAAAGCCATGGAACGGTTTGACAAACCGCAATGCTAATGAATGGCCTACGGCAGCAGAATTTAATAGATAATGCTCCGTATTTTAGTACATAATACATTATTAATCTTTACTCATTAAATAATATTTAACGTTTTCTTGTCGTCTTTTTTGGCGGTTGCGCAAACCTGCAAACCTATGGAGGAACCGCCACTGGTCCACACCCTAAGCGATAGTAGTATACTAAAGGAAATACCTGCTAGTTTGACTAAAAGATTAACTGACTGGCAGAGCTTTATACTTCAACTTAAAGACAATATCAACCTGTCATCCTCAATAAGAAACGAAGACCAGTTAGACAATGAAGCGGAAAAAATTGTTGATAAAATCCAACACGCTACATGGGAGCAATACCAATATTATTACCCCGTGAACAAAACGTAACAATTACCCCAAAGAAATTTAAACCCTTATTTCCGAAAACAAAAGACTCAGAAGAATCTGACATCAATCTAGATGCCCAGCGAATAAAACTGGGGTAAATAACGCAACATAACCACTCAAAAGAAAGATTAAAAAAATTAAAAATGACTATTAGTGAATATCTAATTGGACTATCAAATGACAGTAAAACTGATATTCACTTTGGAAAGCTACTAAGAGACATAAGAGATCAATCTTGCATAATTCTCTAATTAGAAGTCCAGATGGGACATATGCAAAAAGCAATACTCGAAAAGCTAATAGATTTGCCGAATATATTGAAAAGATTTTCCACCCAAATGAGGGTGAAGCCATTCTAGACTGGGAAAATATTAACCAGGAAGAGGGTGAAATCAGATCATCTACCGCTAAAGAGATTGCAATGGAAATTAAAAAAAACACATTAAAACTAAGAAAGCTCCAGGATTTGACTTAATTACAGACGAAATTCTCAAACAACTACCTCGTAATGCAATCGTTAAACTTACATATCTTATTAATGCATCTTTAAGATTAAAATATGTACCTAAGATATGAAAAGTAGCAGAAGTAATAATGATTCCTAAACCTGGAAAACCACCAAATGAAGTTTCTTCTTACAGACCAATCGCGTTATTACCTGTAATCTCAAAACCGTTCGTAAAATATTTCTTAAAAGAATAAAACCAATTATCGAAGGCAAATCTTAATACCAAAACATCAGTTAAGTTTCAAAGAAACTCATTCAACTCTAGATCAAGTCCATAGAGTAACAGACGTAATTGAAAAATTATTGGACGAAAGAAAGGTTTGCTCTACTATCTTTCTTGACGCAAGCTTTTGACAACGTGTGGCTTTGAGGGATTTGAATACAAATTAAAAAAACTTCTGCCCAGACCGTATACGCAATTACTAAGATCATACATGTCAGATACAGTTTTTAGAATTAAGCAGGAAGATGCTTACTTTGAACTAAAAGAAATAAAGGCAAGTGTGCCACATGGCAGTGTGTTAGGGCCAGTCCTCTACCTATAATATACTAGCGATATACCTGCATTAGACCATAATACGATAGCCACGTTTGCTGACGACACTGCTATATTGGCTGTAGACAAAGATCACGAAGAAGCAGCACTAAATCTGCAAATAAAATTAACTACTGGACTAAGCAATGGCGAATCAAATTGAAGACGACTAAATCGGTCCATGTCGATTTCACAAATAAAAGAAATCAACATACGAGGTCTGATCAAAAAGTTTAGGGACTTTTAAAATAGCGCGCCAACGAAGCGACGGAGAAAAACGCGGTTGGCAACACTGTGTAGAGGGGTTCTCCCTGAGTACAGCAGCTTTTGCAGATCATCAATAGGTTGTTTAAAAGAGAAGTTACAGCAATTTTAGTAAACCGACCTTTTTGTATTCGGCGATTTTATGGGGTTTTTTTGTGATGGAAGGAAAACAAGAGCAACGCGTTTGCATCAAGTTTCCAACTGTGTGAAGTTGGAGAAAACTTTTACCGAAACTTTTTACATGTTACAAACGGTTTTTGGGGATGAGTGTTGAGTCGTTCGAAGTGTCGCGAATGGTTCAAGTGATTCAAAGAAGGCCGCACATCAACAGAAGACGATCCTCGTTCAGGACGCCCGTCAGTTTCGACTGACGACGATCATGTGGCCCAAGTGAATGACCTCGTTCGTTCAAATCGTCGTTTAACCATTTGAGAAATGGCAGAGGAATGCAACATTTCATTCGGTTCATGCCAATTTCAATAGAAAAACTACACATGCATCGAGTGGCGGCAAAGTTTGTCCCAAAGTTCATGACCGAAGAGCAAAAACAACGCAGAGTTCAGGTGTGTGAAGAACATCTTGAAAAGACAAATGGCGATGAAAACTTCTTGACACAACGTAGAGACATAGGCCAAATCATCAGAATGGAAGACTCGCACATCTCCGCGACAAAAAAAAACTCGCGAAGTGAAATCCAACGTGAAGGTCATGCTTACTGTTTTCTTTGATTGGAAGGACGTCGTCTACCATGAATTTCTTCCAAGAGGTGAGACTATTAATCGTTTTCGTTACCTTGAAACTTTGAGACATTTGCGTGAAGCTGTGAGAAAGAAGAGGCCAGAGCTACGGGAAAGTGGGGTGTTGCACCATGACAACGCCCATGTTCATTCCTCGCTGCTCATTCGCGATTTTTGCACAAAAAATGCAATGACAGTTATCCCCACTCAACCGATCTGGCTCCAGCAGACTTTTGTTTGTTTCCGAAAATGAAAAGGCCTATGAAAGGACAGAGATTTGATGATGATGAAGCAATAAAAAAAAATCGCTGGATGAGCTGAATAGCATTTCGGAGGAAGACTTTCAGAGGGCCTTCCTGCAGTGAAAGCGGCGTTGGAAAAGTGTATGTCTACCCAAGGAGAGAACTTTGAAGGGGATTTAGTTTTGTAATGTTTATCTATTACCAATAAATTTATATAAAATAAGTCCCGGAACTTTTTGATCAGCCCTCGTATCCCTGTTAGTATGAATGATATCCAAGTACCCTACGCTGACACAGCAAAATAGTTGGGTATTACTTTAGACGCTAAGCTACACTGAAAAGCTCATGTCAAAAAGAAGAAAGAAGAATTGGACATCAAATTTTGAAAAGTGTATTGGCTGCTCGGTCGGAATTCCACCCTGTCAATCTATAATAAAATAATTCTGTATAAACAAATGCTTAAGCTCGTATGGACATATGGCATGCAACTTTGGGGTTGTGCCAAAAAGAGCAATCTAGAAATAATCCAGCGATACCAAAACAATGCACGAAGGAGTATTGTCAATGCACCTTGGTATTTCCGGAACAGTGACCTCCACAGGGACTTGGAAATGGACACTGTTAATGAGACATGTGCCAAGAGTTACGAACAGCGACTTCTTCAACACGTCAACGTCGAAGCCATCCAGTTCCTCGATAACACGAATTTGACCAGAAGTCTACAACTGACCAAAGCGTTCGAGTTAGTTTTATATTGGGTTAGTGCAAAACCAGAGCATAGTGCTAGTGTACACGCTAATATTAGTGTAATTAAGTGATTAGAATCTAAGGGATACTAATGAGTAGGCCCATAGCATTAAACCTTCATTTAGTAATTTAAGTTGGCATAATATTACTCATTGATCCATCTAGGATCGTTTTGAATAATTATAGTAAAATACCATTAAGTGTTTTGCAGAATACAAAAAAAAAAGAAAAATGGCCGTTCGACGTCTAATAACAAACCTCGCTGGACTACCACCTCAGTCTATAATCTACATAACTTAAGCCATCAATATTTAAAAAGTGATCTAATGGACAATATTTATATCCCAATTTCTTGAGCTTAAGGCTAGTTTGAACAATACTCTAAATTTTATGTATATCCAAAGAGTCAGGCCGCTCTTAATTTTTATAATCAGATAACATAAACATTCTATTAGAGCCAAACAACACCACATTAAACACTTTGAATACTAAATTAATTAAAATAGATCTTTCTACAGAGAGCGCATAAAGTAATAAGACCTGGCTTTATTTTTTCCCCTGTATGAATTTTTGAAATTGATTTGTTTGTCAAAATGATTTTTTTTTCAAAGAAATATTTTGAGACCATTTTCATTATTCCATCTCTCTCCGTTTTGAAGTTACGACATCATCAGAGCCATTTTTTTTTAAATGACAACCTATATTTTTTATTATTGATTTTGATACTGCTCTTTATTATGTTTTCAACAACATGACATTTTCAATGTATAACATTTGAAAAAAATTGAGAAAAAGTGCGTTAAAGTAAATCAATTAAATTATTATTTCAATGTGCAGAATGCATCTAGTTACCATTCAAAACATCGTCAGTTAAAACAAAATTAGAAAAACAGGCTTGGATTTTAAATATTGGAATAAAACAAAATTGATTAACCTGAAAAACAATTTAGTACAATTATGTGAAACAAATTATTACCTACTCACAGTCAGATTCACGTTTCGTTCGATTCATCGTGTCACAAGTTAATTTCAAAAAGGTTCTACGTTTTTCGGAGGCACAAAGAATTGAAATTCTTATGACCAGAGGTTGTGGTGATAGAATACGTACCTATGAAGAAGTGTGCATTTATTTTAATAATAAATATCCGCTTCAAGAAAATCTTCTTAAGACGTCTGTTAGTGCAATCATAAGAAAGTATGAGCAGTTGGGCCATATTAGAGATCGCCCGAAAAGTGAATGACCGTCAGTTCCGGAAGATGTTAAGCTAAACGTGCTGTTAGAGTTGCAAGAAAACCCTTATATTCCCTCTAAAGCGCTTGCGGCAAATAGTGAGCTTTGACAAACATCTGTTTGGAAATTTTTGAAACGGCAGAAATGGCATCCTTACAGAGTAAATTTAGTCCACGAACTGAACGAAGATGATTTTGATCGTAGGGTTCAGTTTTGCGAACAAATGATGAATCTCTGTAACGTCGATGAAGGGTTTGCTACCAGAATTTTATTTAGTGATGAAGCAACTTTTTATTTGAATGGAACGGTGAATAGACAAAATTGTCGCTATTGGTTCGAACGCAACCCTCAGTGGATGATGGAAGCCCATACCCAATTTCCGGAAAAAATAAACGTTTGGGCAGGAATAGTAGGTGATATTATTATTGGGCCCTTCTTCATTGATGGCTCGTTGTAAGGCCAAACATATTTGGAGCTTACCTCGTTCCAGCTTTGGAGGTTCTATTCCCAAATCAACACGATCTCGATATTCCAAATAAAGACTTATGGTTCCAACAAGATGGGGCTCCACCTCATTATAGCCGAATGGTATGCGACTATCTCAACGAAGTCTTCCAAGGCAGGTGGATTGGCAGAAGGGTTTTGTTGAATGGCCAGCGCGTTCCCCTGACTTGACCCCTTTAGATTTTTTCTTATGGGGTCTGTGACGTACCTGAAGGGCAATCAGCGCGTTAGGCCGTGGAGCGAGTGGAGGGTCCCTTCGAAGTAGTGACGAGGGCCAGGCTCTCGGTGTCAGAGAGTGGGGGGGGGGGGGGGGGGTTAAAAAAGGCTCCACGTAATTTTAACCTCGTTGCTACTTCGTCGCAAAGGGTGGCTCCACCCTACCTGCGTGGGTGGACGGCAGACAGTCAGCGAAGTTCAGAAATCACGAACTGTCACAACGCTGACCATTTGGCGCCAACACCACCAGATTTAAATCTCGCAGTGAGAATAGAAAACTGAAACTGAAATAAATGCCCGATCGAGAAAACGCGGGGGGAACAAAAAATAACAGGTGTGAATTTTGTAGTGTAAAATATCGGCGTTTATTCACACAAACGACGGACACCGTGTCTGCGCTCCTGAAATAAATACCTCCGCACGCAACCCTTTCACGCAGGGTTCACTCTATTCGGCCGAATATAGCAAGCTCCTAATCGCGCGATTTAAAGGGCCGACGGAGCGACCTTTCTCTTACACAAGCGCAAAGCACGTACGGCACGCAACACGTAAACGCAACTCTTACACAAAAGAATAAACAATATGTCAATAAGGAATTAAACGGAGGTCTGGCTCAATTGAGACCACAAAAAAATGTATCAATATCTATATATATATATCTCTGGTTATCTGGCCTGTGTTCCTGGTGGTCGTCGCTGGCGGCTGGCTACAGCTCCTGAATGGCGGCGGTTTGCGTCGTGGACGCTGATCACCCGATTCTGGCCTCAGCGCAGGATGATCGCGGCCTCCAGCCAAGAATGGTTTGGCCGAGCTGCTTAGCCCGTAACAAAACGCCTGCAAAGCACATGGCCTTAGTAACAATGGCCGGACACGTGGCTTCACGAAAAGGAAAAAAAATAATCTCGGGCTTAACTACTTACTCAGGTGTTATGAGCGTTTTAGTCCTTTGCCCTGTACTTGGTGCCTCAATCCCCTCAAGGGTGGTCAACTGAGTCCCCGTTGGTTATCCCGTAAACCGGATGGTGGTACACCTTATCTCAACGGTTCTTCTGGCACACCGTACTGGGCACGAGTCAGCTCAAGTCTGCTCATGGCGGCTCCTCGCCGGCGAATTTAAAAATCGCCCACAGGGGAAACGCGTCACCACAACAAAAAAGTGCGAGCACGGCTGTCTACAGTGCAGGTCCATGCGCCAATTAATTATTAAAATGCAGTTTCTGCCAAAGTCGTTTTCGGACCGTTACAGGTCATCGAAAGTAAAGTATACTTTAATCGGCCAACCTCAATTCAACAATTGAAAGAACGGATCCAAGTCGAAATTAGACTAATACAGCCAGAAGTTCTCCTCAATGTCTGTACGGCCTTTCGACATCGATTGGCACAAAATGGTCAACAATCTAATTTGATTTTTTTCCAATATTTTTTCGTTTTTTTAATTATTTTTGTGACTTCATATTATTTTAAAACTTATCTTAAAACAAGTCATTAGTTTTTTTCTCGATAAAAATTTCTTTTGGTTTTTCTGTTTTTATTTTTGTAATTGATGGTATTGTAATAAGAATGTTTTTCAGGTTGATCAATTTTGTTTTATTCTAATATTTAAAATCCAAGGCTGTTCTCGTAATTTTGTTTTACTTGACGTTGTTTTGAATGGTAACTAGATGCATTCTGCACATTGAAATAATAATTTAATAGTTCTACTTTAACGCACTTTTTCTCATTTTTTTTCAAATGTTACATATTGAAAATGTCATGTTGTTCAAAACATAAAAAATGTACTACCAAAATCAATAATAAAAAATATAGGTTGTCATTTATAGAAATGGCTCTGACGTCATAACTTCAAAACGGAGAGAGATGGAAAATTGAAAATGGTCCCAAAATATTTGTTTGAAAAAAAATCATTTTGACCTGTTGAAGCGTTCTTCGAAAATTTATACAGGGAAAAAAATAAAGCCAGGTCTTAATACTTTATGCGCTCTCTATATAGTTGTATTCGTCATATTTACTTCATTCAATTGAAACTGTTAAAGAATAGTTTTTTTGCACTAATTTTAATTGAAGTTATTCATTCCAATATGTATTTTCTAGGGGCGCCACCAGACAAAGACACGCCTCCCCCACCACCGCCCGATCCGAAACCTCCTAAGAACCCGATTTCTTGCTTAAGGCCAAACGAACACTACGAATGTGGCAGTGCTTGTCAAACTACGTGTTGGAACTACAACGAGACCTGCCCCATCGTGAACATCCGCTGCAATGATGATTGCTACTGCAACGAAGGAACTGCAAGAGATGATACTCAAACTTGCGTGCCAATAAAGTCTTGCCACTGGAGATCGCATGGTAAGTAAACCTCCAGGTTGCATCGAATGTGTTGGAAATAACCGCAGTGCAGGTTGGTACAAATTAGGTTACGTTAGATTAGGTTAGGGTGTAAAGGAGTGTAAAGCCAAAATAAAAAATAAAATTAAAAAAAAGGGTGTAAAGGAAGGTTATGATTTGAAGCAGTATATTAGTTTAAGTTAAACATTTTATCAGAATTTTTAATTTCAACGAATTTGATCAATATTGTGAACGGTATATAGAGAGATTTTTTATAAGAGAAATGGGAACAAGAAAAACAACAGATGATACGAAAAATAGAAAACCTGGAAGACAGAGTAGAAGAAGAAGAAAGACAAAAAAGAAGAAACAACATTATAATAACTGGCAAAACGGTAGAATCAAATCAATAGCAAAAAGAAGTAGAGAAATTCCTAGAAGAGCAACTGAAGATACAAGTCAAGATAGAAAAAGCACACATGATTTATAAAGCAAAACAAATAATACGGGTAGAAGCCGGATCATAGGAAACAAAACAACAAATAATGAAGGCTAAAGGGAACCTGAAAGGCACCAAGATATATATATAGACAACGACTTAACACAAGAAGAAAGATGCAAAATGAAATCAGGGATATAGCAAGAGAAAATAAATCGAAAGAGAACAGAATCAAGATAGGATACTGAAAAATTACCATCAACGGAGAGGAGTACAGATGGAATAAAGAAGCAAAGGGAATGGAATCAACGGCGGTCTCAAAAAACTGAAAAAAAAAATGCAACTAAAGAAAAATAAAAGGATCACTAAGGAACCGGAAACTGTAATAGAAAGGAGAAAAACATAACAAAAATAGGAATATGGAATGTAAGAAGTATAAAAGAAAAGGAGGAAGAAATAGTAGAAGAAATGAAAACACAGAAACTAGACTATCTAGGAATAACCGAGACAAAAATGAAAGGAAGGGGAATGAAATAACTCAAATACGGATACAGGCTATACTGGGCAGGAGTAGAATATAACAAGAGATGAGCAGAGGGAGTAGGACTAATAGCAAACCCGGATAAAATAAACAATATAATAAATGAGACATACGGAGACGGAAGAACACTAACAGTAGAAGTCAAAACAGAACAAAATAATACATGGAACATAATTGTGGTATACGCACCAAATGAAAACGACAAAAAGGAAGAAAAAGACCAATTTTATGAGAACCTACAAAAAGAAATAGACGACGGCAAAGGGAGCACAATAGTGATGGGGGATATGAATGCAAGAGTGGGAAAAGAAAACAAAGGCAAAGAAAAGTATATGGGAACATATGGTGAGGAGAACAGAAACGAAAAGGGGAAAAGAATAATAGAATTATTCATAGCATGACCTCATTATAACAAACACAAAATTTAAGCACAACGACATACACAAATTCACAAGAGAGGTTAGATCAAGAAAAGAGAAATCAATAATCGATTACTTCCTGGTAAACGCCGAAGAATGGAAAAAAAATTAAAGATGTTAAGGTAACAAGATAAGCGGAAATAGGGAGCGACCACTTCTGGTAAAAATGGAAATCAACATAGGAATAAAAGACCCAAAGAGCAAGAAAACAGAGAGGATGATAACAAAAAAAATCTACAGCTACAAACTAAAAGAGGAAGAAACAAGAAGCAAATACCAAACAAAGATAGAGAATAGCTACAGACAAACAAACAAACAAACAAAGCAGAAGGAGTAGAGAATAAATGGCAGAAGTTGAAGAAAATCATAAGCGACGCAGCCAAAGAGAGCTGCCGAACAAGCAAAATTTCAAATAAACAGACGAAGAAAAATAAATGGTGGTCGGAAGAGATAAAACAAACAGTAAAGGCAAAAAAAGATAAATGGAAAACCTACATAAGAACAGGAAAAGAGGAAGATTATAGGAGATACAAAACAGCAAGCAAAGAAACGAAACGCAAAATCAAGATAGCAAAGCAACAAACATGGGAAGAGTTCGGAAAGAAAATAAAGGAAACGTTCACAGAAAACCAGAAGATGTTCTACAGCACAATAAAACAAATGAGGAACAAAAAAACCCCGAAACAAATTAACATAATAGATAAAAATGGAATTACAATAACAGAACAAAAGAAGAATATGGAAAGGTGGAAAAAATACTTTAGTGAAATGACAAGAACAAAGCACAAAGGGAAAGAAAAAAACAGACAACAGAACCAATGGGGAAATCAGAAGGATATCAATGGAGGAAATGGAGATAGCAATCAAAAAAGCAAAACTAGGAAAGGCTCCAGGCACAGACGATATCACAGCGGAAATGATGAAATACATGGGAGATAAAGGGAAAGAGGAATTCCTGGATAGTCTTAACGAAATAATAAAGGAAAAAATAATACCGGACGAATGGAACAAGGGAATCATACTACCCATCCACAAAAAGGGAGAAACAAAAATATGCGACAACTGCAGAGGAAATACACTCGCAAGCATACCATGAAAAATATTTACAAGGGTATTAGAGACAAGACTGAAAGGAGAACTGGACCCACTATTAGGAGAAGAACAACACGGGATTTAGGAGAAATAGAAGTACACAAGACCTGATACACATAATGAAACAACTAACAGACAAGACGATGAGAAAAGCAAAAGAACTACACATATGCTTCATAGACCTGAAAAAAGCACTTGACAGAGTAATAAGAGAGGACATATGGAATATGTTAGAAAAAAGAGAGGCAGAAGGAGACATGATCAACATAATTAAAGAGCTGTACAATAACAACAGAAACAAGGTGAGAATAGGAACAAACGAATCAGAGGAGTTCAAGACCGAAATTGGACTAAAACAAGGTTGCATTTGAAGCCCTTTACTCTTCGCATCACTCATAGATGAAGCAATAAGGACAAGCAAAGAAAGAGCAGCAAACACGATTATAGGATATAGGAAATTGGAAATGATAAATATACAAACACTTATGTTCGCAGACGACATGATAATATTAGCAGACTCAGAAGAAAAACTCCAACGTAACCTTAATATATACGAAGAAGAACTGAAAAAGATGAATATAGAAATAAACATCAGCAAAACTAAAACAATGGTAATAGCGTCAAAAGAAAATAAACACAAAATAGAGCTAGATGGGAAACAACTAGAACAGGTGAATCAATACAACTACCTAGGAATCATAATTGAAGAAAAGGGGAAGATGGACCAAGAAGTAGAAGAAAGAATAGGAAAAGCAGGAAGGATCTATAACACAATAAAATATACGTGTCTAGAGAAAAAAGAAGTTACTAATGAAATAAAAACTGAGGTATACAAAAAAATAATAAGGCCCTCTCTAATATATGGAAGTGAATCGTGGACAATTACGGAAATAAATAAAAACAAGATCAACGCAATGGAAATGAGATTCCTAAGGAACATAGAAGGAATTACAAAAAAATATAGAGTGAAGAACACATAAGTAAGGAAACGACTCAACATAAAGCCAATAACAATAATAATAGAGGAAAGACGGCTAGGTTGGCTTGGACATATACACAGGCTAGAAGATATTAGAATAACAAAAATAATACATGAAGTAAAAATACAAGGCAAAAAGAAAGTAGGAAGACGGAGGAAGGGATGGAATGTACAAACGCACCAAGCAGCGGAAAAAAGACGAATAGAATGGAATAAAATACGAAAATTAGCACAAGACAGGGACCACTGGAAAAGAAGAGTGAAGGAATGAATTATTATTTAACTAATTATTGTATTCTTTGTAGACATTTGATGCCTCTGATGATGGTTTGCCTAACAAACTGAAACTAGTCAGGCATATCACACATCACACATTTTAATTCATCTCAACACTAACAATTTACATAAATAGTAAATAATTTATACATACTATAACAATATACACATAACAAACATTATTATAATATATTGTAATAGATGTATGTAATATAGATGTAATGATGTAATGTATGTAATGTATGTGCCTTAGAGGTAAAGAAGGTTGTCTAACCTACCGCAACGACCACGCATAGAAGTTTAATAAAGTTAGTATCACATGACAGTTGTGTTGTTCAGTCGATTCCTAGATCCACTCCTAGATATATAACGGATCAAGATTCTATATAGCAACCAATCAAATAAATATCTAAATTGATTGATTAACTTAAATTTTTTCAATAACTTTAATAAAAATAAAAAATATTTTTTAACATAATAACATGGCGCAGCTTAACGGACATTAAAAGGAGAAATAAAAAGAAGACGTGAAAATGGAAAGCAGAGGAATCCAACCAATTAAATTAAACGGCAATCTCAGTGAGAATTGGAGACAATGGAAGCAGAGGTATGAAATATACTCCGCCGCTGTAGAATTAGACTCAAAACCAGAAAAAACGCAATGTGCACATTTACTGAATTTAATGGGCGAAGAAGTCATTGCAATCTACAATGGCTTCACATTTAGTGACGATGATAAGGACAAAATTACTGTACTAAAGAAGAAATTTAATGACTATTTCATTCCAAAAAAGAACCTAACCTACGAGAGATATAAATTTTTCACGTCCCGCCAAAATGAGGAAAGTACAGAACAGTATGTCACGTCATTAAAAAACCAAGCAAAACAGAGCAAATTCCCTGAAACTTTTAAAACGGGATTAATAAAAACGATGCTAATCATTGGGATTAAAGATGAGAAGGTTCGAGAGCAACTTCTACAACATCAAGAGTACACCCTGGAAAAAGCAATCGAGACATGTGTGTTAACCGAAACATCCAGACAGCAGCTTCATGATATGAAACAATCAACGAGTGGAGACAAGACAAGAAATTACAAAGAAGTGGATCAAGTAAGAAATCAGAAGAATACAACACAAAAATTCCGAGAAGATTGTTCAAGATCGAACGAAAATAGAAATTACAATCAGGTACAAAGAGAAATTAAAGACTGTTCAAGATGTGGTAAATCACATCCGATAAATGAATGTCCAGCATACGGTAAAAAATGTTTAAAATGTAAAAATGACAATCACTTTGCAAATATATGTAGGAATAAATCTGTAAACCAAGTGAATCAATCGGATAATTGTAATGATCACTTGAGTATAGCCACAATTAATAATGGAAACAAAAACCTCAATAATTTTAATCATTGCATTATAGTGTTGAGTATAGGCGAAGATGCAGATGTAAAGGCTAAATTTAAAATAGATACGGGAGCAAGTGTCAATATAATTGCCTACTTTGAATTAAAAGCGTGTAAATTTAATTTAAAAAATATTGAGAACATTAAGGAAAACTTAGTCACATTTACTGGAGATAAAATTCCTATATTGGGAAAATGTTGTCTAGATTTATACTATAATGGAAATTGTTTCAAGAAAACTGAATTCTTTGTAGACAAAAGTAAAAATGGGTCAATCTTAGGTTTAAAAACATGTATTCATTTAGGAATAGTAAACATAAAACATGATGAGGATATTAAATTAATTAATACAGTAAATAAAAACCAAATTAAAAATTATGAAGAATTAACCAATAGATATAAAGATGTATTTGAAGGTATAGGTAAAACAAGTAACCCATATCACATTGAAATACAAAAACATGCAAAACCAGTAGTAAATCCAATAAGAAATGTACCATTTGCTATACAAGATCAATTTAAAAAATGTTTAAAAAATTTAGAAAAATTAAAAATAATAGAAAAAGTTCAAGGCAGCTCAGAATGGATAAATTTATATGTACTAGTTAGAACAGAAGATGGTTCTCTACGAATCTGCTTAGATCCAAGAGATTTAAATGAAGTTATAATAGATAGAAAATACAAAATACCAAACATGGACGAAATAACAAGAAATTTGAATGGTTCAAAAATATTCACAATATTAGATGCAGCTAGTGGATTTTGGAACATTCCATTAGATGAAAAATCTAGTAAGTTGTGCACTTTTGCAACCCCTCATGGTAGATACAAATTCAATAGATTTCCATTTGGTATTAAAACTGCTAGTGAAGTATTCCAAGAAACTTTTCAAGAAATTTTTCATATTAAAGGTGTAGTAATCAAAAGAAGAACATGACACAATATTGGAAGAAGTATTTAAGATAGCTAGAGAAAAAAATGTAAAATTTAATAGAAACAAATGTAAATTTGGTCTAGATGAAGTTAAGTATTTAGGACATAAGTTTTCAAATAAAGGTATATCAATGGATGAAGATAAAATTGAAGCCATCGTAGGAATGCCCAAACCAATTAATAAAAAAGATGTACAAAGATTCCTAGGTTTCATAACTTATGTAGGAAAATTTATTCCAAACTTATCAGAAATTACTCAACCATTAAGGGATTTAATTAAAGATAACAATATATTTTCATGGGAACACCCTCAAGAAAAAGCATTCAACGAATTTAAAAAGATAATTTCACAAGAACCAATTTTAAAGTATTTTAATCCAAGAGAGCAAATAACAATATTAGTTGATGCATCTAGCTCAGGCTTAGGAGCAGCACTTTTGCAAAATGAAAAACCATGTGCATATGCTTCTAGAGCTATCACAGAAACTCAGCAAAGATATGCTCAAATAGAGAAGGAACTATTAGCAATATGTTTTGGCGTTCAAAAGATCTATTAATATGTTTATGGAAGAGAGTTTACAGTTGAAACCGATCACAAACCATTAATTTCCATATTCAAAAATCATTAAACTCATGCCCAGCTAGATTACAAAGGATGCTTTTGACATTACAAAAATATAAAATAAATTTAGTTTACAAACCAGGCCAATATCTAATAATAGCTGATACATTATCACGAGCAACAGTAAATAAAGTATTCGAAGATAATTTAGAATTAAACGCTCAAGTATGCCTCATCGAACAAAAATTAACAATTAAATAGGACTGGTTAAAATAATTGATAAAAGCAACTGAAGATGACGACGAATTAAAAATGATAAAAACCTTTATTAAGGATGGATGGCCAAAGAGCATAAATAAAATGACAGTAAATTTGAAACCATTTTATAAATTAAAGTCAGAAATAACAATGGGAAGCAATAACTTATTATATATGAATCAAAGAGTCATTATACCAAAATCATGGAGAAACAAAGTCCTTGAAGACATACACACAGGTCATTTAGGTATAAATAAATGCACATCGAGAGCAAAATTTGCAGTATATTGGCCTAATATGATAACACGTATAGAAAATGTAATTAATAGATGTTACGTATGTAATAAATATTCAGACTCGAATAGAAGAGAGCCTATGATAAATCATCAAATAATTTTTAAAAAATGGCAAAAAATAGGATTTGACTTATTTGAAAAACAAGGTGAAACATTCCTTATTGCAGTGGATTACTACTCAAAATATCCCGAAATCATGACGTTGAATAAAAATCTAACTTCCAAAAATGTAATCAACAAATTAAAATCCATATTTGCTAGACATGGAATACCCAAAATTGTTGTATCAGATAGTGGAAGACAATTCATCAGTGAAGAATATGAAACATTTTCCAAAGAATGGAATTTTCAAATAACTAAATCATCCCCACATCACCAACAATCCAACGGTTTTACAGAAAGATCAATTCAAACCATTAAGAAATTAATTAAAAAGACATCAGAAAATAAAGAAGACATATACTTAGCTTTATTAAGTTACCGTAACACCCCTGTCTACGATACCTACACACCATCTCAGATATTAATATCACGAAACTTATGAGACAACTTACCCATTAATGAAAACAAACTAAATTCTCAAATTATAAATAAGACAAAACTAAAGAACAAAATCGACACAAGACAAATCAAATAAAAAATTTATTATGACAAGTCAGGTGTACGTTCAAACGTTGAACTTAGAAATGGAATGCAAGTTTGGTTCCAAGAAAAGCCTAAAAGCACTTGGAAACTAGGAAAAATTAAGAATAAAATAAGAGAAAGAACATACGAAATAGAAAAAGAGGATGGAAGATGTATAATAAGAAATAGTGTTTACATTAAAAACTTCAAAGGTTCAAACGAAGTGATACAACGTTCAAATTTTGTGTATAATAATAGTAATGTAAATGATAACAATGCAGATGATAATATTGTAAATGACAACATTACAGATGATAATATTGTAAATGACAACATTACAGATGATTGTATTGTAAATGATAACTTTGTAGATGATAACATTGTAAAAAGAGTGAACTGTAAAAGAGTAACCAAAAAACCAAAAAGACTGTATGACTATATAACGTAATAAGGGAGATGTAATAGATGTATGTAATATAGATGTAATGATGTATTGTATGTAATGTATGCATGTGCATGTGCCGTAGAGGTAAAGAAGGTTATCTAACCTACCGCAACGACCACGCATAGAAGTTTTAATAAAATAGTATACACATGGTAGTTGTGTGGTTCAGTCGATTCCTAGATCCACTCCTAGATATATAACATATATATTTAAACATTTTTATAACAAACTTCACTCTACTTTATATTAACCTAATTATTGTATTTTTCGTAGATATAATACCTCTGATGATGGTTTTTTTTAAAACTGAAACTAGTCAGGCAAAATAAGATAAATAAATAATAAAATAAAATGAAAATATTTTTTACCACAGAATACCAAATAATAATATAACAACCTTAAACACATTAACTGGTAATTTATGGATAAAACCTTAAACTTAATAATACAAAATGATATTCACAGATAACTTAGCCTGTTTATGAATGTGATAAATATTTATATTGTAAATGTATAATTGACATATTATTTCATGGTCATGGATAAATTGTTTCACTTTTAAGGGCTCAATCTGTACATAACTGTGCTTCATATTTTAATGATTGCTTTTTTGTTAGGTTTGTGCGATGTAAATGAGGAATACAGAAGAGACTCGTTTGTAAACAACGAGTGCATCCGTACCAAGGCCCAAGTCGTACCAGTTTGGGGATGTTTCTGCATCAAAGGTCACAAACGCGAGCGTGAGGGAGGTTGCATTCCTGAAGCAGAGTGCCACAAGAAGAAGGAGCCTGAAACGAAGGAATAGATACGGTCAGGTTGATGATTGAAACACATTTTTATTCTTGTTGTTATTAATACATATACATTTGAAATATATCGCTTTCGTTGTTATTGCTAAATTAAATAAAATTAAAATTATTCTTGTATATTTGTTAATAAGTTTAATAAAATAAATGTTTAACAAATTTACTTTTTTTTATAGGTAAATACAATTTGAAATTGAGCTGATGTTTTACTTGTTAAAGTGTTTTAAATACAATATTTCGATATACGAGAGTGAATAAAACATAAAACCGGATTTTTTTTAAAAAAATTTTTATTGAATAATTATAAAAATAGACACGTGTGTGACGTGCCTGGAGGGCTATCGGCACATAGGCTATGGAGCAACTGGATGTTCCTGTGGAAACAACGTCGAGGGCCTGGCTCTCGATATCGGAGAGTGGGGTGGGTCATAAAAGGGCTCCACGTAATTTCACCTCATACGATGTTCCAAATAAGGGTCTTCTAAGGGGTCAAATACGGGCTAAGATATTGTCTAGTGAAGATTGGATTATACCTTAAGAAGCACAATAAAATTATCTATTTAACGGTGCTGTTAATTTGATTATATCTAGTGTTGAATCGGTTAGATATACTTAGGAATTTAACATGTAAAACTGCATTTATTCAATTTCCTGCTTCCCCGATTATTTTAGTGAAAAAGTACAAGAATAAAGAAATGTTTAGAAACCAGAAATCTACGTAATTACATTTACATCCACTATCGATGTGCTAGTGAAGAAGAGAAAATTTGAAAATTAAATGGTAATAAATGCAAGTAACAATATCCATAGCCGTGACAGTGAACAACATAAACTTGTAATTTCACTATCAATTTTGAAGTTTTATTAATAAATGCGTGTTTCAAATAGCTTATCATTACACAATTATCGACTAAAATAAGTTTTTAAATCTTTCTTAAATCTCATACCGAGTAAAGTAAGTTCTTTAAGCGAACTACTTTGTTTAACGTTGTTTGTTTTTGAAAAAATCTTACGCAATGTTTAGGTATTTTTTAATATTGCTACGTAGACCGTAAATTTTTGAAAAATTTCAAAGTAACTCCACTTTAGAGAAATCATGAAGAAACTTTTGAAGAATTTATATATAATCAGTATCCCTTCTAACATATAATGGTGTAGGGTATCTAATACAGTTTTTTTTTTACATATGTACAAATTTTGCCCACTCCTTTTTGTTTTTCGGCATTGTTCTTGCTTCTGCCCATGATTTTCCTCTGTTTTGGAGAATCTTGTTTATGGAGTTGTTCCATGTTTGTCTTGGTCTTCCTCTGCTTCTTCGTTTTCCTGGTTTGACTTCCCATATTCTGTTAACTGGCCTTGTGTTTCTCATTCTTTGTAGTTGACCTCACCAGCTCAGTTTTCTTCTTGCCATAAATTCCTCTAACGATTATACTTCCAACTCGTCTCTGATTTGGGTGTTTCTGATTTTGTCCCTCCTTGTAACGCTTCTTACTCTTCTGAGGTATTTCATCTCAGTTGCCTGTAATATGCTCTTTTCTTTCTTGGTTAGTGTCCACGATTCGCAGATATATGTTAATATCGGTCTAAAAACAGATTTGAATACTTTTATTTTTGCCTGGCGGGATATTTCGTATTTATTTATGAACATCTTGTTCAGCGCGTAGTAAGTTTTCATTGTCTTTTCTATTCTGATGTTTATCTCCGTTTCTTGCTTGCCATCCTTATTTATTTCTACTCCCAGATATTTCATAGTTTCCACTTGTTCAATGTTTGTGTTGTCTATTCTAATGTTTATTTTTGTAGGTTCCCCGATTACCATTACTTTTGTTTTGTTTATATTCATCTTCATACCATATTCTTTTAGTACCTTATTCCATATGTTTAGGCTGTATTGTAGATCGTCTTCCCCTTTCGCTATTATTATTACATCATCCGCGAATGCACCTTCCGAGATTTCCACTCTCTGCATATTTTTGTATCCAATCAGTATTTTTTTGGTTTTCTGAGAGCATTTTTTTAACATCTCGTCCATGTAGGCGATCAACAGTGTTTGGGCTTAAGCCTCCCCTTGCCTTAATCCTTCTTTCGTTTTGAACGGTTCTGATTGCTGATTACATTGTATTATTACGTTTGTGTTTGTGTTGTAGATTTATTTAGTTTTTCTGATTTGTTTGGGGTAAACTCTTTGTTATTTAAGTATATCCCATAGCTTTTCTCTGTTCACCAAGTCAAAGGCTTTTTCCATATCTATAAAACCAAAGTAGACGTATTTTTTTTGTATTTTCAATTTTTCTATTATTTGCTGAAACGTGAAAATGTGATCTTGCGGGCCATGTCCCTTTCTGAAGCCACTTTGTGATTCATCTAATGTTAGTTCTATCTTTGTTCTTAATTTTTTGTCGAAGATTTGTTCATACATTTTCATAGTTGTATTTAGTAATGTTATTCCCCGGTAGTTTTGGCACTCTTTTCTGTCCCCATTTTTATATACTGGAACCATTTGAGCAGTCTTTCGGAATTTGTTCTTTTTGCCACACTGAGTAGTACAGTTCCAAAAGTAGTTCTGATCCTTTTGCTTCCTATATTATTTATCATTTCAGCCGTAATTTTGTCCGATCCGGGTGCTTTTCCATTTTTCATTTTCTTTATTCCCTCTTTTAGTTCCTCCATAGTTATTTCTTCGTTTGATTTTTCCTCGTGTCTGGTTGTTTCCTCGTTCTCTGATGTTTCTTCAACCGTGTCCGTGCCCAAAAGCTCTTCAAAATATTCTTTCCACCTTTCCATAATTTCTTTTCCATCTGTTATTTGCTTCCCTTCACTGTTCTTTATTTGTCTGGTGTTGAATCTCTTCTCTTTTCGGCAATTTTTTAGTACTCTATAGAATAGTTTTTGGTTCCCTTTACTGTCCTGCTCCATTTTTTCGCCAAGCACTTTCCATGTTTCCTTCTTTGATTCTATTATTAATTCCTTGACATTGCTTCTGATTTCTTTATATTTATTATTGCTGCCTTCTGTTTTTTGTGATAGGTAGTCTTTCCACGCTTTTTTCTTTTCTCTAACTTCTGTTTTGATTTCCTCTGTCCACCATCATTTTCGTTAATTTTTGATTTCATAAATAGGTTCTATGAATAAAATAAAACAGTTTAGGGCAAAAATAACGATAGAGAATTTTGCCCGAAAAGAGTTTTTTTTTAATTTTATAACCGTCTATATAATTATATCGAAAAAGTCAAACTACCTTTCCGTAGATTAGTATCAGACCTATATAAATCCAAATTTTCATATTTTTGTGTGCAACTTTAAATGCCTAAAAAACCCATGGTAATAAAACTTGAATCGCCCGCTATAATAAATGAAATATAAATACTTAGCAGTCAATAGCATAAAAGTTTAAAAGGAGTGCAACATCATCACCAAATTACTTATGTTCCAATATTTAAACAAAAATAGTATGGCCGAATAAGCCAAAACACGTGTCAGGAAACTGATCAAATATATGAAACAAAACTAGTGTAATTATACCTAATATACATTTATAATAATAGTAAAATGTTTCATCAAGATATTAGCAAGGAAAGTATTAATTTTATTGAAAATGTTACAGAAGGGAATAATACTAACAAAAATTGCATCAACATGTAACGGTCTGGTTTTGCCTCCAACGGAAACTGCCTTTTTAATTATTAATTGCGCGTACAGACCTCCACCGTAGGCGACCATACTCACACGTTTTTTTTGGACGTGTCGTGTTTCCCGTCCTGCGTGTGATTTTTAAAAATCGTCGCGAGACGCTGCCACGAGGAGAAACTAGTTACCTTTCCTATAGTGCGGACGTGCCACGAGGTCACCGTTTTCCATTGGTATATCACCATCCGGTTTCCGGGATATAAAACGTGAACTCATTTAACCACCCTTAAGGGGATTGACGGCACCAAGTACAAGGCAAGGGAGGGTACTATACGACTCATCAACTCCATACGCTCACAACATCAGAGTAAGTAATTAAACCCGACATTTTTTCTTTTCGTAAAGCCACGTGTCCGTCCATTGTTACTAAGGCCATGTGCTTTGCAGGCGTTTTTTGGGTAAGGGCTAAGTAACCCAGTCAGCCAGGTCTTGGCTAGGGGCAGCGACCATCCTGCCAGAGTTATCTGGAGACCGGAGCTAGTGGCGGCATCAGGTCAGCCGTTGCGACAGTTCGTAATTTCTGAACTTCGCTGACTGTCTGCCGTCAACCCACGCAGGTAGGGTGGAGCCTCCATTTGCGACGAAGTAGTGGCGAGGTTAAAATTACGTGGAGCCTTTTTTTTAACCCCCCCACTCTCCGACACCGAGAGCCGGCCCTCGTCGCTGCTTCGAAGGGACCCTCCACTCGCTCCACGGCCTAACGCGCTGATTGCCCTTCAGGCACGTCACAAACACAAGAGCATAATTTATATTTATTTAAATACAACAGCAGCACCTATGGTTTTTTTTTAAGTAAACGTGCAAATCCATTTTTTTTTCTAAAACCATCGATCCTCTATTGATCATCTGCAGACTCACGGGCTTTTCTGACTGCAGTTTAATCACAGTAAATGGCAAAAGTATTTAGATCAAACGAAAATATATAGTTTACGCATTTACCATAATACGCTTTGTAGTATGCATCCTCATATATTTCGGTTTGACTATCGACAGCAGCAATTTAGACATAATCATCACAGTGTTGCTATAATTCCAAACAATTTAAAACATAATTCTTCTTAAATTTAAGGTGTTGTCCATAATACCAGTTAATTATATTTAAGGTTGTTATAACTGAGTACTAACTGGTAAATATTTATTTTAATTTAATTTAATTATTTTGCCTGACTAGTTTCAGTTTTTAAAAATAACTATTGAACCATTGCAAACATTACTAGAAAAGGAGCTAAAAGTGAAAGGAAGAGTACAGGAAACATACGTAGTGAACTGGGTTCAAACACCGATAATTGTAGCTAAATTAGAGACTTCCGACGTGAAAATGGAGGTAATGAAAAACAAGAACAAACTTAAAGACACAAAGATATACATAGTAAACGAAGGAAGAAAGAGAGGTGCACGCAAAAATTAAACTAATCGCCAGGGAGGAAAGACAAAAAGGAAAAACGGTCATAACTAAATAGAGAATGGAGAATGGAAAAGGTGCCAGAAAAAGAAAACACACTTCAAGAAAAAAGGACAAGAGCACAAACAATCTAAATGGAAATCAGGGAAATGACCGGTCACTAAAAATGAAACGTGTAGAATTGGAATATGAACATAAGATGTATAAAAGGAAAAGAACAAGAACTAGAGGAAGAATTTGAAGAAACAGAACTAGACATATTGACAATAACAGAAACAAAGAAGAAAGGAAAAGGAATAATAAAAACTGGAAACCACACTAATATACAGTGGAGTGGAAGAAGAAAATAGAGCGGAAAAATGAGTGGCATGCCTTATACACAGAAAGAGAGAATAGGAGATAGAAAAATGGGAACAGATAAACGAGAGATTGCTAACAGTGAAACTAACCAACAAAACAACGAAGGAGAAACGGTCATAACTAAATATAGAAAATTAATCATAAACGGAATAACATGGACATAGATTTAGGAAAGGGTACAAATACAAAAAACTATTAACGGAGAATGGAGAAGAAGGTGCCAGAAAAAGAAAACACACAGCAAGAAAAAAGGACAAGACCACAAACAATCTAAATGGAAATCAGGGAAACGACCAGTAACTAAAAATGAAACATGGAGAACTGGAATATGAAAATAACAAGTATAAAACAAAAAGAACAAGAACTAGAGCAAGAATTTGAAGAAACAGAACTAGACATATTGACAATAACGGAAACAAAGAATAAAGGAAAAGGAATAATAAAAACTTCAAACCACACTAATATACAGTGGAGTAGAAGAAGAAAATAGAGCGACAAAATGAGTGGCATGCCTTATACACAGGAAGAGAGAATAGGAGATTGAAAAATGGGAACAGATAAACGAGAGATTACTAATAAGACAAACAAAAAACAAATAATGGACACAAGAGTAAGAAGAAGTCCGGAACTAGAAGCGACCACTACCTAGTGATAACACAAATAAGAGACAATAACAATAACGTAACAAAAAAAGAACATCAACCAAAGAAAACGAGAGTATGCAACAAAATAAAATACTATAAGCTGAACAACGAAGACACGCTGACAGAATACAAAGAAGAAATGGAGAGATAACTATAAAAAATACAACACAAAAAGCAACGAAAACAGAAAATTTAGAACAAATGTGAAAAAATCTCAAAGAAAGCAAAATAAAAGTGGCAAGTAGAATATGCAGAACCAGCAAGAAAGAAAGAAACAAAAAATGAACAGCCTGGTGGTTAACAGAAGTAAGAGACCAGGCAAGAACAAAGATACAGGCATGGAAAAAATACCTCAACAACAAAACAAGGGAGAAATACGAAGAATATAAAAACGCAAGAAACAAGGTAAAGCAGATAACACTTAAAAACAAACAGAAGCAATGGAACAGATTTGGAGATAACCTCGAAATAAATAGGATGGAAAACCAAAAACTATTTTACAGCGTAATCAAACGGAACAGACAAGACAAAGAAGCAACAGAGAGGGTCATAAAAAGTAAAAACGGAGATGTACTAAGGGAAGAAAAAGAAGTAGCATAAAGATGGAAGGAATACTTTGAAGAACTATTGGGAGCCACAGAAGATGAAAAGGAGGAGAACAAAGAGACAAATAGAATAGAAGCAGATAAAGAAGAGGGAGAAGATATAACAGAAGAAGACGTGAAAACAGCAATAAAGGAACTGAAAAACGGAAAAGCGGCAGGAAGTGACATAATCACCAGTGAATTGAACACATGGGCACAAAAAAACAAGATAGGCTGCAGGAAATAATAAGGAAAGCGTGGAAAATGGAGAAAATACCGAGCGACTGGCAGACAGCACTCATACTGCCGATATTTAAAAATGGAGACAAGAAAGAATGTAAAAATTACAGACGAATAACCCTATTAAACAGAGCGATGAAAATATGCAAAAAAATCATAGTGAAAAGTTAAGAAAAGTAATAGAGAAGACACTACAAGACCAACAGAGCGGATTTAGAAGCGGAAGAAGCGTACAAGACCACATATTCACGCTCAAACAAACATTCAAAAAACGAGATGCAGACGCAAAAATATACATAGCTTTTCTAGATCTACAGAAAGCATTCGATGAAATACCAAGAGCAAAACTATGGGAAAGACTGAAACAAAGGAAGATAAACGACAAAATGATAAGGATAATAAAAAATATATAGGAAAACAACACCAACATAGTAATATGCAACAACACACAATCGGATACATTTAAAACAAAAAATGGGCTAAGTCCCACACTATTTTTACTTACGTGGACGATATAATAAAGAAATGCACACCAGAGAGTAACAAGAAATGGATAGTAAGCTACAAAAACATGGAATACATTGGAATATCGGAAGGAGCATTTGCAGACGATGTAATAATAATCACAAGAACATCAAAACACCTACAAGAAAGAGTAAACTTATAGAACAAAAGGCGAAAGGTATGCAGCTGAACATAAGCAAAACAAAACTAATGGAAGTTGGGAAATAGGAGCAGATACGAATAGAAATTGACAACAAAAATCTTGAACAAGTAGAGACATATAAATACCTGGGAGTAGAACTGAATGCAGACGGAAATAAAGACACGGAAATAAACAGCAGAATAGGAAAAACTCAAAAACTATACCAGGCAATCAAAAACAAAATCCTAAACAAAAAAGAAATAAGTAAAGAAACTAAGATAAAAGTGTATAAAACAATATTCCGTTTATACTATACTAGCAATACAATACAATATACTAGCATGGGGATGCGAAACGTGAAAACTGTACAGAACGGGACAAAATAAAATACAAGCAAGCGAAATGAAAATACTAAGAAGAATCAAAGGAGTAAAGAAACTAGACAAAATAAGAAGCACAAAAATAAGAGAAGAATTAGACATAAAGCCAATACAACAATACATGGAAAAACGACAGCTCGGATGGTGGGGACATATGCAAAGAATGGACAACCAAAGAATAGTGAAAAAAGTGTGGGAAGCAAAGCCAAACGAAAAGAAAAGGAAAAGAAGACCGAGAAAGACATGGAAAGACAGAATGAAAACAATAACAGAAGAAAGAGGGAAAACATGGAAAGAAACGAAAGAACTAGACAAGGACAGGACTAAATGGAAAAACTTCATGATAGAAAAACAGTAACAGAAGAAGAAAGGGAGAAAAGAAACCAAAACACCTACACCATTGTGGTAGAAGGTGGACTGATTACCTGGAACCTAATTATAGCATTCTTCGTAGATATCATGCCTCTGAAGATGGTTATTTATAAAAACCGAAATAGTGAGGCAAAATTAATAATAATAAAAAAATAGTTGGTTGCTTTTTTTTCTTCTTCCTGTTAATCTAGTGCAATTTTGTTTCAACAAAATTCAGGGATCAGTTTTCTTGGCATATATCAACAGAAACTTTATGTATTCGATGGAATACAGAATCGGTACACTCAAAATAACTTCCACATTCAAGTATCACCCCTTTAGAAGGGAACCCCATAAAGGTAAAATTTCAATACGTTAGAGCGCTCTTTGGCGACAGTAATTAGCCATAATAGCTGAAGTAGGCCGTTGTTAAGTAAACGAATATTAATATTTATTATGGTTTAATAAAAAAATTGATCGCCAAATTCATTATGATAAATATAAAATAAAGGAAAGTTAAAATTTTGGCTTTCTAAGGCCCATATCTTTAGTCCGTACTTGAACTTGAGTACGACAAATCGTGTATTTGGTTGCGTTTGGTGCATAAACGTATACAGAAAATACGCAACCAAATATACGACTTGAGTCGTACTTATGCTCAACTATGGACTATAGATACGGGTCTATGTCATTGTTAAGAAATCTCGGATGGTTACGTTGTAACAGAATCGTGCAATTCCCAGCCGTTTAAAAGGTAAAAATCGCTATGATGGTATTCAAACTCCGATCGGAAGAAGATGAAATGTTATGTGCAGAAAATTGATCCGACAAAATGTACTAAATTATTCACAATAACTTAGGATTATGCCTAACATACTGTACCTACAATGATGTATCTATCTAATTAATAATAGCATAGAAAATTAAATTAAATATTGCCACATTACTTAAAGTGCCTCTCGCATTAGTTCGATGGCATATACTATAATTTCATTATCATTGTAAATATGTACGTTGTAAATTACTAAACAGAGAACAACTTAATATTTGTTTTGAGACACATTTGTAGTATTGCTTCTTGTCTCTCTTGTCAACCTATTTCACAGTTGGAAAGTAATAGTTTCATACTGAACGTGAATTTTAAACGTTTAAATTGTGATATAATTAATCAAATATAAATACTTTTCAGTCAAAAGCCCAAAAAATTTAAAAACAATACAAAATCATCAACACCTTGCTTATGATTCAATACTTAAAACAAATTTGTGGGTGCTACAGAAGAGCATAATATACAGAAAAATTGCAACACAAAAGCATAATTTAAGTTTAATTAACATAATGTACCTACAATAATGTATACAAATTAATAATTGCATAAAATAAAATTAAATATTGCATAACTTATAGTGCCTCTCTCATTAGTACGATGTTCATGTACTCTAATTTCATTATTAATGTAAATATGTATGTTGTAAATTATTAAACAGAGAACAACTTAATATTTGTTTTGAGACACATTTGTAGAATTGCTTCTTGTCTGCCTTGTCACCCTATTGCACAGTTGGAAAGTAATAGTTTCATACTGAACGTGAATTTTTAGCGTTCAAATTGTGATATAATAAATCAAATATAAATGCTTTTCAGTCAAAAGCCCAAAAAATTTAAAAACAATCCAAAATCATCAACACCTTGCGTATGATGCAATATATAAAACAAATTTGTAAGTGCTACAGAAGAACATAATATAAAGAAAAATTGCAACAACACAAAAGATTATAATTTGAGTTTAAATAAATACAACAGCAGCAGGTATAGTTTTATTTTTGTATAAAAATGCAAGTCGAAAATTTTTGTAAAGCCATCAACCCTCTATTCATCGTCTGCAAACTCTCAGGCCTTTCTGACTACAGTTTAACTACAGTGAATGGCAAAAGTATTTACGTCAAGCGAAAATGTACAATTTTGACTAACACCATCATACGATTTATAGTATGCATAATCATCTATTGCGGTTTGACTATGGGCGTTAATAATTATACCATCATCCAGAAAGTGCTGTTGTTATTCGAAGAAATTGTAAACATAATTCTGCTCATTAATAATTACTTCATATCACAAAAACGCAAAACCTTTGCAACACTCACAGATGTGGCGGAAAGACTTTCGCAGCTGGAAGATGTTCGCGACGATACTTTGTTGTTTAACGTAAACTACAAGAAGACAAAACAAACCATTATTGCTTACTGCATTGTATTCACTGCTCTCAATATTGCTCTTCTAGTAAACGAAATATATTCAACATCCACCATAGTATCTTCTGCAAAATTTGATATTAGGGCTTACTTATTCTTCTATTTCGTCCATATTACAAGCAAAAACTTTGAAGTGTTGCTCTTGTTTGTGAGCCATGCAATTGCTGAGAGATTCAATTGCATTAATGAGTTTCTTCAAAACACGAACCTGAAAATGACTAAATGTAGCATGGAAATTGTACGTGATTCTTACACAAAACTTCTGGTAATGAAGAGGAGAGTGGACGAAGCTGCTTCAATTATGGTTTTGACGAAGATTGCGCAGACATTCGTTTACATACTAAGCCTCGTATTTTCGCTAATGACTGAACCCATTTCTGAAGCTTTGGTTTGCATCTTAGTATTAATAACGACCTTGGTGGACATCTTGACAATTTGTTATCGTGCCGATTATACATATGAGCTGGTGAGTACGACTTTTACCATCATTGGTAAAGTTTACAGTGTGCCATAAACTTACATTTATATTTATGATGACTATTAGTTTATTGCTTCGTTTCTTATTAATCTTAATATTGTGCAATTTCGTTGCAACAAAATTCTGGGACCACTTTTCTTAACAGATATCAACAAAGACTTTAGGTATTCGATGAATACAGAATCGGTTTATTAATTCAGATATACACATCCAATTGTCGTTCCTTTAGAGAGGAAGCTCATAAAGGTAAAATTACAATATGTGTTAGAGCGCTTTTTCGACGATAATTGAGGGCTTGAGAAGTCAAGGGGTCCAAGTCTTGAAATATGTGTTCTGAGATATTTAAGTTCAAAGTTTGTTAAGTACTGCAAAATTATACAAACACTTGATAACATATCGATAGATGACAGATTTAGTGTTGAGAAAATGTTTGGATCTCTTTACCACCAAGTATAATTGTATATTTAGTTTTTATATATGCACTTAGCTCGATTTTAAGGAAAATGTTACCTGGACCCTTTAGTTTCCCACCCCCTCAATATGCCACAATAGCTCAAGCAGGCCGTTTTTAATAAACGAATAATAATAATTATGCCACATATGTAGCAGAAAGTTTCTCAAAGCTAGAAGCTGTCCTTAAAGACATTTTGATGTTAAATATAAACTATCATAATAATAATAATGCACTTTGTCACCTAAAACGAACTAGGCAACATAATACATTACAATATTGTTACATTATTATCACAGGTTGTGGTGGATGCGATTATCACAGGGTTACAGATAATTTGATAAAGAAAATAAATATGTTAGATGTTAAGATCGGGTGTAAATAGGACGGACAAAAAAAATTAAGTTTAACTTTGGAATACAAAATCATCACAAGCTATCACAGATTATTTGAGTAGTATTCAGATAGATCGTATACACACTTTTAGGTACCGTTTAAATACGTATTTTCCAAGTTGTCAATTTGCTGCAATTCCTAAAGTAAAAAATCTAAGTGAATATTGCACACACACATTATTGTAACAATGTAACAGGTACTGAATTATTAAATATAATTTCAAAACATTCCAAGTGCCATGACATTGTTACAGCGCCATGGTAAATGTCAAAGTCAAGAAAACCCAAGTTTATTAGATCACAGATTATACATACAGATAGGCCACTTTCCGTAAAAAGCATTTGTCGCGTTTGCGCCCTCTATGATTTGCAGGTCCGTACCATTTTCTTAACAAACACACGAGATGGCGCCACTATAGCTTAATGTAGCCAAAATCCACGAGATGGCGCTATATCGTTAAAAAAAGCGGGATTTATAAATAAATATATATATGTAATTATAATATAGGAGGAAATTTAGTCAATTAATTTAATAAGCTAAGTTGTATTGGAGCTATAGATTTATTTGATAGTGGTTTTTAATCGATTATCATCGACGTTTCGCACTTCGATTGAAGGCTTCTTCAGGATGTTTAGATTATATTACACAAATAACTTACTATAATCTTGAATTGTTGTAATAAATAAAAATGTTTATAAATAAATTTTCCAATTCTTTCAAATTTTAAATTATAGTTAATTATTTGTGTTATATAATCTAAACATCCTCAAGAACCTTTCAATCGTAGTGCGAAACGTCGATGATAATTGATTTAAAAACACTATAAAATAAATCTATAGGTAACAATACAACTTAGCTCATTAAATAAATTGACTAAACTTTCCCGCTATACAATAATTACATAAACAAATAGTGGTTATCTCAAGAAAAACACTAGTATATAGCATATATAAACAAATCATTAAATATATTAATAAATGTTAATAATAATACTTATGATACATGAATACATTTAAAATAGTGTGAATAAACAATAAAAAACGTAAAGAAAAAAATACTTTTCTTTACTTATAATACAAATAACTATACAATGTGCCACGTCCAATTATTAATAAAATTATGCGCTTGTCAATCCATATGCAAATTGAAGGAAGATATATCCTACAAAACTAAACACTAAAAAAATTGTTTACAAAAAACTCTAAACATATAATAATGCCCGTACTGATAACCAAATGCAGACATTTAACGAGGAATTAATGTATGACAGTTTTTGATTTTGCAAGGCCTAAATGTCGCGATCTGGTTTTTTGATATTTAACTAATGCTAGTTTCTTCACAGGATCATTAATTTTATAAAGTTCTTTTCCTTGCAGTATGTTGTTGATGTTCTGTATCCACACCACAACATAAAATGGGATCAGAAGACTTAAAATTAGGTCAGCCAAATTGTGAATATGACAGTGACAAAAATTTGGAATAATTGTACAAGAAATTTTATGTGTAAAAAATGATGCTATATTAAAATGAGTGCAAATCTTAGGTATATAAAACCGCATAATTTGCAAACATTGATTAACGTATTTGAGGAAGTTAGAGTTGGGTCGCAGCAAATTTCCACGTGTAAATTTCCTACATTCAATATAGGAGTGAATGGGTTCCAACATATTCGAAACCAGGTCCTGTTTATATACTACATCCTTGTAATTTTCTCAACATATTGCGGGCCAAATATCCTGAAATGTACATATTTATATTGTCCGCCAGAAAACTGGGGTTGTTTATAAATGTGAACTCATCAGAGATATTTGGGGACACTATCTCAGTTGGCGTAGGAACTTTAATCGTTATTAAGTTTTGTACAGAATTTTGTGCCTCTCTACAACCATCTTCCTCACAATTTGCAAATGAAGAATGGCGAGTCATAAGATTATTAATAATCAAAGCTTTATAAGAAGCTCTGAAGGCAGCAGGTGTTGGATTTATATTCCAAGCACCATTACTTCGGACACCACCAAAAAAATTTTCAACGGGGTCCTCATTCAAATTTCTCGGACAGAAAGATATTTAATTCCCTTAGCGTGTAATTTGTTCCTGATGCTTTGCATACCTTTTAATGTGGTTATCCAGTTTGCAATGCAGGGTGGAACATATTCGCCTTGTGGTCTAATAAATCTAATTGTCTTCAAATCTTGAATTGCTTCGGAATAAAATTCAACATGCAGGCTTTCTTGGGTTATGGCACATCGTAAAGGTTTATCACCACTTACTGTCGAACCATTTGCACTGTCAAATAGTTTGTCAAAAAATAACACAAACTCCGACGTACCAAGCATTGTCTCTGTCGCATATACCTGCTTATCTAAAAAAAAGTATGAAAATTACTTCAATGTCATATGAAAAAAATAGTTCACTTACCAAGTGTAGAAAAAAAACGTAGCATGGCGGATGTTCTCGCCGAAAAGACCTGGGCTGCCAGCTTGCACGCTCTAATGCAGCAATAGCATCTTCCCATTGTGCTTTAGTTGATCTGTATTTATCTGTGTCTGTATTGTTGACGATTCAAACGGCAAACGGATTCAAAAGGTACATACAATCTGTCTGTATGCTACCGGCCGTTATTCACAAACAATGGAAATTATGATGATTGTGGATCACTGGATTATTCAGCACATATTGTGTGTCAATAATGGCGGACAGAGTTCTTAAAAAAATTACAGCAACCCTGTAAGCGACTACAGATTTTGGCGCCATCTATATATTATAGGTCCGTACCCACACGAAACCTGGTCAATTTAAATCGTATGAAGTGCGCAGGGTATGGTGAAAAACATCTTCAGGAAAATTTGACAATATGGAATGTGACACTGACAAAATACGGAATGAAAATCAACAAGAGTAAAACAAAAACAATAGTAATTTCAGCCGAAAGTATAGATATTCATATCGAAATAGAAGGAGTTGAGATCGAACAAGTGGAAACATACAAATACCTAGGGCTCTCATTACAAGAAACGGGGAGACATGACAGTTAAATAAATACGAGGATCAAAAAAGCTGATAAGACATATTGCTCAATGAGTAAGTGATTTATTAATAAGAAAGGAATTGAAAAACAAACAAAAATAAAGGTATACAAAATGCATATAGACCAATCCTAACATTTAGCTGTGAATCCTGGGTGCTAATAGACAGGGACAAGAGTAAATTACAGGTAATGGAGATGACATTTTTAAGATGGACAAAGAGAGTGACCAAAAGAAACAGAATCAGGAGCGACGCAATAAGAGAGAAACTCTGAATAAAATCCATAAGGGACTTTAATGAAAAAAACAACTGAGCTGGTGGTGACATCTGCATAGGATGAAAAGTAAAGTGCCGGCGAAGAAAATCTGGGAAACAAGAACACAAAGAAAACTGCGAAGAGGGAGACAAAGAGAGACACGGGTTAGTGCAAGAGGGAATATACTAAAGAAGAAAGGAGAAATATGGAACGAGGCCAGGAAGACAGCTATGAAATGGATAGAATGAAAGAAGTTTGTGAAGTAGAAAAATGTTCAAACCCCTACACCCATTTGAGTATTCAAGGGGATTACCGATTATATCAGGAGAAAAAAAAATATTTATTTTCCCTGACTAGTTGCGGTTTTTATAAATAACTAAATAAAAACCGAAACTATACCTTTTCAAGTTCAAATTGAGATCAATCAAGTTCAAATTGAGACCAATCAATTTCAAATTGAGGCCAATCAAGTTCAAATTGATACCAATCATTTCCAAATTGAGACCAATCAATTTCAAATTGAGACTAAACAAGATCAAGTTAACACTAAACAATATCAATTTGATTTGTTTACTCTCAACTTGATATTGTTTAGTGTCAACTTGATTTTGTTTAGTCTCAATTTGAAATTGATTGGTATCAATTTGAACTTGATTAGTCTCAATTTGAACTTGAATAGGTATAGTCCGGCCGAATTTGAGTTAATATTATATTTAACCTAATTATTGCATTCTTCGTAGATATCATGTCTCTGAAGATGGTTATTTATAAAAACCGAAAATTGTCAGGCAAAATAAATAATAAAATAAAATAAAAAAAAATATTTATCAGTAAGTACTCAATTATTTTATTTTATTTTATTTAATCGGCCACCTTTCTACCTTTCGGTGTAAGGCTTTCTTTTACATCATAGTATTTACATTTACATTTATTCTGTTCGATACTATTCCCTCCACTTCTTCCTATCTTTTGTCCGTTCCTTTAGCTCTTCCCAGGAACTCCCTTTTCTCCTCGCCTCTTCTCTTATTGTGTTATTCCACTCTTTTCTACGTCTTCCTCTATGATTTCTCCCTGTTGCTCTTGCCTCATATACTCTCTTGGTAATTCGTTCCTCGTTCATTCTGCAGATATGTCCAAACCATCTCATCTGTCCTTTTTTTATTTTATCTTTGATTGGTCTTATCTTTAGGTTATTTCTGTATGTCTCGCTTCTTATTCTGTCCCTTCTGGTCTTATTTTCAATATTTCGGAGAAATCTCATTTCCATCACGTTAATCCTATTTTTTTGCTTTCCTGTCATAGTCCACGATTCGCTGCTATACGTTAGTGTTGGTCTTATAATTTTTTTGACAATTTCTATTTTTGTGTTGCTTGCTATTTCTTTTCTGTTGAAAAATGTATTTTTTAGCATATTAAAAATCTTTCCTGTTTTGCTTACTTTGTCGTCTATTTCTTTTTTGTATTTTTCCGTTACTCTCTATTATAGTCCCTAGATATCTGTAGTGTTCAACTTGTTGTAACCTCTTTCCTTGTAACTTTAGTTCGTGTTTTCCTTCTTCTTAGATATTATCATGGTCTTCGTTTTGTCAAGGTTTATCCTCATGTTAATTTCCGTTAGTTCTTTGTGCAATATTTCCATGTTGTGTTGAAGGTTCTTCTCTGTTTCTGCAATTATAGCCATGTCGTCAGCGAATAATAACTCTGCTAGCCGTATTCTTTCCATTTTCCAGAATCCGATCTGTAGCGGCCTCATATTTTTTTTTGCTTTTTTTATTGTCTTGTCCAGTACTATTGTAAATAGCAATGGGCTCAGGACGCATCCCTGTTTTAGTCTTTTTTTTGTGGCGCATATTCTTAATTCTTCATTGTTTGTTAACTTACTTTGTTTTTGTTTTCACTATACATGTTTTTTATTACATTTATCATTGCCTCTTTCGCTCCTCTCTCTTCTAGTTCGTTCAAATTGTCCTCTCTGTTAATCCTGTCGAATGCCTTTTCCAGGTCCACAAAGAAAATGTGGATTTTTCTGTTCTTTTTTATTAGTTTCTCGCTTATTTGTCTTAATATGAAGATCTGGTCTTGAGTGCCTCTCCCTCTTCTGAGCCCCCCTGATTATCTTCTATTGTTTTTTCTAGTTTGTTTCTTAGCCTTATTTCTAAGATTCTTGTCAGGATCTTGCTCGGTATGCTTGTTAATGTAATTCCTCTGTAATTTGTGCAGTTTCTTTTGTCTCCATTTTTATAAATAGGGAGGTTTATTCCCGTGTTCCATTCTCTTGCTGTTTTTTCGTTCTCTATTATGTTATTCAGTAGTTCTGTTAATTGTGTTATTCCTTCCTCTCCCATGTACTTCAACATTTCTGCTGTTACTTCGTCTATTCCTGGCGCCTTTCCGTTTTTTTAGTTTTCTTATTGCTTCTTTTACTTCCTTTTCTTTTATCTTCTCCATCTGCACCTTATTCAACTTATCTTGTTTCTCTTTCTTACCTTCTTGTGGTTCATTCTCTTCTGTTTCCTCTTTGGTAAGCTCTTCGAAATACTGTCGCCATCTTTCCATGATTTTATCTTCGTTTATAATTATTCTTCCGTCTTTGTCTTTTATATTCATCATGTTGTACTCATTTCTTTGTTTTAGTTGTTTCAATGTTCCGTAAAATAGTTTTTGATTTTCTCTGTAATTCTCATTCATTGTTTTTCCAAATTGTGTCCATGATTTTTGTTTTGCTTGTTTTACTTGTTGTTTTACTTCGTTTATTTTTTCTTTGTATTCTTCATAGTCCTCTCTAGTATTGGTCTGCAAATATTTCCTCCATTTATCCTTTTTGTCTTTGATTTTGTTCCTCTGTCCACCATTCCGTTTTCTTCACCACTTAGTTTCCTATTTTTGTTGTTCCACCGCACTCCCTGTTCCAGTATAATATTTTTAATTGCCTCCCATTCCCTTTCTATATCCAGTTTTTTTTTTCTCTTTTTCTTTGAACTTTCTTTGTAATATATACCGATATCTTTCTTGTGTTTGCGTTTCTTTTAGTTTGTAAGATCTTATCTTCTCTTTCCATTTTTTTCTTCTTTTGTCTGGTTTTAGTTTATGTTTCCATTGCATGTCCATTCTTAGCAAGTGGTGGTCACTTCCGATTTCTACGTGTCTTGATACCTTTATGTCCTTTATTTTGCTCCAGTTATTTTTGTTTATTAGGACGTAGTCATTTATGGATCTCTCATTTCTAGATGGTTGAGTTCTCGTGAATGTATGTATATCTTTGTGTTTGAATTTTGTGTTTGCTATTATTATGTTGTTTTCTACGCATAATTTAATTATTCTTTCACTATTATTGTATCTGGTATACTCTCCTTCTTTTCCCAGGATTTCATTTAGTCCTACGTTCTGATTTCCAACTCTTCCATTTAGGTCTCCCATTATTATTATGTTTTCAGTTCCCTCGTCTATTTCTATTTGTAGGTTCTCGTAGAACTTATCTTTTTCCTCTTTCCTTGCATCTTCGTTTACTCCATATGCTATAATAAAGTTCATGTCTCGTCTTCCGTCAAGTTTATTTCTATAGACATCATCATCTCGTTTATATGTCTTTTCTTTATCATGTCTTATAATCTTTCCGGTGCTATTATTATTCATACCCCTCCGCTTGCTCTTTCATTATCTTCTACTCCTGTCCATATAAGCCATATAAGCCATATAAGCCTGTACCCTCTATGGATTCTCTGCACACCTTTACCTTTCTTTTTTTTTTCTGTTATTCCTAGCATTTCTATTTTATGTTTTTCCATGTCTTCTACTAATTCTTCTTCTTTACCTTTAATGCTTCGTATATTCCATGTGCCCATTCTTATTTTAGTATGTACTCAGTTATAACAACCTTAAATAATTCTACGTATTAATAATTACTTTATATCACAAAAACGCAAAATATTTGCAACATTCGCAGATTTTACTGAAAGCCTCTTAAAGTTGGAAGTTTTCCTTGAAGAAACTTTGTTGTTAACGGTGAACCATAAAAAGGCAAAGCAAAGTATTGCTGCTTACTGCATTATATTTACTGTTCTCGTCGTTAGTATTCTAGTAGACAAAAACAATAGAAGTAGAAACTTTTGCAGTGTTAGATATTAGGGCTTACTTATTCTTCTATTTGGCCCATATTTCAGGCCAATTTTGAAGTGTTGCTCTTGTTTGTGAACAGTGCGATTCGCACCAATTCGATTGGACTACATTAACGAATTTCTTCAAAAAACAAATCTAAACATGACCAAATCTAGATTCGAAATTGTACGCGATTCTTACACAAACCGTCTGGTAATGAAGAGAAGAGTAGACGAAGCGGCTTCAATTATGGTTTTGCCGAGGTTTGCGCTGACTTTAATTTACTTACTTAGCATTTTCGCTAATGACCCTATTGGTGGAGTCCTGCCTTCTATCTTATTTATAATATTGTCGCTGGTGGATATCTTAACAATTTTCTATCGTGCTGATTATACATATGAGCAGATGAGTACTTTTACCATCATTGATAACGTTTATAGTGTGCCAAAATCTTGAATTTCTATTTATGATGACTATTAGTTAGTTGCTTCTCTTCTTCTTCCTTTCAATCTACTACAATTGTGTTGCAACAAAATTCAAGGATCACTTTTCTTGGCTAATATCAACAAGGACTTTATGTATTCGATGGAACACAGAATCGGTACACTCAAAATAACTTCCATATTCAAGTATCACCCCTTTAGAAGGGAATCCCATAAATGTAAAATTTCAATATGTATTAGAGCGCTCTTTGGCAATGGTAATTAGCCATAACAACTGAAGTAGGCCGTTGTTAAGTAAACGAATAATTATATTTATTAAAGTTTAATAAAAAATAGATCGAGGAAAATTATCACCAGAATGTATCGCCTGGCAATGGGTAGATAGAAAACTATACACTCGCCAAATTCATTATGATGTGAAAAATAAAGGAAAGTTAAAATTTTGGCTGCCTCAGAATGTCATTGTTAAGAAATCCCGAATGGTTAGATTATAGCAGAATCGAGCAATTTCGAGCCATTCAAAAGGTAAATATAGCTATGATGGTATTCAAACTCCGATCGAAAGAAGATGAACTGTTATGTGCAGAAAATTGATCAGACAAGATGTACTAAATTATTCACAATAACTTAGGATTATGGCTAACATAATGTACCTACAATAACGTATCTATCTAATTAATAATTGCATAAAATAAAATTAAATATTGCCACTTTACTTAAATTGTCTCTCTCATTAGTTCGATGTTGATGTACTTTAATTTCATTATTAATGTAAATATGTACTTTGTAAATTACTAAACAGAGAGCAACTTAATATTTGTTTTGAGACACAATTGTAGAATTGCTTCTTGTCTCTCTTGTCAACCTATTGCATAGTTGGAAAGTAATAGTTGCATACTGAACGTGAATTTTAAACGTTCAAATTTTGATGTAATAAATCAAATATAAATGCTTTTCAGTCAAAAGCCCAAAAAATTTAAAAACAATCCAAAATCATCAACACCTTGCTTGTGATGCAATATATAAAATAAATTTGTAAGTGCTACAGAAGAGTATAATATAAAGAAAAATTGCAAAAACACAAAAGCATAATTTAAGTGTTATTAAACACCAGCAGCAGCTATATATGTTTTTATATAAAAATGAAAGTAGAAAATTTTTGTAAAACCATCAACCCTCTATTCATCATCTGCAAACTCACAGGCCTATCTGACTATAGTTTAACTACAGTAAATGGCAAAAGTATTTACATCAAGCGAAAATGTACAATTTTGACTAACACCATCATACGATTTATAGTATGCATAATCATCTATTGCGGTTTGACTATCGATGTTAATAATTATACCATCATCAAAAAAGTGCTTGTGTTTTTCCAAGAAGTTATAAACATAACTCTGCTCATAAACAATTACTTCATATCCCAAAAACGCAAAATCTTTGCAACACTCACAGATGTGGCAGAAAGACTTTCGCAGCTGGAAGATGTTCGTGACGATACTTTGTTGTTTAACGTAAACTACAGGAAGACAAAACAGGCTATTATTGCTTACTGCGCTATATTTACTGCTCTCAATGTTGCTCTTCTAGTAGACCAAATGAATACAATATCCACAGCAGAATCTTCTGTAAAAATTGATGTTAGGGGTTACTTATTCTTCTATTTCGTCCATATTACAAGCAAAAACTTTGAAGTATTGCTCTTGTTTGTGAGCCATGCAATTGGTGAGAGATTCAATTGCATTAATGAGTTTCTTCAAAACACGAACCTGAAAATGACTAAATGTAGCATGGAAATTGTACGTGATTCTTACACAAAACTTGTGGTAATGAAGAGGAGAGTGGACGAAGCGGCTTCAATTACGGCTTTGACGAAGATTGTGCAGACATTCGTATACATGCTAAGCCTCGTATTTGCGCTAATAACTGATCCCATTGCTGACGTTTTGCTTTGCATCTTATTGATAATAGTGACCTTGGTGGACATCTTAACACTTTTTTATCGTGCCGATTATACATGTAAGCAGGTGAGTGCGACTTTTACCATCATTGTTAAAGTTTATAGTGTGCAAAAACTTGAATTTCTATTTATGATGACTATTAGTTTATTGCTTCGTTTCTTATTCCTCTTAATCTTGTGCAACTTTATTGCAACACAATTCTAGGATCAGTTTTCTTGACAGATATCAACAAAGACTTTAGGTATTCGATGGAATACAGAATCGGTATATTAATTAAGACTTACATATCGAATTGTCGTTCCTTTAGAGAGGAAGCTCATAAAGGTAAAATTTCAATATGTGTTAGAGCACTTTTTCGACGATAATTGAGGGCGTGAGAAGTCAAGGGGTCCAAGTCTTGAAATATGTGTTCTGAGATATTTAAGTTCAAAGCTTTTTAAGTACTGCAAAATTATACAAACACTTGATAACGTATCGATAGATGACAGCTTTAGTGTTGAGAAAATGTTTGGATCTCTTTACCACCAAGTATAATTGTATATCTAGTTTTCATATATACACTTAGCTCGATTTTAAGGAAAATGTTACCTGGACTTCTTGGCTTCTCACCCCCTCAATTAGCCACAACAGCTCAAGTAGGCCGTTGTTAAGTAAACGAATAATAATAATTATGCCACAGATGTGGCAGAAAGCTACTCAATGCTAGAAGCTGTCCTTAAAGAAATTTTGTTGTTAAATATAAACTATAATAATAATAATGCATTTTGTCCCTTTGTCACCTAAAACGAACTTGGTAACATAATACATTACAATATTGTTACATTTTTATCACATGTTGTGGTGGATGCGATTGTCACTAGGTTACAGATAATTTGACAAAGAAAATAAATATGTTGGATGTTAAAATCGGATATAAATAGGACGGACAAAATAATTTAAGTTTAATTTTGGAATACAAAATCATCACAAGGTATCACAGATTATTTGAGCAGTATTAAGATAGATCGTATACACACTTTTAGATGCCGTTTAAATACGTCTTCTCCCGTATGAATTAGTAAAATATAATATACTAAAATTCGTTATACAAAATTATGAACGTATTATTGTAAATTGCATTTTCTTAACGTTATTATGAAACAAGTTTCATATAATTTCTGCAATGCATTAAAGTTTTCAGGTCATTCATTGTTTAAGTTTCGTATTTAATAATTAATTTTATAAGAAGAGAATTTTATTTAATTTTATTTTACCTAAGTACCTAGGTAGCTATCAATTGAAAATTGTCAATTTGCTGCAATTCCTCAAGTTAAAAAAAATAAGTGAATATTGCACATATATATTAGTGTAACAATACAACAGGTACTGAATTATGAAATGGAAAATAAACAAAATATTCCACGTTGCCATGACATTGTAACAGCATTCGTAGCAGCATCATGACTTTATAAACGTCAAAGTCGAGAAAACCGAAAACAGAAATTGACGAAAATGTCATTAAAAGTGTACCCGAAAATACAGAGAAAAATAAGAACAGTAACGAAGACTGTACACATGGAAATCTCCTGCGGATGAGGTAAATGGTGTAGTGAGAAATCAAATAGGCTACATCCTTATTAGAAACAGATATAAAAATTCGATAACATCTGTCAAGACATACCCGGGAGCTGACATCTGCTCAGACCACAATCCCGTGGTAGGAATACTGAAAACAAAATTTAAGAAACTGATCCCCAAAAGAAAGCAACCCGAAATTGACATCGGATTAAAAGACACGGACATCTATCAAAAAGCAAAGGAAAAATCAACCACAACTTCCGAAATATTGACAACGTTGGTACTACAGATGTAGATAATAACTGGAAATACATCCAGGAAGCCCTATTAAGTGCTGGTAAGGAGACCTTAAGGCCAGCAGGAACACCGAAACAAAGATGGAAGACGGATGAAATATTAGATTATATGAAAGAAAGGAGATTATTTAAGAACAAAAATACGACAATTTATAAAAACATAAAGGAAATGACGGGTACAAAAAAAAAACAGCAAAGACTGATTGTACTAAATGATACTAACGACAATGTAATCACAAGCATAAAAGAAAAATTAGAGAGATGGACGGAGTATATTACCGCGTTATTCGATGATGATAGATGATAGACCAAAACCGGTGGTTAATGATGACAGCGAAAGTGGACCAGAAATACTGTGACGTGCCTGAAGGGCAATCAGCACGTTAGGCCTTGGAGCGAGTGGAGGGTCCCTTCGAAGCAGCGATGAGGGCCGGCTCTCGGTGTCGGAGAGTGGGGGGGTTAAAAAAAGGCTCCACGTAATTTTAACCTCGCCACTACTTCGTCGCAAAGGAAGGCTTCACCCTACCTGCGTGGGTTGACGGCAGACAGTCAGCGAAGTTCAGAAATTACGAACTGTCGCAACGGCTGACCATCTGGCGCCCACACCACCAGATTTAAATCTCACAGTGAGAATAGAAACTGAAACTGAAAAGAATGCCCGATTGAGATAACGTGGGGGAAACAAAAAATAACAGGTGTGAATTTTGTGGTTGAAAATATTTGCGTTTATTCACACAAAAGACAGGACACCGTGCCTACGCTTCCTGAAATAAATACCTCCTCCTACAACTTTATCACGCCGCCTTCACTATATTCGGCCGAATACCGCGAATTCGTAACGCGCGATTCAAAGGGCCGTCGGAGCGACTTTTTCTTACAAAAGCGCAAAACACGTACGGCACGAAACACGTAACGCAAATTTTGCACAAAAGAAAAAAAAACGATATATCAAACGAAATTAAAGCGACAAATGAGAACAAACAAAATATAAAGATCTGGCCTATGTTCTTCATCTGCGACCTCGCTGGCGGGCTGGTTCTTATGACGGGCGGGCGGCCGGCGATCGTCGATCGTCGCTGGATTCCAATTTTCGGAACCACTCTGGCCGGATGTTCGTTGCCCCTCAGCCAAGAACCTGGCTGGCTGAGTAACAATGGCCGGACACGTGGCTTTACGAAAAGAAAAAATGTCGGGTTTAATTACTTACTCTGATGTTGTGAGCGTATGGAGTTGAGTCGTATAGTACCCTCCCTTGCCTTGTACTTGGTGCCGTCAATCCCTTTAAGGGTGGTTAAATGAGTTCATGTTTTATATCCCGGAAACCGGATGGTGATATACCAATGAAAACGGTGACCTCGTGGCACGTCCGCACTATAGGAAAGGTCACTAGTTTCACCTCGTGGCAGTGTCTCGCGACGATTTTTATTTTTTTTTTAAATCACACGCAGGACGGAAAAACACGTCACGTCCAAAAAAACGTGTGAGTATGGTCGCCTACGGTGGAGGTCTGTGCGCGCGATTAATAATTAAAAAGGCAGTTTCTATCGGAGGCAAAACCAGACCGTTACAATACTAAGAGCAGAGGTGGTACATGCCATAAAGCAAACCAAACGACCTAAAGCTACTGCACCTGACGCTGTGCCAATAGAACTCGTAAAACTTATCGACAAGGAAGAAATATATATCTTGGTTAAACTATTTAGTCAAATCTACAGCACAGGACAGATACCACAACAGTGGCTAGAATCTACATTTGTTACCTTACCTAAGAAGAAAAGAACCAAGGAATGCGCTGATCACAGAACAATAGCATTAATGAGTGATGTCCTAAAGGCGTTTTTAAAAATCATCCATAACCACATCTACAGGAAGATGGACTATGAAATAAGTGACAACCAAATGGGCTTCAGGAATGGAGTGGGCAGTAGAGAAGCATTCTTTGGTACAAATGTTCTGATGCAGCGATGCCTAGATATGAATCAAAACGTATATGCGTGTTTTATTGACTTTGAAAAAGCATTTGACAAGGTTCAACACGCGAAGCTAATAGACATCTTGAAGAAGAAAAACATCGACAGCCAAGATATTAAAATTATAAGCAATCTCTATTGCAACCAAAAGATCAGGGTTCAAATAGGCAATGAACTAACGGAGGAAATATACATTCTCCGTAGAGTTCGCCAAAGCTGCGTATTATCACCTATACTGTTTAACGTTTATAGTGAGGCTATTTTCAAGAATGCATGGAAAACGTCTAAGAAGGCATTGTGATAAACGGCGAAGTTGTCAATAACCTGAGATTTGCGGACGATACAGTAATATTTACAGATAGCGTACCAGATCTTCAAAACGTAGTAGAAAAACTCAATACTGCGTGCAACAACTACGGTCTAAAAATGAATCTAACAAAAGCAAATTCATGATCATCACCAAAAATCCCACAGGTAACGAAAATCTGTATTCAGGGTCGTGCAACAGTGCGTCGGGCTTTCCTAGCGCGTTTCCCGTAAGAGATAGAAAAAAATGTATCGGAAAACGAGTGGAAAAGGTAACGCAGCATAAGTACCTTAGAACGCTGGTCACTCAAAACACATAACAAGCCAAAGAAGTAAAACCTCGTATAGAAAATGCTAGAGCCGCATTTATTAAAATGAAGAAGCTATTTTGCAGCCGTGACATCAAATTTGAATTGAGGCTACGAATGCTACGTTGCTACATATTTTCTACCTTGTTATACAGAACGGAGGCCTGGACATTAAAACAGACAGATACGAACAAACTAGTAGTATTCGAAAGATAGTGTTACAGAATGATTCTGAAAATATCGTGGGTGGACCGAGTTACAAATATCGAGGTGCTACAAAGACTTGATAAAGAAGAGGAACTTATAAATACTATTAAAAAGCGTAAACTGCCATATCTCGGTCATATAATGAGGGCGAAACGCCACAGGTTGCTGCGACTGATTATGGAAGAAAAAATAAAGGGAAAAAGACCATAGGAAGAAGGATTTCCAGGCTCAGAAATTTAAGAGAATGGTTCGGATTAACATCAAGCCAACTATTTGGAACATTTGTAAATAACGTTAGGATTTCCATGATGATTTCCAACCTCCGATAGTAGTTGGGACTTTAAGAAGAAGAAGAAGAGGATCTGATTTCACCTTCTTCCTGGGTAATATTGTCCCAGTCTAGAATTTCTTCACCCTGTGACGTGCCTGAAGGGCTATCAGCGCGTTAGGCCGCGGAGCGAGTGGAGGGTCCCTTCGAAGCAGCGACGAGGGCCATGCTCTCGGTGTCGGAGAGTAGGGGGGTTAAAAAAAGGCTCCACGTAATTTGAACCTCGCCACTACTTCGTCACAAAGGGAGGCTCCGCCCTACCTGCGTGGGTTGACGGCAGACAGTCAGCGAAGTTCAGAAATTAGCACGGGTAGCAAATTTTCATTATAGTGGATGCGCCGGGTAGAATATTTTCATTATGGTGGATGCGCCGGGTAGCAAATTTTCATTATGGTGGATGCGCCGGGTAGAATATTTTTCATTATGGTGGATGCGCCGGGTAGAATATTTTCATTATGGTGGATGCGCCGGGTAGCAAATTTTCATTATGGTGAATGCGCCGGGTAGAATATTTTTCATTATGGTGGATGCGCCGGGTAGAATATTTTCATTATGGTGGATGCGCCGGGTAGCAAATTTTCATTATGGTGGATGCGCCGGGTAGAATATTTTTCATTATGGTGGATGCGCCGGGTAGAATATTTTCATTATGGTGGATGCGCCGGGTAGCAAATTTTCATTATGGTGGATGCGCCGGGTAGAATATTTTTCATTATGGTGGATGCGCCGGGTAGAAAATTTTCAATATGGTGGATGCGCCGGGTAGAATATTTTCATTATGGTGGATGCGCCGGGTAGCAAATTTTCATTATGGTGGATGCGCCGGGTAGCAAATTTTCATTATGGTGGATGCGCCGGGTAGAATATTTTCATTATGGTGGATGCGCCGGGTATAATATTTTCATTATGGTGGATGCGCCGGGTAGCAAATTTTCATTATGGTGGATGCGCCGGGTAGAATATTTTCATTATGGTGGATGCGCCGGGTAGCAAATTTTCATTATGGTGGATGCGCCGGGTAGCAAATTTTCATTATGGTGGATGCGCCGGGTAGCAAATTTTCATTATGGTGGATGCGCCGGGTAGAATATTTTCATTATGGTGGATGCGCCGGGTATAATATTTTCATTATGGTGGATGCGCCGGGTAGAATATTTTTTATTATGGTGGATGCGCCGGGTAGAATATTTTCATTATGGTGGATGCGCCGGGTATAATATTTTCATTATGGTGGATGCGCCGGGTAGAAAATTTTCGATATGGTGGATGCGCCGGGTAGCAAATTTTCATTATGGTGGATGCGCCGGGTAGAATCATCAAATTTTTATTATGGTGGTTGCGCCAGATTGAAATTTTCATTATGGTGGATGCGTAATAAGTGAAATATATACATAAGTGTTGTTTACAAAATGATCAGAGGTTATTAAATTTCGACCCCCAAATTTTGTAATCTCGCTTATTCTGAGTATAAGATGTTAAAAGACACATTTAGGTATACATAAGGTGACCAGATCCTAACGATAGAAAAGCGGGACAACGGGTCGGGGGGTTGATTTTTAAATTAATTAACAAAGAACGCAAAATATACAGGGTGTCTCCTAAAAAACGCCGCTGGCCAATAACTCCATAACTCCCTAACTATTTATTGCCCGATTTCAATAAAACAAAAACAAAATTAAATGTCTCCACATGTTCTACAAAGTGGCCCTAATTTTCTTTTTTTTGCAGAATCAACTTTCATTTCAGCGATAGTCTGTAGATTTTGCAAAAAAAAAATAGGGCCCCTTTGAAGACATGTTGAACCATTTAGGTTTCTTTTCATTTTATTGAAATCGGCCTATAAATAAAGAAGTATAAATATTAATATATATATATATATATATATATATATATATATATATATATATATATATATAAATAAAGAAGTATATAAAGAAGTATAAATAAGAAGAAAAAAAAACACAATCTTTCAAAAGTCGGGACTTTTTTCAAACGTCGCGGGACGCGGGACAAATTTATAAAAATCGGGACTGTCCCGCCAAAATGGGGACGTCTGGTCACCTTACTCATAGAGGACCACTTTATATTATTATGCTTGTTTTGGCTATTGATCACTTTCATGGGAAATGACTGTAGCATTGTCTAGAATAAATGGTCGTTCATCCGACCCCATTTGATTTTGTTGTCAATATATTCCTTTACAAAGTCTCAACTTACGATATTCAGTAAGTTGAAGAAGGTTTGCTTGCCCAAGAAGGTCATCTGTCGGACTTTTTTATGTATAGATTTTCTTGGTGTTCGTATGCTCTTTATTCTAATTGACAACCCCCGATGATCTGAGAGAGATATTAGATCTCTATCGTAGTTGGTGAAGATATTATCTATTTGGTGTTAAATGTACCCGTTTTGCAGAGTCCGAGGGATCCCAACACATCAATTAGTGATATCGTTTTGGGGTCATTTATGTTAAACTGGATGTTAAAATCTCCTCCCAGTACAATAAAGCTTTGGTGATTGTGATGTTGATGAGCGATCGGTAGGTCGTAATTAACAAGTAATGAGTAATTTAATTGAGTAACACAACGCATGGTTTTATTTCATCGCTGTCAACTGTCTGGGCCAAGGTACATTCTTCCAAGGTGTTATCCAGTCAGTTGGCCAAGGTATTTTATACAAGGTCTATTGTTACATCCCACTTTCTTTAAACTGAATGAGATAATAAAATAGTTTATATATATATATATATATATATATTATTGTTTAATAGAAAATTGATCGAGGAAAATGATCACCAGAAAATTTATCGCCTGGCAATGGGTAGATAGAAAACTATCCACTCGCCAAATTTGTTCTGATGTGAAAAATAAAAGAAAGTTAAAATTTTGGCTACCTCAGAATGTCATTGTTAAGAAATCTCGAATGGTTAGGTGGTAGCACAATCGAGCAATTTCGACCCGTTAAAAATGTAAATATAGCTATGATGGTATTCAAACTTCGATCGAAAGAAGATGAAATGTTATGTGCAGAAAATTGATGAGACAATATGTACTAAATAATTCACAATAACTCAGGATTATGGCTAACATAATGTACCTACAATAATGTATCTGTCTAATTAATAATTGCATGGAACATAAAATTAAATATTGCCACATTACTTAAAGTGTCTCTCGCATTAGTTCGATGGCATGCAGTCTAATTTCATTATTAATGTAAATGTGTACGTTGTAAATTACTAAACAGAGAACAACTTAATAATTGTTTTGAGACACATTTGTAGAATTGCTTCTTGTCTGCCTTGTCACCCTATTGCACAGTTGGAAAGTAATAGTTTCATACTGAACGTGAATTTTAAACGTTTAAGTTGTGATATAATAAATCAAATATAAATGCTTTTCAGTCAAAAGCCCTAAAAATTTAAAAACAATCCAAAATCATCAACACCTTGCTTACGATTCAAGATTTAAAACAAATTTGTGAGTGCTACGGAAGAACATAATATAAAGAAAAATTACAACAACACAAAAGCATAATTTAAGTGATATTAAACACACCAGCAGCAGCTATAGTTTTATTTTTGTATAACAATGCAAGTCGAAAATTTTTGTAAAACGATCAACCCTCTATTCATCATTTGCAAACTCACAGGCCTTTCTGACTACAGTTTAACTACAGTGAATGGCAAAAGTATTTACATCAAGCGAAAATGTACAATTTTGACTAACACCATCATCCGATTTATAGTATGCATCGTCATCTATTGCGGTTTGACTATGGACGTTAATAATTATACTATCATCAAGAAAGTGCTGTTGTTATTCGAAGAAATTGTAAACATAATTCTGCTCATTAATAATTACTTCATATCACAAAAACGCAAAATCTTTGCAACACTCACAGATGTGGCAGAAAGACTTTCGCAGCTGGAAGATGTTCGTGACGATACTTTTCTGTTTAATGTAAACTACAAGAAGACAAAACGGGCCATTATTGCTTACTGCATTGTATTCACTGCTCTCAATGTTGCTCTTCTAGTAGACGAAATAAATACAATGTCCACAGTAGAATCTTCTGCAAAATTTGATATTAGGTCTTACTTATTCTTCTATTTCGTTCATATTACAAGCAAAAACTTTGAAGTGTTGCTCTTGTTTGTGAGCCATGCAATTGGTGCGAGATTCAATTGCATTAATGAGTTTCTTCAAAACACGAACCTGAAAATGACTAAATGTAGCATGGAAATTGTACGTGATTCTTACACAAAACTTCTGGTAATGAAGAGGAGGGTGGACGAAGCTGCTTCAATTATGGTTTTGACGAAGATTGCGCAGACTTTCCTTTACATACTAAGCCTCGTATTTTCGCTAATGACTGAACCCATTTCTGAAGCTTTGGATTGCACCTTAGTATTAATAACGACCTTGGTGGACATCTTGACAATTTGCTATCGTGCCGATTATACATATGAGCAGGTGAGTACGACTTTTACCATCATTGGTAAACTTTACAGTGTGCCAAAAACTTAAATTTATATTTATGATGACTAATAGTTTATTGCTTCGTTTCTTATTCCTCTTAATATTGTGCAACTTTGATGCAACAAAATTCTGGCATCACTTTTCTTAACAGATATCAACAAAGACTTTAGGTATTCGATGAATACAGAATCGGTTTATTAATTAACACATACACATCCAATTGTCGTTCCTTTAGAGAGGAAGCTCATAAAGGTAAAATTACAATATGTGTTAGAGCGCTTTTTCGACGATAATTGAGGGCTTGAGAAGTCAAGGGGTCCAAGCCTTGAAATTTGTGTTCTGAGATATTTAAGTTCAAAGTTTTTTAAGTACTGCAAAATTATACAAACACTTGATAACGTATCGATATATACCAGCTTTAGTGTTGAGAAAATGTTTGGATCTCTTTACCACCAAGTATAATTGTATATTTTGTTTTTATATATGCACTTAGCTCGATTTTAAGGAAAATGTTACTTGGACTCCTTGGTTTCCCACCCCCTCAATATGCCACAATAGCTCAAGTTGGGCGTTGTTAAGTGAACGAATAATAATAATTATGCCACAGATGTGTCAGAAAGCTTCTCAAAGCTAGAAGCTGTCCTTAGAGACATTTTGTTGTTAAATATAAACTATAATAATAGTAATAATGCACTTTGTCACCTAAAACGAACTAGGCAACATAATACATTACAATATTGTTACATTATTATCACAGGTTGTGGTGGATGCGATTGTTACTGGGTTACAGATAATTTGATAAAGAAAATAAATATGTAAGATGTTAAGATTTTGTGTAAATAGGACGGACAAAATAATTTAAGTTTAACTTTGAAATACAAAATCATCACAAGCTATCAGAGATTATTTTAGTATTCAGATAAAACGTATATACACTTTTAAATACCGTTTAAATACGTATTCTACCGACCGGGAATAAGTAAAATATAATACACTAAAATTCATAATGGAAAATTATGATTCATTATTAATTATTTAATTAATAATTAATATGAAACTATTATTGTAAATTGAATTTTTTTGACATTAATATGAAACAAGTTTCATATAATTTCTGCAATGTATTCAAGTTTTCAGGACCTCAATGTTTAAGATTTGTATTTAATAATTAATTTTATAAAAAGAGAATTTCATGATTGAATTGCGGATTTTTTTTAAATTTAAGTAGGTGGATATTAATCAAAAATTGTCAATATGCTGCAATTCCTACAGTAAAAGATCTAAGTGAATATTGCACACACACATTATTGTAACAATGTAACAGGTACAAAATTATTAAATGGAAATTCAAATCATTCCATGTTGCTATGACATTGTTACAGCGCCATGGTAAACGTCAAAGTCAAGAAAACCCAAGTTTATTAGAATCACAGAGTATATATATATATAGATATATATATATATATATATATATATATATATATATATATATATATATATATATATATATATATATATATATATACCGCGCGTTTTTTTTGTCTCTGAACATAGGCCATGTTCAGTTTTAAAACTACAGTATCAATTGCAACCAGTTATGCAACCAACATTACACGCGCCTGCAACTCGATCATTTGAAATGTCAAACCTGTTGACAGAAAATGTATTCAACGCAAGAATTATCCTGAGACACCAATCCCATCATTCCTGTTCAAATAGGAATCATCAACTGTTAATCCCGAAATAGTAACTCATTTGTGAAAGTGCCCTATTTCTTTCTTGCGTTGAATACATTTTCTGTCAATAGTTTTGACATGTCAAATGATCAAGTGCATGTAATTTTATGCAACCAAAATTACATGCACGTGGAACTTGATCATTTGAAATGTCAAAACTATTGATAGAAAATGTATTCAACGCAAGAAAGTGTTTTAATAGGGCACTTTCACAAATGAGTTACTATTTCGCGATTAACAGTTGATGATTCCTATTTGAACAGGAATGATGGGATCTGTGTCTTAGGATAATTCTTGCGTTGAATACATTTTCTGTCAATAGGTTTGACATTTCAAATGATCGAGTTGCAGGCGCGTGAAATGTTGGTTGCATAACTGGTTGCAATTGATACTGTGGTTTTAAAACTGAACATAGACAATTCCTCTGTAATTTGTGCAGTTTCTTTTTTCTCCATTTTTATAAATAGGGAGGTTTATTCCCGTGTTCCATTCTCTTGGTGTTTTTTCGTTCTCTATTATTTCATTCAGTAGTTCTGTTAATTGTGTTATTCCTTCCTCTCCCATGTACTTCAACATTTCTGCTGTTACTTCGTCTATTCCTGGCGCCTTTCCGTTTTTTTAGTTTTCTTATTGCTTCTTTTACTTCCTTTTCTTTTATCTTCTCCATCTGCACCTTATTCAACTTATCTTGTTTCTCTTTCTTACCTTCTTGTGGTTCGTTCTCTTCTGTTTCCTCTTTGGTAAGCTTTTCGAATTATTGTTGACATATTTCCATGATTTCATCTTCGTTTGTAATTATTCATCATGTTGTGCTCTTTTCTCTGTTTTAGTTGTTTCAATGTTCCGTTAAATAGTTTTTGATTTTCTCTGTAGTTCTCATTCATTGTTTTTCCAAATTGTGTCCATGATTTTTGTTTTGCTTGTTTTACTTGTTGTTTTACTTCGTTTCCATTTTCTTTGTATTATTCATAGTCTTCTCTTCTATTGGTCTGCAAGTATTTCCTCCATTTATCCTTTTTGTCTTTGATTTTGTTCCTCTGTCCACCATTCCGTTTTCTTCACCACTTAGTTTCCTATTTTTGTTGTTCCACCGCACTCCCTGTTCCAGTATAATATTTTTAATTGCCTCTCATTCCCTTTCTATGTCCAATTTTTTTTTTCTCCTTTTCTTTGAACTTTCTTTGTAATATATACCGATATCTTTCTTGTGTTTGCGTTTCTTTTAGTTTGTAAGATCTTATCTTCTCTTTCCCTTTTTTTCTTCTTTTGTCTGGTCTTAGTTTATGTTTCCATTGCATGTCCATTCTTAGCAAGTGGTGGTCACTTCCGATTTCTACGTGTCTTGATACCTTTATATCCTTTATTTTGCTCTAGTTACTTTTGTTTATTTGGACGTAGTCAATTATGGATCTCTCATTTCTAGATGGTTGAGTTCTCGTGAATTTATGTATATCTTTGTGTTTGAATTTTGTGTTTGCTATTATTACGTTGTTTTCTACGCATAATTTAATTATTCTTTCACTATTATTGTATCTGGTATATTCTCCTTCTTTTCCCAGGATTTCATTTAGTCCTACGTTCTGATTTCCAACTCCGTCATTTAGGTCTCCCATTATTATTATGTTTTCAGTTCCCTCGTCTATTTCTATTTGTAGGTTCTCGTAGAACTTATATTTTTCCTCTTTCCTTGCGTCTTCGTTTACTCCATATGCTATAATTAATGTCCATGCCTCGTCTTCCGTCAAGTTCATTTCTATACTCATCGTCCTCTCGTTTATATGTCTTTCATTTATCAAATGTTTTATTCTTTCCGGTGCTATTATTATTCCTACCCCTCCGCTTGCTCTTTCATTTTCTTCTACTCCTGCCCATATAAGCCCGTGCCCTCTATGGATTCTGTGGATTCCTTTACCTTTCTTTTTTGTTTCTGTTATTCCTAGCATTTCTATTTTCTGTTTTTCCATTTCTTCTACTAATTCTTCTTCTTTACCTTTAATGCTTCGTATATTCCATGTGCCCATTCTTATTTTAGTATGTACTCAGTTATAATAACCTTAAATAATTCTACGTATTAATAATTACTTCATATAACAAAAACGCAAAATATATGCAACACTCACAGATTTTACTGAAAGCCTCTTAAAGTTGGAAGTTTTCCTTCAAGAAACTTTGTTGTTAACGGTGAACCATAAAAAGGCGAAGCAAAGTATTACTGCTTACTGCATTATATTCACTGCTCTCGTCGTTGGTATTCTAGTAGACAAAAACAATAGAAGTAGAATCTTTTGCAGTGTTAGATATTAGGGCTTACTTATTCTTCTATTTGGCCCTTATTTCAGGCCACTTTTCAAGTGTTGCTCTTGTTTGCGAGCAGTGCGATACGCACCAATTCGATTGGACTACATTAACGAATTTCTTCAAAAAATAAATCTAAAAATGACCAAATCTAGATCGAAATTGTACGCGATTCTTACACAAAACGTCTGGTAAAGAAGAGAAGAGTAGACGAAGCGGTTTCAATTATGGGTTTGCCGAAGTTTGCGCTGACTTAATTTAATTACTTAGCATCATATTTTCGCCAATGACTAACCCTATTGGTGGAGTCCTGTCTTCTATCTTATTTATAATACTGTCGTTAGTAGTCATCTTGACAATTTTCTATCGTGCTGGTTAACATATGAGCAGATGAGTACGACTATTACCATCATTAATAAAGTTTGTAGTGTGCCAAAACTTAAATTTCTATTTATGGTGACTATTAGTTTTTCATCTTTTCTTCTTCCTTTAAATCTAGTACAATTTTGTTGCAACAAAATTCAAGGATCAGTTTTCTTGACTAATATCAACAGAGACTGTATGTATTCGATGGAACACAGAAACGGTACACTCAAAAGAACTTCCACATTCAAGTATCACCCCTTTAAAAGGGAACCCCATAAATGTAAAATTTCAATATGTATTAGAGCGCTCTTTGGCAATGGTAATTAGCCATAACAACTGAAGTAGGCCGTTGTTAAGTAAACGAATAATTACATTTATTAAAGTTTAATAAAAAATTGATCGAGGAAAATTATTACCAGAAAATTTATCGCCTGGCAATGGGTAGATAGAAAACTATCCACTCGCCAAATTCATTATGATGTATAAAATAAAGAAAAGTAAAAAAGTCTGGCGGATGGAAATCTCGGATGGTTAGGTTGTAGCAGAATCGAGCAATTCCGAGCCATTCAAAACGTAAAAATAGCTATAATGATATACAAACTCTGTTCGGAAACAAATGGAATGTTAAGTGCAGAAAATTGATCAAACAAGATGTACTAAATTATTCACAATAACTTCGGATTATAGCTAACATAATGTACCTACAGTAACGTATCTATCTAATTAATAATTGCATAAAATTAAATTAAAATATTGCCACTTACCTAAAGTGTATCTCTCATTAGTTCGATGTTCATGTACTCTAATTTCATTATTAATGTAAATATGTACTTTGTAAATTACTAAACAGAGAACAACTTAATATTTGTTTTAAGACTCAATTGTACAATAGCTTCTTATCTCTCGTGTCACCCTATTGCACAGTTGGACGGTTGGAAAGTAATAGTTGCATACTGAACGTAAATTTTAAGCGTTCAAATTGTGATATAATAAATCAAATATAAATGCTTTTCAGTCAATTGCCCAAAAAATTTAAAAACAATCCAATATCATCAACACCTTGCGTATGATGCAATATATAAAATAAATTTGTAAGTGCAACAGAAGAGCATAATATAAAGAAAAATTGGAACAATACAAAAGCATAATTTAAGTTTAATTAAACACAACAGCAGCAGCAATAGTTTTATTTTTGTATAAAAATGCAAGTCGAAAATTTTTGTAAGACCATTAACCCTCTATTCATCATCTGCAAACTTACAGGCCCATCTGACTATAGTTTAACTATAGTGAATAGCAAAAGTATTTACATCAAGAAAAAATGTACAATTTTGACTAACACTATCATACGATTTATAGTATGCATCATCATCTATTGCGGTTTAACTATCGACGTTAATAATTATACCATCATCAAGAAAGTGCTGGTGTTATTCCAAGAAGTTATAAACATAACTCTGCTCATAAATAATTACTTCATATCACAAAAACGCAAAATCTTTGCAACACTCACAGATGTGTCAGAAAGACTTTCGCAGCTGGAAGATGTTCGTGACGATACTTTGTTGTTTAACGTAAACTACAGGAAGACAAAACAGGCTATTATTGCTTACTGCGCTGTATTCACTGCTCTCAATGTTGCTCTTCTAGTAGACCAAATCAATACAATATACACTGTAGAATCTTCTGTAAAAATAGATATTAGGGGTTACTTATTCTTCTATTTCGTCCATATTACAAGCAAGAATTTTGAAGTGTTGCTCTTGTTTATGAGCCATGCAATTGGTGAGAGATTCAACTGCATTAACGAATTTCTTCAAAATACAAACCTGAAAATGACTAAATGTAGCATGGAAATTGTACGTGATTCTTACATAAAACTTCTGGTAATGAAGAGGAGAGTGGACGAAGCGGCTTCAATTACGGCTTTGACGAAGATTGCGCAGACTTTCGTATACATGCTAAGCCTCGTATTTGCGCTAATGACTGATCCCATTGCTGACGTTTTGCTTTGCATCTTATTGATAATAGTGACCTTCGTGGACATCTTAACACTTTTTTATCGTGCCGATTATACTTGTAAGCAGGTGAGTACGACTTTTACCATCATTGTTAAAGTTTATAGTGTGCAAAAAACTTGAATTTCTATTTATGATGACTACTAGTTTATTGCTTCGTTTCTTATTCCTCTTAATCTTGTGCAACTTTGTTGCAACAAAATTATGTGATCAGTTTTCTAGACAGATATCAACAATGACTTTAGGTATTCTATGGAATACAGAATCAGTATATTAATTAAGACTTACATATCCAATTGTCGTTCCTTTAGAGAGGAAGCTCATAAAGGTAAAATTTCAATATGTGTTAGAGCGCTTTTTCGACGATAATTGAGGGCGTGAGAAGTCAAGGGGCCCAAGTCTTGAAATATGTGTTGTGAGATATTTAAGTTGAAAGTATTTTAAATACTGCAAAATTATACAAACACTTGATAACATATCGATAGATGACAGCTTTAGTGTTGAGAAAATGTTTGGACCTCTTACCACCAAGTATAATTGTATATCTAGTTTTCATATATGCACTTAGCTCGATTTTAAGGAAAATGTTACCTGGACTTCTTGGCTTCTCACCCCCTCAATTTGCCACAACAGCTCAAGTTGGCCGTTGTTAAGTAAACGAATAATAATAATTATGCCACAGATGTGGCAGAAAGCTTCTCACAGCTAGAAGCTGTCCTTAAAGAAATTTTGTTGGTAAATATAAACTATAATAATAATAATAATGCACTTTGTTACTTTATTACCTAAAACGAACTTGGCAACATAATACATTACAAGATTGTTACATTATTATCACAGGTTGTGGTTGATGCGATTGTCACTGGGTTACAGATAATTTGATACAGAAAATAAATATGTTAGATGTTAAAATCGGATGTAAATAGGACGGACAAAATAATTTAAGTTTAACTTTGGAATACAAAATCATCACAGGGTATCACAGATTATTTGAGCAGTATTCAGATAGATCGTATACATACTTTTAGATACCGTTTATACGTTTTCTCTGATAAATAAGTAAAATATAATATACTAAAATTCATTATAGAAAATTATGAAAGTATTATTGTAAATTGCATCTTTTTAACGTTAATATGAAACAAGTTTCATATAATTTCTGCAATGCATTTAAGTTTTCAGGTCATTTATTGTTTAAGTTTCGTATTTAATAATTAATTTTATAAGAAGAGAATTTTATGATTGAATGACGGAAATTTTCGAAATTTAGGTACCTAGGTAGCTATCAATTGAAAATTGTCAATTTGCTGCAATTCCTCAAGTTAAAAAAAGTGAACATTGCACATATATATTATTGTAACAATGCAACAGGTAGTGAATTATGAAATGGAAAATAAATCATATATTCCACGTTGCCATGACATTGTAACAGCATTCGTAACAGCACCATGACTTTGTAAACGTCAAAGTCAAGAAAACCGAAAACAGAAATTGACGAAAATGTCATTAGAAGTGTACCCAAAAATACGGAAAAGAGTGAGAACAGTGTCTGGAGACTGTTTATGTCATTTTGCGCCGGAAAAAGTTACACATTTAATCGAGAGTATCAATATTTCAGATTTAAAGTATTTTGCATTTTGTATTTTGATTTTGATTTCTTATGCAAAACACTTAATTGTATTTTACTATAATTATGACAAGCTGATCAAAGATGGATCAATGAGTAATTTTATGCCAACAAAAATTATTAAATAAAGGTTTAATGCTAAAGACCTACTCGTTAGTATCCCTTAGATTCTAGGGTACCTGGATATCATTTATACTAACAGGGATATGTTGACTTTTTTATTTGTGAAATTGACATGGACCAATTTAGTCTCATTCAATTTGATTCGCCATTGCTTAGTCCAGTTGTTAATTTTATTAATTGAGGTTTGCAGATTTAGTGCTGCTTCTTCGTGATCTTTGCATACAGCCAATATGGCAGTGTCGTCTGCAAACGTGGCGATCGTATTATGGTATAATACAGGTGTATCGCTGGTGTATAATAGGTAGAGAACTGGCTCTAACACACTGCCCTATGGCACACCTGCCCTTATTTCTTTTAGTTCAGAGTAAGCATCTTCCTGCTTAATTCTAAATACTCTATCTGACATGCATGATTCTAGTAATTGTATATATGGTCTGGGCAGAAGTGTTCTAAACTTGTATTTAAGTCCCTCGTACCACACTTTGTCAAAACCTTGCTATACATCAAGAAATATAGTAGAGCAAAACTTTCTTTCTTCCAATGATGTTTCAATTACGTCTGTTGTTCTATGGACTTGATCTACAGTTGAACGAGATTTTCTGAAACCGAACTGATGTTCTAGTATTATGGTTTTGCCTTTGATAATTGGTTTTGTTCTTTTAAGAAGTGTTTTTTCGAACAGTTTTGAGATTACAGGTAATAATGAGATTGGTCTGTAAAAAGAAACTTCATTTGGTGGGTTTTCCAGGTTTATCAATCGTTATCACTTTTGCTATTTTCCATCTTAGGTACATATTTAAATCTTAAAGATGCATTAATATGATATGTTAGTTTACAATTGCTTTACGAGGTAGTTGTTTGAGAATTTCGCCAGTAATGTAGTCAAATCCTGGAGCTTTCTTAGAGTTAATTTTTTTTTTTAATTTCCATTACATTTTCTATAGGGGATCTGAGGGAAATGTAATCTAGTAACAAATGTAATCTAGTTACCGGGTTGATGATGATTTATTAATAATAATGAATATAAAGTACACTTACGCCGATAAAACAGATATGTTGCTGGTTTTAGGATTTTAGGAGCCGTAATAACGAGGAAGAAATTTTGGAAATTATAGCAATTGCTTATCCATACCATATCCAATAGTGCAAGTGCTTTTACCAGCTAATTATGACCTACGATTTGCGTTTTGCCGATTTATTCAGGAAAAAAGAGCTGAACATATACTTTTTAACCAGAAAATTCTGTTCACTGATGATTTGTTTCCAAACGAGTGTAGCGCAGTCACTCATATTTTATTTTTTTGTGCCGAAACTGTAATAGATATCAAAAACTATAAATATACAAAAAAACTTAATAATGAATGCCTGCGTCCGATTTGATTTTTTTTAAATTTATTTACTTTTGTCATTAAAAAATATCAATGTATTAATGTTGGGCCTCACTTGTTTTATACACAACCGGTCTACTGATAATAACAATATTATGTCAAAATATGAGTTACACCCGTATAAAGTGTCATACCAAACAACATCCAAATCAATGTAAACGTTCTCTTTTTATAAGCAAATTTTGTTTTTTTAAATTAACTTTAAGGCTGAATTCTGGCCAAACCAAACGCATTTGTATATAGATAAGTTTTGTTAAATCGTTTTTTTTTTATCCCAGTAATCTGTGGTTAAGCCATTTCCACGTAATTTAGAGAGACACCCTGTATATACATATTTTCAATTCTTTATCTCAGCCGTATATATTATATGTTTTTGTAATTTGTTCTCTGTTTTAGTAGAGAACCGGGCATTCGGCCAGGGTCAATAAAAACACAATATTTGTTACTTTTAAGAACATATATCTAGATTATATGTCTAGATAATAATTTTTCTTTATTTTTGTGTTATTTTGTCATTCCTAGATACATCTATTAAAAAGGAATAAATATTACTGAGACCGTCGGTATCAGATTTAAAATTCATGCAATTTTTGATGTCTTTTTCAATATGATACATCTCTAGAAAAAGTCTCCCTTTTTGAGAGTTGCAATAATCTACCACAGTAGTGATTTTGAAATCAGGTCTATGGTCAAAATTATTGGAGTGTATAGCTAGAGAATATGATTTTTTGTTGAGCTTACAATTGCTTTTATGTTGGGTTAATCTAGATTTTAACCATTGGGTGGATTGGCCGTAATACGTAAGATTACAATCACTGCATGGAATTTTGTATACAATATTTGATTGTAGTTCTTGTTTACATTTATCTTTTAATTTTATGAAAAATTTATTATATATTGTGTTCACGTTATAGACCAAATTTTAATGTTATCAGTACTAAGTGTAGAAATTAGGCGTGGTGAAAGGTTCTCGATATAAGGAAGATTTTTGTAAATCATTTCTGGTTGATTGATTGTTGATAGAATATTTTTATTGATCATTATATCGGTTCTTTGGTGGTACATTATTTTATTTACAAGTCGTTTTGGGAAACTGTTCTGGATCATTATTTTTGACAATAATTTTAGGTTTTTTGTTAGGAAAGATGGACGAAAAATTTTGCTTATCCTGTTTTTAAGCGCTAAAATTACATTTACTTTAACATTGAGTGGTGCATGGGATGTGTAATTGATATATCTACCCGAGTTTGTGGGTTTTTTATACCAGTCAAGGATTATACTATTATCTGGTTGTCTTATTATAAGGGTGTCTAAGAAAGGTATTTTGTTATTTTGTTCTTTTTCTATTGTAAATTTTGTGTTTGTATTCCACTTATTGAAAAATTCAACTATATTTTGCACCATACATGATGGGATTGCCATTATTAGATCGTCTACATATTTTTTAATGAAAAAGGTTTATAAGGTAATGTTATAATTATATCATCTATAAGGTAATCCATTGTTATCGTGGCCAAAATAGGACTAAGAGGGGAGCCCATGGGAGTGCCGAAAATTTCTTCGTACGTCACTTCTTCATAAGTGAAATAGCTATATTTGCATATGAGCGTTATTAATTCAATGAACATGTCTTTATCAATATCTGTGTGTGGTGTTATCCTTTCAAAGTTGTCACGTATTATCTCTGTTACAATGTCCATTGGCATTATAGTAAAAAGAGAGATAACATCTAATGAGATAATCACATGATCTTTAGGTAGTTTCAGATTATTAAATTCAGCAGCAAAACTGAAAGTGTCGATTACATTATAATTTGTTCTGTTAAAAAATGCTACATGTAAAATCTTGGCTCGGAAATTTGAAAGTTTATATGTCGGTGCACTAATGGACGAAATAATAGGTCGTAATAGTATATATTTTTTATGGATTTTTGGAAGTCCGTAATATTTTGGTGGAATGCTATTATACGTCATGAAATGTTTTCCTATATTTTCATTTATAATTTTTTTGTTAATTAGTGTTTTTTTTTGCTTTGTTGATCTTTGTTTGTGCGGTTAGTGTTAGGTCTTTTTTTAAAGTTTTGTAAGTTGTTTTATCATCCAGTAGTTTATACGACTTACTTCTGTATTGATCAAATATTAAAATGACAGTGACGGATCCTTTGTCTGCTTTTGTCAGCATAATATTGGGATGGTTTTAAAAAAATAGACTTGTTTCCCTCTGTGATTCTGAAAATACTATGTTGGATGGTGTAAGGACTGTATTTGATAAGATGTTCGTAACTTTTGCTCTGAGTAAGTTTTGTTTGTCAGCGGGGACATGTTCTAGGATAGATTCAATGTCAGCTAACATGTGACCAATGTATATTTTGATTTTGGGCACTTCACAACAATATTGTGGACCTAATGAAACTAAAGTGTGGACATTAGGTGGTATCTTAACGTTAGTACAGTTAAAAAGCCATTTCTCGTTTCTAACATTTCTCCTACGATGCAGAAGATCTGGAATCCTACCAAGACCAAGCTTTTGTCATTAAAAAACATGAATATATTAATGTTGGGCCACCCTTGTTATGTACACAACCGGTCTACTGATAATAACAATATTATGTCTAAATATGATTTATACCCGTATAGAGTGTCATATCAAACAACATCTAAATCAATGTAAACGTTCTCTTGTACTAAGCAAATTTTCTTTTTTTTTTCAAATTACCTTTGAAGCTGAATACTGGCTAAACCAAGCGCATTTGTATACCGCGCGTTTTTTTAATTTCTGAACATAGGCCTATGTTCAGTTTTAAAACGACAGTATCAATTGCAACCAGTTATGCAACCAACATTACACGCGCTTGCAACTCGATCATTTGAAATGTCAAAACTGTTGACAGAAAATGTATTCAACGCAAGAATTATCCTGAGACACCAATCCCATCATTCCTGTTCAAATAGGAATCATCAACTGTTAGTCCTGAAATAGTAACTCATTTGTAAAAGTGCCCTATTTCTTTCTTGCGTTGAATAAATTTTCTATCAATAGTTTTGACATTTCAAAAGAACAAGTAACACGTGCATGAAATTTTGGTTGCATAACAATTGCATGCAACCAAAATTACATGCACTTGTACCTTGATCATTTGAAATGTCAAAACTATTGACAGAAAATGTATTCAACGCAAGAAAGAAATAGGGCACTTTTACAAATGAGTTACTATTTCGGGATTAACAGTTGATGATTCCTATTTGAACAGGAATGATGGGATTGGTGTCTCAGGAAAATTCTTGCGTATAATACATATTCTGTCAACAGTTTTGACAATTCAAATGATCGAGTTGCTGGCGCATGTAATGTTGGTTGCATAACTGGTTGCAATTGATACTGTCGTTTTAAAACTGAACATGGCCTATGTTCAGAGATAAAAAAAACGCGCGGTATAGATAAGTTTTGTTATATCGTCTTTTTTTGATCTCAGTAATTTGTGGTTAAGCCATGTTTACGTAATTTAGAGACACCCTGCACATGTTGTTTTGTTTAAAATTAATAAATATGCATTTCTGTAAGAATTGATTTTTCTTCTATATTAGGAATTGAGTTTTGATTATTGATTTTATTCTGTTCTTCCCTTATGTGTGTCATCTTATATTAAGTTCATTTTTTTATATATCTATTTAATTTTCAATATATTATGTACTTTTCTATCTATTTAATTAGATTAAATAACCTACAAAAAATTATACCCTGCAAATTTAAAATAAATATTCAATAGTAAAAATTATGTTATATATGATAAATATTAATATTATATCTATGATCCTTTCCAACATTTACAAAGTATGCGTTTATTTCTTACATTTCTTTTCGCGACACCTGTAATTTCTTTGTATCAACAGTTAAATGGTTTGCACTCAGTTTATTTCATTTATTCAATGAGTATTGTTTAACCATTTTGATTTGTGTTTCTGCAAGTTCCTTTACTACAAGAATATGTTAATTTCGTTTGCTATTTATTGATACCCGCCTATTCATACACATGGAGAATTCGTGTGCTTTTATTAGTAGATATCAGTTATTTTGTATCGTATATCGTTCGCTCTTAATAGTAGATATCTATTATTTTGTATTGTGTCTTATCTTGTATCGTATCGTGTCTGCTAATTCGCGTGCTGATATCACGTTTTAAGGAATCAAGTTTTACTGCGATTCTTATCAGTTATGAGATTAGCGCATTGCGTAAAGTCTCGGACTCGTAATATAGAAACACAGGCAATACTCGGGATCGAATTCAGGCGACCATATATATTTTTTAATTAAATTAATTAATTAATAATACAAATAATTCAAGACTCATGCATAATTGTAAACCTTATGGGAAAATGACCCAGAACTGTCTTAGCCTAACTACTGACTGACCCTATTGGTGGAGTCCTGCCTTCATAATACTGTCGTTGGTGGACATCTTAACAATTTTTTATCATGCTAATTATACATATGAGCAGATGAGTACAACTTTTACCATCATTGATAACGTTTATAGTGTGCCAAAATCTTGAATTTCAATTTATGATGACTATTAGTTAGTTGTTTCTCTTCTTCTTCCTTTCAATCTACTACAATTTTGTTGCAACAAAATTCAAGGATTAGTTTTCTTGGCTAATATCAACAGAGACTGTATGTATTCGATGGAACACAGAAACTGTACACTCAAAAGAACTTCCACATTCAAGTGTCACCCCTTTAAAAGGGAACCCCATAAATGTAAAATTTCAATATGTATTAGAGCGCTCTTTGGCAATGGTAATTAGCCATAACAACTGAAGTAGGCCGTTGTTAAGTAAACGAATAATTACATTTATTAAAGTTTAATGAAAAATTGATCGAGGAAAATTATCACCAGAAAATGTATCGCATGGCAATATGGCAATGGGTAGATAGAAAACTATACACTCGCCAAATTTATTATGATGCGAAAAATAAAGGAAAGTTAAAATTTTTGCTTCCTCAGAATGTCATTGTTCAGAAATCCCGAATGGTTAGATTTTAGCAGAATCGAGCAATTTCTAGCCATTCAAAAGGTAAATATAGCTATGATGGTATTCAAACTCCGATCGAAAGAAGATGAAATGTTATGTGCAGAAAATTGATCAGACAAGATGTAACATAATGTACCTACAATAATGTATCTGTGTTATATATCTAGGAGTGGATCTCGGAATCGACTGAACAACACAACTGCCATGTGTATACTGTCTTTATTAAACTTCTATGCGTGGTCGTTGCGGTAGATTAGACAACCTTCTTTACCTCTAATGCACATACATTACATACACTACATCATTACATCTATATTACATACATCTATTACATCTCCCTTATTACGTTACAAAGTCATACAGTCTTTTTGGTTTTCTGGTTACTCTTTTGCAGTTCACTCTTTTTACAATGTTATCATCTATAATGTTATCATTTACAATACAATCATCTGTAATGTTGTCATTTACAATATTATCATTTGTAATGTTGTTATTTACAATATTATCATCTGCAATGTTATCATTTACAATATTATTATTATATACAAAATTTGAACGTTGTATCACTTCGTTTGAACCTTTGAAGTTTTTAATGTAAACACTATTTCTTATTATACATCTTCCATCCTCTTTTTCTATTTCGTAAGTTCTTTCTCTTATTTTATTCTTAATTTTTCCTAGTTTCCAAGTGCTTATAGGCTTTTCTTGGAACCAAACTTGCATTCCATTTCTAAGTTCAACGTTTGAACGTACACCTGATTTGTCATAATAAATTTTTGATTTGATTTGTCTTGTGTAAATTTTTTTAGGCTCTCTTCTATTCGAGTTTGAATATTTATTACATACGTAACATCTATTAATTACATTTTCTATATGTGTTATCATATTAGGCCAATATACTGCAAATTTTGCTCTCGATATGCATTTATTTATACCTAAATGACCTGTGTGTATGTTTTCAAGGACTTTGTTTCTCCATGATTTTGGTATAATGACCCTTTGATTCATATATATTAAGTTATTGCTTCCCATTGTTATTTCTGACTTTAATTTGTAAAATGGTTTCAAATTTACTGTCATTTTATTTATGCGCTTTGGCCATCCATCCTTAATAAAGGTTTTTATCATTTTTAATTTTTCATCATCTTCAGTTGCTTTTATCAATTGTTTTAACCTGTCCTCTTTAATTGTTAATTTTTTTTCGATTAGGCATACTTGAGCGTTTAATTCTAAATTATCTTCGAATACTTTATTTACTGTTGCTCGTGATAATGTTATTGTTAATGTTATTTTATATTTTTGTAATGTCAAAAGCATCCTTAAGTAATCTAGCTTGGCATGAGTTTAATGATTTTTTGAATATGGAAATTAATGGTTTGTGATCGGTTTCAACTGTAAACTCTCTTCCATAAACATATTGATAGAACTTTTGTACGCCAAAACATATTGCTAATAGTTCCTTCTCTTTTTGAGCATATCTTTGCTGAGTTTCTGTCATAGCTCTAGAAGCATATGCACATGGTTTTTCATTTTGCAAAAGTGCTGCTCCTAAGCCTGAGCTAGATGCATCAACTGATATTGTTATTTGCTCTCTTGGATTAAAATACTTTAAAATTGGTTCTTGTGAAATTATCTTTTTTAATTCGTTAAATGCTTTTTCTTGAGGGTGTTCCCATGAAAATATATTGTAATCTTTAATTAAATCCCTTAATGGTTGAGTAATTTCTGATAAGTTTGGAATAAATTTTCCTACATTAGTTGTGAAACCTAGGAATCTTTGGACATCTTTTTTATTAATTGGTTTGGGCATTCCTACGATGGCTTCAATTTTATCTTCATCCATTAATATACCTTTATTTGAATACTTATGTCCTAAATACTTAATCTAGACCAAATTTACATTTGTTTCTATTAAATTTTACATTTTTTTCTCTAGCTATCTTAAATACTTCTTCCAATATTTTGTCATGTTCTTCTTTAGTCTCGGCATGAATTAAAATATCATCGACATAAATTACTACACCTTTTATATGAAAAATTTCTTGAAAAGTTTCTTGGAATACTTCACTAGCAGTTTTTATACCAAATGGTAGTCTATTGAATTTGTATCTACCATGAGGGGTTGCAAAAGTGCATAACTTACTAGATTTTTCATCTAATGGAATGTTCCAAAATCCACTGGCTGCATCTAATATTGTGAATATTTTTGAACCATTCAAATTTCTTGTTATTTCTTCCATGTTTGGTATTTTGTATTTTCTATCTATTATAACTTCATTTAAATCTCTTGGATCTAAGCAGATTCGTAGAGAACCATCTTCTTTTCTAACTAGTACATATGAATTTATCCATTCTGAGCTGCCTTAAACTTTTTCTATTATTTTTAATGTTTCTAAATTTTCTAAACATTTTTTTAAACTGATCTTGTATAGCAAAAGGTACATTTCTTATAGGATTTACTACTGGTTTTGCATGTTTTTGTATTTCAATGTGATATGGCTTACTTGTTTTACCTATACCTTCAAATACATCTTTATATCTATTGGTTAATTCTTCATAATTTTTAATTTGGTTTTTATTTACTGTATTAATGAATTTAATATCCTCATCATTTTTTATGTTTACTATTCCTAAATGAATACATGTTTTTAAACCTAAGATTGACCCATTATTACTTTTGTCTAGAAAGAATTCAGTTTTCTTGAAACAATTTTCATTATAGATAACATTTTCCCAATATAGGAATCTTATCTCCAGTAAATGTGACTAAGTTTTCCTTAATGTTCTCAATATTGTTTAAATTAAATTTACACGCTTTTAATTCAAGGTAGGAAATTATATTGACACTTGCTCCCGTATCTATTTTAAATTTAGCCTTTACATCTGCATCTTCACCTATACTCAACTCTATAATTCAATGATTAAAATTATTGAGGTTTTTGTTTCCATTATTAATTGTGTCTATACTCAAGTCATCATTACAGTTATCCGATTGATTCACTTGGTTAACAGATTTATTCCTACATTTATTTGCAAAGTGATTGTCCTTTTTACATTTTAAACATGTTTTACCGTATGCTGGATATTTATTTATCGGATGTGATTTACCATATCTTGAACAGTCTTTAATTTCTCTTTGTACCTGATTGTAATTTCTATTTTCGTTCGATCTTGAAGAATCTTCTCGGAATTTTTGTTTTGTTTTCTTCTGATTTCTTACTTGATCCACTTCTTTGTAATTTCTTGTCTTGTCTCCACTCGTTGATTGTTTCATATCCTGAAGCTGCTGTCTGGATGTTTCGGTTAACACACATGTCTCGATTGCTTTTTCCAGGGTGTACTCTTGATGTTGCAGAAGTTGCTCTCGAACCTTCTCATCTTTTATCCCAATGATTAGCATCGTTTTAATTAATTCCGTTTTAAAATTTTCAGGGAATTCGCACTGTTTTGCTTGGTTTTTTAATGACGTGACATACTGTTCTGTGCTTTCCTCATTTTGGCGGGACGTGAAAAATTTATATCTCTCACAGGTTAGGTTCTGTTTTGGAATGAAATAGTCATTAAATTTCTTCTTTAGTACAGTAATTTTGTCCTTATCGTCGTCACTAAATGTGAAGCTATTGTAGATTGCAATGGCTTCTTCGCCCATTAAATGCAGTAAATGTGCACATTGCGTTTTTTCTGGTTTTGAGTATAATTCTACAGCGGCGGAGTATATTTCATACCTATGCTTACATTGTCTCCAATTCTCACTGAGATTGCCGTTTAATTTAATTGGTTGGATTCCTCTGCTTTCCATTTTCACGTCTTCCTTTTATTTCTCCTTTTAATGTTCGTTAAGCTGCGCCATGTTATATATCTAGGAATGGATATAGGAATCGACTGAACCACACAACTGCCCTGTGTATTCTATCTTTATTAAACTTCTATGCGTGGTCGTTGCGGTAGGTTAGACAACCTTCTTTACCTCTAAGGCCATACATTACATACATTACATCATTACATCTATATTACATACATCTATTACAATCTGTCTAATTAATAAATGCATAGAACATAAAATTAAATATTGCCACATTACTTAAAGTGTCTCTCGCATTAGTTCGATGGCATGCAGTCTAATTTCATTATTAATGTAAATGTGTACGTTGTAAATTACTAAACAGAGAACAACTTAATATTTGTTTTGAGACACATTTGTAGAATTGCTTCTTGTCTGCCTTGTCACCCTATTGCACAGTTGGAAAGTAAAAGTTTCATACAGAACGTGAATTTTAAACGTTTAAGTTGTGATATAATAAATCAAATATAAATGCTTTTCAGTCAAAAGCCCAAAAATTTAAAAACAATCCAAAATCATCAACACGTTGGATATACTTAAATATTTAAAACAAATTTGTGAGTGCTCCGGAAGAGCATAATATAAAGAAAAATTGCAACAACACAAAAGATTATAATTTAAGTTTAATTAAATACAACATCAGCAGCTATAGTTTTATTTTTGTATAAAAATGCAAGTCGAAAATTTTTGTAAAACCATCAACCCTCTATTCATCATTTGCAAACTCACAGGCCTTTCTGACTACAGTTTAACTATAGTGAATGGCAAAAGTATGTACATCAAGCGAAAATGTACAATTTTGACTAACACCATCATACGATTTATAGTATGCATCATCATCTATTGTGGTTTGACTATGGACGTTAATAATTATACCATCATCAAGAAAATGCTGGTGTTATTCCAACAAATTATAAACATAATTCTGCTCATAAATAATTACTTCATATCACAAAAACGCAAAATCTTTGCAACACTCACAGATGTGGCGGAAACACTTTCGCAGCTGGAAGATGTTCGTGACGATACTTTGTTGTTTAAAGTAGACTACAGGAAGACAAAACAGGCTATTATTGCTTACTGCATTGTATTCGCTGCTCTCAATGTTGCGGTTCTAGTAAACCAAATAAATACAATATCTACAGTAGAATCTACTGCAAAAATAGATATTAGGGGTTACTTATTCTTCTATTTCGTCCATATTACAAGCAAAAACTTTGAAGTGTTGCTCTTGTTTGTAAGCCATGCAATTGGTGAAAGATTCAACTGCATTAACGAGTTTCTTCAAAACACAAACCTGAAAATGACTAACTGTAGCATGGAAATTGTACGTGATTCTTACATAAAACTTCTGGTAATGAAGAAGAGAGTGGACGAAGCGGCTTCAATTACGGCTTTGATGAAGATTGTGCAGACTTTCGTATACATGCTAAGCCACGTATTTGCGCTAATGACTGATCCCATTGCTGACGTTTTGCTTTGCATCTTATTTATAATAGTGACCTTCGTGGACATCTTAACACTTTTTTATCGTGCCGATTATACATGTAAGCAGGTGAGTACGACTTTTGCCATCATTGTTAAAGTTTATAGTGTGCAAAAAACTTGAATTTCTATTTATGATGACTATTAGTTTATTGCTTCGTTTCTTATTCCTCTTAATGTTGTGCAACTTTGTTGCAACCAAATTCTAGGATTAGTTTTCTTAACAGATATAAACAAAGACTTTAGGTATTCGATGGAATATATAATCGGTATACTAATTTAGACTTACGTATCCAATTGTCGTCCCTTCAGAGAGGAACCCCATAAAGGTAAAATTTCAATATATATTGGAGCGCTTTTTCGACGATAATTGAGGGGGTGAGACGTCAAGGGGCTCAAGCCTTGAAATATGTGTTCTGAGATATTTAAGTTCAATGTAAAGAATTTTTCACTACATGATGTCCAGTTCGCTATGGAGAAACTCTGGGTTTTTATGTGGGTACTGAGTTTACCTGCAAGAAACATGGTGATGAAGACGTACAACAAATATGTGGAGCAGTATTCGTCCTTCGGCATCTTGCGCAGTATTTGCCACAGTATGCTTTAAAAACTGCATATTTTGCACTCTGTCATAGCCGTCAGGTATGTGGTATCCTGGCATGGGGACATTCCACCACTTTGCACCAATTTTGGTCTTTGGAGACGAGACATCAGGATATTATCTGCTCAGAGTTACAGAGATGATTGCAAGGAGAAGTTCCCTAAACTAATAATCCTTATGCTACCTTAGATAAAAATGTTTTATCATGGAGTGTATATGTTTGTCAAAAAAATGCGAATTAGTTCATGCTTCATCAAAATATTCGCAATTGCCTTACCAGAGCTGGGGCAAATATATATCCAGATTACCTGCAACTTTCTAAGTCTCAAACCGGTGCAGACAATTATGGCCCTAAGCTGAACAATATGATCCCTGAGTCTGTAAGAATACTACCCGAGAAGCTTTTGAAAATTGAAAAAGTCTTTGTTCCTTGTGATGCCCGCAGGCCATGTGGGTTAGCCGCGGGATTACTTATCACAAGCAAAAGTTACATTCCTAATGAGCAAACACTGGCCGAGCTGTAATGACATGTGTTTGTTCATATGGTCGGCTATTTGTGGGGTTCGACGTAAGCCAGAGAGTTGCACACTGATACATTTATGAACTAAACTTTAAATCTCACTTACCTTTTAAACCCTGATGTCCCATTCCACTGTTCATCTCGAAGGCACTGCTGAAAACGAGTTAAGCGGGAAAATGACGAGACTCATAAAAACGTTTAACACTTATATTAATTTAAGATTTAACATACAAGAATGACCGCGAGTAAATTGAGCAACATAATGAACATAATGAGGGCGGAGTATAAGCGCGGATTATGAACGCGAGAAAATGAGAGCCGACAAAATGAGATCGAGTAATGAGGGCGCCGAATATTGAGAGCGAGTGAGCATTGACTCGCCTTTATATAATGTTTCCGAAGAACAAAAGAGTGCCAAAGGTCCAAACCCGGGTTCGACCACGTTGTGACTTACACATCCGTATATTTAGAGTAACAATGTTTATTTAGATTATTTTAGGCTCTAATTCACTTGCTCCTGCTCAATAGGATATATACTATTAACGCTTATACACCTGTGCTTACTTGATATAATGTTGTACTTAAAAGGTCGTCTAATACGCCTTTAATTACCTAGTTTAAACACTACGAGCTGTAAACAGCTTACCTATTCGCAGCATTTGTGCGATTTTAATACAATATACTTATTTATTTAACAGGTTTTCTACCTGTTACCTTCATGCGATTACAAACTAACTAACACTAATGAATTGCCTGTATTTAAATTATCATCTCTTGTTATTTATACGTTTGGATGTCATTCCACAATAAAGTTATTAACAGTTAAATATTAATTAAAACACTTGTAGGGTTTTACCATAGGCAACCTAATTTACCCTTGTATACTATAACTATTTATAATTAAGGGATTAAACGTAACATGCAATGTGTGGGGCTGCGTCAGTGAGTTTACCTCACATCCTCACCTGAAAAACAACATTCAAGACATCTATTCAAGACCTTGAAAATCTGTGACAATGCACTGCAGAATGTGGCAACATCACTTCACAAATCCTCTAGAACACGTTTGAAAACATGAAACGAATACATGTTTAATTATGGAACTATGTTTCTGCACTCTCCGGTGTAGGGTAATAAAACCTTTTTTGTTTTAATGAACTAGTTTCGGCTTGTGAGCTGTCATCAGCATTCATCTCTATTTAATTAAAAATTACAATTTAGTAATAGTTTTGGTTTATTACTTACAATTCTAATACTTCAGGTCTTCGCTTCTCGTGTTTTGTGGGAGATTGTTGTATTCGTTTATTGTTTCGTTGGTTAGGCTCATCTGTTTTTTTTTCTTTTTTGTTTGCATGTTCTTACTTTTTTGTGTGATCTTGTGTTGTGTGTGTGTATATTATTTCCAGTAACTAGTTGTATATTTGTTTTTATAAGTTTGTTTTTAATTTTGTGTAGCAGTATTAAGTTAGCAGTATTAACAGAACAAAGAAGAACGAGCAAAATAATAGACACAAAAGTAAAGAGAAGCTACGAAATAGGAAGTGACCACTACCTAGTGGTGACCACACTCAAGGAAAACAACACTCAACACAGTGACCGAAAAATTCAGCGACCACTATAGCAGTAAACTATAAGAAGATACGAGCATACAAACTAAGAGATGAGGAAACAGCAATACAATACAAAGAGAAATTAGAAGCCAAGTTAGAAGTAGCCAACGACAGCGAAGCAGTAGAGGAAATGTGGAATAACATAAAAAGAAATATGCTTCAGGCAGCACAAGAGACATGCGGGCTGAAGAAAAGTACAAACAAGAAACAACAGACAGCGTGGGGGTCAGAGGACGAACGAGATAAAATAGTAGAAAAGAAAAAACCATGCCAAAGATACCTAAATGTCAAAAACAGTAATAACTACGAAAGGTACAAGGAAAAAAGGGAAATTGTAAAAGACGAGGCTAGAATAGCAAAGACCAGCGAATGGGAAAAGTTCGGTGAGACAATGGAGAAAAACGCAAAGGAAAATCAAAAGCTATTTTATAAAACAATAAAAGGATGCAGGAAAGAAAAAAGACAAGAAACGAGACACATACAAGACAAACAAGGCAAAATTTTAAAGGAAAAGGAAGAAATAATCGAAAGATGGAAAGAGTATTTCGAAGAATTACTAACTATAAATAGCGGGAACGAACAGAAGACAAGAAACAGCGAAAAAAAAACATCACAGAAACAGTAATAGAGAGTATCAACGAACAAGAGCTTCTAGAAATAATAAGGGAACTAAAAATAGGAAAAGCACCAGGACAAGGTTAGGTTACAGCAGACATGATTAAACACATGGGACCCATAGGAAAAGATAAACTACTGAAGCTACTGAACCGAATATGAAAGACAAATATGATACCAAAAGTCTGGAAAACTGCGTTAATAGTACCGATATACAAGAAAGGTGACAAGACGAATTGCGCAAACTATAGAGGCCTAACACTAATAAGTATAGGGATGAAAATATTAGAAAAGACAATTAACAAGAGAGTAATAGCAAGAATAGAACAGACCCTTGAAGAACCGCAATGTGGTTTCAGGAAAGGGAGATCCACGCAAGACAACATCTTCACAATAAAACAAATCACAGTAAAAAGAATCGCAAATAATAAAAATATATATCTGGGATTCATAGACCTCGAAAAAGCGTTTGACGTGACACCAAGAAAGAAACTAAGGTTAAAACTAAAAGAGAGAGGAATAGAAAACAGGATAGTGGAAGTAATACAGAATATATATAACAACAACAGTAATGCAATAATATACAAGGGGCAAATTTCAAGAACTTTTAAAACAAATAGTTGACTAAGACAAGGAGGAGCTCTCAGCCCAACACTATTCAACCTATATATGGATGAAATAATGAAGAGCATGAAAACAGAAATAATAAAAGCAAACGTAGCATACAAAAACATGCAAATGGTTAAAATGTCAGAAGGAGCATACGCCGATGATGTGGTAGTGATAGCAAAAAGTGAGAGGAACCTCCTAAACAAATAAACACTAAACAAGAGAAATATAATATGAAAATGAACTACAGCAAAACAAAAGTACTGATAATAGGAAAACGGAAAGAACACATAAATATACAGATAGGACAGGACCAGATTGAACAAGTGGAGCAATTCAAATACCTTGTAGTAGAACTTACGGAAGACGAGAAAATGGAAGGAGACTTAAGCATCAGAATAAACAACACAATAAAAACGTACTATGCCCTGAATAATATACATACTAACAAGAAAGAGAAAAGCAGAAAGACAAAAATGAATATATACAAAACTATATACAGAACGATTTTGACATATGGGAGCGAGACGTGGAAACTAACAAAGAGAGATAAAAGTAGATTACAGGCAATAGAAATGAAATATCTGAGAAAAGTAAAACAAGTAACAAAAAAAGACAGGATACGAAATAACGACATCAGAGATGAATTGGATATAAAATCAATAGAAAAGTTTCTAGAAAAGAAGCAGCTCAACTGGCGGGGACATCTAATTAGGATGAAAAATACGAATCAAACAAAACAAATCTGGGAAGTAAGAACAGGAAAGAAACGAGGAAGAGGAACATTATTAGGAACATTGAAGGTCATTAATAACTTCTCTTGTGATTAGACCAAACTTCGTCTTCTCGTTTATCGTTCTCTCTGGTTATATGGGGTTTTAATAATTCCACATTTTCAACCACATATTCGCAATTATGATTTTAAAATATTATGATTTAATCCAACTTATTTTATTTATATGATTCTAAATGATTCTGCCCAATGATATATACGTTATGAGCTCATTTTATGATTTGAAACAAAAAAGTCATTATTTTTATCAATTATGTTGGTTTGAATATGACAGTGTATGTCGGAGGGTAACACTAAACGCCTTAACCAGTTATTATGGTTACGGTGAATGTAGCCATGTTAATTTGCGATCGCGGTGCATGGTATAATAAGTTTGTAACGGTACAATACCGGGGTATCATTATAAATTGTAAATAATTTATGAACGTAGTTTGGCTCGTAATCTAAGTGGCTGTACTTCACCTGTGTTTGATTCGTGGATTCGTTATAGTGACAAGATTGCTGGTTCGTTGTTCAAGTATTGTGTCTGTTACGGGGAAAATATCAAATTATACGCATACACAAATATCAGCATACAGTAATTTATACATTCGGTAATTCATATGGTTTTACATTTTAATTTAGAAAGTAAGGTTTGGTTCATTTGGTTATGGTAAAATAATATACTGTATATTTATGTGGTGACTAAGAGTTTATTTAATAAGTAATAACACACAAATTATTTAGAATGACGATTTATTCTCAATTAAAGTTTTGAAATGAGTAATGATTTTTACGTGGTTTCTGACTATTTCATTTGGTTATGGTAAAATAATACGCTTTACATTTATGTGGTGACTAAGAGTTTATTTAATAAGTAATAACACACAAATAATTAATAATGACGATTTATTTTTATTAAAGTTTTGAAATGTATTTAATGATTCTTACGTGACTTCTAACTATATTTCATAGTATTCTGACGTGAATTAACGTTGTGATTCAAATTCTACTGATTACTAGTACATGCGACATGTTGTTTACGGTTTATATTTTTTATTTACTTGATTTGATTTATTCTCAGATAAAGTTTTGCAATGCATTTACCAAGCAATAACACACAAATACTTATAACGTAAATCTATCGGTGATTTGTGCACGATTGTCAGTTGTGTCTTGCAAAAGTACATATATCTGATCTCATAGCGATTCTCGTACCCTAACCATTTCGTCTGACGTGTATGAAACATAAGCCTCTCGTTTGTTTTTGACTCTTTTTATTTTTATTATCTTTTCTTTTGTTTTGATTTGGTCTCAGATGCATCTAATTATGAGGTAAATTACGATCGGTGATTTGTGCACGATGGTCAGTTTTGTCTGGCAATAGTACGTCTATCTGATTTCATAGCGAGTCTCATACCCTAACCCTTTCGTCTGACGTGTATGCAACATAAGTCCCTCGTTTGTTTTTGATTCTTTTTATTTTTGTTATATTTTCTTTTGTTTTTAATATTTTTATTTATTTTTAGTTTGTTTTCACTTCGTTTTTGTGACAATTGGATTCACCTAGCGGAGGTGATTCTGCATGATTTTGACTTTGATTCATTCACTGATTTATATCTCTTCTATACGCATGCTCATGCATGAATTCCCTTGATTCGCATTCATTCTTCCTTGCCGTTATGTTTCGTATTTATTAACTTTGTTTCTCACCCGATCATGACTTATAACTTTGATTAATTCAATGATTTATCTCTAATATCCGCATGCTCATGCTTCAGAACTATATTGACTCGCATTCATTCATTTCTCACACGCTCAAGACTTCAAACATGCAAATACTGACCACATGCATTATCGATGCTGAGGGCTGTTTTATTTCACCGTCATGCAATTACGACTTATTGGTTCGATCACTCACTCGGCTGATTGATTAGTGATATTAACCACGCAACGTTAAATACAAGTATTTAGTGGTTTGGTATGACATGATGATATTTGCTGATTTTTGTAATAATTATTGACCTTCACGGATGCCGATTTTTAGTTCCCGTTGCGACCGACACCTGGGAAATCCTTTGAGTATATATTTGTTCAAATACCTTCCTGAACTAAGCTCTTTCCCGAATCCCTTGCTAATGAAATATAAATAATAATTAAAACACATGATAATCGAGTATGTTATAACGTAGGCAGGATTTAAAAACTTCGCACGTTGGTTTGAAGTTTCGTGGCAATGAAAGCGGTTGGTAAAATAGTTCCGTTATGGTAACCAGATTACAAGGATAAGATTGACATGTAGTTGAAGGAGCTTCTAGTGCGCACATCTGTTTCAAAATGCATCACGAAACCTACATATCGCTCTTAATATATTGACATATATCTGCGCCAATTTAGACGCAAACACATGCCAGGTGGATAATTAGGAACGGTAATTGGTGGTGATTTGTTTGGGGTTTTAAGACTTATCATACGTGACAATATTACGTAGAGAACCATGCACGTTGTTGTGTGAGATTGGTTAATGTGTTCGATCCGAACACATCACAGACTAAGATTGATATGCATTTTATGATGCTTCTAGTGCGCAGAGCTATTTCAAAATGCGTCGCGAAACCCACATATCGCTCTTATTACGAAGAGACCCACACACGTTGTGGTGTGAGATTGGTTAATGTGTTCGATCCGAACACACCACAGATTAAAATTGATATGCAGTTGAGGATGCTTCTAGCGCGCACATCTGTTTCAATATGCGTCGCGAAACCCACATATCGCTCTTAACGTATTTACACACCTTTGCGCCAATTTAAGCGTTTTGTTCTTTCGTAATTTTGTCACAGGATATTTTCAGCGGATTGCCGAATTAATTTACTTGACACACGTAATGAGTTGTCTGCTAAATATTGCGCAGTGCCCTTCGAAATTGGCGGTTTGATTCACGTTACTCGATTATCAATTGCGTCAGTACTCACTTAATAACCATTCCTATCTCTCGCCGACTGGACGCCGTACGTGGTGGCACGTGCCATTGGTGCCGTTTTAATTACTCCGCGGTCTTCCCGAAAATATCTAACTGGATCAATACTGCCCTAATTGAATTATCAATTTCCCTGATTGTTTATACTAACCGTCCCCCGTTTACACTTTCGCGATTTCTCTCGTGCCCTCGGCCGTCGAGAATCAAGTGATCTCCCCCCTGCTTTCGCGTATTCTTATATGTTTACCTCCACATTCTCCCCGCGCCCCAGGGCCCATACACTGTCGTTCCCGACCTTCCACGGTGGGGTTCTTGCCCTGGCTAAGTGCCTTTTTGTTCGATGCCTGCGCAATAATTTCTCCCACATGTTCAAGCCATTCGAAATTGCTGGCTGATTTGTGTTTGCTACCGATACAAATCATGTCCCTTCGTGGTGTGAGTTATCCAGGCCAAATGTGCCCTGTTCCCAGAATTTTGGTAAGCGTGCATGTACCTTGCGTTGTTTATGGAACTTCAGTTTGTAAGGGATCGAAATGCACATATTTTGTATGAATTAATTTATGTATATATTATTACGAAAAATGACTGATATTAATTGAAACGGTTCGAAATAAAATTATAACAATTTCATACTCAGGTATAAACATTGAAAAACACACGTAAAAGCCAAGTATTGTGTTAGAATAGGAAGGGGGTGATCATTAGGGGGATTTTATAAGTAATTTGATTAAATATGAATACAATTTGAATAGATTGCAAACGAAATTACGAGAACTTTTATAATCACTTATTAAGACGCGTTCGATGCATGGTGACGCAATTTTATAAACAAAACAGAGGCGCCCAGGCCGATAACGAATCATAACAATTTAGTATTTTAGGTCAATAACCTTGCTATAGGGCCCATGTGAGATCACCGAAATTAGAAATAATGTTACGGGGAACCACACACAACATCGCTGAGTGGACAAAATTTTAATATAAATAGCATCGCTTTGCATACGAAAAAGTTAGTTGGTTCCAGATTAGCGTGGCGTCAGTCCGTTATTATCTTCGTTAATAGTATCCGCGAATATCATTACAAAGAGTATTATCCGATTTATTTTGAAAGTAACTGTGTTCAGGATGGTATTGATTATTTCGAAATTAAGTAGCAATAATCCCTACATTCCTACTAAAGTACCAAAAACGAAGACCCCGTGAAATATATATATATATATAAAATCGTTCCGGTTACACATACGTGGGATGTTCGAAAGCTTTATTAATTTCTGGCATACGCTATGAGCGGTGTCGTGGATGTTAATGAGGTAATCGTTCCGGTTACACATACGTGGGATGTTCGAAAGCTTTGTTAATTTATGGCATACGCTATGAGCGGTGTCGTGGATGTTAATGAGGCAATCGTTCCGGTTACACATACGTGGGAAGTTCGAAATCTTTATTAATTTCTGGCATACGCTATGAGCGGTGTCGTGGATGTTAATGAGGTAATCGTTCCGGTTACACATGCGTGGGTTGTTCAAAAGCTTTATTAATTTCTGGCATACGCTATGAGCGGTGTCGTGGATGTTAATGAGATAATATTTCCGGTGTCATGCGCATTCCGACAGGAGAATGCTACCATCTATAATTGTGTTTACCTTAGTAGACATGATTAACAATTCTCCTAACAAGTTGACAATTCTTCTAAACATATCAATTAAAATGTAGAATAGAAAGGATAATACTCTTCAGGGGATAAGTATAAATTGTTAAAATATAACCTAAATAATATCTCTTCGATAAAGTGGCAAAACGTTATTTAATTATGAATCATTAATCATATGGAATTGAATCAAATTAAGATTTAGTTTAAATCGGAAACATTACAAAATTTTAACTAAAAAAGGGTTATGTAAATGAAATCCATAAAATTATCAGAATTGCTTATTTAATGAGTTTCATTCTAAATTTCAAGATGAAATCTAAAAACGATAATGTTCTCCAGGGAATAATTATGAAATATTAAGATATAATTTACATAATAACTGGGCAATACTGTGGCAAATTATTGGTTGTTTATGTAATGAGTAAAAACATTATTTAATCTTAATGCAAATTCATTAATATCAGTCATACGAACAATTTACAGGACGTATTTAACAAAATTGTATCTATCAAAACCTTGTTAGTGAATCCTGAAGTAATAGATGAAAAATGACATTGGAAGGCACAAACAGTGACATATTTCATGAAGTGATGACATGCATTGAGCCGTTTTGCGGGCACGTAGAATTGAGCAATGTGTGAAAGTCATTGACGTTAAGTACATCTTTTATCCAAAACTAACTAACACTTTTTGAGTCAATAAAGAAAGTCATTAAATTCAAGTTGATTTATAATTATTGGTGCAAAATCCTTTAAAGTGAATAAATTACACTTAATCTATAATTCTTTGTCTTTATTTTATTAATATTATTGTTACTAACACCCGCATTACCTCTAAAAGAAGTTTGAGTCGTCACGATAATGATTTAATATCAAACATAACGTAAAGAAGTACTGCCATTATACGATCACACAAAATAAAAGTAAAATAAATAAATCACGAGCCAAAACAAATAGCATAAATTATAAGAATTTATGATTACAAGTAAAATATACCTAATTATTAAATATTGGGGAAACCGAAGTCGAACAAGTTAATGATTCTATAGTCCGTAATATTATACTTTTGGTTATTGGAACCCCCGGAATCGCTCACTGTCGGTCAGTGGCGCATCCCCTGTCTGGTCACGAGTAATTTATATTTCCATGAACTGTTGGTATTTTCGCCCGACTGGTAAACTTTTGTTACACTTAAGTTACTGGGTTTATGGTCCCCATTGTCTGAATTCTCCCGGACTGGTTCATGGGTCTGCAGCCCCCACGAGTCATGCCTGTTTACGTATTTTTAAGCCGGAATGCGATACTTATTTATTTATTAATACGAACGATTTCTCAGCAAATAACACCTGTCTCACCTACTCGTTGTTTAGCTAAATAGAACATGGTACGTCGTGGGTCCTTTCAAGCTGAACAACATGATCCCTGAGTCTGTAAAGATACTACCCGAGAAGCTTTTGAAAATTAAAATACAAGCCTATTTTCCAAGAGAGGCTTTTTATAGATTAAACGATTGTTTATCTGGCAAGTTTTCAGACCTAGATTAAAAGTATTTCGTGTGATTGTAGAACTCCCTTGTGATATTTTATGATTATATATTTATGTATTTTTTGAAACTCTTTGACATGTATAACATTTATTTCAATTCTGATACAATAAATAATTCTAATTCTTATTCTAAAGACTGCAAAAACTGTTGAATCGCTTATCCCCTCATTTTTTATGTATGTTTATGTCAGTAAGCCTTGATTCAATATACTCACTCGTAATTATTATTTCTTATGGTAATCCATACTAGGACACTTGTTGCGCGAAAGTCGTCCATCTGTGGAGGGGACAAATGTAAGTGCATTGATTTATTTGTAATGTGACTGGAAGTGTAATAGCTATTCCTGTCGAGTTTTATTCGTGTACTCTTCGGGTGTGCAAAATGGTGATCAAAAGCGTTTACGAATCTACAAATTTTCTACTGATTATTTGTAGAATCATGGGGTTTACAGCGTACAGCCTGTGCACAAGGAACGGGGAGAACAGATACGTAAAAACAAAATTGAATCGTGTATGCCAAACCGTGATTTTAGTCCTGGTGGTAATATTGGTTGCTGTTGGTAACTCCTATCAGATTGATGCAACTGATAGTATCTTCCACAAGATAATATATATCACACATAGATTGGGAAACTTAGTATTCACAATTTGTGTGTACTATGCTTACATCACGAACTTCAACAATATAGCTAAAGTAATCGTAGCTTTGGATGCCGTCGATGAATATATTGTACCTTGCCTGACAGAGCCGTTAAACTATAACAAATTAAAACGAGGATTAATATTCTACATATTGAGTTACGTATCTTTTGCATTGATTCTTTTGATACAGTACTCAATGGCTTTTACAATTACATGGGACAATATATCAATTGTCTTGGTGTACTATTTAACATATTATATCGGAATTGCATCCCACACTCTACTATACACATTAACCGCCGAGTTGGAATATAGGTTTCAAACTATTAACTTTGAATTGGCACGCATAGTCAAAACACGAAGTGATTACACTGAAATTAAACTGCATATCATATGGAAAACTTATAGAAAACTCATGGTTTTACAAAACGTGTCGAGAGAATTCGTGCAACTGCAGTTGACGACAAAGTTCTTAAACTCGTTTATATTGAATGTCACTGGATTGTTCTTTATGTTACTGCAACTAAAAGATAGAGATGCCAGAAGTCAGTACAACATCGGTTGGAATTTGTTCACAATGATTGAAATAATTTCTATTGCAAACACGGTGCAAAGCGTATTTGTAGAGGTAAGTGTTTTACAAATAATCAATGTGCGAGTATTGTTGAGCGAGGTGGGTCACACACATTAATTTATGAATTTTAAATGTACGCTTTGAATGGTGGCGTTTACGTTGTGATAGATATAAAATTTTAAATAATATTTAATTATTTGTCACAGATTAAGTAGAATTTCATCAAGTTTAGGTTTAGTTGCTCATTTTGATGTTATCTCATACTATTGATAAGTATAATATTTTAGCGGCTATTATATACTAATAACTATAGATCAGTAAATAATAAAAGCCTAATTTCAACGTAATTTTCTGTATTCATATGGAGTGCTAGGAAGATATAGAATATACAAACGAAGGCACACATACAAAATGTGTTTTATGTACAGGATGGCCCAATTTGGATGTTTCTATAGGGGATCTCGGTAACTAGAAGAGATATAGAAAATCGGATGGCGTATCCTCGATCTCTTTTCTCAAGACAAACTCAATGGTGAAAACAAAAATTGGCTATCGTCTTTTGTTTTCAAGTTATGGCCAAAAACTCATTATTTTCCATTTTCGATTTTTATCAATATTTCAGTTATTTGTCATTTTATTAAGGTATGAGATGCATGTTCTTCGGGCACCTTTCTACGGTGAATTGAAAGAGTGTTACAGAATTTTGATATCTTCGTTAATAACCAAGATACAATACAAAGTTGTGTTTTTTTAAATAGAAGTCGTAGTTGGCTTTGGTCTTAATGAATAGGTTATTTTTTTCTCTTTTTGATGTTGTATCACACGTGGATGTTATAATTGAATTTTTGTTGAAATCTACTTAAATTCTTTCAAAACGTCATATGTTCTTTTATTGGGCGTAGTAGGCTTGTTTTGCTTAAATTGTTTGATTGTTAAGCTAACACATTCGACGTGATCTTCATATTTCGATGTGTTTAACAATGTCGTACGAAAATTATGAAATATTTAATATGTTAGATGCTTTATTCAAAGCAATAACAAATCACTAATTGACATAGAAACATAGGTTCATCGCTATCCGGAAATAAAACATCCGGAAGCAACCACAAATCTTTCAAGTAGCCAAAATCAATGTAATTTTAGCTGTAATAGTGAATCCAGCAATTTCCAGCCGGCATATTGAGGATGAATCCGGAATTTCAAAGAATCGAGCACTTAGAAGTCTAACAAAAGTTTACCAGTCGGGCGAAAATACCAACAGTTCAGAGGAATATAAATTACTCGTGACCAGACAGGGGATGCGCTACTGACCGACAGTGAGCGATTCCGGGGGTTCCAATAACCAAAAGTATAATATTACGGACTATAGAATCATTAACTTAAGTACCATAAACAACGCGAGGTACATGCACGCTTACCGAAATTCTGGGAACAGGGCACATTTGGCCTGGATAACTCACACCACGAAGGGACATGATTTGTATCGGTAGCAAACACAAATCAGCCAGCAATTTCGAATGGCTTGAACATGTGGGAGAAATTATTGCGCAGGCAACCAACGAAAAGGCACTTAGCCAGGGCAAGAAGACCACCGTGGAAGGTCGGGAACGACTGTGTATGGGCCCTGGGGTGCGGGGAGAATGAGGAGGTAAACATATAAGAATATGCGAAAGCAGGGAGGGAGATCACTTAATTCTCGACGGCCGAGGCTACGAGAGAAATCGCGAGAGTGTAAACGGGGGCGCGATTAGTATAAACAGTCAGGGAGTATGATAATTCAATTAGGGCAGTATTGATCCAGTTAGATATTTTCGGGAAGACCGCGGAGTAATTAAATCGACACCAAGGGCACGTGCCACCACGACATCAGTACGGCTGGCCAGTCGGCGAGAGATAGGAATGGTTAATGAGTGAGTACTGACGCAATTGATAATCGAGTAACGCGAATTAATCCGCCAATTTAGAAGGGCACTGCCAAATATTTAGCAGACAACTCATTACGCGTGTCAAGTCAATTAATTCGGCAATCCGCCGGAAATATCCTGTGACAAAATTACGAAAGAACAAAACGCATAAACTAGCGCAAAGGTGTGTGAATACATTAAGAGCGATATGTAGGTTTCGCGACGCATTTTGAAACATATGTGCGCGCTAGAAGCATCAACTTCATATCAATCTTACCCTTTGATGTGTTCGGATCGAACACATTCACCAATCTCACACCATAACGTGTATGGTTCTCTTCGTAATCAGAGCGATATATGGGTTTCGCCACGCATTTTGAAACATATGTGCGCGCTAGAAGCATCAACTTCATATCAATCTTACCCGTTGATGTGTTCGGATCGAACGCATTAACCAATCACACACCACAACGTGCATGGTTCTCTTCGTAATATTGTCACGTATGATAAGTCTTGCAACCACAAACAAACCACCACCAATTACCATACCTAATTATCAATCTAGTATGTGTTAGAGATAGGTGAATACCTTAAGAGCGATATGTGGGTTTCGTGACGCATTTTGAAACAGATTTGCGCGCTAGAAGCTCCTTTAACCACATGTCATTTTTATCCTTGTAATCTAGTTACCATAACGGGACTATTTTACCAACCGCTTGCATTGCCACGAAACTTTAAACAAAGGTGCGAAGTGATGAAATCCTGCTAACATAATTTACTCGATTATCATGTGTTTTAATTATTATTTATATTTCATTAGCAAGGGATTCGGGAAAGAGCTTAGTTCAGGTAGGTATTTAAACAGATATAAACTCAAGGGATTTCCCAGGTATCGGTCGCAACAGGAACTAAAAATCGGTATCCGTGAAGGGCAATAATTATTACAAAAATCAGCAAATATTATCATGTCATATCAAACCAACAAATAGTTTTATTTAACTTTGCGTGGTTAATATCACTAATCAATCAGCCAAGTGAAAGCCAACCCAGCATGACGGTGAAATAAAACAGCCCTCAGCATCGATAATGCACGTGGTCAGTATTTGCATGTTTAAATTCTTGAGCGTGTGAGAAATGAATGAATGCGAGTCAATATAGTTCTGAAGCAGGAGCATGTGGATATTATAGAAAAGTCATTAAATGAATCAAAGTTATAAGTCATGATCGGGTGAGAAACAAAGTTAATAAATACGAAGCATAACGGCAAAGGAGAATGAATGCGAATCAAGATAATTCAGAAGCATGAGCCTGCGTACAGAAGGGATATAAATCAGTGAAAGAATCAAAGTCAAAATCAGGCAGAATCACCTCCACTGGGTGACTCCAATTGTCACAAAAACGAAGTAAAAACAAACTAAAAATTAATGAAAGTATTCAAAACAAAAGGAAAGATAATAAAAATAAAAAGAGTCAAAAACAAACGAGGGGCTTATGTTTCATTCATGTCAGACCAAAGGGTTAGGGTATGAGACTCGCTATGAGATCAGATATATGTACTTTAGCCAGACACAACTGACCATCGTGCACAAATCACTGGTCGTAATTTACGTCATAAGTATTTCGGTGTTATTGCTTGGTGAATGCATTGCAAAACTTTAATTAAGGGTAAATCGTCATTCTTAATTATTGGCGTGTTATTTGCTTGGTAAATACATTTCAAAACTTTATCTGAGAATAAATCAAATCAAGTAAATAAAAGATAAGAACATGGATGAACGAACGCATGTGGAATGAATGACATAACGAAAACACCGTAAACAACAGGGACATGTTGCATATACTAGTAATCAGTAGAATTTGAATTACAACGTTAATTCACGTCAGAATACTATGAAATATAGTCAGAAGTTACGTAAGAATTATTAAATACATTTCAAAACTTTAATTGAGAATAAATCGTCATTCTTAATTATTTGTGTGTTATTACTTATTAAATAAACCCTTAGTCACTACATAAATGTTCAGCGTATTATTTACCATAACAAAATGAACCAAACCTTACTTGCTAAATTAAAATGTAAAACCATATGAATTACCGAATGAATAAATTACTGTATGATGATATTTGTGTATGCGTATAATTTGATATTTTCCCCGTAACAGACACAATACTTGAACAACGAACCAGCGATCTTGTCACTATAACGATTCCATGAATCAAACACAGGTGAAGTACAGCCACTAAGAGTACGAGCCAAACTACGTTTATAAATTATTTACAATTTATAATGATACCCCGGTATTGTACCGTTACAAGTCATTGAATTGTTAACATTTTCTAAATCACTGATTTACACTGATTTTACACTCTAAAACGACGTGTCACGTCGCCACATTGATTCTGCATTCTGCATTATATATTTTATTATTAAAATTAAAATCCATCCCTAAATAACATTAAAAACAAAACTAAAATAATAAAAAATAAATAATATGGCAAAAAGAGGATTCTACATATTCTTCATTTTATTTTTTTCATTTTCTTTCATTTTATATTTTATCTTTATTCATTGTTTATTTATTCCTGTCAATTATATTTGTTTTTTAGCTGAACAGAATCTTGGCCTATCGGCAAATTCTGGAATAATTCCTATCTAACAATTTTGTTTCATCATAACGTTAAAGACATCCCCTCTTTCTAAATGTGTTATATCTTTGAATTCTTATTATATAAAGGTGTAAGCTATTTTATGTGATTTTTTTTTCAAAGATTGTTTGTTGAAAACGTTAGGTTGTAAACAATAATAATCTACTGCCAAATATCTCTAGTATAATAAGTTTTCTAAAAATAAAGTAAGTTTTCTGGTATGTACGAACTGTGCGGATGAAGGTAATCAAATTTATTTACAGTCATTCAGCATTTATTTATCAACTATTTTACAGTCTAAATATATCTTTCAATAAAGTCATTGGATTAAGCATATCTTGGACTAGACATTTCCCATTCAAATCAATTGCACATATATTTTGTTACATATTTCAATTATAACAATCAAACACTTACTGACAAATTATCCAATAAAATTAATAAATTATTTAAATTTTAAAGTTTATTTTTTTCTTCTATATGAAATATACCTAGAATTATTAAGGGAATGAATAGGTAATTATAGGAAAATAAAATTTTAGTTAGGTATTTATTTATCATATATCTAATAATGGGTTCCTGGCTAATTTATTTCTAGTAATAAAAGTATACGATAATTGTTGCTATCATTATTACTTCTGGTAGTAATTATAATGATTTTAATTGTTGATGTTATAATTATTTGTTATATCATTAAAGCTTATAAACTCGTAATAAACATTGATAGTCATTTTAATAAATGCAGTTATACTTATAGGTGTTTTCGATGCAATGATAGTAATATTAATTGTTGATTTAGTAACTATTTATGCCTGCCATGATGATGATTTTAATGATTGGTATAATAATGGTGATGATTTTAATTTTGGCGTTTCTATTCAGTCCGCCAAAACTCCGTTGCTGTACGAGCAGGTCCTCAAGAAATATGACAAGACGTTATCAAAAGTAAGTTTTTTATACAACTCTTTTAGAATAAATGAAAATTAATAAAAGTAAATATAAAAATATTAATTGAATACTTTCTATTAAAAATATTTGCAATTACCAAATAAGGTTAGTGAACCAATTATTTGAAATATTCAAATTCACTCTTTATTTTTTAATAAACTTATATCAAAATTGGCAGATTTGTATTATACACTTACAAGAAAATGTGATCAAGTCAAAATCGGCAGTTTCGAGACAAATCTATTTTCAATATTTATTGTTTTTGCAAAGTTTTTATTGACATTCAAGTGCACCTCAATCAACGTAGACAACGGGACTCCAATAGTGACATTAGTGTGGACACAGACGCAACCATGTGATTCGGGAAGATCGCGAGATACCTTTAGTAATATTGCATGCGTTATTGAATATGTTTCTAATATCTTATTTGTCTGGTTAGAATTTTCTAGGCAGTCATGATACAACATAGAAACTTGTTCCTGATAAATACAACGAATAGTACCTGGTCATTTCAACTCATTTTTGTTAATATTGACTTTGTCTTGAATGCCCACGAGATTACAATTGCAATAAAATTTTCAAAATTGTCTTTTTTTTTTTTTAGAGAGGCATGTTTTATCTACAAGTTCAGTTCGAGAGGAATCAATTTACAGTTTGCGGTCTCTTCACAGTAAACTGGAACTTTATTTTAGGCGTAAGTAGGTATTAAAATCTTCGGCGTTCACAGTTTAATCAGGTGGTTTTTAGATGTTTGGCAGTGTCGTGACGAACCTCATCATCCTCCTCCAATTCGACGAGATGATAAGGAATGCACAATCAACAAACGCTACCCGATAATTGGAATGAATATTATTAAGTCACTTGAAGCTGATTTGCAAAGTGATTTTTTTCCTGGTCCATGATTTTTCGTTAAATTAGGTTAAAATGTGAATAACTTGGCAACGTTGCATCTGATCCCTAAAAAATGATTTATGAAGCCCACATGAATCAGATTCCAAAAATTAAAGAATATACAGGGTGTTCCATTTAAAAATGGGATCACATGTTGTGTACCGGATTTAGGGTACACTTTGTACACTCGAAAATAATTTCTAAAAGTAGCACATCATGTGTCCAATAACTTCCAATCAGACTTTTTCCTCAATTTTCATTAGTCTAGCAGTGGTCCAAGCGAGGATAGGTGGGCCACCCTGTATATCATTCAACTGTACATACTTGGAATATTAATATTATATTATTATTTTCATATTAATATTTATAATAAAACAAAAGTTAAAACAATCCACATAACTTCTTATGTTATTCTATTATTTTTATTGGCCGCAAAATATACAGAATATAGAAAACTATGTCAACATTCGTAATAATACGTCATTCCTTGTTTTTATTTTAAAATCCAAAATATTGCTATACAAAGTTAGTTCAGCTGAAGTCACATTTCCCCAAGAATCCCTCCATGGATTAAATCCAAAATTTGCAAACATGTTCTACAAAATCAAATTTTAAAAAGGTCAAAAATATGAAAACACGTAATTTATAATTTTTTCATAATTTTCGTTTAAAAATCTGGAACTTTAAATAGGATCGCCGTTATCTCATCTCTTGGCTGAAATTTACATGGCACATTTTGAAAATATGATCTTTGAAAACCAACAATTCAAGAAATATATTAAATTTTGGTCTCGTTATGTAGACGACACATTTGTAATTTGGACAAGTAGAGAAACAGGATACATTCTGGGAAGAGCTGACAGCAAAGACAGGCAAATGGTAAACTATATGTAACAGGAAATTTCAGTAGCAGAATATGGAAAACAGATAAGCTGTATAGTAAAATGAGTAATAATGGTGAGAATAAACGAAACAAGAACGAAAAAAGAATACTAGAAAATTGCCAAATGAATGATCTAATAATAACAAAAACATTATGCAATAATAAAAAACATTAATACACAAGAGAAAAAGGACTAGAATCGAAAAATCAATAATTGACTATATATTGGTGAAAAGAGAACACAGACAAATAGTATTAGACGCCAATGTTAGAAGAGGTCCGGAAATTGGAAGTGACCACTACCTAGTGGTAGCAATAATCAAATAACAAAACATGACAAGAGCAGATAGCAATACAATAAATATAGAATTTAAAAAGATATGTGCCTTAATGTTGATTAATCAATAATCAATAAACTGCAAAACGAAGAAATATGTAACAAATACAAGGAAATAGTGGAAAAGTACATAGAATCTAAACAAAATACATGCGGGGAAGATGACTTAGGTCAAATGTGGAAGATATTGAAGAACATACTTCTAACTGCCGCACAGACAGCTTGCGGAAGATACAAAATGGCAAACACGAAAAGACTAATGGGATGGTTAACGGAAGAGATAAATCAGAAGATAAAAAAAAGAGGCATAGAAACATTACCTAGTAAGGAAATCGGAAGAAAGTAATGAAAAATACAAGAACAGTAGAAAATGGGCTAAACAATCACTAATAGAAGCAAAAAAAAATGAAGCTAGACATAATTTGAGGACATAATTGAGAAAACTAGCAAAGAGTATATAAAACTGTTTCACAACATAATCAAAAAGAACAGGAGAATAGGGACTAACCAGGCGAATCATATGATAAACAAAAAAGGAGAAATAATAACAGACGACGAAGAAAAGATGGACGGAACAGATAAAAGAAGAGATAAAAAAAAGTTAGCATTGAAGCAATACCTAAAAAGGAAATCGGAAGAAAGTTATGAAACATATAAGAATAGTAGAAAATGGGCAAAACAATCACTAATAGATGCCAAAAAACGAAACTGGAGAGAATTTTCGGACAAAATTGAGAAAACTAGCAGAGTATATAAAACTGTTTCACAACATAATTAAAAAGAACATGAGAAAAGGGAGCAACGAGTCGACTTATATAATAAACAAAAAAGGAGAAATAATAACAGACGACGAAGAAAAGATGAACGGAACAAATAAAAGAAGAGATAAAAAAAGTTAGCATGGAAACAATACCTAGAAAGGAAACCGGAAGAAAGTTATGAAACGTATAAGAATAGTAGAAAATGGGCAAAACAATCACTTATAGAAGAAAAAAAAACGAAGCTGGAGAGAATTTAGGGACAAAATTGAGAAAAGTCGCAAAGAGAATCTAAAACTGTTTTATAACATAATCAAAAAGAACAGGCGAAAAAAAACTAACGAGGCGAGTCATATAATAAACAAAAAAGGATAAATAATAACAGACCATGAAGAAAGGAGATGGAAATAATACTTTTAGGAGCTACTCAATACGGAAGAGAAAAAAAAAACGATAAATGCCAAGGGACAAGAACAAGATACTGTAACAGAAGAACAGGAGATAAATATGGAAGAATTGACGAAAGTGATTACAAAAAAAAAAGGAAATTGTAGTATCTCGAACCCACAGCTCTAAATTTGTTCTAGAAAGCTGAAACTGAATATTATATGTTTACTTAACTGTTGTGTAATCCAGGCCCCCTTGTGAATATATTAATTCATGAAAACAAGCGAGAGTAGGTAAATAAAACATGTATTTAGAATAAAAAAGAGATTCTGTTCTTATTCATCAAAAGAAATGCAAATAAATCTATATGACATTGTGATGCCCGGGATTAGCCGCGGGATTACTTATCACAAGCAAAAGTTACCTTCCTAATGAGCAAACACTGGCCGAGCGGCAATGACATGTGTTTGTTCATATGGTCGGCTATTTGTGGGGTTCGACGTAATCCTGAGAGTTACATACTGATACATTTATGAACTAAACTTTAAATCTCGCTTACCTTTTAAACCCTGATGTCTCATTCCACTGTTCATCTCGAAGGCACTGCTGAAAACGAGTTAAGCGAGAAAATGAAGAGACTCATAAAAACGTTTAACACTTATATTAATTTAAGATTTAACATACAATAATGACCGCGAGTAAATTCAGCAACATAATGAAAATAATGAGCGCGGAGTATGAGCCCGTATTATGAACGCGAGAAAATGAGAGCCGACAAAATGAGATCGAGTAATGAGCGCGCCGAATAATGAGAGCGAGTGAGCATTGACTCGCCTTTATATAATGTTTCCGAAGAACAAAAGAGTGTCAAAGGTCCAAACCAGGGTTCGACCACGTTGTGACTTACACATCCGTATATTTAGAGTAACAATGTTTATTTAGATTATTTTAGGCTCTAATTCACTTGCTGCTGCTCAATAGGATATATACTATTAACGCTTATACACCTGTGCTTACTTGATATAATGTTGTACTTAAAAGGTCGTCTAATACGCCTTTAATTACCTAGTTTAAACACTGCGAGCTGTAAACAGCCTATCTATTCGCAGCATTTGTGCGATTTTAATACAATATACTTATTTACTTAACAGGTTTTCTACCTGTTACCTTCATGCGATTACAAACTAACTAACACTAATGAATTGCCTGTATTTGAATTATCATCTCTTGTTATTTATACGTTTGGATGTCATTCCACAATAAAGTTATTAACAGTTAAATATTAATTAAAACACTTGTAGGGTTTTAACATAGGCAACCTAATTTACACTTGTATACTATAACTATTTATAATTAAGGGATTAAACGTAACATGCAATGTGCGGGGCTGCGTCAGTGAGTTTACCTCACAACATGTGTTAAAATTTTAAGACCAATCAACACAAAACAAACAACGATATATTATAATATAATATATATAATTTAATATTAATGAATTTTCAATAATGTATGATAATTTTTGACACTAAAGTTAAATTGGATATAGGTGTATCTTTTATGATTTATTTTAAAAATTATTTGACATAAGGAAACCAATTCTACCGATAATCTCGACAGAAACCTATTTTATTAAGTTTTCATTCTTTTATCTTTATTCTCATTTCTTTATTAATATAATTGTTTTTAATGATATCACTTTTAAAAATTATATGGTATCTTTCCCAGTTCAACCGTAAGTCACGACCGAAGGTTCCAATACCATTTTTCATTTATGAATTTTCCCAGTTCAGCCGGAAGTCACGACCAGTAGGTTCAATTCAAATTGGTTTTAAACTTTAATAATAGTTCTCTCAATTTAATTTCAATTTCATATCTTTTCATATATTTTTAATAACAATATGTTATCTTCCTCAGTGTTATCATACCGTGTTTTAAATATGATTTTTTCCAGATGAGCCGGATTCAATTGTAGTACATATACCGGGATTTTTTTTTCTTTATTACACATAACATTGACAATGTATAACTGGTTGCCTGCAACTACCCGCAAGGAATGTTCCTATGTGTACCTTTAAAAAATAACCGTATATCTAGGTGCAGGCAACCAATTGTACCAACATAGATTTCACGATGTAACATAAACTATATAGGTTATTGGGAAATCGCGAAAATCCAGTTTTAATGAAGAAATATAGCCAGGTATAGTTCACTGCTTTCAACGTATGTCTGATTTTAAATTATCAACAGGAACCTTAGTTTGCTGCATGCTGGCGACACTGCGAAATTTCGTAATAAAACAGGTATTTTAAAACCGTCGCTAACTTCATTCCAAATAACACACAGAACCATACCTTGCGCACTCTATACGATTTAAATTGACCAGGTTTCGTGTGGGTACGGACGTATACAAAATAGATGGCGCCAAAATCTGTAGTCGCTTACAGGGTCGCTGTATTTTTTTAAAGAACTCTGTCTGCCATTATTGACACATTATATGTGCATTATATATATTACTGAATAATACAGTGATCTGTGCCAGTGATTCCCCTGTGTGATTCCCAATCATCATAATTTCCATTGTTTGTGAATAACGGCCGGTAGCATACAGATTGTATGTACTTTTTAAATCCGTTTGCCGTTCGAATCGTAAACAATACAGATCAACAACAATAAAGTACAATGGGAAGACGATATTGCTGCATTAGAACGTGCAAGCGAAGTTTTCTCCCCATACATCGATTCACAAGAAGAGAGCCGGTAAGTCATATAAATTAACAATAATATGCATACACTATAATATAATCATAATATAATATAATATTATCTGTGAATATATTATAAGACGAATGATATATGGCCAATTCAAAAGTTTCGCAATTACGCACCGTAATAATGAAATTTCATTTAGGAATTTCAATTATGGCTACAGGCTGCGGGCAGACAAGATTTGCTGCATAGGGAGAAGAAAGATATTTGCAGGATGTTTGACATATGTGACAAGCATTTTACAGACGACTGCAAATATCTTTCGTCAGGAAAAACCAAACTGCGTAGAATGAGCATTCCAAAATTATTCCTTGATCCCCATATAGGTAACAATAAGATTTCTATCTAAGGTATCTAAGAATTAAATAACTTTTTGAACATTTTAGCAACAAATTCTTGTCTCGCCCAGGCACCTGCTGAAGGCATGGATTTAGGTAAAAAAAATGTATAGCGATGAGTGAAACAAGTTAATTGCGTACTTATTTTCTGTAGATTATATTCCGTTAAATGACTTGTCTTCAGTGCAATACCCCTCTGAACAGTTTTGGAAGGACACAGAAGGTATACAATGTGATTTGAAGTTAATTACTGGCTTATGAAATGTTTAAATATTATCCACAGACAATGTCGAAACCGGGTATAAAATATGTCCACTTACAGCTGTGGCGCAGTCTGTAACCGAAGTGCGATATACGGCTGTAGAAGGTACATATATTAATTTATATGTTGAAAATTGTATTTAATATACTTGAAACAAAATTTATTTACAGATGGGCCCCCCTCTGTTGAGACTGAGCAGGTAGGCGCCCAGGCCATAAAAAACATTAGTTTTCCATGTGGTCAAAGGAGAAAGTACCGTAGAAGTAAGCAGTGTGAGTATCTTTCGTTTATAATTTTTTTATTACATTTATATAAGTATATATTGTATGTAATCAGAATTGTACATCGATGCAAATGTTCATCTAGATTAGGAATTCCTTACAGGGTCCATGTCGTACATTGATAAAAAAAATCAACGGCGAGATAAAAAAAGGTCAGGAATCTCTAGTCTACTGAGACTAATATTGTATTATGTAAGTTACTTACAGTTCTATGAACTTAAGTTTATTGTATCTTTCAGGTGTAGGGATAAATTTGCTGAAAGCTCTAAATGTGACAAGAAAAAAAAAGCTTTCCCCTCAAGCTAGAGAGTTGTATGTGTTTGCTCGTGACATTCAGAGAAGTGCTGGTCGATTACATGCTGAAAATGCTATGCACCGTGAACACATTCAGCATGCAATTGACGCTGCTGGGTCTGGTGCTCTCTTTAAGTCACGAATAAACGATACAACCTTAAATTTTTTCATGTCACAATAAAAGTTTCAGACATTAAAACCCCGAGGTTGACGTTTCTCGTTGGAAGACAAAACTTTTGCTTTGACTTTGATGAAACAAAGTCCAAAAATGTACCGATTTTTGAGCAACATTTTTGCCCTTCCATCGGGAAAGAGCCTACAAGCACTGCTGAACCGCATCCCGTTGGGTCCTGGCATCAACAAGACCATTTTAGAGATGCTACGGGATGCTGTTGACCACATGGAAGAAGAGAAAAAATATTGTGCCCTTCTATTTGACGAAATGTCGCTTAGTCCAGGATTACACTTTAATAAAAGATATTCTTCGATCGATGGTTTCGCATCTTGCGATGAGCAAATTAAATTAAGTTTTGCAGACCATGTAATGTTTTTTATGGTTCGTGGAGTTTTGAGAAAATGGAAACAACCCAACGCTTATTTTTTTCCAGAGTTTGCTATGGGTGTTCCAGATCTCACCAGAAATATAAAAAACATTATTAAGGAACTGCAGGACATTGGTTTGCATGTTGTCGCAACCATTTGCGATCAGCATGCAAATAATGTCAAAACTGTTAAAGGGCTAATCGAGGAAACCAGTCGAAGACTAATTTTTGAAGGGGTTGAGAATCGAACAACAGGGTTCCTTGTTGGTGACGAGGAAATAATTCCTTTGTACGATTCTCCACATCTTCTAAAATGTGAAAGAAATAATTTATTAAAGTATAATGCCACGTTTAAATGGAAGGGAACAAAATTTTCCCCTTGCTGGTCGGACATTATCAAATTATATGAAGCGGATTGTGGATATGCTGCAGACCCCGACACCAAGTATCTACGAAAGCTATCTGATTATCATGTGTATGAGCAGAAAATGAATGAAGGTGAATGTTAAGCTGGCAGCCCAGGTCTTTTCGGCGAGAACATCCGCCATTCTACGTTTTTTTTTCGACACTTGGTAAGTGAATTATTTTTTTCATACGACATTGAAGTAATTTTCATACTTTTTTTAGATAAGCAGGGATATGCGACACAGACAATGCTTGGTACGTCGGAGTTTGTATTATTTTTCGACAAACTATTTGACAGTGTCAATGGTTCGACAGTAAGTGGTGATAAACCTTTACGATGTGCCATAACCCAAGAAAGCCAGCATGTTGAATTTTATTTCGAAGCAATTCAAGTTTTGAAGACATTTAGATTTATTAGACCACAAGGCGAATATGTTCCACCCTGAATTGCAAATTGGATAACCACATTAAAAGGTATGCAAAGCATCTGGAACAAATTACACGCTAAGGGAATTAAATATCTTTGTCCGAGAAATTTGAATCAGGACCCCGTTGAAATTTGTTTTTGTGGTGTCCGAAGTCATGGTGCTCGGAATATAAATCCAACACCTGCTGCCTTCAGAGCTTCTTATAAAGCTTTGATTATTAATAATCTTATGACTCGTTATTCTCCATTTGCAAATTGTGAGAAAGATGGTTGTAGAGGGGCACTAAATTCTGTACAAAACTTGATAACGATTTAAGTTCCTACGCCAACTGAGATAGTGTCCCCAAATGTCTCTGATGAGTTCACATTTATAAAGAACCCCAGTTTTCTGGCGGACAATATAAATATGTACATATCAGGATATTTGGCCCGCAATATGTTGAGAAAATTACAAGGATGTAGTATATGTAAACAGGACCTGGTTTCCGATAATTTGGAACCCATTCACTCCTATATTGAATGTAAGCAATTTACACGTGGAAATTTGCTGCGACCCAACTCTTACTTCTTCAAATACGTTAATCAATGTTTGCAAATTATACGGTTTTATATACCGAAGATTTGCACTCATTATAATATAGTATCATTTTTTACATTTAAAATTTCTTGTACAATTATTCCAAATTTTTGTCACTGTCATATTCACAATTTGGCTGACCTAATTTTAAGTCTTCTGATCCCATTTTATGTTGTGGTGTGGATACAGAACATCAACAACATACTGCAAGGAAAAGAACTTCATAAAATTAATGATCCTGTGAAAAAACTAGCATTAGTAAAATATCAAAAAACCAGATCGCGACATTTAGGCCATGCAAAATCAAAAACTGTCATACATTAGTTCCTCGTTAAATGTCTGCATTTGGTTATCAGTACGGGCATTATTATATATTTGTAGTTTTTTGTAAATAATTTTTTTAGTGTTTAGTTTTGTAGGATATATCTTCCTTCAATTTGCATATGGATTGACAAGCGCATCATTTTATTAATAATTGGACGTGGCACATTGTATAGTTATTTGTATTATAAGTAAAGAAAGTATTGTTTTTCTTTACATTTTTTATTGTTTATTCACTCTATTTTAAATGTATTCATGTATCAGATCATTATTATTAACATTTATTAATATATTTAATGATTTGTTTATTTATGTGACTAGTGTCATGTAAATTACAATAATGTTATACAATGCTACAATGCAAACAATAGCCCTGGAAAGTATGTGAACTAACGTTTCACCCTTTTAAATCTCCTGCAACCGAAACGACTGCAGCACTGTCTTGAAGACATTGTTTGCAAGGGAGCACATTATATATTATAAGTAAAGAAAAGTATTGTTTTTCTTTACGTTTTTTATTGTTTGTTCACACTATTTTAAATGCATTCATGTATCATAATTATTATTATAAACATTTATTAATATATTTAGTGATTTGTTTATATATGCATATACTAGTGTTCTTCTTGAGATAACTACTATTTGTTTATGTAATTATTGTATAGCGGGAAAGTTTAGTCAATTAATTTAATGAGCTAAGTTGTATTGTTAGCTATAGATTTCCCTTATAGTGTTTTTAAATCAAATATCATCGACGTTTCGCACTACGATTGAAAGGTTCTTCAGGATGTTTAGATTATATAACACAGATAACTAACTATAATCTAAAATTTAAAAGAATTGGAAAATTTATCTGTAAAGATTTTTATTTATTACAACAATTCAAGATTATAGTAAGTTATTTGTGTTATATAATCTAAACATCCTGAAGAAGCCTTCAATCGAAGTGCGAAACGTCGATGATAATCGATTAAAAACCACTATCAAATAAATCTATAGCTTCAATACAACTTATTTATTATTATTAAATTACTTATTAAATTAATTGACTAAATTTCCCGCTATATTATAAATACATATATATATATATTTATTTATAAATCTCTGTAATCGCTGTATCGCTTTTTTTAACGATATAGCGCCATCTCGTGGATTTTGGCTACATCAAGCAATAGTGGCGCCATCTCGTGGATTTTGGCTACATCAAGCTATAGTGGCTTCATCTCGTGTGTTCTTTTGTTAAGAAAATGGTACGGACCTATCATGCATAGAGGGCGCAAACGCGACAAATGTTTTTTACAGAGAGTGGCCTATATGCATATATATAATCTGTGTTTGAACGTATGTCGGATTTTAAATTATCAACAGGAACCTTAGTTTTCTGCATGCTGGTGACACTGCGAAATGTGGTAATTAAACAGGTATTTTAAAACCGTCGCTAACTTCTTTCCAAATAATACGCTGAACTGTCTCTCCACACGTCCCAAATCGTTTCCGCACAGGTTAGAACCAAGAATAAAATTCAACTTACAGAAAAGGGCACGGAGAGAGAATGAGCTATAATCATTGTATAGATGAAATAATTAGCTCCGAGAAGGATGGAGTAAAGATTAAAAGCGAAAACTGCATATCCGAGGAGCATAACGAGGATCCATTAAATGCATTTGATGCAGCACTTGGTATGTTACTGAAGTGAAATTTAATTGTATTATAACTGCAATTAAATAATTGCAATGAGACCATTGATTGTTGTTGTGAAACCACATAAGACTATCGGTAGACATGCATTTTACGTGCAGTTTGTTCGATATATAAACTTTAAACTAACCCATCTAACCTTTAATAATACCTTAGGTCGGTTGTGAATTTTATAATGCATTCAGTCGAGGTAAAATTTGTACATGTGGTAGCATCGCAAAACACATATGACGGTCGATCGAGATTCGGCGACGTAAAATGCATCTCTACCAGACTATCTTTCGCTTTTTATACGAAATCAACTTTTCCTCCATCCTAACCAACAATACTTTATAAGTACTCTGGTGTCTGTCGCAAGATTAAAATTTATGGTATATGTTACATCTGCTGTTAAGTACAACAAATAACATACCCTACAATTTGTATGAATATTCTCACATAACCATAACTATAGTCCGTCTGTTTGCCGCATGAACACTAACACAAGCATACAAGTGCCGCAGTGGACAGTGTAAAATAAAAATCTTTTCGGATCAATTTATATTCTACCATTATATTATTTTTATATTACAGTTATAGTTTTTTACGTTAATTAATAACTCGTTAATAGAGACTTTAATTAATCAGATCGAAGAGACCAGCTTTTCATAAAAAAAAACATAAATGAGTATTCAGATATAAATATGAAGAAAAATCTATGCTAGGAAGTATTTAAAACTGTTGTTCCGCAGTTCACAGTCTGCGCACTAACAGCCAATCAAATAGTTTAGTTTTCCTGGTGTGCGCTGATGCAACCCAATCAGACAAAACTATCAGCTGATACTTTAGTAGATCTGCAATCCCACAATGCTAAGAGTCATAAAAAGCATGTTTCGCCTGAGGGACGTATGAAACTGTGTAAACAATTTTAAGCAGCGCATGCCTTGGGTCGAAACAACAGTTGTGAATTAACTTCAGATCTCCTATATGGATGGTTGCCTTATGCATTAGACACACTGTTTTGTTTGTTCCCCATGTCTCAGCTTGAGGTGCTCTCCCAGCTTTATCCAGATTTCATCATACATTAGTTAAAACCATACATATCAATATATTACCATTTTACGATCAGATAATACCATAAATTTACGTGTTTCAGGTTCAGAATCACAAATAGGTTCTGTCAATTGCACATCGAACTGGAACTCAGGTGTAGGCGGTGATTTAGAGGTAGGTGAAAGTGTAAATGAGAAGTATACAGTTTCTATAAACACCATATACCTATTTTCAGGACAATTATTGCATTGTAAAGACAGAAGAAGAAACAGTGCAGATCAATGAAGTCACACCATACACATGTGTAATATGTACTGCTACGTATGATGGCCTGGCAAGTTATGAGGTGCACATGGAAGATAAACATGAAATGTAAGAACGACATTAATTAACCTGTGTATTTCATCAAATATAACTAAATTTAATGGGTACATAGATCTGTAGAAAACACGGTGGATGGCATCCTCCTAGAGAGGATGGTTATTGTAAATCTTTATATATAGTGCATAACCATACACCCAGTGTACAGTGTACACACCATATATATACAAGGTGTATCAGAAATACATGTGTTAATTTAAACATTGGCAGAACTCGTTAAATAAAACATTTTTTCTATATGTTTTATTTTCTAAAACCAGCGTTAAACTGATTTAAAATATGTTCTAGTTTATCTACTAAAACGCGTACCCGAATATGGTTAAAGGTATGCAGCGATAAAATCTTTTGTTGTGATGGCAACGGTGTCATAAAGGTACATCATTGCCTGTTAGGCAAAACACTTTCAGGATATTGTGCACTGTACAATCTACGGGCTTCTGCGGCATTTCCAAAAGCTCGGCCATATACCAACACAATATCTGTTAATTCTTGATTAGAAAAATTTGGCATTTTGAAATAAACTTCACTTGACAATTATAGTAACAGTACCTGAGAACGGCTCGTTCGGTCAAAATTAGGGGGCAAAAATATATTTTAAAAACCTGCAAATTTTGAAAAAAAACATAAAAAATGTATTATATAACGAGTTCTACCAATGTTTAAAATTAACACACGTATTTCTGTTACACCCTGTATATAGGGTGATTCATTCAGAAATGTGCATACAGTAATGGTAAATGCGGCGCATCGAGGGGATTCTAAATAAAGTATATTTTATGGGTCTATCGTTACCCATTAGAACATATTTTAAGTCAGTTTAACGTTGGTTTTTGAAAAAAAAACATAGAAAAAATCATTGATTTAACGAGTTCAACCAATGTTTAAAATTAACACGTATTTCTGTTACACCCTGTATATAAGTTTTCAAAGTTTGCGGTATTTCATCGGGGCCGCACTCTATATAAGTATATATACATAAACCTCATTATTTCTGACATTTTGAAAAAAAAAATAGTAATTCTTCACAAACTGTTTTGTATACCGTGCGAGTTAACAGTAATCACACTTGCGATACATTATACAGGACATACAAAAAATGTGATCTTAATTAAATATTTTGTTTAAATATTTGTCTGAGAAAACTTGTTTAAACAGTAACAAAAGAAATACAAATATACTATGAATTAGTCCACAAAAAGGCCTCACTTCCTCGTAACACACTTTTCCAATTAATTTCTAATTTCATCAGATACAGATGCATTCATTTTTTCATTCATAGTGGAAAATCCTTCCACAATATACTGAAACTTAAAGCATAGATCTAATTAAAATTAAATGAAAAAACCAGCACACTTGAATCATTGAAGCAATAATTTAATTATTTTAGTATATGAATTACGCAACGTTGTTAAAATTCTGACATTTGATAATTTTTTCACTGTCAGATCATTATTGTTGGTGTTCATGTGTAAAACTTTATAAAATAAAACCACAGCCTTCTTAGTTAATCATAAAAATAGAACAGTGTATATGTAAAAAAATTGACATTCTAATTTCAAAAGCATCTTTTACAAATAGAGAAAACTGTAATAAATCGACTACTAGGTTTTTGAGGTGTCCTCTATAATTTTAAAATTATCTGTATTTGTTACCAGACAAAAATCACTAAATTCTGTAACATGAAGGTAATTAGCATCGAATAATTTCACATGCAATAAATAAACTACTTATTTAATACGTAATTTGAAGTTATTTATATTTTCTGTTTATTTTTAATGATCCACTACCTGATGCTTTATATTAGTTGAAACAAAAATCACTACAAAGTTTTCTACATATTAAACCGTAACCTCGTATTTGAGAAACATTAATGACACTAACAAAATTTACACTAATCTAATACCAAGTCTTTTGAGAGACATTGTGACTTTGGTGGGTCTTTAAAAAAACATGCGTACGTAAAAAACGTGCCTATAGTTGTTATTTATATTAATTTATAGGGGGAAGGGGGCAGAAGGTACCTGAAGAAAACAGTGTTTCTCTTCATAACCATCCACCTCTAACGTCTATTCAAGTAATTTTTTTTAAATTCTTTTACAAATATTGTAGTTTCTTACAAAGTAGAACTTATTATTGTTACATAACTTGGGGGATGACTACAATGTTATTTCTACAGGCACATCCTCCACACAGAAGAAAATCTCTACAAGAGTGATGAATGCACATCAAGTTTCATTGACAGTGGCAGTTTGAAAAGGCACAAGAGGATCCACATTGGAAAAAACTACAAATGTGATGAATGTACATCAAGTTTCACCAACAATGGTAATCTGAAAATACACAAGAGGACTCATACAGGGGAAAAACCTTACAAATGTGATGAATGCACATCAAGTTTCAGTCAAACGAATAGTTTGAAAATACACAAGAGGACTCATACAGGGGAAAAACCTTACAAATGTGATGAATGCACATCAAGTTTCTCTCAAACGAGTACTTTGAAACAGCACAAGATAACTCATACAGGGGAAAAACCTTACAAATGTGATGAATGCACATCAAGTTTCTCTCAAACGAGTACTTTGAAACAGCACAAGATAACTCATACAGGGGAAAAACCTTACAAATGTGATGAATGCACATCAAGTTTCTCTCGAATGCATCATTTGAAAAAGCACAAAAGGGTTCATACAGGGGAAAAACCTTTTAAATGTGATGAATGCACATCAAGTTTCAACGACAGTGGTAATTTGAAAAGGCACAAGAGGATCCACACAGGAGAAAAACCTTACAAATGTGATGAATGCACATCAAGTTTCTGTCAAACGGATAGTTTGAAAATGCACAAGATGACTCATACAGGGGAAAAACCTTACAAATGTGATGAATGCACATCAAGTTTCTCTCGAATGCATCACTTGAAAAAGCACAAGATGACTCATACAGGGGAAAAACCTTACAAATGTGATGAATGCACATCAAGTTTCAGTCAAACGGATAGTTTGAAAAAGCACAAGAGGATCCACACAGGACAAAAACCTTACAAATGTGGTGAATGCACATCCAGTTTTACTCGGAGAAGTAATTTGAAAATGCACAAGAGGATACACACAGGAGAAAACCTTACAAATGTGACGAATGCACCTTAAATTTATGTCATCATGTACAATCACGATTTGTTTACCAAGTTTTCTTTACGTGTAATAAATCATTGTTACGTGATTTTTCGTAATTTAATTAAGCTTCCCCCGGATTAACCCTTCCACCTTGTATTTAAATTACGTGGAGCCACACCTCCACCTTGATAAGGCTGAACGACCGCACACCCCCGTCTTCACTGAGCAAAGCCCGGGCCGGGGTGGTTCTATTTTTTTTAAGGGTGGATCCAAGTTCGGCAACACCAGAAAGGTAGAGTATAGAGGTGTGCGAGAGAAAGACAAAAGGTGGTGTGATAATTTATGTAGACTAAAACAAGTAATTCAGGTAGTAAACAAGTAATAAAAAATGAGTTTTGTATATACAGTCGATTCCGTTAAATTGCACCGTCGGTTAATGGGGGCAGCCTCCTATTTGGGCGAAATCTCAAGAAACGGAGACCAAACTAAGAAACTAACAGTGAATTACATCATTTAATTGGGGCAATATTCCGCTTAATTGGGACAGTAAAATACGAAAATTGGTTAATTACATGCTATTTACGTTGATGAAAATTTAATAAATTCTAATGCCCGAGAGAATAGCACAAAAGTTTCCCTTTTGCACACAATACAGTGCATTGCTGACGGTTGGCGAGTTATAAAAATCAACACTAAATTAACTTGCGTAGCTGTTTGCAAACCGTTAGAAATTCTATAAATTTTAAGCAATGAAAAAATGAAAACATACAAGTTTCTATTGATAACACAGGGAAATACATTTTGGTGCCGGTGGTATCAGAGTCATTTATGTGTCTGTTTGAGGCCCTGGTTCTAAAAATCACGTTAGTTTTGCTGTATCTGCTAAAGTTTTGATGATGTGACAGCAAAGTTATGGAATTTCTAAAACAGCATGTTTGGACTTAACATGGGAAAATAGTTTTCTTCAGTGTACTGCTCCCCTATTTAAACTATAATAAAATGAATAGCATTGTTAAATAGATCATTTTGTTGTGCTTCTTTTGGTATAAACCAATATTCGCCAAACAATGTCTTAACATGTGTAGAAAGCTTTAAAATAATTAAAATCATTCAAAATAATAGTATTGCCCTTGATACTTTTGACATGATGACTGATTTTTTGATGGCGGAAAGATCTTCAATATAATGAAGAATTCATTATTTAAAACGGGATGATCAAATGGGTAAACTGCACAAAAAAAAACGAATTAGAAAACTAGGTACAGAATTACAAAGATGTACGAAAGTCGCTGACAGTTTACACAGGAATTGCTGAAAAGTTATTTTTACAGAGAAACGTTTTTTTGAGTAATAAAAACTAAATATTGGGTGCATATCAAAACAATTGTCCGAAAGTCTGAATGGCATTTCAGTAGTAAATCATGAGTATTAATTACTGCTGGTAGTGCTTAATGGATATTATTATAATAGAGGAAACATAAGTATAATAAATGTATTATGATATTGTCGTAAACAAATACACATAAATATACAAATATTTTGTAAATTGTATTGAATAGTAAATTTGGTTGCATACATTAGTATACCACGAGTTGTTATATTATGTATATGATTAACGCAAAGCGATCAAATAAATATTAATTTCCAGGTTTATGATTTCACATCTCCGCTGGAATTAATGCATCTCGATGCATGAAAGCGCGGAAATTACCAAGACCTGATCTTCGCAGAGACGGAAATAACGCAATGGGAAATATGTAAATACCGCTAGTCCAGTGGCGGTTCCTCCATAGGTTTGCAGGTTTGCGCAACCGCCAAAAATGACGACAAGAAAACGTTAAATATTATTTAATGAGTAAAGATTAATAATGTATTATGTACTAAAATACGGAGCATTATCTGTTCAATTCTGCTGCCGTAGGCCATTCATTAGCATTGCGGTTTGTCAAACCGTTCCATGGCTTTATTACGCTGCGAGTCGCGGCGATCGTCGCCGCGCATTCGTTTCCCACTCCGCCACATATTCACTATATGGTTTGCAAATCGTATACAACTCGTGCACAGGCCAGCAATCAGCGGACGACTGTTGAGTTGCCGTGACACTTAATACGCGTTCGAACTGCATTTTCATCCTCGTTAATATGAATTCTGTTCAAAGTTTGTTAGCGGAGCCATTCTGCAATCGATCTTCAATCGAAAAAACTGAGATAAAGAGACTTGAGACCCACTCCGAATTTAAATTTAAAACAAAGCGTTAAATGCATAGCACGAAATTTTAATAGGATGTTTAATCCGAACATTTATTCCAAGCACAGTTGGATATGTGGCTGTGACATAAAAAATGGGCTGTTTTGTTTCCCATGTTTACTATTTGGAGGAGAAGATTCATGGACGAAAGTAGGAATGGTGGATTTGAACCATTTAGCAGCAAGAATTAAGTACCATGCTAGCTCTGCAAGGCACATGCGAAGTACTTTGAGATTTTCCCTATTTGGAAGCGTCAATATTGCGGCTCAATTGGACAGTGCGTATCGATAAATTATTCGATTACAAAATGACAAAGTGAAAAATAATCGGTACATTTTAAATATTATTATTAATTGTGTTCGGTTTTGTGGGGCCATTGAGCTCGCTATGAGAGGCCATGACGAATCCACGTCTTCCTCGAATCCGGGAATTTTTCGTGAATTAATTAATTTTAGTGCCGAGTTGGACATTGCTCTTAAGGAACATTTGGAAAAAGCAACGGTTTTTAAGGGAACGTCAAAAATGTTTACAAACTATGTTTAGTGTGTGCCAAGAAGAAATTTCCAAAGAAATAAACGAAGCCGACTGTTTGTCAGTAATAGCTGACGAAACCAGTGACGTATCAAATATATATCAAATGGCGATCGTTTTTAGATACATAGTGAGAGGTAAGCCTGTTGAAATATTTTGGGACTTTTTAACCCCATTAGATCACGATGCGAAAACCTTGTCTTCGGCTATACTTGTAGAACTTGAAAAGCACGTCAAAGATGACAAGAGGAAACTTATCGCTCAAACATATGATGGTGCAGCAGTCATGAGCGGGTCGTCTAATGGAGTGTAAGCAATTGTTAAACAAACTTATGAACACGCAGCATATATACACTGTTATGCACATCAATTGAATTTGGTCATGTTAAATGCTGCTTCTGCAAACTCGAAAGTTCGTATATTTTTCGCAAATTTACAAGGAATCTGTACATGTTTTTCAAATAGTCCTTAGTGGACTTCAATACTGGATGAAACTGTTAAGAAACGCTTACCTCGTTCGGCTCCAACAAGGTGGAATTTTAATTCCAGAATTGTCTGCACTGTATTTGAAAATAGGGAGGATATTCTTGAAACAATGAGAAAAATAACCGCCAAAAACACTAGTACAATTAACCAAGCACTGGGTTATATCTCAATTCTTGATAGCAAGAGCTTCATTTCTTGGCTACATTTATTTTACAAGATAATGCCCCACGTAGACAAATTATTTGCTAAATTTCAAACAAGAGAAATTGATCCTGTTATTGCCAAAAACTGCATCATAGCATTTGAAACTCAGATAACATTAATTAGAAATAGTTTCGTCGAACTTCCAGATAGGTCAACACCAAAACGGCGTCATACCGACAGTGACGAATACGCTCGAGAAGTAAAAGAAGTCTGTGACATTATTATTAGTCAAGCCAAAGACCGATTCAACTTCAGTGGACACTTAATCGCTGCTACTCTGTTTTTTTTCTGACAAATATGATCAGTATGAAACCTGTTTTCCCGAAAAAAAATTTGAAGAAGCAAACAAGGTTTATCCATTTTTTAATAAACAAAATCTTCGAACAGAATTGACCGTGATCTACGAAACAAAAGAATTCAGATCAGTATCGGGTATACTTCCATTTTATGAGTCGATTTCTGAGAACAGTGTGCTAAGTGAGACTTTTAGTGAAACTTTAAAGCTATTGAAAATTCTAATAACAATTCCCATGGCTTCAGCTGAAGCAGAACGATGCTTTTCTACTCTCAAAAGGATCAAAACTTTCTTAAGAAACATAATGAGCCAAGAAAGACTTTCTGCGTTGGCGATGCTTTCTCAAGAAAGAGACCTAATCGAGAGCATACCTGATTTTAATCAAAAGGTGATGACCAAATTCGCTACCACTAAAGAACGTCGAATGGATTTTCTCTTCAAATATTGCATAATATTGAAGACTCAGACTGAAAGTTAGTTGTTTTATGTTTGATATATGTAGTCTTGTGTAAAAATAAATGTTTTTTTATGAAACGAGCATATCTAGTAATTATAAGTAACCTGCAATCTATTCTAATAAATAATACCTATAAAAGTTGCAACCTTCACATTTCTACAGCACGAGCCTCCACTGCGCTAGTCGTTAGCATTAGCTCTTTATTCTGCATTTGCTCAAAATGGAAAATGGCAATGCACACAAACGACATGCAAAATAACACAATGCTTTCTGCACAACGACATATTAAAGTTATTTAGAGTACTATAGTTAAAATATTAGCAACACCGTTTTGTACATCATAATTTTCTATAGCATCAAAAATAGGACAAAATTTCCCTTTATGAAGACTCCTGATCACGTTGGATCCGTACTATAAGTTTTATACGTTCGTGAGATTGTCGTAACAATAGGAATGCGACATTTATAAGTTATTTGTATAATGTAAATATGAAATGGATACAGTTTGTGTATAACGAAATCTTTTGTAAATATAAATTTTTATATTGTTTTCTAATAAATCTCTTTTACTATGGAAACGTTCGTCGTGGCTATCCTGATTTCTATACATCTCCTTGGAATGACTGCCACCACAAAATAATGCGTTACTGTTTACTGTTACTACAAGGTAGGTACATTTTATTATTATTATAATTTTTCTTCTTTTAACATTTCTGGTGTCAAGTGGTGTTATCTTTTCTTCATGTATTTTCTTTTATCATTTGGTTCCACCGTTTTTTGTTTCTTGCTATTTCCTTCACTTGTGCATTGGTTATCCCCCTCTTAATTAATATGTGTACAATTAGGCGGAAGGACCACATAGGTCGAAGCCTAATAAAGATTGTCTACTACTACTATGTGTACAATATTTTTGTCCCATTTCTTTTTTGGTTTTAGGACATAAGTTTTCAAATAAAGGTATATCAATGGATGAAGATAAAATTGAAGCCATCGTAGGAATGCCCAAACCAATTAATAAAAAAGATGTCCAAAGATTGCTAGGTTACATAACTTATGTAGGAACATTTATTCCAAACTTATCAGAAATTACTCAACCATTAAGGGATTTAATTAACGATAACAATATATTTTCATGGGAACACCCTCAAGAAAAAGCATTTAACGAATTAAAAAAGATAATTTCACAAGAACCAATTTTAAAGTATTTTAATCCAAGAGAGCAAATAACAATATCAGTTGATGCATCTAGCTCAGGCTTAGGAGCAGCACTTTTGCAAAATGAAAAACCATGTGCATATGCTTCTAGAGATATGACAGAAACTCAGCAAAGATATGCTCAAATAGAGAAAGAACTATTAGCAATATGTTTTGGCGTACAAAAGTTCTATCAATATGTTTATGGAAGAGAGTTTACAGTTGAAACCGATCACAAACCATTAATTTCGATATTCAAAAAATCATTAAACTCATGCCCAGCTAGATTACAAAGGATGCTTTTGACATTACAAAAATATAAATTAAATTTAGTTTACTAACCAGGCAAATATCTAATAATAGCTGATACATTATCACGAGCAACAGTAAATAAAGTATTCGAAGATAATTTAGAATTAAACGCTCAAGTATGCCTAATCGAAAAAAAATTAACAATTAAAGAGGACAGGTTAAAACAATTGATAAAAGCAACTGGAGATGATGCAGAATTAAAAATGATAAAAAACCTTTATTAAGGATGGATGGCCAAGAGCATAAATCAAATGACAGTAAATTTGAAACCATTTTACAAATTAAAGTCAGAAATAACAATGGAAAGCAATAACTTAATATATATGAATCAAAGAGTCATTATACCAAAATCATGGAGAAACAAAGTCCTTGAAGACATACACACAGGTCATTTAGGTATAAATAAATGCATATCGAGAGCAAAATTTGCAGTATATTGGCCTAATATGATAACACATATAGAAAATGTAATTAATAGATGTTACGTATGTAATAAATATTCAAACTCGAATAGAAGAGAGTCTATGATAAATCATCAAATAATTAAAAAACCGTGGCAAAAAATTGGAATTGACTTATTTGAAATACAAGGTGAAACATTCCTTATTGCAGTGGATTACTAATCAAAATATCCCGACATCATGACATTGAACAAAAATTTAACTTCCAAAAATGTTTAAAAAACAAATAAAAATCCATATTTCCTAGACATGGAATACCCAAAATTGTTGTATCAGATAGTGGAAGACAATTCATCAGTGAAGAATATGAAACATTTTCCAAAGAATGGAATTTTCAAATAACTAAATCATCCCCATGTCACCAACAATCCAACGGTTTTACAGAAAGATCAATTCAAACCATTAAGAAATTAATTAAAAAGACATTAGAAATTAAATAAGACTTACTTAGCTTTATTAAGTTACCGTAACACCCCTGTCTATGATACCTACACACCATCTCAGATATTAATGTCACGATACTTAAGAGACAACTTACCCATTAATGAAAACAAACTAAATTCTCAAATTATAAATAAGACAAAACTAAAGAACAGAATTGACACAAGACAAATCAAATCAAAAATTTATTATGACAAATCAGGTGTACGTTCAAACGTTGAACTTAGAAATGGAATGCAAGTTTTGTTCCAAGAAAAGCCTAAAAGCACTTGGAAACTAGGAAAAATTAAGAATAAAATAAGAGAAAGAACTTACGAAATAGAAAAAGAGGATGGAAGATAGAAGTATAATAAGAAATAGTGTTTACATTAAAAACTTCAAAGGTTTAAACAAAGTGATACAACGTTCAAATTTCGTATATAATAATAATATTGTAAATGATAACATTGCAGATGATAATATTGTAAATGACAACATTACAGATGATTGTATTGTAAATGATAACTTTGTAGATGATAACATTGTAAAAAGAGTGAACTGTAAAAGAGTAAACAGAAAACCAAAAAGACTGTATAACTATGTAACGTAATAAGGGTACGTAATATAGATGTATGTAATATAGATGTAATGATGTAAAGTAAGTAATGTATGTGCCTTAGAGGTAAAGAAGGTTGTCTAACCTACCCCAACGACCACGCATAGAAGTCTAATATAGATAGAATACACATGGCAGTTGTGTGGTTCAGTTGATTCCTAGATCCACTCCTAGATATATAACAGGAACAATTGATATATCCCATATTTTTTTATTTTAACATAGGTTGTTATACTATAGATATTATATAAAAAGTCGATTTGGAGCTGTAAAAATGAAATATGGTGGCAATTTAAAATAAGGAATCTTGACCATCTTGACTGTTGTTTCAATTTGATTCTTAAGTTTGTGCGATCGTACCAAGTAACTTTTATTTAAAACTTATTTCCGCATCTTTAATAATTATGGAAATATCGTAGTTTTTAGAAAATCGCAATTTTTAGTTTTTTTAGAATAATATCTAAACTATTGAGACCTCTCAAATTTCAAACTTTTAAACATAATCTGAACCAGTATACAAAATTGCATGACATTGTTCATTTAACCAGATCTCTAGCTTTCAAAATAACAAAGATACCCATGCAATCCTACTCTATTTAGAACACCCTGTATTAAGAAAATCCTTGCCAATCCGGAGATGGCCAAATCTGGTTTAGGCAGTGTATGTGCTTCTTACGCAAAACTACCTCTGACGAAAAGAAGAATGTCCACAATTGTTTTGGCAAAGTCTGTGCTGACTTTTATGTACCTGATAACTAGAGACCGGATTCAAAGTTTTATGCTTTTTGCAAATATCTAAAGGATTAACAAATGAATTAAATTTACATCCGATTTGGAAAGAAACGGATTATTAAACAATTTTTTGTGTGTGCTTTTTTTGCTTTTTTTGCAATGTTGTGCTTATTTTACACTTTTTTGCTTATTTGGAGCTGTTTTCAGCTGATTCTGGATTGAAACAAAATTTTAATATCGTGGTGATTATAATTTGTACATGTATCAACACTTATGCATACTACACAGTTTTATATTCAGTGCGAGATGCGAGGCAGTACTAATAAAAATAAATATTTTTCCAAACCCAGTGCTGGGTAAGTTTTTACTATGTTTATTGTTTATCCAAATATATTTAAATTTCAAGTAAATACATTCATATCATTCGTGTTGCAGAAGTTTAATATTTTTCTACTACAGTTCTACGCATTTAGATTGAGTGATTAATTTAAATTAAATACAAAATCTTCCCAATGAACAAGCATTCACAATTCTGAACATTGTGCAATTAGTTTAGCTCAGTCTGTTACTCTGACAACGTCTCGTTATTACGGTTACATTATTTCTTCCATAACGCCTAAACAAAACACCGCCGAAAATGAGCTACTGTGGATGAGTGGATTAAAGAACACAAAGAATTCAAATTTGAAAATAACAAAATATTTTGCAGAGTTTGTGTAAAGTCAGTAATTTATTTCGCCTCAAAATATTGTTTAATAATAATAATAACTAATTCACTACTTTGATTTGCAGTTTCAATGCAATACAAATATATGATATAATTCAATATGTAAAAACAATACTACACAAGCAACGCTTGGAAAAATTTAAAAATCAACCAAGAACACATCAAACTACAGTAGAATCCATAACATGTATTCGAGCAACAATCAACAAAAACAATTTAATTATTATTTGTGTAAAACAATGCTTGAGTCAAACATTCGCTTCAAAATATTACAAAATAATTCATTTAGGACATTTCTGGAAAAATAATGTAACAGAAGTATACCAGATGAAAGTACACTGCGCAAAAATTATGCTGAATCGGTATATAAACAAACTATGCTAGAAATTAAAAATATAATTGGCAACAATTGCATTTGGTTCAGTGTGGATGAAACAGCCGACTCTTGTGGGCGATATGAGGCCAATTTTATTAAAGGAGTCCTCAGCGACAAATGTCAGACGAAACGTTATTTAATCTGTTCTACATAATTAAACAAAACCAATAGTAACACAATTTCAAAATTTATTAACGAATCACTAACCAACTTTCATTTACCGGAAGCAGTCCCAAAGAAAATTTTACTAATGGTCACGGATGCAGCAGCATACATGATAAAAGCTGCATCTAACATGAAAATTTTCTATGAAAATTTAATACATTGTACACGCATAGCCCACGGACTAAATCGCATTGCTGAAACTATTTGAATCGACTTTTCATTAATTAGTGAATTAATAACAAATGGAAAAATATATTTATTAAAGCTCCTTTAAGAGTGCAACTATTTAAAGACTGAATTCCCAATATTGCTGCAATATATTACGCAAATAATTTTGAACATTTAAAAAAATAATTGAATATGAACTAACAACTGGCAGAGATTGCAAAAAGAAATTACAAGATTGCAAAATAATTTTAAACGAAAAAGAATTTAAAATTTAAAAAATTATAATTTCGAGTTTATCAAGGCACATTATAGTATTCTGAGTTATTCAATTACCTCATTGGAGAAGCAAGAAATGTTCTTAACGGATGCAATTACGAATGTTAACAATTTTAAGGAAGCTATTTGTGGTGTCCCGAGAAAAAATGGAGAGAAGATAACAGTAAAATTAAATGAAGTTTTAAAAATATATATGAAAGTTTTCAAACGTTAAATAATTTTGTAAAAATTTAAGTGGTAAAATTGTGGGTGATTTTGAAAGCAGCATACCTATAGCTAATTTTAAATATGCGCCTATAACAGCTGTAGATGTTGAAAGAAGTGTCTTTGTCTATAATATATAATTTGAGCGATAGAAGACACAATTTAATCATGGAAAATTTGGACTGATATTTAATTGTAAATTGTTTTCAAAGAAACAAGTATTTTATAATGTGATTTTGTAAATTAGTATTAGCTCCCTATATTTAGGATATTTTTGCAATTTTTCGATAAATATATATTTTTAAATTTAAAATGGGACAAGTTAACAGAAGTAACAGAAGAAACCAAAGGCCGACTGATAATACTGGGAGACTTAAATGGACGAGTAGGGAAAAAGGATGGCGAAACAGGGGAGACAATTGGTGAACATGGAGAAAATATAAGAAACAATAATGGAACAAGGATGATCGACTTCTGCATTATGAATAACTAAGTGATAACAAACACAGTCTATGCACACAAAGATATACATAAGTATACGAGGGAAGTCAAAAGCAGAGGAGAAAAGTCAATAATAGACTATGTGATAATAAACAGAAACTTCAGAAATGAAGTAAAAGACACCAGGGTGAGAAGAGGACCAGAAATCTTTTCGGATCACTACCTAGTGCTGTCGAAGATAGGAATAAAAGAAGAAAAAGGGGACCACAAAATAAATGGAACATGGAAAAATAATAACTCAAAGGAAAAAATTAAAACCTACAAGTTAAGAGAAGAAGAAACCTCTAAAATATATAAAGAAAGAATAGAGCTGGAAATGAATAAAATCAAAGAAAAGCTAAATAATGTGACCCTAGAACACCTGTGGAAAAGTACCAAGGAAATTATCATAAAAGTGGCAAGAGAAGCTTGCGAAAGCATAAAAACAAACAAAACAAGAAAACAAACGAGATGGTTGAGCGAAGAAATCATAGCGGAAATAAAACTGAAAAAACTACAATGGAAAAAGTACTTGGGAAACAGAAATAACGAAAATTATAGCAGATATAAAGAACAAAGAATAAAAACTAAAGAAATGGTGGAAAAAGCAAAAAAAAAATCGTGGCAAGAGTTTGGAAATAAAATGGAACAGGACAGACACGGAAACCAGAAATTATTTTACAAAGCACTCAAAACACTCAGAAACGAGAAGCAAATTAAAAACTGGTGCATAAAGTGCAAGGATGGAAGAATATTAGGAGAAGAACAAGACATCATGGCACGCTGGAAGGAATATTTCGAGGAGATACTAAATACGGAACGAAGCAATAATATAAATGGGACAATAGCACACACAGAATATAATACAGAGGAGAATAGCGAACTTGGGGAACAAGAAGAAGTAACAACAGAAGAAGTAGCAGAGGCTGTGAAAATGCTAAAACGAGGGAAAGCAGCAGGTTGTGATGAAATAACAGCAGAAATGATCATAAACCTAGGAAGCAATGGTATGGTATTGCTAACAGCCCTATTCAATAAAGCTTGGATAGAACAGAAGATCCCCAGGGAGTGGGAGCTAGGTACAATACTACCCATACATAAGAAGGGAAACAATCGAGATTGCAGTAACTACAGGAGAATAACACTACTAAGCATAATGGCGAAAGTGTATGAAAGAATTCTGGAAAGGAGACTAAAGTCGGTAATCGAAGAACAATTAGAAGAACCCCAAAGTGGATTTAGGAAAGGACGAGGAGTACAAGACCACATATTCACAATGAAACAAATAATTGAAAAGAGCAAAAACAACAACATATTTGTAGCCTTTATAGACCTCGAAAAAGCATTCGACAGCATACCCAGAAATGCAGTCTGGAATAGTCTTGAAAAAAGAAGAGTAAACAAAAAATTAATAGAAAGCATTAGGAGCATCTACAAAACGACAAGGAACAGTCAGAACTTGAAACATGCAATCAGAGGAATTTGAAACGATGGAAGGTCTGAGACAAGGAGGTGTATTAAGTCCAACCCTCTTCAATATCGTCCTAGATGATATACTGAAAGAAACAAAGGAAACAACAAAAAAACTAAAAGTGGGATATAGAAATATGGAAATGGTGAAGATAGCAGTATGCGCCTTCGCGGATGAACTAATTATATATGCTAAAAGCAAACAAGAGCTACAATTCAACTTAGAATCATGGGAAAAAGCTTTACATGAAAGGAATCTAAGAATAAATATAAATAAAACAAAAATCATGGCACTAGGGAACGAGGATCTGAGCGCACCCGCAAAACTAAGAGGTAGGAACGTTGAACAAGTGGAAACCTTTAAATACCTAGGAGTCAAAATTCACAAAAATGGAGAAAACAATGCAGAAATAAATGACAGATTAGAGAGCGCAACAAAACTGTACTACGCACTAAATAACACATTCCTAAGAAACAATAAAATTACAAAGAAAACAAAACTAGCAGTGTAGAACACAGTATTCAAATCAATATTAATGTACGGGTGTGAAAGCTGGATAATAACTAAAAGGATAGAAAGCAGAATACAGGCCGTAGAAATGAAGTACCTAAGAAGCGTCGAAGGAAACACAAGAAGAGACAGAATCAGAAACGAAGTGGTAAGAGAGGAATTAGAAGTGGAACCGATAATAACAAAGATCAAGCGGCAACAACTAAAATTGTTTGGACACATTGTAAGGATGGAAGAAACCAGACAGACAAAAAGGGTATGGCAGGCAATAACACCCCATAAAAGGCAAAGAGGCAGACCAAAAAAATCGTGGGATGACGTAGTGAGGGAAATTTTAAAAGACCGAGGACTGACCTGGAATGAGGGGAAGAAAATGGCGAAAAACCGAAAAGAGTGGGCGAAGTTCGTACATGAACTATGCTGAAGTAGCCTAAACACCTTACACCTTAGGGTAGATAGGTTTTCGATTATATATATATATATATATATATATATATATATATATAGATTTAAAATAAAATTTACTTTTATAAAAGATAAATGCTTTAAATTGAATTCATTGTTCTATCTATAACTCTACGCTCTTTCAGTCAATGCTTTCTGCAACTGTCCTGTGTTTTGGACAAAATAATAAAAAGGCACATCCATAATCTAGGTTAGGTTAGGTTAGGTAAGTTTATAATACTATTCTGTAGTTACGTTTATAATCTAAGGTAAAAAAATTAATATTTAAAATAAACATTTTTTTAAATAAATATTTGCGTTTTTGCAAATTTTTGTGCTTTTTTGTGTACATTTATGCTTTTTGCGTATGTTAATGCTTTTTTTTCAATAATATGTGCTTTTTTTTATGTTGCAAAAATAATTTTGCTTTTGTAATGTTTTTTAAATGCTTTTTATTCGGTCTTTACTGATAACATCCGTCTTTATTGTAATCACCGGACCAATTCTTGTAATCCCTGATTGAATCGTATGATAGTACTGTGCTTAGTGGAGAATTTGGCTATATGCTATGGAGCTGACTATACTCGTAATCAGATAAGTATTACTTATATTAGTTTTTATTAGCTGTAATTATATATTTTCTCACAACAACTTTTAATTTCGTGTCAATGCAATTATGATTATAATTAGATGGAGAGGGTGGTAATTAAGCATGTCAGTAGCTATTGGCTAAACAATTAAATTGATCGATTAGATGGGCGACGGTAATTAAGCAAAGCAGTAGCAATTGCCCATATAATTAAATAGATCGAGTAAAATTATTATATTAAATAATGTTATTTATATTTAATTCCAGTTAGTGCTACCGGCACTTAATATGACCACAAAAACAAATATACATCAATTCCATTAGTACTTCCTAATATGAAAACATGATTATTAAATTAGTTCTTGCAGAGCTTGCAATGCATTTAAATGCAAATAGCGTTTACGAAGTAATCGACCCTTTGATAGTCGCATGCAGATTGACTGGTCTTTCGGCATACCGTTTAAAATCTGGACGAGGCAGAAGTTGTTACGCCAGAAGCTCTTACGATGTCGTTATAAACGTAATCATCATCTGTTTGATTGTGTATATGTCTATTATGGGTGCAAATTTGCCCATCAGCAACGAAACTACCAGAGTTGTAAGGGCAGTGCTGAACTTTCAGATTAAAGGCAATGCAGTATTCCTCCTGTTCACGTATTACATGAGCAACAGATTTTTTCACATAATAATTGATATAATTGTGAGTTTGGCAGTGATGGATCAACGTATGGTAGCTGCGATTTCTTCTAGGATCAATTACGGCCGTTCAAAATTGCAACTGGTTATTTACTACTTTGGGTTCGTAGGGTTTATATGCACAATGTTCATATGGGACGTGGTATTCAGTATTAAAGTCGATAACAGAGATCCATATCTATCCATAGCAATATTCTACTACAGCACATATCTTACAGGCATAACAATGCACGCCATCTTCTTCTGCCTTAGCACGGAAATAGGCAGAAGGTTCCGATGCCTGAACGAAGCATTGGCATTGTACTCAGCTGCAGAGTGTAACGATAATCTGGGAGTTATTGAAAGTTGTTTCAAGAAACTGTTGTTTCTGAAACGCGACGTTAGGAAGTTCGTGAAGGTCCAGATATTGATCAAATTTGCTTTGAGCTTTATCTTCACCGTGGGAGCTTTGTTCTTCACTGTTATAGGCAGAAATATACTGAGCAACATCATGTGGGCAACAATCGCTTGTGTGGAAATCATTTGCATCTGTTGGTCATCGCAGTTCGTTGCTATACAGGTAAATACTACTCAATGTAACGATATTTCTTGCTACAGAAATTTAGATCAAATTTTTTTACATTTATTACTCTTTTTGATGTAAAAAGCATTTAAAAAAAACATTAAAAAAGCACTTAAAAAAGCACATAGTATTAAAAAAAATCATTAACATACGCAAAAAAGCAAAAATGTACATAAAAAAAGCACAAAAATATGCAAAAACCCAAATATTAAAAAAAATGTTTATTTTAAAAAATTATTTTTTTACCTTAGATTATAAACGTAAATACAGAATAGTATTATAAACTTACCTAGATTATGGATGTGCCTTTTATTATTTCGTCCAAAACACAGGACAGTTGCAGAAAGCATTGACTGAAAGAGCGTCGAGTTATAGATAGAACAATGAATTCAATTTAAAGCATTTATTTTTTATAAAAGTAAATTTCATTTTAAATTCAAAAATATATATTTATCGAAAAAATACAAAAATATCCTAAATATAGGGAGGTAATACTAATTTACAAAATCACGTTATAAAATACTAGTTTCTTTGAAAACAATTTACAATTAAATATTAGTCCAAATTTTCCATGATTAAATTGTATCTTCTATCGCTCAAAATATATTCATAGACAAAGACACTTCTTTCAACATCTACACTTGTTATAGGCGCATATTTAAAATTAGCTATAGGTATGCTGCTTTCAAAATCGCCCACAATTTTACCACTTAAATTTTCCCAAAATTATTTAACGTTTGAAAACCTTCATATTCATTTAATTTTACTATTATCTTCTCTCCAATTTTTCCAGGGACACCACAAATAGCTTCCTCAAAATTGTTAACAATCGTAATTGCATCCGTTAAGGGCATTCTTTGCTTCTCCAATGAGGTAATTGAATCACTCAGAATACTATAATGTGCCTTGATAAACTCGAAATTATTATTTCTTAAATTTTAAATTCTTTTTAGTTTAAAATTATTTTGCAATTTTGTAATTTCTTCGTGCAATCTCTGCCAGTTGTTGGTTCAAATTCAATTTTTTTTTAAATGTTCAAAAATATTTGCGTAATATATTGCAGCAATATTGGGAATTCACTCTTTAAATAGTTGCACTCTTAAAGGAGCTTTAATAAATATATTTTTCCATTTGTTATTAATTCATTAATTAATGAAAAGTCGATTCAGATAGTTTCAGCAATGCGATTTAGTCCGTGGGCTATGCAGGTACAATGTATTAAATTTTCATAGAAAATTTTCATGTTAGATGCAGCTATTATCATGTATCATGCATCCGTGACCATTAGTAAACTTTTCTTACTTGGGACTACTTCCGGTAAATAAAAGTTGGTTAGTGATTCATTAATAAATTTTGAAATTGTGTTACTATTGGTTTTGTTTAATTATTTAGAACAGAATAAATTACCTTTCGTCTGAGATTTGTCGCTGAGGACTCCTATAATAAAAATGGCCTCAAATCGCCCACAAGAGTCAGTTGTTTCATCCACACTAAACCAAATGCATTTGTTGCCAATTATATTTGTAATTTCTAGCATAGTTTGTTAATATACCGATTCAACATAATTTTTGCATAGTGTACTTTCATCTGGCATATTTCTGTTACAAAATTTTTCCAGAAATGTCCCAAATGAATTATTTTGTAATATTTTGGAGCGAATGTTTGATTCAAGCATTGTTTTACACAAATCAAAATTAAAATATTTTAGTTGATCGTTGCCCAAAGTTGATGCTATGGATTCTACTGTAGTTTGTTGTGTTCTTGGTTGATTTTTAAATTTTTCCAAGCGTTGCTTGTGTAGTATTGTTTTCACATATTGAATTATATCATATATTTTTATTGCATTGAAACTGCATATCAAAGTAGTGAATTAATTATTATTATTATTAAACAATATTTTAAGGCGAAATAAATTACCGACTTTACACAAACTCTGCAAAATATTTTGTTATTTTCAAATTTCAATTCTTTGTGTTCTTTAATCCACTCATCTACAGTAGCTCATCTTCGACGGTGTTTTGTTTAGGCGTTATGCAAGAAATAATGTAACCGTACTAACGAGACGTTGTCAGAGTAACAAACGGAGCTAAACTAATTGCACAATGTTCAGAATTGTGAATGCTTGTTCATTGGGAGCATTTTGTATTTAATTTAAATTAATCACTCAATCTAAATGCGTAGAACTGTAGTAGAAAAATATTAAACTTCTGCAACACGAATGATATGAATGTATTTACTTATATTTTAAATTTATTTAGATAAACAATAAACATAGTAAAAACTTACCGGTACCGGAACTTACCGTAAAAACTTAAATTTGGAAAATTATTTATTTTTATTAGTAATGCCTCGCACCTCGCATTGAATATAAAACTGTGTAGTATGCATAAGTGTTGATACATGTACAAATTATAATCACCAGAATATTTAAATTTCGATTCAATCCAGAATCAGCTGAAAAAAGCTCCAAATAAGCAAAACAGTGTAAAATAAGCACAACATTGCAAAAAAAGCAAAAAAAGGCACAAACAAATTGTTTAATGATCCGTTTATTTCCAAATCGAATGTAAATTTAATTCATTTGTTAATGCTTTAGATATTTACAAAAAGCATAAAACCTAGAATCCGGACTCTATTTATGTATGAGCCTACAAATATTCTACGCCTCGTCTCTAAAATTATGGGATTCACAGCGTCTAGTGCACAAAGCTACAAGCAAACACGTAAAAACTACAAACAATTTCGTCTTACAAATATTAATCATTATTTTGGTTTTAATACTACTTACTGCAGCAATCTCAGCTGTTCAATGCGAACGTAAAGATGTCGAACTTATAACCATGAGTTATGAGGACTTTATAATTATAGTGATTGTATACAGAGAGCACATAAAGTATTAACACCTGGCTTTATTTTTTCCCCTGTATAAATTTTTGAAAAATTCTCCAACAGGTCAAAATGATTTTATTTCAAACAAATATTTTGAGACCATTTTCATTTTTCCATCTCTCTCCGTTTTGAAGTTATGACGTCAGAGCCATTTTATTTAAATGACTACCTATATTTTTTATTATTGATTTTGATAGTACTTTTTATTATGTTTTCAACAACATGACATTTTCAATATGTGTACGTTTGAAAAAAAAATGAGAAAAAAGTGCGTTAAAGTAAAACTATTAAATTATTATTTCAATGTGCAGAATGCATCTAGTTATCATTCAAAACAACGTCAGTTAAAACAAAATTAGGAAAACAGGCTTCGATTTTAAATATTGCAATAAAACAAAATTGATCAACCTGAAAAACATACTTATTACAATATCACCAATTACAAAAATAAGAACAGAAAAACCAAAAGAAATTTTTATCGAGAAAAAATACTGATGACTTGTTTTAAGATAGGTTTTAAAATAATATGAAGTCACAAATATAATTAAAATATCGAAAAAATATTGGTTAGGGAAAAAAGTCAAATTAGATTGCAGGCAAGATCTTTATCTTGCCTTCAATGGTGATAATTGTTCCATTTTATCTTTTATGTTCATCATGTTGTGTTCTTTTTTTTGTGTTTTAGTTGCTTCAGTGTTCCGTAGAATAGTTTTTGATTCCGCCCACAATACTCATTCATTCTTTCACCAAATTTTGTCCATGATTTTTGTTTTGCTGCTTTTATTATTGAATTGTTTTTGTCTCTCTTTTCTTTATATTTTTCATAATATTCTTTTATTTGTTTGTAGGTATCTTTCCATTTCTGTTTTTTGTCATTTATTTCCTTTTTGACTCCCTCTGCCCACCAGTTTGTCTTTTTCATTTCCCTGTTTCCAATTTTTGTTGTTCCGCAGGTACGCTCCTTTGCCGCTTCTATTATATTTCTTTTGAATGTTTTAAATTTTCCTTCTATGTTTAGCTTCATTTCGCTCTCTCTGAATTTATTTCGTAATTTCTCTTTGTATTGCTCATGTGTTTGTGTGTCTCTTAATATGTAGGTTTTTATCTTTTCTTTAACTTTTATCCTCCTCTTGTCTGTTTTTTGTATTTTCTTCCAAGTCATATCCATTTTTAGTATGTGGTGGTCACTTCCTATTTCAGCTTACCTTGTAACTCTTACGTTCATTATTTTGTTCCATCTGTTTCTATTAATTAGGTGGTAGTCTATTATCGATCTTTCGTCTCTGCTTGGCTGTTCCCTTGTGTACATGTGTATGTTTTTGTGTTTGAATTTTGTACTTGTTATTACAAGGTTGTTTTCTATACATAGCTGGATTATTCTGTCTACATTGTTGTTGTTAATTTCTTGTCCTTCTTTTCCCATTGTCTCTTCTATTCCGCTATTTTGGCATCCTACTCAGTTTAGATCTCCCATTATCATTATGTGTTATTTTCCTTCATCTACTTCCGTTTGTATGTTCAAAGAATGTCTCTTTCTCTTTTTTTCTTTCCGTCTTCGTTTCGTCCGTCTGCTACTATCAGTGTCCATGTTTCATCCTCGACTAGTTTGATTTCTATGGTCCTTATTGTTTCATTTATATGTTTTACTTTGTTGCTTCCACTAACACATTTATTTTACAAAAATAATTTAGTTACTACAGTTTCGACTACTTTATAGTAAGGTGACCAGATCCTAACGATGGAAAAGCGGGACAACGGGTCGGGGGGTTGATTTTTAAATTAATTAACAAAGAACGCAAAATATACAGGGTTACACCTTAGGTTAGGTTAGGTTAGCTGTGTGTGCTGTGTGATTCTGATATCATTATAATAACTAATAAGAGAAATATGTACAAAAATATACTTTTTTCATATTTTATAGATTTCAACCCCCTAATTTTTCAATCTCGCTTATTCTGAGGATAAGATATTAAAAGAAACATTTAGTGTTTAGAAATTTTAGATGCGCCGGGTAGCAAATTTTCAATATGATCGATGCGCCGGGTAGAATTTTTACATTATGGTGGATGCGCCGGGTAGCAAATTTTTCATTATGGTGGATGCACCGGGTAGCAAATTTTCATTATGGTGGATGCGCCGGGTAGCAAATTTTTCATTATGGTGGATGCGCCGGGTAGCAAATTTTTCAAGATTTATTGTAGTGAAAATTAACTATTAAGAGAAATATGTACAAATATATACTTTTGTCATAATTTATAGATTTCAACCCCCTAATTTTTCAATCTCCCTTATTCTGAGGATAAGATTTTAAAAGACACATTTTGTTATACTTGTTGTGTGATTCTGAAATCATTTCAATAACTAATAAGAGAAATATGTACAAAAATATACTTTTTTCATAATTTATAGATTTCAACCCCCTAATATTTCAATCTCGCTTATTCTGAGAATAAGATATTGAAAGACACATTTATTTATATTTGCTGTGTAATTTAGGGATTTTTGTAACGTGTAATAAGTGAAATATATTCATAAGTGTTCTTTGTTTACAAAATTATCAGAGGTATAAAATTTCGACCCCCAAATTTTGTAATCTCGCTTATTCTGAGTATAAGATGTTAAAAGACACATTTAGGTATACATGCTGTGTGATTCTGAAATTTCAATAACTATTAAGAGAAATATGTACAAATATATACTTTTTTCATAATTTATAGATTTCAACCCCCTAATTTTTCAATCTCGCTTATTCTGAGAATAAGATATTAAACGACACATTCAGTTATACTTGTTGTGTGAATTAGGGATTTTTGTAAAGTGGAATAAGTGAAATATATAAGGGTTCTTTGTTTACAAAATTATGAGAGGTTATTAAATTTCGACCCCCAAATTTTGTATTCTCGCTTATTCTGAGTATAAGATGTTAAAAGACACATTTAGATATACAGGCTGTGTGATTCTGAAATCATTTCAATAACTAATAAGAGAAATATGTACAAAAATATACTTTTTTCATATTTTATAGATTTCAACCCCCTAATTTTTCAATCTCGCTTATTCTGAGGATAAGATATTAAAAGAAACATTTAGTGTTTAGAAATTTTAGATGCGCCGGGTAGCAAATTTTCAATATGATCGATGCGCCGGGTAGAATTTTTACATTATGGTGGATGCGCCGGGTAGCAAATTTTTCATTATGGTGGATGCGCCGGGTAGCAAATTTTCATTATGGTGGATGCGCCGGGTAGCAAATTTTTCATTATGGTGGATGCGCCGGGTAGCAAATTTTTCAAGATTTATTGTAGTGAAAATTAACTATTAAGAGAAATATGTACAAATATATACTTTTGTCATAATTTATAGATTTCAACCCCCTAATTTTTCAATCTCCCTTATTCTGAGGATAAGATTTTAAAAGACACATTTTGTTATACTTGTTGTGTGATTCTGAAATCATTTCAATAACTAATAAGAGAAATATGTACAAAAATATACTTTTTTCATAATTTATAGATTTCAACCCCCTAATATTTCAATCTCGCTTATTCTGAGAATAAGATATTGAAAGACACATTTATTTATATTTGCTGTGTAATTTAGGGATTTTTGTAACGTGTAATAAGTGAAATATATTCATAAGTGTTCTTTGTTTACAAAATTATAAGAGGTATAAAATTTCGACCCCCAAATTTTGTAATCTCGCTTATTCTGAGTATAAGATGTTAAAAGACACATTTAGATATACAGGCTGTGTGATTCTGAAATCATTTCAATAACTAATAAGAGAAATATGCGCCGGGTAGAATATTTTCATTATGGTTGATGCGCCGGGTATAATATTTTCATTATGGTGGATGCGCCGGGTAGCAAATTTTCATTATGGTGGATGCGCCGGGTAGAATATTTTCATTATGGTGGATGCGCCGGGTAGCAAATTTTCATTATGGTGGATGCGCCGGGTAGAAAATTTTCATTATGGTGGATGCGCCGGGTAGCAAATTTTCATTATGGTGGATGCGCCGGGTAGAAAATTTTCATTATGGTGGATGCGCCGGGTAGAATAGTTTCATTATGGTGGATGCGCTGGGTAGCAAATTTTCATTATGGTGGATGCGCCGGGTAGAATATTTTCATTATGGTGGATGCGCCGGGTAGAATATTTTCATTATGGTGGATGCGCCGGGTAGAATATTTTCATTATGGTGGATGCGCCGGGTAGCAAATTTTTAATTATGGTGGATGCGCCGGGTAGCAAATTTTCATTATGGTGGATGCGCCGGGTAGAATATTTTCATTATGGTGGATGCGCCGGGTAGCAAATTTTCATTATGGAGGATGCGCCGGGTAGAATATTTTCATTATGGTGGATGCGCCGGGTAGCAAATTTTTATTATGGTGGATGCGCCGGGTAGAATATTTTCATTATGGTGGATGCGCCGGGTAGCAAATTTTCATTATGGTGGATGCGCCGGGTAGCAAATTTTCCATTATGGTGGCTGCGCCGGGTAGCAAATTTTCATTATGGTGGATGCGCCGGGTAGAATATTTTCATTATGGTGGATGCGCCGGGTAGAATATTTTCATTATGGTGGATGCGCCGGGTAGCAAATTTTCATTATGGTGGATGCGCCGGGTAGAATATTTTCATTATGGTGGATGCGCCGGGTAGCAAATTTTCATTATGGTGGATGCGCCATTCATTATAATGTAGCAATTGCGTGTAATTAGTTGCGTAAAACCATTGATTATAATATCCTTATAGATACCCAATCCAATGTAAATTTTGTACGCTCCTGTGGACGTCGAAAAGGAGACAGAATTGATTTAGTAGGGAGACGGCCCACGCCAGAGCGGAGCGCTCGCATCGAAATTTCAAAAACTTAACGCGCGATTCATTCGACCGCTGGTATTTCCAATATTCTCAATGATGGATTTGGGTGGTTGAGGGTTGATGAGGATAAAGAGATAATAAGGCGCTGGGGGGCGTCCCTCAGCGCCCCGTTTACCGATCGGGCACGTAATGAGGGTTGTAAATGTTTATAACTAAGAAAATGCATTCAAATAGCCTGTGGTCTACATCTGTAGAAAGACGTTTTTAGTTATTCGTTTCACGTTGTCTGTTGAACATTACGTCTATTTCAAGCTGCAAATTATAGAATTTAAACAACCATTTTATTTTGTTGTCATATAAATTAATTTGTTTCCGTGAGACAAAAGTGTTAATATGTCGACAACTAAAAGCGGAAATAAATGTCGCTACTTAAATTGCGGTTTTACTCCAAGGACTCATCAAAGTTTAAAAATGTTTCGTTTTCCATCAGCTAACATGGAAAGGTGTAGAAAATGGATTATTCACTCAGGTAAGATACAACAAAACATAAAAAAAGTTAATAATACATAATGGAATTAATCCTGGAAAAGTTTAGTCCAGATATTTTTGTCAATAAATTAATAATCAGCCATTAAAAATTGGAAATATTTTTCTAAATTAAAACTTCTCATATGTATCTTATTGTTTACAAAATAAGTTAAGTTCAGTTTACTTTGTTTTCTCTATTCAAACTGTATTCATATTTTTAAATTTAAACTGATTCACATCAAGTCAACTAAAATAATTAGAAATAAATAAGTAAGACTGTAGACTATAGAAACAAAAAATTAAGGATTATAGAAACATTTATTTTATGTGAAGTCTTTACTGTGCTGCGAATCTCTGCTGCTGAATATTTAAACAAACAAGAAGTAAATCAAGAATCAAGGAATGCACTATAATTTTATAATAAATCTTGAATATATTCGATAGTTCTGAAACTCTTTTCATATTGATTACATTTTATGTTATTTTCTTACATCTTAATATTTATTTTGAAATATTTTGAGTTGGGCAAATGTGCCAGAACACCTGATTCTGTCTAAACTTTATTATTATTATCACTCTTAAAACAAATATTAATAGTTTTTCTCTCTATTCAGAGAGTTGTTTTCCAACAGCTAATTCACATATATTTTGATATTTTTACATTTTCAAATACACTTTTTCAACATTTACAATGATATAGGGTTTGGTGGGTTAATTTATAAGACATTGCTAAAGTATCCGTGTGTGAAGTGTGACAAGGATTTAATTGAAAAGGGGCAACTGAATGATCCGAGACAAACACTTATTTTAAATAAACTATATTGTAAAGATTCAACTGCGGTTGGGTTACATACACCACAAAACAGTGTTGTAGATGTTGCCCACAAGGCACTTTTTATATTTAAAAAAGTTTTTGATGAAAACCCACATATAAAAACATTGCGTGAAACAATTTTTGATAAAATTACGAAATCTCTTGGTACGGAAATTAATTTCCTGGAGCACAATTCGGAATGCCACGAACATAGGCGTACTTTATTAATTTGTTAATAAACACAAAAATCTTTAAAGAGTGTAAGTGGAGATTTTCAAGTCCTGCGGGAATCAAAAAGAATGACCTTAAGGAACACCCTAAATTAAAAATTTTAAAACACAAATAAATAAATATTGATTTTTATTCAAAATATTCTATATTATTTTCATATTACCTATTTACCCTATAGTTACCCTACACTTATCCTAAATATTTGTATACCGAACTTTATTCTATTCTTAGCAAGCAATAACATATGTCAAGTTTCCAAAATATGTATTGCAATTAAATAAACGTTACATACTTAAACTACATTCATACGTTTATATTTAATCGACCAAACAAAAGTATGCATTGTTATTTAACATTGAGCTCAAATGACTGCAATCATGCCAAATGAATTGAGTGCTCAAATAAATCTGCAACTTCGATGTTTTTTAAAATTGTATTGTAAACATTTTCTTGAGCATAGGATAATATATATATATATATATATATATATATATATATATATATACAGGGTGTAACAGAAATACGTGTGTTAATTTTAAACATTGGTAGAACTCGTTAAATAAAACATTTATTATATATGTTTTTTTTTTCAAAAACAACGTTAAACTGATTTAAAATATGTTCTAGTTTATCTACTAAAACGCATACCCGCCTATGGTTAAAGGTGTGCAGCGATAAAATCGTTTGTTGTGATGGCAACGGTGTCATAAAGGTGCATCATTGCCTCTTAGGCATAATACGTTTAGGATATTGTGCACTGTACAATCTACAGGCCTCTGCGGCATTTCCAAAAGCTCGGCCATATAGCAACACAATATCTGTTAATTCTTGATTAGAAAAATTTGGCATTTTGAAATAATCTTCACTTGACAATTATAGTAACAGTACCTGAGAACGGTTCGTTCGGTCAAAATTAGGGGGCAAAAAAATATTAAAAAAACCTGCAAATTTTGAAAAAAAACATATAGAAAAAATGTTTTATATAACGAGTTCTACCAATGTTTAAAATTAACACACGTATTTCTGTTACACCCTGTATATATATTAATCCTTCATACTAATATCCATTTGTTTGTAAGCGAAGACTAAAATTCCGTCCAAATTAGTTAAAACAGCTTAAAAATCTGCAGATCTTGAAAAAAAAACTGAAAGAATTGAAAGCTGCATGCAACACATTTTCCCCTTCATATAAAAAAAATTAAAACTTTTGATATGTCTCAGAATTGCAGTTTTTCAAATTAAAAAATTGTAACGTTTCATTTGGAGCTGTATATAAATATTAGAACAGTTATAGATGGAAATTAGAGATTTGACATTGGTTTTAACATTTTTGTGAATTACTGGTTTGGTATCAATGGAACGAAACTATTATTGCTCATGTAATGATAAAAATAATCATTTTCGTCGTTTATTTGTTAAAAAATATTAATTTAAAACTCTCTTTTCGTTTAAGTACTTCATTATTTATTTTTAAAATAAAAAATCGCAACCCGGCTCAGAATGTTAACACATAATAAATTGTTTTAAATCATAGCAACTTAAAAACATTAAAGAAATTCAATATATGTTCAATAAAAATCGATTAAACTAAAATCATTTATATATTTTTATATAAGTCGCTGCTTATGGTTAAATAAAACAAGTGTTCTGCAAATTATAACTTGAGATTGTAAATTACATCCATTGTAACAGAAATGCAAGCTGGAAAAACAAGGAACAATCAAGCACAAATCCAGAGTGTAGCGGCGGCTGCAAGTGCACAACTTCAGAAAATAAATCGACTCGGCGGGGGCAACCAGAAAAATAAATTGGTTTGCTGGCACATCTTTTAAATCCTGATACCTGTCCTGTATCAAAAGTCGGAATATTTACATATTATATATTTATATATGTAGAGAAAAAAAAATGGTAGCGGTACTAAAGTTCTGCAGCACTTTATCCGCACCGCGCCGCCCTTGTGGTATGATTTTTCTTATTATAGGCAAACAAGTTGTAACTACGCTTACAGCACGGAATGTAAAGGCATCCATAAAAATATATTTTCGGGCTCGGGCCGCCCGAGTTGTAATGTTTAGATAGAAAATGCGCTCTCTTACAAAAGTGAGAGCGCGCATTGTCTCCATCTCCTTCCCAGCCTCCCACCATCACAAATAATATGAGAGTGCGAAATATTTACAGTCAACCCCGGAATTCGACCTCTGAACACGTTTGAGTTAGGCAAATTCGTAGCAATTGGTGCCACCATATACATCGGGTATCTATAAGGATATTATAATCAATGGTAAAACTGTAAAAGATATAATCATCAAATTTTTATTATGGTGGATGCGCCAGATTGAAATTTTCATTATGGTGGATGCGTAATAAGTGAAATAAGTGTTCTTTGTTTACAAAATGATCAGAGGTTATTAAATTTCGACCCCCAAATTTTGTAATCTCGCTTATTCTGAGTATAAGATGTTAAAAGACACATTTAGGTATACATAAGGTGACCAGATCCTAACGATAGAAAAGCGGGACAACGGGTCGGGGGGTTGATTTTTAAATTAATTAACAAAGAACGCAAAATATACAGGGTGTCTCCTAAAAAACGCCGCTGGCCAATAACTCCATAACTCCCTATCTATTTATTGCCCGATTTCAATAAAACAAAAACAAAATTAAATGTCTCCACATGTTCTACAAAGTGGCCCTAATTTTCTTTTTTTTTGCAGAATCAACTTTCATTTCAGCGATAGTCTGTAGATTTTGCAAAAAAAAAATAGGGCCCCTTTGTAGACATGTTGAACCATTTAGTTTTGTTTTCATTTTATTGAAATCGGCCTATAAATAAAGAAGTATAAATATTAATATATATATATATATATATATATATATATATAAATAAAGAAGTATATAAAGAAGTATAAATAAGAAGAAAAAAAAACACAATCTTTCAAAAGTCGGGACTTTTTTCAAACGTCGCGAGACGCGGGACAAATTTCTAAAAATCGGGACTGTCCCGCCAAAATAGGGACGTCTGGTCACCTTACTTTATAGTCATTGTCAAACTCACTATAAAGTAGTCGAAACTGCAGTAACTAAATTATTTTTGTAAAATAAATGTGTTAGTGGAAGCAAACAAAGTAAAATTGTTTTATTTCATTCATTTACCATGTTCCACAAAGTAACGGCTACCAGTATACAGTAATTATATGTTTTTGTTTTCATACATCTTTTATTCTTTCAGGTGTTATTATAATTCCTACTCCTCCTGTTGCTCTTTCCTTTTCATCTACTCCTATCCATATCAACCAGTATCCTCCATGTATATTTTCTATTCAATGTCCTTTCTTTTTTGTTTCAGTAGATCCTAGTATTTATATTTTATGTTTTCTCATCTCCTCCACTAGTTCTGCTTCTTTTACCATGTATTCTCTAATGTTCCATTACCCTATTGTTAATTTTTCTTTTTTTTTGTTATTTGTCTTTTTTCCCTTCTCAGTACTTCCTCATAATATAGATAAATGAAAAAAATCATCCTTATTATTTACAATATTGTATTTCAAGTTTTTGAAGCAGAAGAATTTATTTGCATTGGTTACGCTACAGACGGTGTTTTTATGGAAGTAAGTTTTTTTATAACCAGTTTTTTACTGCGAACTAATATACTGGTGAACTTAAAAGTGTTGAGCAATCTAGAATTTCCACGAAAATAAAAAAAAAAAAATCAAGGAACTAAAATTTCTCCGGAAATTCAAGAAATTTTATTAAAAGCAATGTTCCCTAGATTTTGAAAATTATATTAAAACAATTAAACTACATTTTTCATATGCAATAAAGTAGCAGAACAATCTAGAAATTCCACGAAGCTTAAGTAAACTAAAATTTCCACGAAAATTCAAGAAATACAAGAAATCAATGAATTTTCGTAGAAATTTTAGTTTATTCAACATTTCACATATTCAACATACATAAATAGTTATTTTGACGTTACTTTGATCACTTGATAACAACCGCGCATTGACCTGTGTTTTTTTAAACATATAGGGGCGTTGTATTGACTATGTTCAGAGTCAAAAAAATGTCATGGTATATATTTTTTTATCACTTCCCAAAATATTTGCACATCCTCCTGAAACACCCTGTATGCTAACATTGATTCAAATTTGCCGAATATCGGCAAACTTGGCCTTAGTCAAGTTGTCGCATTACACGCGTCGGTAATTCTTAAACATTGTTAATATAAAATCATAATTATATTGGTACAGTGCAGTAATGTGATGGGTAATAACGGGGAGAACAAAAGAAACGAGAATGGGAAAAGAATGCTGGAATATTGCCAAATGAATGAACTAATAATAATAAACATGTTTTTTAATCATAAAAGAATACAAAAATATACAAGAGAAGAAAGAGCTAGAAACGAAAAGTCAATTATAGACTACATTCTCGTAAAAAGAGAACACAGAAAAGAGGTAGTAGACACTAAAGTAAGGAGAAGGCCAGAAATTGGAAGTGACCACTACCTAGTGGTAGCAACAATAAAAGAACCAATAATAAAAAGTGATTATAACAAAATGAAGAAAATCGAAATTAAAAAGATCAAGGTTCACAGGTTACAAGAAGAAGACGTAAGCAACGAATACAAGGATCTGGTGGAGAATGAAATAGTACTCCAACAAAATACATACAGGGAAGATGACTTAGATGGAATGTGGGAGGCATTCAAGAATATAATACTAACAGCTGCACACACAGCATGTGGAAGCTACCAAATCACAAACACGAAAGGATAAACGGGATGGTGGACGAATGAGATAAAAGAGGAGATAAAAAACAAGAAGATAGCATGGAAAGAATATCTAGGAAAGAAAACAGCAGAAAGCTATGAAAAATACAAGCACAGCAGAAAAATGGTTAAACAATTAGTAATAGAAGCAAATAAACAAAGTTGGAGAGAATTTGGAGACAAAATGGAGAAAAGTAGCAAAGACAACATAAAACTGTTCTACAACATAATCAAAAGGAACAAGACAAAAGGGACAAACGAGACGAGACATATAATGAACAAAAAGGAGAAATAATAACAGATAACATAGAAAGGATGGAGAGATGGAAACAATACTTTCAGGAGTTACTCAAAAAAAGTGACAAATACGAACGAACAAGAACAAGATACAGAAAATGAAGAACAACAACAGATAAGTATGGAAGATTTGTCAGAAGTAATAAGAAAACAAAAAAAACGGAAAAGCAGCAGGAGTGGATAGAATCACAACAGAAATGATCTAGAAACTAGGTACACAAGGGAAATCAAAGCTACTACAAATCTACAACAAAGCATGGCAAGAAGAGTGTGTGCCAAAGGAGTGGCAGATAGCAGTGATAGTACCCATATATAAGAACGGCGACAGAAAAGACTGCAACAATTACAGGGGAATTGATATAATAACTACAAATATGAAAATATGTGAACAACTGATAAATTAAAAATTAAAACAAAGCACAGAAAGAACATTAATGGAATCACAGAGTGGATTCAGGGAAGGCAGAAGTATACAGGACCACATATTTATGATAAAACAAATACAGGAAAAGGCAAACTATTAAAATAAACAGATGTACATAGGATTCATAGATATGGTGAAGGCGTTCGACAGTGTGCCTTGTGAAAAAGTATGGTCGATTTCAAAGGAAAGAAATGTGAATAACAAGATGATAAGAGTAATAAGAAGCATATACCAGAACAACCGGAATATAATAGTGGAAAGAAATCAACAATCCAGCGAGTTCACAACAAACAACGGATTAAGACAAGGTGGAGGTCTGAGTCCAACACTTTTCATTTTATTTATAGACGAAATAATTAGAACATGCAGAGAAAAGGTAAAAACAGTAACGATCGGACATAACAAATTGAAAAGAGTAGAAATAGCAGAAGGAGCATTCGCGGATGACATAATAATAATAGGAAGAAATAGAGAAGACCTACAAAATAATCTAAATATATGGAACGAAACACTAAAAACAAATGGAATGCAAATGAACAAAAAAAGACAAAAGTGATGATATTGGGAAAGCAAGAACAGATTGATATTAAAATAGATAATACAAAAATAGAACAAGTAGAACAATACAAATACCTAGGGGTAGAAATACAAAGTGAAGGTCGAAATGAAAAGGAAATTGATAGCAGAATAAAAAAAACATCGAAGCTATATTTTCAACTAAGAACATTCATAAATAAAAGGGAACTAACAAGAATAACAAAACTGTCCATATTTAAGTCAATATACAGACCAGTGCTGACATTTCGGTGTGAGTCTTGAGTTCTAACAAAAAGAGAAAAGAGCAAAGTCCAGGCAATGGAAATGAAGTACCTTAGGAGAATAATCGGAGTGACAAGAAGAGACCGGATAAGGAACACAGAAATCAGAGACCAGCTGGAAATAGAAACGGTAGAAGATTTTATACAGAGAAGTAAATTAGAGTGGTGGGGACACCTACAGAGGATGTAGGAGGAAAGACAAGTGAAACTGGTGTGGCAGGCGAAAACACAAAAGAAGAAAAGTAGAGGTAGACCAATAAAAACATGGGATAGTGAAATGAAAGAAATTGTTGAAAAGAAAGGGAAAACAATAGCAGAGGCGAAAAAAAAAAATGGCGAAGAACAGAAAAGAATGGAAGAAATACATCATGGGACCAAGGCAGGAATAACAAGATAAAACAAAATAAAAAAAACCTACACCATAATTGGTAGAAGGGAGAATGATATATATATATTGTGATGGTATTTGTATTATAAGTAGAGTAGATTAATTAGAATAGATTTATTATTATTATTAGATAGGTATTAGATAGAATTATAATCTTAAGGGCACAAGCTAACTAAAATTATTGTAAATATTGTAAATGTGAATGTGAACAAGTATGCACAAATCTACAGAGAAATGTGTAAGACATTTTATGGACACAGAAAATCGCAAGGTTTATGGATCCGCGGATGGAGGTTGTTGATCGGTTACCACGGGTGACAGGTGACTTCGTGCATAGACGCATGTCAGATTGAAGAATTGAAGATCGGAAATAATCAATAAGAAAAAAAATGACGAGTCGAGAGTAGAGGGTGAACGGCGAGCAGGGGAGACGGTAGTGGGTCGAGGGTCGTGATGTTGCCCTAATACTAATAGATTACATAAAATTAACGCGTGTTCAACGATTGGACATAGGACTGGAAAAAGGCAGTCAACAAGGAGAGGACTTCAACAAGATAGGAGCCGTGATGGAGATATTCGAAAATCAGGACTTCGAGCCGCTAAACTTCGCACACAAAAGTAGCTGTTTACTTTTGTGCGAATCAACAAAGGATCAGAAGACGAACGCAGGGACAAGAGGACGACTTAATCAAGGGACCAAACGCAAGAAGATAACTGCAAGTATAGAGTTTGCGTAAATTACAAGAATCATATTATCACATAAGTTAGCTTGTGTATATAGGATTTATTTTGTTAATGTTGGTCATAGTTTATTAGTTTTGTTTAATATAATTTTGTTTTCTATTGTTTTGGATTTGTTTGACTAGTTCACTTTATATTAGACGTTTTTAAGGTTTTTGGTTATTATTAATTCATTAAAGCATTTGAACAAGACTCTATGTAGTTCTGATTGAACCTACCATTGACCCTGAGATAAGAGGAATAATAAGGACTTACAAAACAAGTAAATACGTAAATATTCAACACCCATAAAATAGGTAAAGTAAAAAAATAAAACGTAACAATATATATATATATATGTATATAATTATATTGGGGTTACATAATTATATGGAGGCTTTAAGGGTTGTTGGTGGTTTTTAATCATAGTAATAAAAAAGCGCGAATGCTAATAGATAGCGATGCCCCATAATAATAACTAGTAATAATACTTTTAATAATAGAGAATCCTTTAATCATGTAACGACCTCTGAATATGTAATGCTAATGAATTAGCTTTACTACTTACTTATTCTACTTACTTATTATTACAAACTGCATTGTATACAAGGATCACCATTGATATTTCATTTTGTGAATTACTAAAACTTTGCGAATGAAAAGTTAGTGCTGGTTCGTATTTACATATAATCGGTTGTAATATCGTGCTACTACATAATGATATTCAGAGCTATTAACGTTTATGAGTCCACGAATATTGTACTCATCGTCTGTAGAATTATGGGCTTTACAGCATGCACTGTACAAAGTTCCAATGGTAGAAGCAAATACCAAAAAACTGCAATAAATTTATTCTTGCAAATATTAATCATTATATTGGTTTTAATATTAATTACTGCAGGAATCTTATTTAACGACAACAGTAAAGATATAGAGTATTTTATTGCAATAGTCCAGAATCATATGAATTTTATAATTGTAGTAATTGTATATATTACCAATATCAAGAACTTCAAGAAGGTTACTGCAATAATCGCAACACTGGCAGTTGTAGATGAAGGTATTAGGGTGTATTTGCACCACCCTATAAATCATAGTAAATTAAAGCACTGTGCAATACTTTATTTTGTATGTTACATGCTTCTCGTGGTGGTGATAGTCATAAGCGATTACGCCGCTATTTTTCACGCCAACATAGATGAGATCCAATCGGCTATCTTATATTATGTAATGTATCTCATCGGAATTACGTGTCATACACTTCTCTACGTGCTAACTAATGAATTACGATGTCGATTTACTTTATTAAATACTTCGCTGATTCAATCAGAGAAATTGGGACATTCGGACATAAAATTGATTACCATAAAGAAGTTGTTTGCACGACTTACAGTAGTCAGAAATATTCTTGAAGAATTTGTACAACTGCAGCTGGTCTTAAAGTTCCTGATTTCATTTACTTTCAACATTACCGCTCTGTACTATATCATAGTACATATAAATGAGGGTCCCACCCTTATAATTTCCACTACTGCATGGCTTGTTTTTGTAGTAGCAGAAATTATTTGCATTGGGTTCTCAACAGAATGTGTTTTTATGGAGGTAAGTTGTTTTTTAGTATTTTATATATATTGTTACGGTTTTATTTTTTTACTTTACCTATTTTATGGGTCTTGAATATTTACGTATTTACTTGTTTTGTAACTCCTTATTATTTCTCTTATCTCAGGGTCAATGGTAAGTTCAATCAGAACTAAATAGAGTCTTGCTCAAATGCTTTAATGTATTAATAATAACCAAAAACCTTAAAAACGTCTAATATATAGTGAACTAGTCAAACAAATCCAAAACAATAGAAAACAAAATTATATTAAACAAAACTAATAAACTATGACCAACATTAACAAAATTAATCCTCTATACACAAGCTAACTTATGTGAGAATATGATTCTTGTAATTTACGCAAACTCTATACTTGCAGTAATCTTCTTGCTTTTGGTCCCTTGATTAAGTCGTCCTCTTGTCCCTGCGTTCGTCTTCTGATCCTTTGTTGATTCGCACAAAAGTAAACAGCTACTTTTGTGTGCGAAGTTTAGCGGCTTGAAGTCCTGGTTTTCGAATATCCTATCTTGTTGAAGTCCTCTCCTTGTTGACTGCCTTTTTCCAGTCCTATGTCCAATCGTTGAACACGCGTTAATTTTATGTAATCTATTAGTATTAGGGCAACATCACGACCCTCGACCCACTACCGTCTCCCCTGCTCGCCGTTCACCCTCTACCCTCGACTCGTCAATTTCTTTCTTGTTGATTATTTCCGATCTTCAATTCTTCAATCTTACATGCGTCAAACCTTGCGATTTTCTGTGTCCATAAAATGTCTTACACATTTCTCTGTAGATTTGTGCATACTTGTTCGCATTCACATTTACAATATTTACAATAATTTTAGTTAGCTTGTGCCCTTAAGATTATAATTCTATCTAATACCTATCTAATAATAATAATAAATCTATTCTAATTAATCTACTACTCTACTGATAATACAAATACCATCACAATATATATATATATATATATATATATATATATATATATATATATATATATATATATATATATATATATATATATATATATTGTAATGTTTTTGTAGCCCCACGTTCGGGTGCCAATTGTAACGTTTTTGCATTGCCCTACTTTCGGGACTACAACATGTTACGTTTTTATTTATTTACTCTTATCTCAGGTTCAATAGTAAGTTCAATCATAACTAAATAGAGTTTTGTTCAAATTCTTTAATGAATTGAAAATAACCAAATATTAAAACGTCTAATATAAACTAAACTAAACAAACAAATCAAAAACAATAGAAAACAAAATTATTAAATACATAATAAACTATGACCAACATTAACAAATTAAATCCTATGTACACAAGCCAACTTATGTGATAATATGACTCTTGCACTTTACGCAAACTTTCTACTTGCAGATATCTTCTTGTGGTTCCTTGATTACGTCGTCCTCTTGTCCCTGCTTTCCCGTCTGATCCGTTGTTGATTCCCACAAAAGTAACCAGATACTTTTGTGTGCGAAGTTGAGCGGCTTGAAGTCCTGACTTTGAATATCTCCGTCACGGCTCCTATCTCGTTGAATTCCTCTCCTGGTTAACTGTCTTCTTCCAGCAATATGTCCAATCGTTGAAACCCCGTTAATATTTTGTAATGTATTTGTATTAGAATCGCAACATCTCCACCCGCGATCCACACACGTCTCTCCCCCTCGTCCAACTCGTTGTTGATTAATTTCGACTTTCCATTATTTAATTCCACAAGCGTCTATGCACGAAGTCACCTGTCACCCGTGGTAACCATTCAACAACCTTCATCCGCGGATTGCTTTGTATATTTGTGCATACTTGGTCATATTCACATTTACAATATTTACAATAATTTTTGTTGGCTTGTGCCCTGAAGATTATAATTCTATCTAAAACTTATATACAAATAACAATAAATCTATTCTAATTAATCTAAATAAATACTACAAATACCATCACAATATATTCCCCTTCTACCCGAAGGTGTGGGGCTGCATTTCTTCTATTCTTCTTCTTGTTTTTTCTTTCCATGAACTACGTGTCACCATTGTGTTTTGTTTCTTGTTTGTCTCTTCACTTCTTGCCACGTTAAACCATTTTGTATTAGAATTTTGTTGGTGCTGCTGTTCCAGGTTTCTTTTGGTCTTCCTATATTTCTCTGTGGTCTGATTTTACACTCCCATATTCTTTTAACTTGTCTGGTCTCTGTCATTCTTGTTATATGTCCGAACCATTATAGTTTATTCTTCTCAATTTCTTGTAGTACTGGGTTTACTCCTAGTTCTGCTCTTGTGTCGTTATTTCTTATTCTGTCCATTATTGTAATACCTTTTACTCTTCTCAGGTACTTCATATTTTTTTTTTATCTTACTTTTTCTGTTTATTTGTTAATACCCATGATTCGCTGCCGTAAATGAGTATCGGTCTGAATATTGTCTTGTAATATTTGTTTTTGTCGATACTTATTTTCTCCCAATAAACGCTTTATTAGTGCATGATACAGTTTTGAGGCTTTATCTATTATTTAATTTATGTCCGTTTCGTTATTCCCTTTACTATTTATTGTGACTTCCAGATACTTGAATTCATCTACTTGTTCCAATCTTGTGCTGTCTATCTCGATCTTAATTTGTTTTTCTTCTTGTATTATCCCCAGTTTTTGTTACATTTATTTTCATGTTACTAAGATAAGACTTCTTTCCATGTTGTAATACTTTTCTCTAGTTCTTTTTCAGTTGGTGCCAGTAATGGTATGTCGTCAGCGAATGCACATTCCGAAATCAGTACCTCTTTAATGTTTTTATACCCAATCGATAGTGTTTTGGTTTTCTCTCTGCATTTCCTTGTTATGTCGTCCACTATAATGATAAAGAGAATTGGGCTAAGTACTCCTCCCTGCCTCAGTCCCTCTTTTGTGGTAAACTGTTCTGACTGGGTGTTATTTGTCCTAATATAATTTCTGGTTGTTGTATACATACTTTTGATGGCTGTTATCAATTTCGGTGCAATCCCTCGTTTATATAGACTTTCCCACACTCTCTTTCTGGGTGCTCTATCAAAGACCTTTTCTAGATCGATAAAAGCCAGGTAGGCCTCTTTATTCTGGGTTCGTATTTTTTCAATAACTTGGTTTAGGGTAAATATATGATTTTGGGCACTATGTCCCTTTCTGAAGCCACTTTGCGAGTCAAGAATTTGGTTGGTGATTTTACTTCTTAGTTTTGTTTCAAGTACACTTTCATATATTTTTCCCGCTAAATTTTGGAGAGTTATGCCTCTTCAGTTTTGGAAATCCGTCTTGTCTTCTTTTTTATACATTGGTAGTATAACCCCTACTTCCCAGTCTTGTGGGACTCTTCTTCCTCCCATGCTCTCTTGAATATTTCCCACAGTATCATTTCAGCTCTTCTTCCCATGTCCTTTATCATCTCAGGAATAATTCCATCATGTCCACTTGCCTTGCCTCCTTTAAGGGTCTTTATTGCCTATTTAATTTCGTCGAGTTTTATTTCTTCTTCTTGGTCATCGATTGTTCTTTCATAGTTTAGGGGGGGTACTACTATATATTCGTCTGCTTCTATGTCTAGGAGTTCTTTAAAATATTCACGCCATCTGTCATCGTTCGCTCTTCAGTCTGCAATAATTTTTCTGTCTTATCTTTGATCGTTATCTGTCTTATGTGTTTATATTTGCGTAGGTTCTTGATCACTTTGTAGAATAGTATTTGGTTGCTGTTACAGTCTTCTTCCATTTTTGTTCCGAAAACTTCCCATGTTCTCTTCTTTTCCTCTTCCACCATTTCTTTAGCTTTTCTTCTCTCTTTTTTGTATTCTTCATTGGATGTTTTGTTTTCCTTTCCAGGTATTCCTTCCATTTTTTCTTCTTCCGCTTCACTTGTTCTTTTATTTCCTCTGTCTACCATTTGGTTTGTTTTCTTCTTGGCTCTATCCGTGTTGTTCCACATGTATCTTTGGCTGCCGTTATGAGTACGTTCTTAAAGATTTGCCACATATCTTCTAATTGTATTGGTTTTGTCTGCCGCATCGTTTTCATCTTAACTAGAATATTCTGTAGTCTCTCTTGGTACCTCGTTGCTACTTCTTTGTTCCTCAGCTTGAATGTTTTAATTGTCTCGAATTTTTTGTTGCTCTTGTCCGTTTTTTCCTTCTGCTGTGGTGCGTCTCGATCTACCATTTTGCCCACTAACAGATAGTGAGCGCTGCCTATTTCAGCTACTCTCCTCACTCTAACGTCTTTGACCGTTTGCCTTCTATTTTTCGATATTAGTATGTAGTCTATGATCGATTTTCCGATCTACTTCTTTCCTCTCTTGTGTATTTATGGATGTCTTTATGTATGTAGTATGTATTTGTTATAATAAGATTATTTTCTTTACTGTATTCAAGGATTCGTTGCCCTTTATTATTTCTTGTGTTTTCTCGCTGCGTTCCAAGTATGTTTTCCACCAATCCTCGTGATTTGCCTACTCTGCCGATGAGGTCTCCAGCTACTATTAGTGTTCCCTTAACATTTTCGGTTATTACTGTCAGTTCTTCCCAAAATGTATCCTTTATGTCTGATCTTTCATCCTCATTTGGTCCATACACCACTAGAAATGTAAATGTATCATTTTGATTTATTTCAAACTCTACCTCCAATGTTCTTTCAGTTATACTTGTCCATTTTCTGACCTTTATCCAGTTTCTATGTAGTATTACTCCAACCCCCACCTCTGGCTCTTTCTCCTTGTTTAACTCCACTATATATAAAGCTGTGGTCTTCATCAAGATTTACTATGCCTGTTCCATTTTTCTTCGTTTCAGTTACTGCCAGTATATCAAGTCTTGCTTCAAGGAACTCACTTATTAGTTCCCGTTCTTTACCATTTATTCCTCGCACATTCCATGTCGCTAGCCTCCAATTTCCTTTCTTTACTTTATATACCCTTTGTTCCTTTGGCGTGCTTAGTTGTTTCCGAAACTCTGTCTTTTGTTTAACTGCTAGGTTTTTGCTTCCAGTTTCTTTGGTCTTTCCATTTCAGTATTGTACCATTTACGATCAGTTTTTGATATCCAATTTTTGTTTTATGGCCTTTTTCTCCCTCTGCTTTTGACAACATCCTTATTTTTTTTTTGTACATCTTGTTCTCTTCTTGTATAATCGTTGTTGGTGTATATCTGTTGTTTGTCTCCTTTTGATAAGTTTTTGTTTTTCATTATTGCTGATTTCATTTGTGGTGTCTCGACTTCTGCTACATATGTTTTTTCTTCTATTTTGTATGCATGTTTGATCTGTGTTGTAATTAGTAGTTTATCATTAATTAAATTAGCAACCTCCATGCTCAGGTCGTTGCAGTCTGATACCTGGATATTTACTCCAGTTATTACAATATTATTTCTTTTCCTGTCTTCGTCTATATTCTCTATTTGATGCAGTTCTATGTTTATTCTTCTTTGGTTTTGCAGTACGTTTTTGATTTCTTCGATTTCCTTCATAATGCTTCTTATTTCAGTCTAAAAATTTTTGTTTTCTCTCCTTATTTCCTGTATTTTAGATAGTATACTTGAAAACACGTTCTTCATTTCTTCATCCATTGTCTTATGTATTATCCTTGACGGTGAGTTTTTCTTTGTTAAAGTTCTTGGTTATTTATTCTTATTCTGGGTGTCGGTATTATTCTATTCTAATTGTGGTCAATTGATTCTAGTATGTAATTAACCAATTTTTGCGTTTTACTATCCCAATTAAGCGGAATATGGTCGCAATTAAACGAAGTAATTCTCTAGAACACCATGTATATTTTTACACATTCAGATTGCTCCTTTAATTCTGAACAAAATTTTTTGTAAGCCTATAGAGAATAGAGCACCTAGTTTAGTAATTTTTGAATTAAAAAAAAATCCCAAATTTTTGCTTCAAATAGACGATTTAAAAAATAGTCATAATTTCTCTCATGAATGAGATTGAGACTTAAACTGTTTTGCATTGTCTCTATCATTACAATAATTCGTATATGTTGATATTTTACGAGTACTATTGCAAGTTCAATTATTTACAAGTTCAGTTCAAAACTACAAGTACAGTAATTCAGTTATTTTAAATGGAATGACATTTTTTTTATATGACGGAGCAATGGAGGGATAAATTTTCTACAAAAAAGTATAATACACCTTTCTCTAAAATGAGTGGTTTGTCAGTTATTTTGAAAATTATTTGAAAATTAATTTTTAGCAGCATTTAATTCTATCTGTGCACGTGGACCATAGCAGGCATGCTTAATGTATTTTAGGTTTTTTCACCATTATTAATCGCATTGAATTTCAATGTTGGGTTCTGTTGAGTAGAAGTTTACGAAATTTGAATATTTTATAGATGAATTAATACACAAACCAAGAAATTATTAGTTTATTCTACATGCAGAGTATTTTACACTAAAGATTTAGCAACGACCAAATGTTCTTCATAACAACAGATATTCGTTTGGATGCACTTGAAAGTGGGCCGAAATAATTTCTTGTGCTTCCTTATTTCTGTGACCGGTACATTTATCCTCCCATTTAATTATCTAGTATGGTGAAAATTTGATTCTAATTTTCAACAATTTCATTGGGAATCGGTTTATTACGTTTTCTACAAGTTGGAAGAATAATTCCGTTCCACTTATATGTAAAATAAATTCATAAATTCATAATATCTTGATTTATAAATTTAAGTAATTTTGAATGATCGCTATCGGTCGAAGATTTCTGTTGAAATATCAATGAATGTTAAATATTTCATTATTTCTGTAAACAATTGTCGCAGTTTTTAAAATTACTCTAAATGCAATTATTTCTTGCGAAATTTCCATGGTTAACGAGAAAGTTTCAGATTGCTATTAAATTTTCAATTATTTCTGCGAAAATTTCAGAATACATGAAAATTTACAATTATCTGTTTCAAAATTACATTTGTCACCGAGGAAGTTTCAGATTGCTATCAAATTTTCAATTATTCCTATAACATTTAAATTATTCTGTGAAAATGTCAATAGATAATGTCACAGTTTTTGAAATTAGTCTAGATGCAATTATTTCTTGCGAAATTTCAATGGTTAACGAGAAAGTTTCAGATTGCTGTTAAATTTTCAATTATTTCTGCCAAAATTTCAGTAAACATCAAAATTTTCAATTGTCACTTTCAAAATTTCAATTGACATCGAGGAATTTTCTGATTGCTATAAAATTTTCAATTATTCTTGCCAAAATTTCAGTTATAATGAACACGCTTCAATAATTGCTTAAAAAATTCAAACATTGTTGAATTTTAAATTTTCATAAAATTTCTATGATTATAATGAAATTTTCAAGTAATGCTTTCAAATTTGCAATTATTTTTCTGGAAACTTAGTTATTAAGTGATTATACAATTGGATCTAAAGTTGGATAAGGCATGCTTTGTAAGTTTTGATTTAAAGTGAAAGTTGAATTGATTACTGTAAAATTTTCAATTGTTTGTGTCATCATTTTCATTATCATTTGCTAGAAACTGTAAATTTGACAGTTTCAATTGAAATTTTGGCAGCAATTGTTGAAAAGTTGACATGATTACTGAAATTTTGACATTACCTCAACACCCTTGTAGTTATAATACGATAAATTTTTATTTTTCTTAATTTTTTTCTCTTCTCGTGTTTGGGTTGGAAATTTTCTTTTTCGGCCTTTGCATGGACGACCTTCTGGTTTTTGTAGCGTTTGATTTTCAACAGAACTGTTATTATTATACCTAAGATCTAACTAGAGTTCTTTTTATCTTCTGGAAAATAAATTAAAATATTTGCATTTATAAAAAATCTACGTAATAAAATGTATGCTTTACCTAATTCATTAAGAAAATCACATGTAAACGAGTTTGAAGGAGCTATTTCCATGTTTTTGAACAAATTTTGTTATACAGATGCGACAATAACTTAAAAATTAATCATTCACACTGTCAAACTCTCTTCTTCTTGCACAGCCTCCTATTTATAATAATATAGTAGACGCATTAAAATAATTGCAGGAATATGGTTGATAAAACTGGATAATTTGTTAAAAATAATAGAAAGATCTTAAACAAATTATAAATAAAACGTAAAATGGGTAAAGCTAAGTGGGTTGATCGCTTTGTGCAAAATAATCAAATGAATATTTCAAATGTTGTGAAAACGTATGCAATATTTTTACAATTTAGTATAAGCCTGATTCTAAGACTTAAACAGAATAAAAAGCTCAAATCTATATGTACAAAAACAGTGTTAATTCATGTTTTATATTTTGTGGTTTGGTAGCTTTCTGCATAATACGATCCAATTAACTTTAATCGTCGTCCTGTTTCATAATTGAAAATTTGATTTCTTTAAAATTCTTAGAGTGATAATGGAAATTTAGACCGAAATTGTAGATTCAGCAGTTTTTATTGAACCTTTGGCAGTAATCATTATAATAATATAATAACATCTTTATTGGTGCTATTAACAATATGTTATACACAAGTCATGCATATTTCGAATTGAATACAAATTTAAAATCAGTACATAAAAGAAAAAATATAAAATCCATTGTCTATACTGGTGATTTTTTTTCATTTTAAGCATTGGGATCTCGAAAACTATAACCCATAAAGATTTGGTTAAATGAGGAAGGAGTTGTCATTTTTAGAGCTTATTCAAAATTTGCGTTTGTTTTTTGAAAATAAAACATAGTTTTTGAGTTATAATACAAACTTTATTTTTTTTAATGGCAGGCATAGTTGGCTTTGACATTTTTAAAAAGGATATTTTTTCTCTATATAACGATATAAGGTTTGCTGTACTTACTTTCATAAATAAATGAGATCCAGAAATAGAATTTAGTGTAATTAGAATAGAAAATTAATAGAATGCTCGTAGTAGGAGGAAACAAAAAAATTGCCATGGCATGGTTTTTGCTACTCTATATAATATAAATATTCTTACATCGTGTTTATTTGTCAAAGTAAATAATAATTTTCATAAAGTTAATTTTCGAAGATTGCCTTTATTTATGAAAGTAGGTATAGCAAACCTTGTAATGTCATAAAGAGAAAAATTTGTCCTTTTTAAAAAGATCAAAGCCAACTATGACTGCCATTTAAAAAAATTAAAGGTTGTATGTTAACTGAAAAACGGTGGTCTTTTTTCAAAAAACAAAAGCATATCTTGCATAAACTCTTAAAACGATGACTCTTTCCTTATTTAACCTAATCTCTATGTCTTATGGTTTCCAAGATCCCAATGCTTAGAACGAAAAAAAATTCTCACCTCATATATATATATATATATATATATATATATATATATATATATATATACACGGTGAGTTTTTTCGGATGTGTAGTATGGGGATCTCGGAAACTAACGGAGATAAAGGGACAATTAAATCGGAAAAGAATTGCAGTTTTACTAGCTCAATTTCATGAGCTTTTTGTTTTTTGAAAAAATTGCATGGCTAGATATCTCGAAAAAAATGTTTGGTTATTTGGTTCGGTGTCTATGGCTATGTTATTATTGACTTTAGAAAAAATATGTAAAGGAAAAAGTAATAGGCAATTATGTGCCTAATAACAGAGCAATATTCTCCGAACAAAATAACAAAAAATATTTTTTTTCAAGATATTTAGTCATGCAATTTTTCCAAAAAACAAAAAGCTCATGAAATTGCAATTGAAAACTGCAATTCTTTCCCCATTTAATCGTCCCTCTATCTCCAATAGTATATATATATATATAAAATACGTGTCACGGGCCGAAACGTAGGTTTTAAAAAAAGTAACTTTTATTTTAAAACTTAGAATTTAATATGTTGTTAGTACGGAATACGAATATAGAGTGTGTAGTGGCAAGGCCAACCTGTTAGTAATATAAATTTATTATAAATGAACAATAAAAGATAATATATAATGTGTGGGATGCGCTCATAAGCATCCGTCTTAAATAATACTCTTTATATAATAATAAAGAAGCTGATTGTGTGTGACCGCAGGTAACTCCTCATCCCTCAGATTCTGGCGTCGCCTGGGAGTTGAAGATTTGGGTCCGTTGTTGATCCTTGTTGTCGTCTTCTTCTAATTTCTCTTACAGCTATGTAGCTTAAGACTCCGATGATGGCGACGTACAGGAAGGTGGTCCAAATACTCGGGGTGTAGAAGTCTGGGGTTTCCAAATTGAGTGGTAGCTGCTGGATTACTGGAACATCTTCTAAATTAAGTTTGTCTAAATTTATTTTAAACCCTGTATAGTTTGATTTATACAGGAGCATGTTGTTGCCGTTGATAACAACAGGGCTCCCGAATGTTGGGCCGTGATGATTAATTTCTTGATTTCTAAAGAAGAGCAGACAGTCTTCTTTCTTGATTAGGTAGATTCCTGTAAGTTTTTTCACTTCAGTTTCATCCTTGCAGCGGAATTTGAGTTCTTCTGGAGTTTGGAATACGGCCAGATATTGATTTATTATCGGTATTATCTCAAAATGATTTTTGTCGATTTTGAGATTAGTGAATTGACACTTATCGTAGTTTTTATTTAAAAGAATTTGTTTTTCACATTCGGCCTTGTAGTTGGTAATCAGGTAACTTGGACACTGATAGTATTTTGCACCTCGAGGGCATAAATCGTTTAGAGGCCAAATATCATCATTTGATTTGAATAAATACTTGACCTTCGGTATTATTGTGACAAACTCGGTCGATTGTTTAGAGGGAATTGGATTTAAATAGTACAATTCAAGATTAAGCTCATACTTTATTGGGAGAGACAGGAAATAAATTATTCGCATTGATTCAATTTTGCACTTAACATTAATCATGGATTCGAAATCTAGAATATTATCAGATTTTAATTCAAAGGGTAATTGTTGGTTATAAATGTATGATATTCTCTTAATTTCAGAGAATAAATCTTTCGAATCAGTAATACTGGGGCTCAAGATTTTGGCTCTACAGAACAAAATTGAGTCCTCGATATTTTTGAAGATATTTAGAATAATAGTGTAAAATATGATTAATTGGTTAAACAAATCTTTTGTATAGGAGACGTGTTGGTGATCAACTTCACCTTTCAAAATTGCACTCAATTGCATGATCCTCGACTTCAAGTTTGACTCATTGTGTTCAATACTTTTGGTAGTATTTTAAAATTTCTTAATTAATTGGGTACTTAAACTGTACCCGTATTTTAACTGATTTGCCATTTGGTGTTCGTTAGTTTTTGGAATAGGATAATTTTGTATAACTTTAATTTTATCCGGATTCGGTTTTCCACCTTCAGGAGTAACAATGTGGCCCAGGTAAGCCACTTCTTTTCTCAAAAACTCAGATTTATCGAGTTGAATTTTAAAATTTTACTCTCTTAAACGATCGAACGCCTCTCTTAAACGATTAACATGCTCTTGTAAGCTTGTGCTGAAAATTATGATGACGTCCATATAGACTAGACATTTTTCATTTTGGATTCCTCGCAGGATATTATCCATAACTCTTTGAAAAGTTGCTGGAGCATTTTTCAGCCCAAATGGCATACGCATGAATTCGTAATGCCCATTTTCAGTATTAAAAGCTATTTTGGGAGTGTCACTTTCTTCAATTTCAATCTGATGGAAGCCAGATGCTAAATCAAGGGTCGTAAAATATTGAGAACGCCCTAATTTATCGAGTAGATCATTAATGTTCGGTAAGGGATAACGGTCACCGATTGTTTTCTCATTTAATTGGCGGTAATCAATTACTACTCGCCATTTTTGCTTACCAGATGCGTCTAGTTTTTTGGGAATTACCCATATTGGCGAAGACCATGGACTGTGCGACGGTCTTATTATTTTATCGTCAAGCATTTTATTTATTTGTTTCCTAACTTCTTCCCTATGAATTTGGGGATAACGATAAGATTTACTATACACGGGTAATTCATCCGTGGTTTTAATTTGATGCTTGACTTTATTTGTGAATGTTAATTTATTATTATCCACATGAAATATGTCGGAATATTCCTTAATTAAATTCATTATAATTTTTTTCTCTTCGCTATTCATATGCTCATTGCGAATTTGTGAATTATTAAACTGTACATTATTGTTTTTCAACAGGTTAAGATCGGGGTGTGTTGAGCCTAACTGCTGACAATCATATTCATTGATTGGAGCAACCACTAATGGTCTCGTAACCTAAATTTTGAGATCTTCTGTTGACGGATTAATTATTGTACAAATTGCTTTATAATTATTTACCGTAGTAATACATTCTGGTATTTCCAGAGAATCGATTTTTGAATACGGGATTATTACATCACCGTTTTTTATATTTTCGATATCTATTTCAATAATTTGTTCGAATCTCCCAGGTACAAGTACCTTTTGTACATCTGTAATTTCTTGAGAATTAAAACAATTAATTTCTTCGCGAGCACCGGGCGATACTTTACACTTCTCGTCCGGGTCTCCACGAATTCTACTATAATTTATTTTTATATCGCAGTCAGGTGTATTTATTTCACCTTTAGATAAATTAATATTTACATTTAAATATTTTAAATTATCGATTCCAATTAATACGTCGAAGTTTGAATGAAAGTCGAAAATAAAGCATTTTATATTCGCTTCTCTTGATTTAAATAACCGTTTTAGTCGTACAGTAGTGCTAAACCTTCCATAAGTAGTGCCATGTGCGCTGGACACTTGAAAGGGGTCGGTTCTGATTTGTTTTCGGAACAATTTGTATCCAATTTTAGGATTTACAAATGACCTGCTACTACCTGTATCAATTAATATTTTTAAATTATTTAATGGATCGGTTACATACGGAGCACGACTTTAATTATTATTTATACTATTTAATTCTATTCGGGTCGGTCGTTTGACGGACCCTCTAAGGCTAAAAAAGGATGTTTAGGAACATTTGGTTCAGTGCCTGGTTCCTCGTCGATATCATATAATTCCTCCGAAATAAAATTATTTGGCCGACCTTGGTAACCTCTATTTTGATTTGGTGAATTTAAATTTTGTGTAGACACCGACATAGGTGTGAGTCTATATTGGGGTGTCGGTCTAGGTTGACTGTGGCCGACCCTCTGATTAACAAAGCTTGGTTTTGGAATATTATGATTACCATTAGAAGGTCGTGTAAAATTATTAAATTTAGGAATATTATATTTATTTCGGGGAAAATAATTATTTACATTATTATTAGGAATTCTTACGGGATAATTACTTCTAAAATTATTGGGGAAACGTGGACTTACTTTATTAAAATTGGATTTATTCACAGTCATATCTAACTGAAACTCGTTAGTTAAAATATTCAAAGCAGCATTTAAATTAAGTGGGTTCCTTGAACGAATTTGAGCACCAATTGGTTCTTTTAAGCCACGGAGGAAGACGCGCAATGCATTTTCATGAAAAAAGTTCATTAGATAATGTTGTTCTTGTTGAGTTGCGATATGAGCCCTTACATATGATACTTGCAAATTCAGCAAGTGTTGAACCTTATTATAAAATTCGAATGGTGTTTCAGTGAAATTTTGTTTTAAATTAGTTATTTCAAAATTTAGACTATACTGGTCTCTTTTATCGCCATACGCGTTCAACAAGGCTGATTTCAATACTTGCCAGGAGGTGATCCTGTTTGATGAAATATTAACTGCCGCTTCTCCTTTAATTTTCGACAGAATGGTCGACATTAAATACTCATTTAGAAAGTCCGTGGGATCTGCTGTGTTATAAAATTTGTTTACCAATTTTTCGCTGATTTCAACGAAAGGCGACAGTAATTCTGTCTCGCCGTAGAAATCGGGAATCATAGCCAAATACTCTGATTTCAATGCCATGTCTAATGTGGGATTTTGTGGACGATTTATTGGGGAACGGGAGCGATCTCGATGATCAGATAAGGGAATTGACAACTCCAATTCGATGTCCGAATTTGTCTCAACAATGTCTCGTGCGTTCATTAGTCGAATGACGAAATCGAATATTAAATGGACAATTGAATTTAGGCACTCGAAACAATTTATGTACTCACAGCACTAATATTCTGTCCATCCGGCCGTGAAGGTTGAATCTGCGAAGCTGGACGTGGGCGGTGTTTCAATGTTTGGAATCCTGCCTGGGTCCTCGATGCTTGTAGATTCGATGCGAAGCTGCGGTGTCTCGAAGTTCGGAGTCCTGTAGTCTTCGCTGGTTCTGTCCCAATTAATTCGTAAACGAAAAATTTAACAAATTTAATATTCGCTCAAATTGTTAAATTTTGGGAATCCGTTGCCGACTGCCCCAAATACGTATCACGGGCCGAAACGAAGGTTTTAAAAAAAGGAACTTTTACTTTAAAACTTAGAATTTAATATGTTGTTAGTACGGAATACGAATATAGAGTGTGTGGTGGCAAGGCCAACCTGTTAGTAATATAACTTTATTATAAATGAACAATTAAAGATAATATATAATGCATGGGATGCGCTCATATGCATCCGTCTTAAATAATACACTTTATATAATAATAAAGAAGCTGATTGTTTCTGACCGCAGGTAACTTATATATATATATATTGTAATGTTATGATTAAAGTTTTTAATTGCGCCACGTTCGGGAGTCAAAATGCTATGTTATAGACAATGCCCCACGTTCAGGTGTTTTAAATGTGCTCTTATACTCTAGTCTAGTAACTAGTCTATAAGTCTAGTAACTGCGCAGATTTATTATTGGGTTAATAATTAAGAATTATAAAATTGTTACTTACTTTTGTGTTATTGGGTGCCACTTTATAATTTACAATTATAAATGAAATGCTACGACTTTAATATTGTATAACATATGTTTTATTGTATAACATAAGCTATAAAAAATGAATTTATTATTTTAATTTTCTCTTTTCTCAGGGTCAAAAAGTGGGATCAAAATAAATTAGATGGCAGGCAAAGAATATTAATTTTAATTAATATTTATTATAATCTAAATATATAAAAGAAAGTGGTGTTAGTTAGACTATTTATAACTCAAGAACGGATGAACCGATTTGGCTGAAAATTAGTGGAGAGGTAGCTTATAATCAGGAGATGGACATAGGATACTTTTTATCCCGTTCGACCGCGTTTCCGTCAAGTCACTATAAATCGTGGTATAACATAAACGCATCTCACATGAAATAACAAAACGCTAACGACAGTGGAATATCTCTCTCTCTCTCACGTTTCTTTTCGGTGCATGATGCCTGATCGACTTTTGTTTATTAGGTCTGTTCGTGTTAAGGAAAATGTTACACATTTCTTACACTTTTTAAAAAACTCGAATTCTGATTGGTTGAAAATTCCAATTCAACCAATCAGAATTCGTGTTTTAAAATTTTCGTACACAAACCTAATTTTCAAACAAACATTTACACGCCACCACGCAAATATTATCGAGCAAATCATGCTTGCTATGGAAATCTGTATCCGCGCGTTACATTGCCCGGACTCTAATCGTAAACAATGCCGCGACCAAGACGATCAAATCTTTCCCGACAAAGCCGTAATGCAAGAAGGATACGAAACATTGCAAATGAAATGACTGAAGAAGCACAAGGAATTGCCCGTGAAGAGCTCCGCGTTAGTATGGCTCGACTTCGTGCTTCTCAATCACAAGATCAAAGAGAGGCAGCACGTGAAACGGCTCGGTTGGCAATGCGAAATCGTCGAGCGAATAACAGAAATGAAGAAGTAAATAATTTTCGACGCAAAAGAAGAAATGTATCAAGTGCTGATTTGAATCGAGCAGCGTTTCGATATGATTGCAGCACTGATTACTGCTTGCATCCTAGCGTTTGCATTGGGTCAATGGACGTTGTTTGCGAGTATTGTGACGCGTTTGGTACGCGTACGCGTTTGGTAGTAAGTAAATTGCTAAACAATGTGATTTACGCGACGATACTCAAAGGAAAATTCGAAGGTGAGGAAGTACTCATTCCGAGGATACCGATGATCCCAAACGATATGCCGTTTGAGTTTAAAAGACTTCAATTTCCGATCCGTCTTGCATTCGCCATGACCATTAACAAATCACAAGGACAATCCTTGAAAGTTTGTGGTCTGAATCTGGAAAATCAATGTTTTTCACATGGTCAATTATATGTGGCATGTTCACGGGTCGGAAGACCATCTGCGTTGTTTGTACTTGCACCTGATAATAAGACAAAAAATGTCGTGTATCACAAGGTGCTTAACTGAAAAGTGCAACCTATGTACCAAAATACATGAACAATAAAGAATCATTAAAATACTTGATTTTTTTATATATTTATATATATCTTTCCAAATAAAAAATAGAATTAAATAAAATCTAAAGTTTGTTTATTTACTGCCTCTAAGGCGGAACAGAGTTCGCCGGGTCCGCTAGTATTAAATATTTAGACAATTGATAACAAAACAAACACTACACTAATTCAATATGAAGCAATATGAAAGCTTGACAACAGAAAACAAGTCTTATCACTAATTAACAAACTAACACTAACATCAATATTTAATAACAATAATTCCCTAAATTCCTAATTCGCACAATTAACTCCCTTATTGAGTAGTAATTTTAGTAAATTATACCTGGCATTCATATTCATATTCCTGGTGAATAGCGGCAACTCGCAGTGGTGATCGGCAATCCTGGTTGCAGATATCGAATCAGTAAATTCGATTAAATCGGCACCAATTTCCTCTCTGTTCAAAGTCCTGCTGTCCTTGGTTGATCCTCTTCTATAAGTTTACGTTCTCGCTGAATCGTCTTTGGGGTTGAAGTTCTCGTTGAATACTCTTGGACTCCTTTCAGCCGTTCCGTGTTGATAATGATTCCCTAGTTCACGTCGAGTGTTTACCGATGCTCGAACGTAAATAATTACTGTCCCGAAACTGATTATATCCGCGTAAACAAAACGTAAATCAAACTGTTTTTAAATAACGCGTGAATGTAAATAACTATTGTTCGATGATATTTGATTCTGTACAACTGTTTTCTTTTTCTCTGCTGACCGACGTGGTTGCCCCGGGATCTAGAGCGAATCTGATTGTTTATCGGCGTTCGGCCTTTTTAAAACCTTGGTTAAACAAGTGATTTTCGCTTGTTAAAATCCGCCTACGTCAATCCAAATAAGCGTGTATCTAGTTTGTAACCACGGCAACGAATCAACAAATTATAATTATGATTATAATTATCCATATACCGGTGAAACCATAATTCCAATTGTGATTTGAATCTGATATTCGAGATCCTTGTATTTTTCTGCTTCTATACGAATGTCGAATGTTTTTGTACGATGAGTTTGAATTTTCCATTTAATTTTATACATATTACTGACTCTTTACAATTATTTTAAGTTAATTGTACCCTTAATTAATTATAATTATAGCTAAACAAATCCTATTTGACTACCTAAATAATCATTTTAATATCTAAATACCCTAAATCTAATATATTCAGTATAATTTTCTATAAACAAAATCCTACCTAGCGTATACTATATAGTAACAAATTAAATGTATTAAATAACATCACAATATATATATATATATATATAAATATATATTATGTAACACTAGTGACTTTCATTACATAACACTGTTACGTTATAACTGATTTACTAGTCATGAAGTTCGTGTGTAATTGACAACTTACTAATTTGAGAGTAGAAAAAATACTCTAATGTAATGCATTATTCATTTCGCTTTTCTGTTGTTTATTAAACCGTATGTAGGTGCATTTATCAACATCAATATTTAATAATGTGGATTATTAAAACATTGTAAATGAGTAGTTAGTGCTCGTTCGTATTTACGTGTCATCGGTTGTAATCGTGCTGCTACATAATGATATTCAGAGCTAATAACGTTTATGAGTCTACGAATATGTTACTTTTCGTCTATAAACTTATGGGATTCACAGCGTGTAGTGTACAAAGCCTCAATGGTAGAACCAAATACGTTAAAACTGCAAAACATTTGTTCGTACAAATATCAATCATTTTATTAGTGTTCATATTAATTGCTAGAAGCATCACAGTTGTTAACGAAAATAGTCCAGATATGCAAAAAATTATAGAAATAGTACATAGTTATGCGAACTCTATAACTATAGTAATTGTATATATTACAAATATCAAGAACTTCAATAAGGTTACTAAAATAATCACACACTTTCATGCAATAGATGAAGATATCGGGATGTATTTGCACGGCCCCATAAATCACAGTAAATTAAAGCAGTCTTCAATACTTTACCTTATAACGTACATGCTTCTCGTGGTGGTGATAGTTATAGGCGATTACGCCATTATTTTTTACAATAACATAGCTTTGATGCAAATGGCTATCTTATACTATTTGCTGTATCTCGTCGGAATTACCACTCATGCGCTTCTCTACATACTAACTAATGAATTACGATGTCGATTTGAATTATTAAATACTACGCTGATTGAATCAGAGCAGCAGGGACTTGTAGATTCAGACAAAAAAATGCTTACAATGAAACAAATGTTTGCAGGACTTGTAGTAATCAGGAACAAACTGAATGAATTTGTACAACTACAGCTGGTCATGAAGTTCCTAAGTTCGTTTACTTTTAACATCTGCGGTATCTACTTTATCATAACCCATAGAAATGGCGATGTCACCGTTATTATTGTCGACATTGCAAGCCTTGTTCTTGTGGTATCAGAAATTATCTGCATTGGTTACTCAATAGAAAGTGTTTTTATGGAGGTAAGTTTTTCATATATTAGGTTTTTTACTGCAAACTAATAAACTGGTGGATATTCATTTACTTATTATTTACTATACTACATTATTGACTAAATGGTTTTTTCACCCGATGAAGAAATATTTTTCCATTTTTTCTTAAATTCTGATGTATTTAATTATGTACATTTAAATATTGTTAATGAATACTTAGTGTATGGAACGCCGTTTTACTATTTAATCAACAAAATCTTCTTGTGTAAAATTAAATAAGTGTCATTTAAATTACACTCGAGATAATTTAAAAACCAACTTTCCAATTTTCTAAAATGTAATTTATACAACTTCCAATTTAAATTGCATTGGTTTTAATTATAAATAGGCTTCTCATATTGTAAACCGGACATGTTGTAAAGAATGTTCATAGTAATTTTTAATTTGTTTCATTGGAACACGCAGTTTTCTATACACATTGTTATATATCTAGGAGTGGATCTAGGAATCGACTGAACAACACAACTGCCATGTGTATACTGTCTTTATTAAACTTCTATGCGTGGTCGTTGCGGTAGGTTAGACAACCTTATTTACCTCTAAGGCACATACATTACATCATTACATCTATATTACATACATCTATTACATCTCCCTTATTACGTTACATAGTCATACAGTCTTTTAGGTTTTCTGGTTACTCTTTTACAGTTCACTCTTTTTACAATGTTATTATCTACAAAGTTATCATTTACAATACAATCATCTGTAATGTTGTCATTTACAATATTATCATCTGTAATGTTGTTATTTACAATATTATCATCTGCAATGTTATCATTTACAATATTATTATTATATACAAAATTTGAACGTTGTATCACTTCGTTTGAACACTATCTCTACACTATTTCTTATTATACATCTTCCATCTTCTTTTTCTATTTCGTAAGTTCTTTCTCTTATTTCATTCTTAATTTTTCCTACTTTCCAAGTGCTTTTAGGCTTTTCTTGGAACCAAACTTGCATTCAATTTCTAAGTTCCACGTTTGAACGTACACCTGATTTGTCATAATAAATTTTTGATTTGATTTGTCTTGTGTCAATTTTGTTCTTTAGTTTTGTCTTATTTTTAATTTGAGAATCTAGTTTGTTTTCATTAATGGGTAAGTTGTCTCTTAAGTATCGTGACATTAATATCTGAGATGGTGTGTAGGTATCATAGACAGGGGTGTTACGGTAACTTAATAAAGCTAAGTATATGTCTTCTTTATTTTCTAATGTCTTTTTAATTAATTTCTTAATGGTTTGAACTGATCTTTCTGTAAAACCGTTGGATTGTTGGTGACATCGGGATGATTTAGTTATTTGAAAATTCTATTCTTTGGAAAATGTTTCATATTCTTCACTGATGAATTGTCTTCCACTATCTGATACAACAATTTTGGGTATTCCATGTCTAGCAAATACGGATTTTAATTTGTTGATTACATTTTTGGAAGTTAGATTTTTGTTCAACGTCATGATTTCGGGATATCTTGAGTAGTAATCCACTGCAATAAGGAATGTTTCACCTTGTATTTCAAATAAGTCAATTCCTATTTTATGCCATGGTTTTTTAATTATTTGATGATTTATCATAGGCTCTCTTCTATTCGAGTTTGAATATTTATTACATACGTAACATCTATTAATTACATTTTCTAAATGTGTTATCATATTAGGCCAATAGCCTGCAAATTTTGCTCTCGATATGCATTTATTTATACCTAAAAGACCTGTGTGTATGTCTTCAAGGACTTTGTTTCTCCATGATTTTGGTATAATGACTCTTTGATTCATATATATTAAGTTATTGCTTACCATTGTTATTTCTGACTTTAATTTGTAAAATGGTTTCAAATTTACTGTCATTTTATTTATGCTCTTTGGCCATCCATCCTTAATAAAGGTTTTTATCATTTTTAATTCTTCATCATCTTCAGTTGCTTATATCAATTGTTTTAACCTGTCCTCTTTAATTGTTAATTTTTTTCGTTTAGGCATACTTGAGCGTTTAATTCTAAATTATCTTCGAATACTTTTTTACTGTTGCTCGTGATAATGTATCAGCTATTATTAGATATTTGCCTGGTTTGTAAACTAAATTTATTTTATATTTTTGTAATGTCAAAAGCATCCTTTGTAATCTAGCTGGGCATGAGTTAAATGATTTTTTGAATATGGAAATTAATGGTTTGTGATCGGTTTCAACTGTAAACTCTCTTCCATAAACATATTGATAGAACTTTTGTACGCCAAAACATATTGCTAACAGTTCCTTCTCTATTTGAGCATATCTTTGCTAAGTTTCTGTCATAGCTCTAGAAGCATATGCACATGGTTTTTCATTTTGCAAAAGTGCTGCTCCTAAGCCTGAGCTAGATGCATTAACTGATATTGTTATTTGCTCTCTTGGATTATAATACTTTAAAATTGGTTCATGTGAAATTATCTTTTTTAATTCGTTAAATGCTTTTTCTTGAGGGTGTTCCCATAAAAATATATTGTTATCTTTAATTAAATCCCTTAATGGTTGAGTAATTTCTGATAAGTTTGGAATAAATTTTCCTACATAAGTTATGAAACCTAGGAATCTTTGGACATCGTTTTTATTAATTGGTTTGGGCATTCCTACGATGGCTTTAATTTTATCTTCATCCATTGATATACCTTCATTTGAAAACTTATGTCCTAAATACTTAACTTCATCTAGACCAAATTTACATTTGTTTCTATTAAATTTTACATATTTTTCTCTAGCTATCTTAAATACTTCTTCCAATATTTTGTCATGTTCTTCTTTAGTCTCGGCATGAATTAAAATATCATCGACATAGATTACTACACCTTTTATATGAAAAATTTCTTGAAAAGTTTCTTGGAATACTTCACTAGCAGTTTTAATACCAAATGGTAGTCTATTGAATTTGTATCTACCATGAGGGGTTGCAAAAGTGCACAACTTACTAGATTTTTCATCTAATGGAATGTTCCAAAATCCACAAGCTGCATCTAATATTGTGAATATTTTTGAACCATTCAAATTTCTTGTTATTTCGTCCATGTTTGGTATTTTGTATTTTCTATCTATTATAACTTCATTTAAATCTCTTGGATCTAAGCAGATTCGTAGAGAACCATCATCTTTTCTAACTAGTACATATGAATTTATCCATTCTGAGCTGCCTTGAACTTTTTCTATTATTTTTAATTTTTCTAAATTTTCTAAACTATTTTTAAATTGATCTTGTGTAGCAAAAGGTACATTTCTTATTGGATTTACTACTGGTTTTGCATGTTTTTGTATTTCAATGAGATATGGCTTACTTGTTTTACCTATACCTTCAAATACATCTTTATATCTATTGGTTAATTTTTCATAATTTTTAATTTGGTTTTGATTTACTGTGTCAATGAATTTAATATCCTCATATTTTTTTATGTTTACTATTACTAAATGAATACATGTTTTTAAACCTAAGATTGACCCATTATTACTTTTGTCTACAAAGAATTCAGCTTTCTTGAAACAATTTCCATTATAGTATAAATCTAGATAACATTTTCCTAATATAGGAATTTTATTTTCAGTAAATGTGACTAAGTTTTCCTTAATGTTCTCAATACTTTTTAAATTAAATTTTCACGCTTTTAATTCAAAGTAGGAAATTATATTGACACTTGCTCCCGTATCTATTTTAAATTTAGCCTTTACATCTGCATCTTCACCTATACTCAACTCTATAATGCAATGATTAAAATTATTGAGGTTTTTGTTTTCATTTTTAATTGTGTCTATACTCAAGTGATCATTACAATTATCCGATTGATTCACTTGGTTTACAGATTTATTCCTACATTTATTTGCAAAGTGATTGTCCTTTTTACATTTTAAACATTTTTTACCGTATGCTGGACATTTATTTATCGGATGTGAATTACCACATCTTGAACAGTCTTTAATTTATCTTTGTACCTGATTGTAATTTCTATTTTCGTTCGATCTTGAAGAATCTTCTCGGAATTTTTGTGTTGTTTTCTTCTGATATCTTACTTGATCCACTTCTTTGTAGTCTCTTGTCCTGTCTCCACTCGTTGATTGTTTCATATCCTGAAGCTGCTGTCTGGATGTTTCGGTTAATACACATGTCTCGATTGCTTTTTCCAGGGTGTACTCTTGATGTTGTAGAAGTTGCTCTCGAACCTTCTCATCTCTTATCCCAATGATTAGCATCGTTTTTATTAATTCCGTTTTAAAATTTTCAGGGAATTCGCACTTGGTTTTTTAATGACGTGACATTCTGTTCTGTGCTTTCCTCATTTTGGCGGGACGTGAAGAATTTATATCTCTCGTAGGTTGGGCTCTTTTTTGGAATGAACTAGTCATTAAATTTCTTCTTTAGTACAGTAAGTTTGTCCTTATCATCGTCACTAAATGTGAAGCTATTGTAGATTGCAATGGCTTCTTCGCCCATTAAATGCAGTAAATGTGCGCATTGCGTTTTTTCTGGTTTTGAGTCTAATTCTACAGCGGCGGAGTATATTTCATACCTCTGCTTCCATTGTCTCCAATTCTCACTGAGATTGCCGTTTAATTTAATTGGTTGGATTCCTCTGCTTTCCATTTTCACGTCTTCTTTTTATTTCTCCTTTTAATGTCCGTTAAGCTGCGCCATGTTATATATCTAGGAGTGGATCTAGGAATCGACTGAACAACACAACTGCCATGTGTATACTGTCTTTATTAAACTTCTATGCGTGGTCGTTGCGGTAGGTTAGACAACCTTCTTTACCTCTAGGCACATACATTACATACATTACTCATTACATCTATATTACATACATCTATTACACACATGTTAAAAGGTTTGTTTTATATGAAACTCAATTAAAATGCCAGATATTTTGTGGAACTTGTAAAACATCTGCACTGCATTTATGCTAGCTCTCATTATTTTATACTTTCATTAAAATGGGACTTAGTTTTAATGCGAGATGAATATATTTCATGGTGTACTTTTCATGGTGCATAAACAGTTAGCAGCAAAAACAGTATAAACTGTTTTTGTTGGAGAATATACCATCCATATTCTGAGTACTTTTTCTCCATTTGGTAACGCTCTATAAAACTGTTCTAAATTGAAATGTCGGCTCTTTCCTTTTATTTTATTTCCAGATCTTGGACTGTACCTATAAATTGGCCATCTCTACTTTAATAGGGTTTATTTCTCGTTTTAACAACTTCAACTCTCAAATCATCAGGCATTGGTATTGGCCAAGTAGCAACATCGAAACGAGTTAAATAAGATGAATTTGTTTCGTTAATATCATGTAGCTCTTCTTTATAGTTTTCAATTTTCTCTGATTCTTCTTCATTGCCGCTATTCCGTCCTTTTTCATGGTTATATCCATCTTGATGTTGATCTTCTCCACCTTGTCATCGTCTTGTATATCAGGCTCTCTTCCCAGCGTCCCTCCATCCAATGCATTTTGGCACTGTCTTTCTACATCATCTGTTTCATTAAAAAGGTCACTTTCAACACTTTGCTGTGTCGTAATTGATACCCATGAAGCCGAAACTGCTACATACTTAAAAATGGATCCAGTTAACGATTCGCGCTCAAGTTCTTTTGATTTCTTGATTTTGCTTTGCTGAAATCCAGTAGGTCTACTTCGCTTCATATTGAAGTTTTATTCTGTAAAGAGCGATAAATAAATACTCGTTAACTTTGACAGTTCTTTTTCTCGCTCAATTTTGCATTATACAATTTATAATATCAACCGCAAGTTAAATTCAGATTGGCCCAAACCGATAATTTATCTTGACTGACTTTTGAGGTAAAATATGTATGTAGTTCATATCAAACTCATCTCTTGACCTCTAGGCTCTATCTACTATCCGTCTCACTCACTCCTTTATTACATATAGTGACGAGCCTAGGCCGGCCGGGTTCGTAGATAAAAAAAACTCGTACTACCACTAATTACTGATTTTTATTAAAAAAAAAAATAAGAAAATAATGGTCACTACTATTTACAATTTACACTGCTAATAATGGCACTAGTGAATAATGACGGTATATAACAGTGGATGTCAACAGTTAGCTCTGAGGAACATAGGCGAATCTAGTGTATTATAAAGCAAATAAGTGAATTGAAGTAAGGAAAAGTGACATAAGACAATAAACAGCAGACGGAAGGTAAAATAAAAGTGATAACCGCAACCAAGCAGAATAAGCAATTCTGCAACTAAGCAGAATAAAACTACACGAACGCGTGTCGAAAAAGTGAGGTTAGGAACAGAGGAGAAAATACCGCGGGTACGTGAATAAAGCAGGAAGCAGGCTGGAAAATAGGCCCAGAGCAAGCAGTGTAGGAAATCTAACAGACTACTTTAAAAGAAAGAGACCAGAAGGGCAAGATCCGGAAACGCAAAGCGAAGAAGCAACGCAGGCTAACATAAAAACAACAACGACTGTAAACAAGAACACTGAAAGAGCAGACGAGGAACAATACGAAAAGGAAATGCAGGAAGCAATACTAACAGCCATAGCAGAAATGAGAAACGATATGAAAGAAGGAAAGTAATAAGGAAATCAAGAAAATCCAGGAAGAAATGAAAAGAAAAAAGAAGGAATGGGAGGCCGAAAAACAGCAAATCATGGGAAGACCAACAGAAATGGAAGAAAAAAAGGAAACACCTGAAAAAAAAAAGGAATAACATAATTATACAAGGAATGATTCTAGTGAACAACCAAGGCCCAAAAAGGGAAGTAGAAGACTTTCTAGCAAAGAAATTAGGAGTACAAGCGATGGTGATGGAAGCATACCGAATAGGCAAGAAGGAAGAAAAGAAGGCGATAACAGCAAGAATCGAGACATGGGAGCAAAATCAGGACACTATGAAAAACAAAAAAAGCTAGTGGGAACAAAAATTATAATCGACAACGACTTAACAAAAGAATAAATGGCCATACAGCAGAAGATAAAGGATATAGCAAACGAAGAAAAAAGAACAGGCAGCCAAACAAAGTTAGGATACAAAAAGCTCACAATAAATGAGACGCTATATATCTGGAATAAGGACACCAATGGCCTAGTATTAAAAAACTGAAAGCCAGAGAACAGGAAACAACGAAGACAATCCAGGCCAGGAAATGGACAGAGGAAAGGGAGAGAAACTGGGAAACAAAAGAAAATGAAAGAAAACAAAATCAAACTATATAAGCTACGGGAAACCAGAACAAGAAAACAAAAAAGAAGAAACAGCGAAAGAAACCAATAATATAATTACCAGCGGAAACCCGATGCCATCACAGACAAAAATAAAGGAAAGCAAACGAACAAGCAACAAGAGATGGACGATGGGCACATGGAATCTGAGAGGAACGAATTATGAAGGAGCACTAAAAGAACTAGAACGCGAAGCAAAAAGATACAGCATAGATGTACTGGCTGTACAAGAAACAACGCAAAAAGGAAATTTTGAAACAACACTGGATGACTACACCTTTTTTAAAAGCGGAAACGAAGAACGGATGTTTGGTACCGGATTCCTGATAGCAAGGCATCTAACAGGAAAGATAAAAAACTTTATACCAAGGAACGAAAGACTGTGCAGCATCATAGTAGAAATAGATGAGAAAGTATTTAGCATAACAAACGGACATGCACCAACGGAGGACAAGGCTGAGGAGATCAATGATGAATTCTACGAAATCCTAGAATGCATGTACGAACAGACAAATAAAGACTATGTAAAAATGGTAATCGGGGATTTCAACGCAAAAATAGGGAAAGAGGCATCTTTCAGACCGACCATCGGCCAGTACAGCAAGCACGAGGAGTCTCATGAAAACGGAACAAAACTGATAGGCTTTGCGGCGGGCAAAGACACAAGAATAATGAGCTCATATTTCGAAAGAAAAGAAGAACAAAAGGCACGTGGGTATCCCCCAATGGTAAAACTGTAAACCAAATCGAGTACATAATAATACAGGCAAAACATAAGAAGATGGTGAAAGACGTAAAATCCATTAGAGAAGCAGCTGTCAACTCCGACCACGTAACGGTGCAAATGGAAGGGAGCTGCGGAAACAAAAGAGAAAAACAAAAAAGTAAAAGTAGGGAAGCCGGTTACGACACTGAAAACTAAAAGTAAAAGAATGGCAAGAGAGTAACCAACATAACCTGCATACCAGATTGGCCACACCGGAAGGGAGCGAGGCAGGACAGGATATTGAAGAAAGGTGGAAGAAAACTGAAGAATGTATAAGAGGCGCAGCAGACGAAACTATTAAAAGGATTAGACGAGGAAAATGAATAATGAATGGTTCAATAGAGACTGCGAGAAAGAGAGAGAAAAGAAACTGGAAGCGAGGAAGAAAATGCTAGAAACTGGTGAAGAAAGAGATATTCAAATATATAAAAAACAAAGAATTAAAACAAAAAAAGCCTACAAACAAGCCAAGGAAGAATACTGGCAACACAGAGCAGAGAAGATGGAAGATTATTACAAGAATAAAGAGATAAGAAACTTCTACCAAGAGGTCAAACAAACGGGGGTCATCAAGTTCCGACAGCGTTCAAAAACTAAGAGGGAGAGAGAGTAGCGGATGAAGACCAGGTATTAGAAGGATGGAAAAACTACTTCCAAGAACTTTTACAAGGGGAAAATGATGGCAACTAATACAGCAATGAAGAATCACGAGACACTGACGATATAGAACCCCCAACAAAAGAAGAAATAAGCAGAATACTGAAAAAACTGAAGAACAGAAAAGCACCAGGTGAAGATGGTTTGAACACCGAACTAATCAAATATGGAGGAGAAAATATCACAGAGTATACAGCTTAATAAATCCAATATGGAATGAAGAACGGATGCCAAAACAATGGTCTGAAGCGACGATAACTCCGATACACAAGAAGGGGACCAAATGAGAATACAACACCTACAGAGGAAAAGCACTGCTGGACACGATGTACAAGGTATTAGCTACCGCCCTAAGAGACAAGCTACAAGAATTCACGGAAAAGGAGATAGGAGAGTACCAAGCGGGATTCAGACCGGATCGTTCAGTCACAGACCAACTATTTGTTTTAAAAGAGACCCAAGAAATGTTTGGAGAATACACAAGAAAGTGAACGTGGTTTTCATGGATTTTTTAAAAAGGCGAGAACTATTCAAAGCGATGGGTAGTCTGGGCATCCCCAGGAAACTAACAAGATTAGTGCAAATGACAGTACAAAACACGACCAACAGAGTAGAATGGAGAGGAAAGAAGACAAAAAGCTTTAGAGTATACAATGGAGTAAGACAAGGTGACCCCCTATCAACAGTGCTTTTCAACATACTGCTAGAATTCGTCATAAGGATGAGCAAACTGAATAGGACAGGAAGCATAATCAACGCAGAACACCAATATATAGCTTATGCCGATGACACGGGAATACTAGCGAACACAAAAAAAGACCTCGCAAAAGCAGTATCAACCTTGGAAGAAATTGCGTTGACAGTGGGGCTCCAAATTAACTACCAGAAAACAAAATACATTGTGCTAAGAAGAGGCACAATTACAAAGGAGAATCTGCTGATAGAAAGAACAGGGAAAGATAGATTGGAAATAGAGCAAGTCAGCTAATTCACACACCTAGGAGTACAGATCACGGAAGACGGGAAAGAAGAACAAGAACTTAAAAAACGGACGATGAAGGGAGATGAAGCAGCACGGGGTCTAAGTCACATACTAAGATCTAAGCATGTCTCAATAAGTGTATAACGGTCCAGAAATAGCGTTGGCAGAAACTGCTATTTAATAATTAATTGGCGTATAGACCTGCACGGTAGACAACCGTGGTCGCATTTTTTTGTTGTGGTGACGCGTTTCCCATGTGTGCGATTTTTAAATTCGCCGGCGAGGCGCCGCCATAGAAGTAGAACTCAGCTACCTCGTGTCGAGTACAGACCGTGCCAGAAGATCCGTTGAGATAAGGTATATCACCATCCGGTTTACGGGATAATCAACGGGGACTCAGCTAACCACCCTTGAGGGGATTGAGGCACCGAGTACAGGGCAGAGGTCTAAAACGCTCATAACACCTGAGTAAGTAGTTGTTTCTTTTCCTTTTCGTGAAGCCACGTGTCCGGCCATTGTGACTGAGGCCATGTGCTTTGCTGGCGTTTAGCTACGGGCTAAGCAGCTCGGCCAGAACATTCTTGGCTGGAGGCGAATCGAGCACCAGGCGTCTACGACGCAAGCCGTCGCCCTCCCGGAGCCGTAGCGAGTCGCCAGCGAGACCACCAGGAAACACAGGCCAGATTCCAATATATATATTTTTTTTGTGTGCTCAATTGAGCCAGACCGTTGTTTAATTTTTCTGTTTATTCTTTTGTGTAAGAGTTGCGTTTACGTGTTTCGTGCCGTACGTGTTTTGCGCTTGTGTAAGAGAGAGGTCGCTCCGTCGGCCCTTTGAATCGCGCGATTTGGAGCTTACTATATTCGGCCGAATAGAGTAAACCCTGCGCGAAAGGGTGGCGTTCGGAGGTATTTGTTTCAGGAGCGCGGACACGGTGTCCGTCGTTTGTGTGTGTGAATAAACGCCGATATTACACTACAAACTCACACCTGTTATTTTTTGTTCCCCCCACGTTTTCTCGATCGGGCATTCATTTCAGTTACAGTTTTCTATTCTCACTGCGAGATTTAAATCTGGTGGTGTTGGCGCCAAACGGTCAGCGTTGTGACAGTTCGTGATTTCTGAACTTCGCTGACTGTCTGCCGTCCACCCACGCAGGTAGGGTGGAGCCCCCCTTTGCGACAAAGTAGCAACGAGGTTAAAATTACGTGGAGCCTTTTTAACCCCCCCACTCTCTGACACCGAGAGCCTGGCCCTCGTCACTACTTCGAAGGGACCCTCCACTCGCTCCACGGCCTAACGCGCTGACTGCCCTTCAGGTACGTCACAAGTGCCAAACTAAAGATTTACAAAACAGTATTGAGACCAGTAGCGGTTCCTCCATAGGTTTGCAGGTTTGCGCAACCGCCAAAAATAACGACAAGAAAACGTTAACTATTATTTAATGAGTAAAGATTAATAATGTATTATGTACTAAAATACGGAGCATTATCTATTCAATTCTGCTGCCATAGGCCATTCATTAGCATTGCGGTTTGTCAAACCGTTCCATGGCTTTATTACGCTGCGAGTCGCGGCGATCGTCGGCGCGCATTCGTTTCCCACTCCGCCACATATTCACTATATGGTTTGCAAATCGTATACAACTCGTGCACAGGCAAGCAATCAGCGGACGACTGTTGAGTTGCCGTGACACTTAATACGCGTTCGAACTGCATTTTCATCCTCGTTAATATGAATTCTGTTCAAAGTTTGTTAGCGGAGCCATTCTGCAATCGATCTTCAATCGAAAAAACTGAGATAAAGAGACTTGGGAGACCTACTCCGAATTTAAATTTAAAACAAAGCGTTAAATGCATAGCACGAAATTTTAATAGGATGTTTAATCCGAATATTTATTCCAAGCACAGTTAGATATGTGGCTGTGACATCAAAAATGCGCTGTTTTGTTTCCCATGTTTACTATTTGGAGAAGATTCATGGACGAAAGTAGGAATGGTGGATTTGAACCATTTAGCAGTAAGAATTAAGTACCATGCTAGCTCTGCAAGGCACATGCGAAGTACTTTGAGATTTTCCCTATTTGGAAGCGTCAATATTGCGGCTCAATTGGACAGTGCGTATCGACAAAATATTCGGTTACAAAATGACAAAGTGAAAAATAATCGGTACATTTTAAATATTATTATTAATTGTGTTCGGTTTTGTGGGGCCTTTGAGCTCGCTATGAGAGGCCATGACGAATCCACGTCTTCCTCGAATCAGGGAATTTTTCGTGGATTAATTAATTTTAGTGCCGAGTTGGATATTGCTCTTAAGGAACATTTGGAAAAATCAACGGTTTTTAAGGGAACGTCAAAAACTCTCCAAAATGAAATTTTACAAACAATGTTTAGTGTGTGCCAAGAATAAATTTCCAAAGAAATAAACGAAGCCGACTTTTTGTCAGTAATAGCTGACGAAACCAGTGACGTATCAAATATATATCAAATGGCAATCGTTTTTAGATACATAGTGAGAGGTAAGCCTGTTGAAAGATTTTGGGACTTTTTAACCCCCTTAGATCACCATGCGAAAACCTTATCTTCGGCTATACTTGAAAACTTGGAAAGCACGTCAAAGATGACAAGAGGAAACTTATTGCTCAAACATATGATGGTGCAGCAGTCATGAGCGGGTCGTCTAATGGAGTGAAAGCAATTGTTAAACAAACTTATAAACACGCAGCACACATACACTATTATGCACATCAATTGAATTTGGTCATGTTAAATGCTGCTTCTGCAAACTCGAAAGTTCGTATATTTTTCGCAAATTTACATGGAATTTGTACATTTTTTTCAAATAATCCTCAGCGCACTGTAATCCTGGATGAAACTGTTAAGAAACGCTTACCTCGTTCGGCTCCAACAAGGTGGAATTTTAATTCCAGAATTGTCTGCACTGTATTTGAAAATAGTGAGGATATTCTTGAAACAATGAGAAAAATTTTAAACACCGCCAAAAACACTAGTACAATTAACCAAGCACTGGGTTATATCTCAATTCTTGATAGCAAGAGCTTTATTTCTTGGCTACATTTATTTTACAAGATAATGCCCCACGTAGACATATTATTTGCTAAATTTCAAACAAGAGAAATTGATCCTGTTATTGCCAAAAACTACATCATGGCATTTGAAACTCAGATAACATTAATTAGAAATTGTTTCGTCGAACTTGCAGACAGGTCAACTCCAAAACGGCGTCACACCGACAGTCACGAATATGCTCGAGAAGTAAAAGAAGTCTGTGACATTATTATTAGTCAAGCCAAAGACCGATTCAACTTCAGTGCACACTTAATCGTTGCTACTCTGTTTTTTTCTGACAAATATGATCAGTATGAAACCTGTTTTCCCGAAAAAAATTTGAAGAAGCAAACAAGGTTTATCCATTGATTAATAAACAAAAACTTCGAACAGAATTGACCGGGATCTACGAAACAAAAGAATTTAAATCAGTATCGGGTATACTTCCATTTTATGAGTCGATTTCTGAGAACATTGTGCTAAGTGAGACTTTTAGTGAAACTTTAAAGCTATTGAAAATTCTAATAACAATTCCCATGGCTTCAGCTGAAGCAGAACCATGCTTTTCTACTCTCAAAAGGATCAAAACTTTCTTAAGAAACACAATGAGCCAAGAAAGACTTTCTGCGTTGGCGATGCTTTCTCAAGAAAGAGACCTAATCGAGAGCATACCTGATTTTAATCAAAAGGTGATGACCAAATTCGCTACCACTAAAGAACGTCGAATGGATTTTCTCTTCAAATAAGGCATAATATTGAAGACTCTGACTGAAAGTTCGTTGTTTTATGTTTGATATATGTAGTCTTGTGTAAAAATAAATGTTTTTTTATGAAACGAGCATATCTAGTAATTATAAGTAACCTGCAATCTATTCTAATAAATAATACCTATAAAAGTAGCAACCTTCACATTTCTACAGCACGAGCCGCCACTGATTGAGACCAACCGTTACTTACGGATGTGAAATATGGAAGCTAGGAATAGTAAAGGTGGAAAAACTGCTGAGGTGGGAAAGAAAAATGCTGCGAAGAATTTACGGCGGGTGTAAAGAAGAGGGAGTCTGGCAAAGAAGGATAAACAACAACCTAAACGAGTTATCATCATCATCATCAATCAGCTTGTAGCGTCCACTGCTGGACATAAGCCTCCCTTAGTTTCTTCCATCCTTCCCGTTGTTGCGCTGTTTGTATCCAGTTGGGTGTGATACGTTTTAAATCGTCGCTCCATCTCGTAGGAGGTCGTCCTCTACTTCTATAGGCCTCTTGTCTAGGCCTCCATTCGACAATTCGTTTTGTCCACCTGTCATCCGTCATTCGTGCTACGTGGCCTGCCCAGTTCCACTTCAGGCTGGCGATCCTCTCTACTGCATCTGCGACTCCAGTTCTCTGCCGTATTATAGTGTTTGGAATTTTGTCTCGTAGTTTTATTCCTAGCATGGACCGCTCCATAGCTCGCTGTGTGACCTTGATTTTGTATATGGATTTTTTTGTCAGTGTAAGCGTTTCAGCTCCGTACGTTAGGACAGGTAATACGCATTGGTCGTACACCTTTCTTTTTAAGCACATGGGTATATCAGCTTTAAGTACGTGTCGCAGCTTACCAAAAGCGGCCCAGGTTAGTCCCACTCGCCTGTAGAGTTCATTCGTTTGGTTATCTCTACCAATTCGAATCTCGTGTCCAAGATATTTGTATGAGACAGTCTGCTCTATTTTTACATTATCCACTGAAATGGTTTCACTCAACACCAGGTTTGTCATAATTTGTGTTTTAGCGTAGTTGATCTTTAGGCCAACCTGGTGTGAGGCAGAGTTTAATTTGTCGAGCATTCTTCTGGCTTCGTCAACACAGTCTGCTATAAGCACAATATCGTCGGCGAAGCGCAGATGGCTTAGTTTCTCTCCGTTGATGCTGATCCCCAGATGTTCGAAGTCTGTCTTCTTAAACATGTATTCAAGCAGTGTAGTGAATAATTTGGGCGAGATATTGTCTCCCTGCCGTACCCCTCTTTCTATGCCGAATTTGTTGGTGTCTTCATGCAGTCTCACGCATGCAGTTGCATTTCTGTATATGTTATTGATTAGTGCGGAGTATCTGTGGTCTATACGGCATTCAGCTAGTGCTTCAATTAGTTTTCGTTGGTTTATGGAGTCGAACGCCTTTTCGTAGTCGACGAATATGAGGACTAGAGGCTTGTTGTACTCGACACATTTTTCAACTAGTGACTTGACTACCTGTAGGTGGTCGTTTGTGCCAAAGCCTGCTCTAAAACCTGCTTGCTCCTTGGGTTGGTAAAAGTCTAGCTTAGATGTTAGTCGCTTAGTTATGATCTTCATAAACAGCTTATAAATGTGTGAAAGGAGGCTGATAGGCCGGTAGTTTGCGAGGTCTGTTGGGTTTCCTTTTTTGTGCATGATGATAATCAACGCATTGTTCCATTTTGACGGGATATTCTCCTCGCTGAGGCACTTGTTGAACAGAGTGTGAAGTGCTTGGATAAGTTCTTCTCCGCCCTCTTTTATGGCTTCTATCACGATTTCATCTTCACCCGGGGCCTTATTATTTTTCATTTCCCTCAGTGACATTTTGATTTCCTCAATTGTGATGTCAGGAATATCCTCGGATCCTCGGTTTAAGACTTTGGGTATTTTAGGGTATACATGGTGGTTGTCTGTTAATTTATATAGTTCTCTGTAGAAGTTTTCAATTATGTCTATGATCTTGTATTTATTGGTTGTTATGTTTCCATTTGCATCTGCTAATTTATGGATGTCGTTTCTTCCAATAGCTAGTTCTCTGTTCATTACCTTCATACTTCTGTTCCTTTCTATAACTTCGGATATCTTTTCGGTGTTGAATTTACGTTTATCTTTCCGCGTCTCTTTCGATATTTCTTTATTTAAGTTTCTATATTCCTGTGAGTCTTTATCTTTTAGGTCTCTTCGTTGTTTCATAAGCTGTTTTGTGTGTGTACTTAATTTTCCACTCTTCCTTTCCACTTTAGATTTGCATTTACTTACTGCCTCTTTTAGCGTAGTAACGATGGTATCATTTACTTCTTCAAGCCTCATGTTCGCTAGTCCTTGTAAGTTTGTTTGTATTACTTGCTTGTATGTATCTGGTTGTTCAATAGTTGTCCATTTGTTGGTTTCTTGTTTTTTGGTTAGGTTAGATCTTTCTTTTTTTATGTTTAGCACTACCTTTGCCCTGACCATACGGTGATCGCTGCCAACTGAACATTTGTTTAGTACTGTGACATCTTGTATTATGTCCTTCCTGTCGCTTATGATGTAGTCTAGTTCATTTTTTGTGACTCCATCTGGGCTCCTCCATGTCCACTTCCGCGTTATTCTTTTTTTGAAAAATGTGTTTATTGCGTAGAGGCCATGCTGTAGTAGGAATTCCAATAGTCGGTTTCCCCTTTCATTCCTTTGACCTAGTCCGTAGTTTCCAATGGAAATTTCTTCTTCTTGATGTTTTCCGCCAATTTTGTCATTAAAATCGCCAATTAGAAGTGTGTATTGGGCCTTGGAGTAGCTCATAGCTGTGGCAACGTCTTCATAGAAACTCTCGACTTCTTCGTCTGCGTGGCTGGTAGTGGGAGCGTATGCTTGCACGATTCTAAGATTATACCTTTGGTTTATTCTAAGTATTAAATAGACGACTCTTGAGCTTATGCTTCCAATCTCAGTGATGTTCTTGGCATGTCTCTTGTGAATGATAAAACCAACTCCTCTTAGGGTGGACTCTTCTTCTCCTCTGTAGTAGATGATGTTTCCTGATTTTAGTGTCATTTGGCCTTCACCCTTCCTCCTGAATTCACTAATACCTACTACGTCCCATTTAATGTGTAGAAGTTCTTCCTCTAGTTCTAGTACTTTTTCTTCGGTTGACAAGGTTCGGGTGTTGTATGTGGCGATTTGCAATTTTCTTCTTTTGTGGTAGCCTGATCCAATCCGGGTATTCTTCGCACCCTCCGTTCTCTGTCTGTGCCGATCGCTACCGTGATCGGAAGACTTCGAACTGCCGGACACTGAGGGCCTTCTACTGTTGTTGTCTCTCATAAGGGGATTTTAGCCGATGACCTACCACGCTGGCAAGTGCGGGTTGGTAGGTGGGTTCCTTTTATAGGAGGGTTTATAGGGTAGGTGGGTTCCCCGAGTTATACGGGGAACCAAACATTGTGCAATATATCAAACAACAACGACCAAGATGGCTGGGACATGTGTAGCGGATGGAGAACACCAGAACCATAACAAAGATACGACCAATAGGAGTAAGAGTAAGAGGCAGACCGAGGAATAGATGGAAAGAAGAAGTGGTACAGGATCTGGAAAAATGGGTGTACGAGACTTGAAGGAAAACGCTTCTGACCGTAAAGAGTGGAGAGACGTAATAACAGCGATGGGCCGGCAAGGCCTGTGAATGCTTCTATATACAATTATTCGCAATAACGTCCGGTTAGTCACTATCTGGCTTGGCTTTCTTCACTGACCGACTTCTTGTACCGATTGCCTGGTCACGTCGTTCATTCCTTTTTATATCTCTCCGAAGTGTGTCTAGGCTTTTCTATTTCTAGAAGACATGGCCTCGATTTTTCCAGCTAATCGCGCTAGAAACTTCCACAGTGATGACTCACCAACAGTGCGAACTTTCAAGCAGGTGGTTGACCCTGACCCAATATGACTTCCGGGGCGACGGTCGTCGCAATATATAGTACCAACTTTCGCCTACCGTGAACTATTCTTCTCTTCATTTGACTTTAATTTTTTCGCAAGGAAGTTTTGTGTTATATTTGCAAAGATGGTCAACGCGACAGTTATAAACAATAACACTGACTGACTGTAATTGTTTGTTTGACATATGCCTCGGCGCGGCGGTGACGGCGCGGTTGGAGGGGCTGAAATCACTTGCCCCTTCCGCTCGCGCCACTTCGACCCCTCGCGAGTGAATTTTCACCCCTTGGTGCTTGGCACCTGGGGGTTAGCGCCCCCACCGCCCCCCTTTACGCCACCACTGAGTAGTAGGTATAAAATAAACAAGGTATAAAAATGCAAAAACCCTACAAATAGCCACACCTAGTAAAAATCGGTAAATTTTTATCAAAAGTCAGTAGTAAAAGAGAGGGGAAATCTGCGGCTCTAGTAGAACTGGCAGCACTTAACCTAACTGCTTATTTCGCATAAATAACTGATAATTGATAAGAGTAAGAAATTGTTGTTAATTTTTATTATTATTATTATTATTATTATCAATAGGCCCTTTACCTTTCGGTGTGGGCTATACATGTACATATCTTACATTACAGTTATATTACATTGTTTGTTATGTATTTGCAAATTCTTTCCAGTCTCTTCTGTTCTTTGCCATTTCTCTTGCTTCACTGTCTTCCCTCTGCTGTTTATTATTTCTTCTATTTTGTTGTTTCATTCTTGTCTTGGTCTACCTCTTCCTCGTTTATTTCCTGTTTTTGCTTCCCAGATTTGTTTTGTTTGATTCGTATTTTTCATCCTAATTAGATATCCCCACCAGTTGAGCTGTTCTTTTCTATAAACTTTTCTATTGATTCTATTTCTTATTCCTCTCTGATGCCTTTATTTCGTATCCTGTCTTTTTTCGTTACTTGTTTTACTCTTCTCAGATATTTCATTTCTATTGCCTGTAATCTACTTTTATCTCTCTTTGTTAGCTTCCACGTCTCGCTCCCATATGTCAAAATCGTTCTGTATATAGTTTTGTAAATATTCATTTTTGTCTTTCTGCTGATCACTTTCTTGTTAGTAAGTATATTGTTGAGGGCATAGTACGTTTTTATTGTGTTGTTTATTCTGTTGCTTAATTCACCTTCCATTTTCCCGTCTTCTGTAAGTTCTACTCCAAGGTATTTGAATTGCCCCACTTGTTCAATCTGGTCCTGTCCTATCTGTATATTTATGTGTTATTTCCGTTTTTCTATTATCAGTACTTTTGTTTTGCTGTAGTTCATCTTCATGTTATATTTCTCTAGGTGTTTATTCCATACGTTTCTGCTTCTATACGAATGTCGAATGTTTTGGTACGATGAATTTTAATTTTCCATTTAATTTTATACATATTACTGACTCATTACAATTATTTTACGTTAATTGTGACCTTAATTAATTATAATTCTAGCTAAACAAATTATATTTGACTACCTAAATAATCCTATTAATATCTAAATTCTCTAAATCTAATATATTCAGTATAATTTTCTATAAATAAAATCCTACCTAGCGTATACTATATAGTAACAAATTAAATGTATTAAATAACATCACAATATATATAAATATATATTATGTAACACTAGTGACTTTCATTACATAACACTGTTACGTTATAACTGATTTACTAGTCATGAAGTTCGTGTGTATTTGACAACTTACTAATTTGGGAGTAGAAAAAATACTCTAATGTAATGCATTATTCATTTCACTTTTCTGTTGTTTATTAAACCGTATGTAGGTGCATTTATCAACATCAATATTTAATAATGTGGATTATTAAAACATTGTAAATTAGTAGTTAGTGCTCGTTCGTATTTACGTGTCATCGGTTGTAATTGTGCTGCTACATAATGATATTCAGAGCTAATAACGTTTATGAATCTACGAATATGTTACTTTTCGTCTATAAACTTATGGGATTCACAGCGTGTAGTGTACAAAGCCTCAATGGTAGAACCAAATACGTTAAAACTGCAAAACATTTGTTCGTACAAATATCAATCATTTTATTAGTGTTCATATTAATTGCTAGAAGCATCACAGTTGTTAACGAAAATAGTCCTGATATGCAAAAAATTATAGAAATAGTACATAGTTATGCGAACTCTATAACTATAGTAATTGTATATATTACAAATATCAAGAACTTCAATAAGGTTACTAAAATAATCACACACTTTCATGCGATAGATGAAGATATCGGGATGTATTTGCACGGCCCCATAAATCACAGTAAATTAAAGCAGTCTTCAATACTTTACCTTATAACGTACATGCTTCTTGTGGTGGTGATAGTTATAGGCGATTACGCCATTATTTTTTACAATAACATAGCTTTGATGCAAATGGCTATGTTATACTATTTGCTGTATCTCGTCGGAATTACCACTCATGCGCTTCTCTACATACTAACTAATGAATTACGATATCGATTTGAATTATTAAATACTACGCTGATTGAATCAGAGCAGCAGGGACTTGTAGATTCAGACAAAAAAATGCTTACAATGAAAAAAATGTTTGCAGGACTTGTAGTAATCAGGAACAAACTGAATGAATTTGTACAACTACAGCTGGTCATGAAGTTCCTAAGTTCGTTTACTTTTAACATCTGCGGTATCTACTTTCTCATAGTCCATAGAAATGGCGATGTCACCGTTATTATTGTCGACATTACAAACCTTGTTCTTATGGTATCAGAAATTATCTGCATTGGTTACTCAATAGAAAGTGTTTTTATGGAGGTAAGTTTTTCATATATTAGGTTTTTTACTGCAAACTAATAAACTGGTGGATATTCATTTACTTATTATTTACTATACTACATTATTGACTAAATGGTTTTTTCACCCGATGAAGAAATATTTTTCCATTTTTTCTTAAATTCTGATGTATTTAATTATGTACATTTAAATATTGTTAATGAATACTTAGTGTATGGAACGCCGTTTTACTATTTAATCAACAAAATCTTCTTGTGTAAAATTAAATAAGTGTCATTTAAATTACACTCGAGATAATTTAAAAACCAACTTTCCAATTTTCTAAAATGTAATTTATACAACTTCCAATTTAAATTGCATTGGTTTTAATTATAAATAGGCTTCTCATATTGTAAACCGGACATGTTGTAAATAATGTTCATAGTAATTTTTAATTTGTTCCATTGGAACACGCAGTTTTCTATACACATTGTTATATATCTAGGAGTGGATCTAGGAATCGACTGAACAACACAACTGCCATGTGTATACTGTCTTTATTAAACTTCTATGCGTGGTCGTTGCGGTAGGTTAGACAACCTTATTTACCTCTAAGGCACATACATTACATCATTACATCTATATTACATACATCTATTACATCTCCCTTATTACGTTACATAGTCATACAGTCTTTTTGGTTTTCTGGTTACTCTTTTACAGTTCACTCTTTTTACAATGTTATCATCTACAAAGTTATCATTTACAATACAATCATCTGTAATGTTGTTATTTACAATATTATCATCTGTAATGTTGTTATTTACAATATTATCATCTGCAATGTTATCATTTACAATATTATTATTATATACAAAATTTGAACGTTGTATCACTTCGTTTGAACACTATCTCTACACTATTTCTTATTATACATCTTCCATCTTCTTTTTCTATTTCGTAAGTTCTTTCTCTTATTTCATTCTTAATTTTTCCTACTTTCCAAGTGCTTTTAGGCTTTTCTTGGAACCAAACTTGCATTCAATTTCTAAGTTCCACGTTTGAACGTACACCTGATTTGTCATAATAAATTTTTGATTTGATTTGTCTTGTGTCAATTTTGTTCTTTAGTTTTGTCTTATTTATAATTTGAGAATCTAGTTTGTTTTCATTAATGGGTAAGTTGTCTCTAAGTATCGTGACATTAATATCTGAGATGGTGTGTAGGTATCATAGACAGGGGTGTTACGGTAACTTAATAAAGCTAAGTATATGTCTTCTTTATTTTCTAATGTCTTTTTAATTAATTTATTAATGGTTTGAATTGATCTTTCTGTAAAACCGTTGGATTGTTGGTGATATGGGGATGATTTAGTTATTTGAAAATTCCATTCTTTGGAAAATGTTTCATATTCTTCACTGATGAATTGTCTTCCACTATCTGATACAACAATTTTGGGTATTCCATGTCTAGCAAATATGGATTTTAATTTGTTGATTACATTTTTGGAAGTTAGATTTTTGTTCAACGTCATGATTTCGGGATATTTTGAGTAGTAATCCACTGCAATAAGGAATGTTTCACCTTGTATTTCAAATAAGGCAATTCCTATTTTTTGCTATGGTTATTTAATTATTTGATGATTTATCATAGGCTCTGTTCTATTCGAGTTTGAATATTTATTACATACGTAACATCTATTAATTACATTTTCTATATGTGTTATATTAGGCCAATATACAGCAAATTTTGCTCTCGATATGCATTTATTTATACCTAAATGACCTGTGTGTATGTCTTCAAGGACTTTGTTTCTCCATGATTTTGGTATAATGACTCTTTGATTCATATATATTAAGTTATTGTTTCCCATTGTTATTTCTGACTTTAATTTGTAAAATGGTTTCAAATTTACTGTCATTTTATTTATGCTCTTTGGCCATCCATCCTTAATAAAGGTTTTTATCATTTTTAATTCTACATCATCTTCAGTTGCTTTTATCAGTTGTTTTAACCTGTCCTCTTTAATTGTTAAATTTTTTTCGATTAGGCATACTTGAGCGTTTAATTCTAAATTATCTTCGAATACTTTATTTACTGTTGCTCGTGATAATGTATCAGCTATTATTAGATATTTGCCTGGTTTGTAAACTAAATTTATTTTATATTTTTGTAATGTCAAAAGCATCCTTTGTAATCTAGCTGGGCATGAGTTTAATGATTTTTTGAATATGCAAATTAATGGTTTGTGATCGGTTTCAACTGTAAACTCTCTTCCATAAGCATATTGATAGAATTTTTGTACGCCAAAGCATATTGCTAATAGTTCCTTCTCTATTTGAGCATATCTTTGCTGAGTTTCTGTCATAGCTCTAGAAGCATATGCACATGGTTTTTCATTTTGCAAAAGTGCTGCTCCTAAGCCTGAGCTAGATGCATCAACTGATATTGTTATTTGCTCTTTTGGATTAAAATACTTTAAAATTGGTTCTTGTGATTTTTTTTTAATTCGTTAAATGCTTTTTCTTGAGGGTGTTCCCATGAAAATATATTGTTATCTTTAATTAAATCCCTTAATGGTTGAGTAATTTCTGATAAGTTTGGAATAAATTTTCCTACATAAGTTATGAAACCTAGGAATCTTTGGACATGTTTTTTATTAATTGGTTTGGGCATTCCTACGATGGCTTCAATTTTATCTTCATCCATTGATATACCTTTATTTGAAAACTTATGTCCTAAATACTTAACTTCATCTAGACCAAATTTACATTTGTATCTATTAAATTTTACATTTTTTTCTCTAGCGATCTTAAATACTTCTTCCAATATTTTGTCATGTTCTTCTTTAGTCTCGGCATGAATTAAAATATCATCGACATAGATTACTACACCTTTTATATGAAAAATTTCTTGAAATGTTTCTTGAAATACTTCACTAGCAGTTTTAATACCAAATGGTAGTCTATTGAATTTGTATCTACCATGAGGGGTTGCAAGAGTGCATAACTTTCTAGATTTTTCATCTAATGGAATGTTCCAAAATCCACTAGCTGCATCTAATATTGTGAATATCTTTGAACCATTCAAATTTCTTGTTATTTCGTCCATGTTTGGTATTTTGTTTTTTCTATCTATTATAACTTCATTTAAATCTCTTGGATCTAAGCAGATTCGTAGAGAACCATCTTCTTTTCTAACTAGTACATATGAATTTATCCATTCTGAGCTGCCTTGAACTTTTTCTATTATTTTTAATTTTTCTAAATTTTCTAAACTTTTTTTAAATTGATCTTGTATAGCAAAACGTGCATTTCTTATTGGATTTACTACTGGTTTTGCATGTTTTTGTATTTCAATGTTATATGGCTTACTTGATTTACCTATACCTTCAAATACATCTTTATATCTATTGGATAATTCTTCATAATTTTTAATTTGGTTTTTATTTACTGTATTAATGAATTTAATATCCTCATCATATTTTATGTTTACTATTCCTAAATGAATACATGTTTTTAAACCTAAAATTAACCCATTATTACTTTTGTCTACAAAGAATTCAGTTTTCTTGAAACAATTTCCATTATAGTATAAATCTAGATAACATTTTCCCAATATAGGAATTTTATCTCCAGTAAATGTGACTAAGTTTTCCTTAATGTTCTCAATATTTTTTAAATTAAATTTATACGCTTTTAATTCGAAGTAGGAAATTATATTGACACTTGCTCCCGTATCTATTTTAAATTTAGCCTTTACATCTGCATCTTCACCTATACTCAACTCTATAATGCAATGATTAAAATTATTGAGGTTTTTGTTTCCATTATTAATTGTGTCTATACTCAAGTGATCATTACAATTATCCGATTGATTCACTTGGTTTACTGATTTATTCCTACATTTATTTGCAAAGTGATTGTCCTTTTTATATTTTAAACATTTTGTACCGTATGCTGGACATTTATTTATCGGATGTGATTTACCACATCTTGAACAATCTTTAATTTCTCTTTGTACCTGATTGTAATTTCTATTTTCGTTCGATCTTGAAGAATCTTCTCGGAATTTTTGTGTTGTTTTCTTCTGATTTCTTACTTGATCCACTTCTTTGTAATTTCTTGTCCTGTCTCCACTCGTTGATTGTTTCATATCCTGAAGCTGCTGTCTGGATGTTTCGGTTAACACACATGTATCGATTGCTTTTTCCAGGATGTACTCTTGATGTTGTAGAAGTTGCTCTCGAACCTTCTCATCTTTTATCCCAATGATTAGCATCGTTTTAATTAATTCCGTTTTAAAATTTTCAGGGAATTCGCACTGTTTTGCTTGGTTTTTTAATTACGTGACATACTGTTCTGTGCTTTCCTCATTTTAGCGGGACGTGAAAACTTTACATCTCTCGTAGGTTAGGTTTTTTGTTTGAATGAAATAGTCATTAAATTTCTTCTTTAGTACAGTAATTTTGTCCTTATCATCGTCACTAAATGTGAAGCTATTGTAGATTGCAATGGCTTCTTCGCCCATTAAATGCAGTAAATGTGCACATTGCGTTTTTTCTGGTTTTGAGTCTAATTCTACAGCGGTGGAGTATATTTCATACCTCTGCTTCCATTGTCTCCAATTCGCACTGAAATTGCCGTTTAATTTAATTGGTTGGATTCCTCTGCTTTCCATTTTCACGTCTTCTTTTTATTTCTCCTCTTAATGTCCGTTAAGCTGCGCCATGTTATATATCTAGGAGTGGATCTAGGAATCGACTGAACAACACAACTGCCATGTGTATACTGTCTTTATTAAACTTCTATGCGTGGTCGATGCGGTAGGTTAGACAACCTTCTTTACCTCTAAGGCACATACATTACATAATTACATCATTACATCTATATTACATACATCTATTACACACATGTTAAAAGGTTTGTTTTATACGAAACTCAATTAAAATGCAAGATATTTTTGTGGAACTTGTAAAAAATCTGCACTGTATTTATGCTGGCGCTCATTATTTTATACTTTCATTAAAATTGTACTTAGTTTTAATGCGAAATGAATATATTTCATGGTGTACTTTTCATGGTGCGTAAACAGTTTGCAGCAAAAACAGTATAAACTGTTCTTAGAATATACCATCCATATTCTGAGTACTGTTTCTCCATTTGGTAACGCTTTATAAAACTGTTTTAAATTGAAATGTCGGCTCTTTCCTTTTATTTTATCTCCAGATCTTGGACTGTACCTATAAATTGGCCTTCTCTACTTTAATAGGGTTCATTTCTCGTTTTAGCAATTTCAACTCTCAAATCATCAGACATTGGTATTGGCCAAGTAGCAACATCGAAACGAGTTAAATAAGATTAATTTGTTTGGTTATTATCATGTAGCTCTTCTTCGTCGTTCTCAATTTTCTCTGATTCTTCTTCATTGTCGCTATTCCGTCCTTTTTCATGGTCATATCCATCGTGATGTTGATCTTCTCCACCTTGTATTTCGTCTTGTATGTCAGGCTCTCTTCCCAGTGTCCCTCCATCCAATGCATTTTGGCACTATCTTTCTACATCATCTGTTTCATCAAAAAGGTCACTTTCAATACTTTGCTGTGTTGTATTTGATACCAATGAAGCCGAAGGTGCTACATACTCAAAAATGGATCCAGTTAACGATTCGCGCTCAAGTTCTTTTGATTTCTTGATTTTGCTTTGCTGAAATCCAGTAGGTCTACTTCGCTTCATATTGAAGTTTTATTCTGTAAAAATCGATAAATAAATGCTCCTTAACTTTGAGTGTTCTTTTTCTCGCTCAATTTTGCATTATACAATTTATAATATCGACCGGAAGTTAAATTCAGATTGGCCCAAGCCGATAATTTATCTTGACTGACTTTTGAGGTAAAATAGGTATGCTGTTCACATCAAACTCATCTCTTGACCTATAGGCTCTATCTACTATCCGTCTCACTCACTCCTTTATTACATATAGTAACGAGCCTAGGCCGGCCGGGTTCGTAGATTTAAAGAAACTGGTACTACCACTAATTACTGATTTTTATTTTAAAAAAAATTAAGAAAATAATGGTCACTACTATTTACAATTTACACCGCTAAATATTCGCACTAGTGAATAGTAACGGTATATAACAGTGGATGTCAACAGTTAGCTCTGAGGAACATAGGCGAATCTAGTGTATTATAAAGCAAATAAGTGAATTGAAGTAAGGAAAAGTGAAATAAGACAATAAACAGCCGACGGAAGGTAAAATAAAAGTGATAACCGCGGCAACCAAGCAGAATAAAACTACGTGAACGCGTGCCGAAAAAGTGAGGTTAGAAACAGAGATAGCAGAGGAGAAAATACCGCGGGTACGTGAATAAAGCAGGAAGCAGGCTGGAAAATAGGCCCAGAGCAAGCAGTGTAGGAAATCTAACAGACTACTTTAAAATAAAGAGACCAGAAGGGCAAGATCCGAAAACGCAAAGCGAAGAAGCAACGCAGGCTAACAAGAAAACAACAACGACTGTAAACAAGAGCACGGACAGAGCAGACGAGGAACAATACGAAAAGGAAATGCAGGAAGCAATACTAACAGCCATAGCAGAAATGAGAAACGATATGAAAGAAGGTTTCAAGGAAAGTGATAAGGAAATCAAGAAAATCCAGGAAGAAATGAAAAGAAAAGAGAAGGAATGGGAGGCCGAAAAACAACAGATCATGGGGAGACTAACAGAAATGGAAGAAAAAATGGAAACACATAAAAAACAAAAACAAAAGATATAACATAATTATAAAAGGAATGATTCTAGTGAAGACCCAAAAAGGGAAGTAGAAGACTTTCTAGCAGATAAATTAGGAGTACAAGCGATGGTGATGGAAGCATACCGAATAGGCAAGAAGGAAGAAAAGAAGGCGATAACAGCAAGAATCGAGACATGGGAGCAAAATCAGGACACTATGAAAAACAAAAAAAGCTAGTGGGAACAAAAATAATAATCGACAACGACTTAACAAAAGAATAAATGGCCATACAGCAGAAGATAAAAGATATAGCAAACGAAGAAAAAAGAACCGGCAGCCAAACAAAGTTAGGTTACAAAAAGCTCACAATAAATGGGGCGCTAATTATCTGGAATAAGGACACCAATGGCCTAGTATTAAAAAACTGAAAGCGAGAGCAGAAAACAACGAAGACAATCCAGGCAAGGAAATGTACAAATGGAGAGAAACTGGGAAACATAAGAAAATTAAAGAACACAAAAATCAAACTATATAAGCTACGGCAAACCAGAACAAGAAAACAAAAAAGAAGAAACGGCGAAAGAAACCAATAATATAATTACCAACGGAAACCCGATGCCATTACAGACAAAAATAAAGGAAAGCGAACAAACAAGCAACAAGAGATGGACGATGGGCGCATGGAATCTGAGAGGAACGAATTATGAAGGAGCACTAAAAGAACTAGAACGCGAAGCAAAAAGATACAGCATAGATATACTGGCTGTACAAGAAACAACGCAAAAAGGAAATTTTGAAACAACACTGGATGACTACACCTTTTTTAACAGCGGAAACGAAGAACGGATGTTTGGTACCGGATTCCTGATAGCAAGGCATCTAACAGGAAAGATAAAAAACTTTATACCAAGGAACGAAAGACTGTGCAGCATCATAGTAGAAATAGATGAGAAAGTATTTAGCATAATAAACAGACATGCACCAACGGAGGATAAGGCTGAGGAGATCAATGATGTATTCTACGAAATCCTAGAATCCATGTACGACCAGACAAACAAAGACTATGTAAAAATGGTAATCGGGGATTTCAACGCAAAAATAGGGAAAGAGGCACCTTTCAGACCGACCATCGGCCAGTACAGCAAGCACGAGGAGTCTAATGAAAACGGAACAAAACCGATAGGCTTGGCAAAGACGCAAGAATAATGAGCATATATTTCGAAAGAAAAGAAGAACATAAAGGCACGTGGGTATCCCCCAATGCTAAAACTGTAAACCAAATCGACCACGTAATAATACAGGCAAAACATAAGAAGATGGCAAAAGACGAAAAATCCATAAGAGAAGCAGATGTCAACTCCGACCACTACCTCGTATCGGTGCAAATGGAAGAAAGCTGCGGAAACCAAAGAGAAAAACAAAAAAGTAAGAGTAGGGAAGACGGTTACGGCACTGAAAAACTAGAAGTAAAAGAATGGCAAGAGAGATACGAACAGAACCTGTATACCAGATTGACCACACTGGAAGGGAGCGAGGCAGGACAGCCTATTGAAGAAAGGTGGAAGAAAACTGAAGAATGTATAAGAGGCGCATCAGACGAAACTATTAAAAGGATTAGATGAGGAAAAATAAGAATGAATGGTTCAATAGAGACTGCGAGAAAGAGAGAGAAAAGAAACTGGAAGCGAGGAAGAAAATGCTAGAAACTGGTGAAGAAAGAGATATTCAAATATATAAAGAACAAAGAATTAAAACAAAAAAAGCCTACAAACAAGCCAAGGAAGAATACTGGCAACACAGAGCAGAGAAGATGGAAGATTATTACAAGAATAAAGAGATAAGAAACTTCTACCAAGAGGTCAATCAAACGAGGGTCATCAAGCTCCGACAGCATACAAAGACAAATAGGGAGATAGAGTAGCGGATGAAGACCAGGTATTAGAAGGATGGAAAAACTACTTCCAAGAACTTTTACAAGGGGAAAATGATGGCAACTTATACAGCAATGAAGAATTACGAGACACTAACGATATAGAACCCCCAACAAAAGAAGAAATAAGCAGAATACTGAAAAAACTAAGGAACAGAAAAGCACCAGGTGAAAACGGTTTGAACACCGAACTAATAAAATTTGGAGGAGATAATATCACAGACAGAGTATACAGCTTAATAAATCAAATATGGAATGAAGAACGGATGCCAAAAGAATAGTCTGAAGCGACGATAACTCCGATAGACAAGAAGGGGACCAAATCAGAATACAACAACTACAGAGGAATAGCACTGCTGGACACGATGTAACAGGTATTAGCTACCGCCCTAAGAGATAAACTGCAAGAATTCACGGAAAAGGAGATAGGAGAGTACCAAGCGGGATTCAGACCGGATCGTTCAGTCACAGACCAACTATTTGTTTTAAAATAGATCCAAGACATGTTTGGAGAATATAACAAGAAAGTTGATTTTCATGGATTTTTTAAAAGCGTATGAAAAAGGCGAGAACTATTCAAACCGAAGGGCATCCCCAGGAAACTAACAAGATTAGTGCAAATCACAGTACAAAACACGACCAACAGAGTAAAATGGAGAAGAAAGAAGACAAAAAGCTTTAGAGTATACAATGGAGTAAGACAAGGTGACCCCCTATCAACAGTGCTTTTCAACATACTGCTAGAATTCGTCATAAGGATGAGCAAAGTGAATAGGACAGGAAGCATAATCAACGCAGAACACCAATGTATAGCTTATGCCGATGACATGGGGATACTAGCAAACACAAAAAAAAACCTCGCAAAAGCAGTATCAACCTTGGAAGAAATTGCGTTGACAGTAGAGCCCCAAATTAACTACCTGAAAACAAAATACATAGTGTTAGGAAGAGGCACAATTACAAAGTAGAGTCTGCTGATAGAAAGAATAGGGAAAGATAGAATGGAAATAGAGCAAGTCAGCGAATCACATACCTAGGAGTACAGATCACGGAAGACGGGAAAGAAGAACAAGAACTTAAAAAACGGATGATGAAGGCAGATAAAGCAGCAGGGGGTCTAAGTCACATACTAAGATCTAACCATGTCTCAATAAGTGCCAAACTAAAGATTTACAAAACAGTATTGAGACCAGTGGCGGTTCCTCCATAGGTTTGCAGGTTTGCGCAACCGCCAAAAATGACGACAAGAAAACGTTAAATATTATTTAATGAGTAAAGATTAATAATGTATTATGTACTAAAATACGAAGCATTATCTGTTCAATTCTGCTGCCTTAGGCCATTCATTAGCATTGCGGTTTGTGAAACCGTTCCATGGCTTTATTACGCTGCGAGTCGCGGCGATCGTCGCCGCGCATTCGTTTCCCACTCCGCCACATATTCACTATATGGTTTGCAAATCGTATACAACTCGTGCACAGGCCAGCAATCAGCGGACGACTGTTGAGTTGCCGTGGCACTTAATACGCGTTCGAAGTGCATTTTCATTCTCGTTAATACGAATTCTGTTCCAAGTTTGTTAGCGGAGCCATTCTGCAATCGATCTTCAATCGAAAAAACTGAGATAAAGAGACTTGGGAGACCTACTCCGAATTTAAATTTAAAACAAAGCGTTAAATGCATAGCACGAAATTTTAATAGGATGTTTAATCCGAACATTTATTCCAAGCACAGTTGGATATGTGGCTGTGACATCAAAAATGCGCTGTTTTGTTTCCCATGTTTACTATTTGGAGGAGAAGATTCATGGACGAAAGTAGGAATGGTGGATTTGAACCATTTACAGTAAGAATTAAGTACCATGCTAGCTCTGCAAGGCACATGCGAAGTGCTTTGAGATTTTCCCTATTTGGAAGCGTCAATATTGCGGCTTAATTGGACAGTGCGTATCGACAAAATATTCGATTACAAAATGACAAAGTGAAAAATAATCGGTACATTTTAAATATTATTATTAATAGTGTTCGGTTTTGTGGGGCCTTTGAGCTCGCTATGAGAGGCCATGACGAATCCACGTCTTCCTCGAATCCGGGAATTTTTCGTGGATTAATTAATTTTAGTGTCGAGTTGGACATTGCTCTTAAGGAACATTTAACGGTTTTTAAGGGAACGTCAAAAACTCTCCAAAATGAAATTTTACAAACAATGTTTAGTGTGTGCCAAGAATAAATTTCCAAAGAAATAAACGAAGCCGACTTTTTGTCAGTAATAGCTGACGAGACCAGTGACGTATCAAATATATATATCAAATGGCAATCGTTTTTAGATACATAGTGAGAGGTAAGCCTGTTGAAAGATTTTGGGACTTTTTAACCCCCTTAGATCACGATGCGAAAACCTTGTCTTCGGCTATACTTGTAGAACTTGAAAAGCACGTCAAAGATGACAAGAGGAAACTTATTGCTCAAACATATGATGGTGCAGCAGTCATGAGCGGGTCGTCTAATGGAGTGCAAGCAATTGTTAAACAAACTTATAAACACTTCTGCAAACTCGAAAGTTCTTATATTTTTCGCAAATTTACATGGAATTTGTAAATTTTTTTCAAGTAGTCCTCAGCGCACTGCAATCCTGGATAAAACTGTTAAGAAACGCTTACCTCGTTCGGCTCCAACAAGGTGGAATTTTAATTCCAGAATTGTCTGCACTGTATTTGAAAATAGGGAGGATATTCTTGAAACAATGAGAAAAATTTTAAACACCGCCAAAAACACTAGTACAATTAACCAAGCACTGGGTTATATCTCAATTCTTGATAGCAAGAGCTTTATTTCATGGCTACATTTATTTTACAAGATAATGCCCCACGTAGACATATTATTTGCTAAATTTCAAACAAGAGAAATTGATCCTGTTATTGCCAAAAACTATATCCTAGCATTTGAAACTCAGATAACATTAATTAGAAATAGTTTCGTCGAACTTGCAGACAGATCTACTCCAAAACGGCGTCATACCGACAGTGACGAATACGCTCGAGAAGTAAAAGAAGTCTGTGACATTATTATTAGTCAAGCCAAAGACCGATTCAACTTCAGTGGACACTTAATCGTTGCTACTCTGTTTTTTTCTGACAAATATGATCAGTATGAAACCTGTTTTCCCGAAAATAAATTTGAAGAAGCAAACAAGGTTTATCCATTTTTTAATAAACAAAAACTTCGAACAGAATTGACCGGGATCTAGGAAACAAAAGAATTCAAATCAGTATCGGGTATACTTCCATTTTATGAGTCGAACAGTGTGCTAAGTGAGACTTTTAGTGAAACTTTAAAACTATTGAAAATTCTAATAACAATTCCCATGGCTTCAGCTGAAGCAGAACCATGATTTCCTACTCTCAAAAGGATCAAAACTTTCTTAAGAAACACAATGAGCCAAGAAAGACTTTCTGCGTTGGCGATGCTTTCTCAAGAAAGAGACCTAATCGAGAGCATACCTGATTTTAATCGAAAGGTGATGACCAAATTCGCTACTACTAAAGAACGTCGAATGGATTTTCTCTTCAAATAAGGCATAATATTGAAGACTCTGACTGAAAGTTCGTTGTTTTATGTTTGCTATATGTAGTCTTGTGTAAAAATAAATGTTTTTTTATGAAACGAGCATATCTAGTAATTATAAGTAACCTGCAATCTATTCTAATAAATAATACCTATAAAAGTTGCAACCTTCACATTTCTACAGCACGAGCCGCCACTGATTGAGACCAACCGTTACTTACGGATGTGAAATATGGAAGCTAGGAATAGTAAAGGTGGAAAAACTGCTGAGGTGGGAAAGAAAAATGCTGCGAAGAATTTACGGCGGGTGTAAAGAAGAGGGAGTCTGACAAAGAAGGACGAACAACAACCTAAACGAGTTATACGGGGAACCAGGCATTGCGCAATATATCAAAGAACAACGAGCATGATGGCTGGGATATGCGTAGCGGATGGAGAACACCAGAATCACCAAAACCATAACAAAGATACGACCAATAGGAGTAAGAGTAAGAGGCAGACCGAGGAATAGATGGAAAGAAGAAGTGGTACAAGATCTGGGAAAAATGGGTGTACGAGACTGGAAGGAAAACGCTTCTGACCGTAAAGAGTGGAGAGACATAATAACAGCGATAGGCCCGTAAAAGCTTCTATATATAATTATTCGCAATAACGTCCGGTTAGTCACTATCTGGCTTCGCTTTCTTCGCTGACCGACTTCTTGTACCGACTGCCTGGTCACGTCGTTCATTCCTTTTTATATCCCTCCGAAGTGTGTCTAGGCTTTTCTATTTCTAGAAGACATGGCCTCGATTTTTCCAGCTAATCGCGCTAGAAACTTCCACAGTGATGACTCACCAACAGTGCGAACTTTCAAGCAAGTGGTTGACCCTGACCCAATATGACTTCCGGGGCGACGGTCGTCGCAATATATAGTACCAACTTTCGCCTACCGTGAACTATTCTTCTCTTCATTTGACTTTAATTTTTTCGCAAGGAAGTTTTGTGTTATATTTGCAAAGATGGTCAACGCGACAGTTATAAACAATAACACTGACTGACTGTAATTGTTTGTTTGACATATGCCTCGGCGCGGCGGTGACGGCGCGGTTGGAGGGGCTGAAATCACTTGCCCCTTCCGCTCGCGCCACTTCGACCCCTCGCGAGTGAATTTTCACCCCTTGGTGCTTGGCACCTGGGGGTTAGCGCCCCCACCGCCCCCCTTTACGCCACCACTGAGTAGTAGGTATAAAATAAACAAGGTATAAAAATGCAAAAACCCTACAAATAGCCACACCTAGTAAAAATCGGTAAATTTTTATCAAAAGTCAGTAGTAAAAGAGAGGGGAAATCTGCGGTTCTAGTAGAACTGGCAGCACTTAACCTAACTGCTTATTTCGCATAAATAACTGATAATTGATAAGAGTAAGAAATTGTTGTTAAGTTTTATTATTATTATTATTATTATTATCAATAGGCCCTTTACCTTTCGGTATGGGCTATACATGTACATATCTTACATTACAGTTATATTACATTGTTTGTTATGTATTTGCAAATTCTTTCCACTCTCTTCTGTTCTTTGCCATTTCTCTTGCTTCACTGTCTTCCCTCTGCTGTTTATTATTTCTTCTATTTTGTTGTTTCATTCTTGTCTTGGTCTACCTCTTCCTCGTTTATTTCCTGTTTTTGCTTCCCAGATTTGTTTTGTTTGATTCGTATTTTTCATCCTAATTAGATATCTCCACCAGTTGAGCTGTTCTTTTCTATAAACTTTTCTATTGATTCTATTTCTTATTCCTCTCTGATGCCTTTATTTCGTATCCTGTCTTTTTTCGTTACTTGTTTTACTCTTCTCAGATATTTCATTTCTATTGCCTGTAATCTACTTTTATCTCTCTTTGTTAGCTTCCACGTCTCGCTCCCATATGTCAAAATCGTTCTGTATATAGTTTTGTAAATATTCATTTTTGTCTTTCTGCTGATCACTTTCTTGTTAGTAAGTATATTATTGAGGGCATAGTACGTTTTTATTGTGTTGTTTATTCTGTTGCTTAATTCACCTTCCATTTTCCCGTCTTCTGTAAGTTCTACTCCAAGGTATTTGAATTGCCCCACTTGTTCAATCTGGTCCTGTCCTATCTGTATATTTATGTGTTATTTCCGTTTTTCTATTATCAGTACTTTTGTTTTGCTGTAGTTCATCTTCATGTTATATTTCTCTAGGTGTTTATTCCATACGTTTCTGCTTCTATACGAATGTCGAATGTTTTGGTACGATGAATTTTAATTTTCCATTTAATTTTATACATATTACTGACTCATTACAATTATTTTACGTTAATTGTGACCTTAATTAATTATAATTCTAGCTAAACAAATTATATTTGACTACCTAAATAATCCTATTAATATCTAAATTCTCTAAATCTAATATATTCAGTATAATTTTCTATAAATAAAATCCTACCTAGCGTATACTATATAGTAACAAATTAAATGTATTAAATAACATCACAATATATATAAATATATATTATGTAACACTAGGGACTTTCATTACATAACACTGTTACGTTATAACTGATTTACTAGTCATGAAGTTCGTGTGTATTTGACAACTTACTAATTTGAGAGTAGAAAAAATACTCTAATGTAATGCATTATTCATTTCGCTTTTCTGTTGTTAATTAAACCGTATGTAAGTGCATTTATCAACATCAATATTGAATAATGTGGATTATTAAAACATTGTAAATGAGTAGTTAGTGCTCGTTCGTATTTACGTGTCATCGGTTGTTATTGTGCTGCTACATAATGATATTCAGAGCTAATAACGTTTATGAGTCTACGAATATGTTACTTTTCGTCTATAAACTTATGGGATTCACAGCGTGTAGTGTACAAAGCCTCAATGGAAGAACCAAATACGTTAAAACTGCAAAGCATTTGTTCGTACAAATATCAATCATTTTATTGGTGTTCATATTAATTGCTAGAAGCATCACAGTTGTTAACGAAAATAGTCCAGATATGCAAAAAATTATAGAAATAGTACATAGTTATGCGAACTCTATAACTATAGTAATTGTATATATTACAAATATCAAGAACTTCAATAAGGTTACTAAAATAATCACACACTTTCATGAAATAGATGAAGATATCGGGATGTATTTGCACAGCCCCATAAATCACAGTAAATTAAAGCAGTCTTCAATACTTTACCTTATAACGTACATGCTTCTCGTGCTGGTGATAGTTATAGGCGATTACGCCATTATTTTTTACAATAACATAGCTTTGATGCAAATGGCTATCTTATACTATTTGCTGTATCTCGTCGGAATTACCACTCATGCGCTTCTCTACATACTAACTAATGAATTACGATGTCGATTTGAATTATTAAATACTACGCTGATTGAATCAGAGCAGCAGGGACTTGTAGATTCAGACAAAAAAATGTTTACAATGAAACAAATGTTTGCAGGACTTGTAGTAATCAGGAACAAACTGAATGAATTTGTACAACTACAGCTGGTCATGAAGTTCCTAAGTTCGTTTACTTTTAACATCTGCGGTATCTACTTTATCATAGCCCATAGAAATGGCGATGTCACCGTTATTATTGTCGACATTGCAAGCCTTGTTCTTGTGGTATCAGAAATTATCTGCATTGGTTACTCAATAGAAAGTGTTTTTATGGAGGTAAGTTTTTCATATATTAGGTTTTTTACTGCAAACTAATAAACTGGTGGATATTCATTTACTTATTATTTACTATACTACATTATTGACTAAATGGTTTTTTCACCCGATGAAGAAATATTTTTCCATTTTTTCTTAAATTCTGATGTATTTAATTATGTACATTTAAATATTGTTAATGAATACTTAGTGTATGGAACGCCGTTTTACTATTTAATCAACAAAATCTTCTTGTGTAAAATTAAATAAGTGTCATTTAAATTACACTCGAGATAATTTAAAAACCAACTTTCCAATTTTCTAAAATGTAATTTATACAACTTCCAATTTAAATTGCATTGGTTTTAATTATAAATAGGCTTCTCATATTGTAAACCGGACATGTTGTAAAGAATGTTCATAGTAATTTTTAATTTGTTTCATTGGAACACGCAGTTTTCTATACACATTGTTATATATCTAGGAGTGGATCTAGGAATCGACTGAACAACACAACTGCCATGTGTATACTGTCTTTATTAAACTTCTATGCGTGGTCGTTGCGGTAGGTTAGACAACCTTATTTACCTCTAAGGCACATACATTACATCATTACATCTATATTACATACATCTATTACATCTCCCTTATTACGTTACATAGTCATACAGTCTTTTTGGTTTTCTGGTTACTCTTTTACAGTTCACTCTTTTTACAATGTTATCATCTACAAAGTTATCATTTACAATACAATCATCTGTAATGTTGTCATTTACAATATTATCATCTGTAATGTTGTTATTTACAATATTATCATCTGCAATATTATCATTTACAATATTATTATTATATACAAAATTTGAATGTTGTATCACTTCGTTTGAACACTATCTCTACACTATTTCTTATTATACATCTTCCATCTTCTTTTTCTATTTCGTAAGTTCTTTCTCTTATTTCATTCTTAATTTTTCCTACTTTCCAAGTGCTTTTAGGCTTTTCTTGGAACCAAACTTGCATTCAATTTCTAAGTTCCACGTTTGAACGTACACCTGATTTGTCATAATAAATTTTTGATTTGATTTGTCTTGTGTCAATTTTGTTCTTTAGTTTTGTCTTATTTATAATTTGAGAATCTAGTTTGTTTTCATTAATGGGTAAGTTGTCTCTAAGTATCGTGACATTAATATCTGAGATGGTGTGTTGGTATCATAGACAGGGGTGTTACGGTAACTTAATAAAGCTAAGTATGTGTCTTCTTTATTTTCTAATGTCTTTTTAATTAATTTCTTAATGGTTTGAATTGATCTTTCTGTAAAACCGTTGGATTGTTGGTGATATGGGGATGTTTTAGTTATTTGAAAATTCCATTCTTTGGAAAATGTTCCATATTCTTCACTGGTGAGTTGTCTTCCACTATCTGATACAACAATTTTGGGTATTCCATGTCTAGCAAATATGGATTTTATTTTGTTGTTTACATTTTTGGAAGTTAGATTTATTGCCTGTAATCTACTTTTATCTCTCTTTGTTAGCTTCCACGTCTCGCTCCCATATGTCAAAATCGTTCTGTATATAGTTTTGTAAATATTCATTTTTGTCTTTCTGCTGATCACTTTCTTGTTAGTAAGTATATTATTGAGGGCATAGTACGTTTTTATTGTGTTGTTTATTCTGTTGCTTAATTCACCTTCCATTTTCCCGTCTTCTGTAAGTTCTACTCCAAGGTATTTGAATTGCCCCACTTGTTCAATCTGGTCCTGTCCTATCTGTATATTTATGTGTTATTTCCGTTTTTCTATTATCAGTACTTTTGTTTTGCTGTAGTTCATCTTCATGTTATATTTCTCTAGGTGTTTATTCCATACGTTCGTGTTATGTTGCAGGTTCCTCTCACTTTCTGCTATCACTACCACATCATCGGCGTATGCTCCTTCTGATATTTTAACCATTTGCATGTTTTTGTATCCTACGTTTGCTTTTATTATTTCTGTTTTCATGCTCTTCATTATTTCATCCATATATAGGTTGAATAGTGTTGGGCTGAGAGCTCCTCCTTGTCTTAGTCCATTATTTGTTTTAAAAGTTCTTGACATTTGCCCCTTGTATATTATTGCATTACTGTTGTTGTCATATATATTCTGTATTACTTTCACTATCCTGTTTTCTATTCCTCTCTCTTTTAGTATTAACGCTTTTTCGAGGTCTATGAATTCCAGATATGTATTTTTATTATTTGCGATTCTTTTTTCTGTGATTTGTTTTATTGTGAAGATGTTGTCTTGCGTGGATCTCCCTTTCCTGAAACCACATTGCGGTTCTTCTAGGGTCTGTTCTATTCTTCCTATTATTCTCTTGTTAATTGTCTTTTCTAATATTTTCATCCCTATACTTATTAGTGCTATGCCTCTATAGTTTGCGCATTTCGTCTTGTCACCTATCTTGTATATCGGTACTATTAACGCTGTTTGCCAGTCTTTTCGTATCGTATTTGTCTTCCATATTTGGTTCAGTAGTTTCAGTAGTTTATCTTTTCCTACGGGTCCCATGTGTTTAATCATTTCTGCTGTAACCTGATCTTGTCCTGGTGCTTTTCCAATTTTAGGTTCCCTTATTATTTCTAGAAGCTCTTGTTTGTTGATACTCTCCGTTACTGTTTCTGTGATGTTCTTTTCGCTGTTTCTTGTCTTCTGTTCGTTGCCGCTATTTATAGTTAGTTATTTTTCAAAATACTCTTCCCATCTTTCTATTATTTCTTCGTTTTCCTTCAACAGTTTGCCTTGTTTGTCTTGTATGTATCTCGTTTCTTGTCTTTTTTCTTTCCTGCATCCTTTTATTGTTTTATAGAATAGCTTTTGATTTTCCTTTGCGTTTTTGCCCATTGTCTCCCCGAACTTTTCCCATTCCCTGGTCTTTGCTATTCTAACCTCGTCTTTTACTGTTTTCCTTTTTTTCTTGTACCTTTCGTAGTTATTACTATTTTTGACATTTAGGTATCTTTACAATGCTTTTTTCTTTTATTTTATTTTATCTCGTATGTCCTGTAACCACCACGCTGTCTGTTGTTTCTTGTTTGTACTTTTCTTCAAACCGCATGTCTCTTGTGCTGCCTCAAGCATATTTCTTTTTATGTTATTCCACATTTCATCTACTGCTTCGCTGTCGTTGGCCACTTCTTGTTGTTAATTTTTAATTAATATAATCATGTAAGAACCTTTAAGTGCTTCATATCCCATTAACTACCGAGTGTATAAGGATCTTAATCACCACCAATATTTCATTATATGGATTAATTAAAATTTGTAAATGAGTAGTCAGTGGTTATTCGTTTTCACGTATCATCGGTTGTAATATCGTGCGGCCGAATAATGATATTCAGAGCTAATAACGTTTATGAGTCCACGAATATTGTACCCATCGCCTATAGAATTATGGGATTTACAGCGAGTAGTGTACAAAGCTCCAATAGTAGAAGCAAATACGTTAAAACTGTAACAAACTCATTTTTACAAATATTAATCATTATATTGGTGTTAATAATAATTGCTAGAGGAATCATATTTGTTAACGAAAATACTAAAGATATTGAAAAAATTATAGAAGTAATACATAAATATGCACACTTAATAATTATAGTAATTATATATATTACCAATATCAAGAACTTCTACAAGATTACTACAATAATCACAACACTGGCAACTCTAGATGGACGTATTAGGATGTATATGCATCACTCTATAAATTACAGTGAATTAAAGCTGTTTGCAATACTTTACTATATAACTTACATCCTTCTCGTAGTAGTGATAGTCATAATAGATTGCTTTGCTTTTTATTACAAAAACCCAGCTGTGGTTCAAATGGCTATCTTATACTATTTGCTGTATCTCGTCGGAATTACTACTCATACACTTCTCTACGTACTAACTAATGAATTGCGATGTCGATTTAAATCATTAAATACGTCGCTGATTGAATCACAGCAATGGCGATATTCTGACATAAAATTGGTTGCCATAAAAAAATTGTTTGCACGACTCACAGAAATCAAAAGTGCTATTGAAGAATTTGTACAACTGCAGCTGGTTTTGAAGTTCCTGAATACGCTTATTTTCTACGTCACTGTTATATTCCATCTCATAAAACATAGAAATGATAATAACACCTTCATAGTTGCCAATATTCTATTGCAAGTTTTTGTCGTAGCAGAAATGATATGCATTGTTTATTCAGCAAAATGCGTCTTTATAGAGGTAAGTTTTTTTAAATTTAAGAATTATTTTAAATATATGTACATTTGGATATCACGTTTGCGGAGAACTGGAGACCGGCTTCGACCTAGTGGGTCTCATTAGTCCACTGCGTCCGAGTTAATGCGCCTTTCAATTTCGCAAAATTTTGTGGAATTTTCAGAAAATTTCGTTTCATGTTCATGCTATTTTCAATGATTATTTGGATCATCGTAGATCATTTGGTTTTGAGATATTTTCATTCCATTGCAGCCCGATTTTTTTTGTTTTTATTTGTTTTATTTATCTACGGCCTATTTCTGCTGCTATGGTTAAATACTGTCACCAGGGAGCGTTCCACCAAATTTTTGGGCCTATGTGGTTCGAACCTGTGACCCTTGGCACGAGAGGCAAGTGCGCTAACCTCTCGGCCCTTGTCGACCACAAATTATTTTTTATGTGATATTTTGTGTAAATGTGACCACATTTTTATATATAGATATATAGATAGACATATATTTATTTCAAGAGATTATTACAAAATAACACAAAATTGAAACATGTCAAAGGTAATTAAGTACTAGCAGTATATTTCACAGTATTATGATCCTAGTGGATGTTACAGTGTAAGGTTGTTAAAAATAAATAAAATTAGAAAGTAGATAAAAATATGACAGTAACTGAAATTTGCACTGTATGCATTGAAATTTTGATGAAATAATTCAAATGGTTACAGAACTGATTGAACATTTGGCAGTGCCCATTAAAAATATGACAGTATTTGATATTCTGACTGAAATAATTGAAAATTTGATATTGAGCACTGAAAATATCTCAACAATTGAAATTTTGATAGAAATTGTAGAAATTTTCGAAATAATAATTAAATATTTGATAGTTATTAACCTTGTAACGGTTCGAACCCAGGTGTTGTACAAATTCTCATAATTTGTAATATTTATTATTCATTGCATTTATTTAACTGCAATTCATCCTTAAATGCAATTGTATGCATTTAATTTCTTTAACTGCATATTACATGAATTCTTATAATTCAAGTAATTGATTTGGCTCGTGATTTACAAATTCTCGAAATTTGTAATATTGATTTGGCTCGTGATTTAGTGGTAGTACTCCACGTTATGTTTGATTTTTAAATCAAAATCGTGATAACTCAGTTTGGTTCGTTTTATGGGTAATGTGTCTGTTAGTAATTTTTGTAAGCAAGCAAAACACAGATACATGGATTTCATATGATTTATTCATTTTAAAAGGTTATGCAAGCAACAGGTAAATAAAAGACAGTTTTGTTACTCTAATTGGACGTTATTTATTTAGTTATGTTTATTTAAATTTTGGAATAGATTTGTTTACTAATTATCGAAAATTTATTATATTCTTTGAATTTGAATGATTTATTTTATTTTGAAAACTGAGTAACTTATTAACACTGCGGTTGGAATTACAAAGTGTTACTTAGCGTCTTCATGCACCACAATCTTCAAATTGTGCCGAGAAGGATATCTGATACATGTCATCACTGCAAAGAAATTCATTAGTACGGTGCCTACCAATGTATTTCAACGCCACCTTGTGGATAGGAACGAATCACATAACTTCACATTAAAGTACTTCAAGCGATTCCAGTGCTTCAAGCACCCAATGTGTCCTCATCCGGAGATATTGCTAGTATTTGCGTCTACCAACATTATCAGCCATGTGATCGTAAAAACTTTAATAGGTATTGTTATTCAAAATTGATTATAGATTAGTCTGATAAAGCTCTATTCTACTTCTACTTTTCTATCTACTTAAGCACATACAAACATTCGTTTCATTCATTCATAATTCTGAGATTTCTTGAATGTCGGAGGGCTGAGCAAGTTTAATTATACGATTTATTTACAAATATCATTGAATTATTTATATCGAAATTATTAAGTTATGTTCCCCTGACGCAACTTTTTATTTAACTACCGATTGATTAATGAGGCCACACTGTTTATCAAATGTTTGCGACGAGGAAAGGAAGGCTTATTACAATATTCTCCTGTCAGTACGAAAATATTGTCAGGACAAGGTATAAAATGCAGTTAGGTTCAACTCCGCATTTAGTGGCGTGAGGCTCCCTACATTTCATACTTATATTAAACTTCGTTCATTACCAGCGGCAAGGCGCGGTAATATCACTAGATAGGTTACATTATTATGGATAAATTACTTTAGAATTGTTAGTGTGAAAAGATGTTTGATCAAATGTTTTGCGACGACGGAAAGGAAGGCATGTTACAATATTCTCCTGTCAGTACGAAAATATTGTCAAGACAAGGCATAAAATGCAGTTAGGTTCAACTCCGCATTTAGTGGCGTGAGGCTCCCTACATTTCATACCCTTATTAAACTTCGTTCATTACCAGCGGCAAGGCGCGGTAATATCACTAGATAGGTTACATTATTATGGATAAATTTCTTTAGAATTGTTAGTGTGAATTACATTTGAGAAACTTGTGTTAAATATTCACCTGAGGAATTAATGTTTAAAGTATATGAGTCGTCGTCGGACAGCGTGACGTTCTGTCTCGATCGGTACATCTAACTGGTCTCGTTTAAGTTCCGCACTTCTATTTATACTGGTCCCCACTTTTTACTCTTCTTCCCCTGTCCTATGCTAAATCTGCTTTCCGCTGCAAAGTGACGCAATCCCATACGTGTCACCGAATTACGCAATCGCCGTTTCGAGTTTCCGTCGTATTCCCACGACCTATTTCTGTGTCATCATTTTGATCGTGTGCTTATTTACATTTGCCCAAAATTAAGAAGTCAGCAAAATGAATGTACTCGCTTGGGCCAACGCGTCGTCGGCCGCGGCCTGCTATGATATTTACGCAGTTTTGTTCCGACTTGTAAAATTATGGACTTTAATATTATTAGGTTCTTACAACCTTTTCACAAAGAAATTGAAATTTTAACAAATATAAGAGGCAAATTTAACAATACGCATTGAAAATATCAATTGAAATTTGGAAATCATTATTGTAATCTTTGAAATTTAACAGATGAAATTTGATTTGATAGTAATAATTGACAAAATTAACAGTAAGCACTGAAAATAAAAACATAATAATTACAAGAATAAGAGCTTATGGATTACAGGATAATCTTCCACTGAATACGGTTTTGATCTGATCAGTACTCGGCAAATTTTTGTCTTGAAAACTTTCCTGGGGAGTTTTCGTACACTTTCGGGTAAATGATTATAGAATCTCATAGCATGCGTCAAGAAGGATCATAGAACAGAATACAATTTAAAAAAAACATATAGCCACATAATACATCTATATATGCACGTCAAATATCAATACAGGAAAGTAAAAATGTGCAATATATATATAATAGCAGATTATTACAAATATCAAAGATAATTGTATGCACAAAGTTAAATAAGATAACACAACTAGTAACTAATACAATAAAAATAATAAACTTAGTAATCGCGTTCAAATTCGTCAACGAATAATAGCCTATTTGTATTAGGAACTGGTTTAGGCTTGATTTAAAAGTGATATACTTTTGGCGTTCTTTGACAACTGATGGAAGGCTTTTATAAATTTTAGTACAGGAGTACATGGCGGTTTTTTCATATACCTATTACTGTGCAATATTCAAGATTCTTTTAGTTTTAAGATATTTTAATTTTGTTGTTAGTCCAAATACCACCAAATTCGAAAATTTTGCCACACCTCAATAATTTAAAATTTGTTTGGTTGAAGCCGAATATGCGACTAAAACTTTGGCAAAATTTTGTAAATTTCGTTGCATATTTATGCAATTATAAAAAAAATGGTTTTGAGATATTTTGATTTTGTTGAAGTCCGAGTTTCAGTAAATTGTCAAATGTTAGAACAGTTCTGTTTTTTTTTTTCATTTCATTTGTTTCGTCACAGACGAAATGAGTATTCGGTGAGGGTCGACATTTTGTTATATTTTCAGATATGTTAAATGCAATTGTGAAATTTTTAAAAATTATTTCGTGTTACACATTTTCATTTCGTCATTAGTCCAAGTTTCAGTAAATTGTCGCGATGTATATATGCGACCCAATTTTATTTAGAATTTTCAGAAAATTTGATTTTTTTTACAGGACATTAGTCCTGAGTCAGTAAATTCTCAAATTTTACAACAATTATGTATTTGCTATTAATTTGTTTCATCAAAGACGGCAACATCTGGTCGAATATTCGTAAAATTCCTTTTCAAGCTTGAAATTAGATTCCATTGGAATAGATACTGAATGGCATTCTTACATCATGAACTTCCTTAACCCTGAATTTAGATATGATGTTTGATTTATTTTAATAATGCCCATGTTCAAATCTTGAGTAATGTTGATTCCTAGATAATTCGATGCCAAACCCAAATCTTTCATTTTAAAATTTTTCGACAGTACTTCCTTTAAACTTGCTATTTGGTGTTCATTTGATCCTAATATTAGTAAATCGTCAACATACAGTAATACATACAGTTTGTCTGTTTCTGCCGTTTTCGTGAATAAACCGTAGTCATTTTTTGACCTTAAGAATCCATTATCCTTCATAAGGAGGTTAAATCTCTCATTCCAACATCTAGATGACTTCTTCAGACCATAGATAGATTTCTTTAACTTGCACACCTTATCTGAATCCAATTTCATTCCATCTGGTAAATCCATATAAACCTCTTCTTGGATGTCTCCATACAAAAATGCACTTCTCACATCCATCTGGTAGATAGGCACTTGCATCTAGTTACCGATAGCTAGTAATATCTTTAATGTGGGTAGTTTTGCTACAGGTGAATATATTTCTGCAAATATCTATATCGCCCTTTTGTTGAAAGCCTTTAGCTACTAAACGAGCTTTATACTGGACTGGTCGGTTCTCTTCATTTTTCTTGATTCTAAAGACCCACATGCTTTCTATCACATTTTTGTCTGCTGGTCGTTTAACCTCTATCCTAGTTTTAGTTTCTTCTGGAACTTGTAATTCCGCTGCTATGGCTTCTTTCCATTGTTTCTTGTCTTTGCCCGTCACAGCTTCGCAGTATGTCTTCGGTTCATCTTTATCTAAAACTGCGATAAGACTTATTTCATATTCATCCAGTTTACTTGGTTTCTTCAGGGCATCCCTGTCTCTCAGAACTATTCCTTCCTTTGCTTCATCTACTTGTTCCTCATGCGCTCCCTCTTCTTTAATTTCTTCTTCAGTCACTTTATTATCACTTGATGTTTCTGACTTATTATTTCTCTCGATAGATACATGCTGTTCTAATCTTTCTTGAATGTTATCCTTTGTGTTGTCTAGACCAAATACAACGTCTCGTGCGGACTCAATTCTATCTTCTATTGGGTAGTATATCCTATAAGCTTTTGAGTTTTCAGGATATCCCACAAACAATCTCTTTTTAGTTTTTACATCCCACTTGCTTCGTTTTTCCTTTGGAACGTGAACAAACATATTGGATCCAAATACTTGAAGGTTCATTATTTCGACCTCTTTATTGTACCACAGGTCAAATGGTGTTTTTCCTTTGACAGAACTTGTACCTGTTTTATTTATTGTATGTACCGCAGTATTAACTGCTTCCGCCTAAAAACGTTTTTCTAATGATTTTGCATTTAACATTGTTTTAGCTGCTTCTACCACCGTTCTTATATCGCTCTCTGCTGTACCGTTTTGCTCTGGCGTGTATGGAGCTGTTGTTTGGTGCCTGATACCAAGTTCCTCTAACATCCTTTTGATTTCCACATTTTCTACTTATAAACCATATTCGGTTCTTATGGTTTTGACTTTGTTTCCTATTTCGTTTTGAACTAGATGTAGATATATATTTAATTTATTTTTTACTTCATACTTGTTTTTTAAAAATATACGGTTCTATAGTGCGAATAGTCGTTCTTCAACAACATAAAATATCTGAACCTTCCAATGGATTCTATTTCCGTTGGCCCACAAATGGCAGCATGCACCAATTCACACGTTTTTGCAGCTTTAGAATTTATTTTACTGAATGGTAGTCTATGCTGCTTACCATGCAGGCAGGCTTCACAAAAGAAGTTGTCCTTTTCTGTAAATTCAACGCCATGTCTGCTGAAAATATCCTTTACATGTTTTAAATTTTGGTGAGCAAGTCTTTCATGCCATGATTTTAGATCATTCTTGCGACTAATGCCTATGTTTGCTACACCACTCTCCTCTTGTTTAAATTTCATCTTGAACAGCTTGCCAACTCGGTTTCCAATTGCACAAACTTTTCCATTTCTTCGAAATTCACATATTGTATTAGGTATCTGAAGTTAATTTGTATCCTCTGTCTAGAGCTGTACCCACAAAAAATAGGTTAAACTTTACTTTTGGTACATATAAAACATTGTTCAGTTCTGTTGGAATCCTGTTCAAGTGGTCAAATGCTAGTACTCTATTTTTTCCAATACCTATAGCTCTGATTGTTGATCCATCTCCTATCCAAATAAGTTTCGGATTTTTCAATTCTTCGTAAGCCTCAAATGCTTCCTTTTCTCCGCTCATATGTTCGGTTGCACTGCTATCTTGATACCATTGTTTATTTTCAGCTTCTTCATTACACATTGCAGAACCGATAAGTGCACTGCTTTCTCCTGTATGCTCGTGCTCCTTTTCCTTTTTATGCCAACAATATTTCATTTTATGACCAAGCTTCTTACGATAGTGGCACACAATCTTGCCTTTCTTGTTCTTTGTTTTGAAGTAATTTTTCTTCAAATGTCCCTTTTTTCCGCATTCAAAACATTTTATTGTTTCTGAATTCAATACCAATGCTCATACAGGTGTTACATCGGTCTTCATTCGTTCTTCTTCAATTAACAATCTCAATGTCGGCTCATTCATACTCTGGTCTGCTACAGGAACCGATTCCCAGGCTGATACAAAATATTTAAACTGCTCAGGAAGAGACATCAACACTTTTGAGATCAGCATCTGTTCAGAAATATTTCCTTCCATATTCTTCAACTGGTTTTTCAAATCTTCTAATTGTGACACGAAACATGCCTTTCCTGGACCTTCATATTTGCAACTAAAAAATATCTGTTGTGTTAAATGTAAGCTAACCTCGGACTTGCTTTCATAAACTGCCATCAATTTGCTCCACATTTTACATGCAGTTTCGCAGGTTAAAATATGACTCATCGGTCTTACATACTAATGTTATTGCTATTTAACAGTTCTTCTGATCAGTGTACATTTCAACAATCTACTGTTATTATGTTGTTTGGCAGTTGACAGGTATGCTTGCTGGTGACAGCTCTCAAATAGTACGGTATACATATTTGAAAGGCGGCACAATTGAATTGAAGTGATTACAAAACAACAATCATTTAGGTACACCTTGTATTTCGAGTGTTTGTAGCACTCACTTGTATATTGTTTGGTTCGTTTATAAAGTGTTTGGCTTATGCCATATTTTATTATTATACATTTATGCATTTCTTAAAACTTTTGTTGACATGTGTAAAATGTATTTGCTTTCTGGCACAATAAATAATTCTAACTCTAATTGTATAGGCTACAAAAAACATTGAATCGCTTATCTCCTCATTTTTGATGGGCCGTCAGCAAGCCTTGAATCAATACACTCGGCGCAAACCGCTGATTCTTCTATCACATTCGTTTATCACGATTCTCAATCGTAATTATTATCTCTTTTGGCAAATCATACTTGGACATTTGTTGCGCGCAAGTCGCCCATCTGTGGAGGGGACAAATGTAAGTACATTGATTTCTATGTAGTGAGACTGGACGTGTAATTGCTATTCCTCACGAGTTTTATTCGTGTACTCTTCGGGTGTGCAAAATGGTGATCAAAAGCGTTTACGAATCTACAAATTTTCTACTGATTATTTGTAGAATCATGGGGTTTACAGCTTACAGCCTGCGCACAAGGAACGGCGAGAACAGATACGTAAAAACTATTTTGAATCGAGTATGGCAAACCATAATTTTACTCCTGGTGGTAATATTAGTTATTGCTGGTAACTCCTATCAACTTGGTGAAACTAATAGTATCTTTCACAAGATAATATATATCGCACATAGATTGGGAAATTTTTTATTCACAATTTGTGTGTATTATGCTTACATCACGAATTTCAACAATATAACTAAAGTAATCGTAGCTTTGGATGCCGTCGATGAATATATTGTGCCTTGCCTGACAAGGCCGTTAAACTATAACAAATTAAAACGAGGAATAATATTCTACATATTAAGTTATGCATCTTTTGCATTGGTTGTGATGATACAATACGCAATGGCTTTTACAATTACATGGGATAATATATCAATCGTCTTGGTATACTATCTAACATATTACATCGGAATTGCATCCCACACTCTACTGTACACATTAACTGCCGAGGTGGAATATAGGTTTCAAACTATTAACTTTGAATTGGCACGCATAGTCAAAACACGAAGTGATTACACTGAAATTAAATTGCATATCATATGGAAAACTTATAGAAACCTTTTGGTTTTACAAAATGTATCGAGAGAATTCGTGCAACTGCAGTTGATGGCAAAGTTCCTAAACTCGTTTGTAATGAATGTGACTGGATTGTTCTTTATGCTACTGCAACTAAAGGATGGAGACGCCAAAACTCCGTATAATATCGGTTGGAATTTGTTCACAATGATCGAAATAATTTCTATTGCAAATACGGTGCAAAGCGTATTTGTAGAGGTAAGTGTTTTACAAATAATCAATGTACGAGTATTGTTGAGCGAAGTGGGTTACACACATTCATTTTATGAATTTAAAATGTATGTTTTGAATGGTGGCGTTTACGTTGTTATAGGTGAAGACCTGATATAAAGCATTAAAAATACATTAAAAAAACATTTAAAAAAGCACATATTATTGAAAAAAAAGCATTAACATACGAAAAAAAAACATAAATGTACATAAAAAAAGCACAAAAATGTGCAAAAACCCAAATATTAAAAAAAATGTTTATTTTGAAAATTTATTTTTTACCTTAGATTATAAACGTAACAACAGAATAGTATTATAAACTTACCTAGATTATGGATGTGCCTTTTATTATTTTGTCCAATACACAGGACAGTTGCAGACAGCATTGACTGAAAGAGCATCGAGTTATAGATAGAACAATGAATTCAATTTAAAGCATTTATTTTTTATAGAAGTAAATTTCATTTTAAATTTAAAAATATATGTTTATCGAAAAAACACAAAAATATCCTAAATATAGGGAGGTAATACTAATTTACAAAATCACATTATAAAATACTGGTTTCTTTGAAAACAATTTACAATTAAACATTAGTCCAAATTTTCCATGATTAAATTGTGTCTTCTATCGCTCAAATTATATTTATAAACAGAGACACTTCTTTCAACATCTACACTTGTTATAGGCGCATATTTAAAATTAGTTCTAGGTATGCTGCTTTCATAATCACCCACATTTTCAGCACTTAAATTTTTCCAAAATTATTTGACATATATATTTTGTTAGAACTTTATTTAATTTTACTATTATCTTCTCTCTAATTTTTCCCGGGACACCAGAAATAGCTTCCTTAAAATTGTTAACAATCTCAGAATACTATAATGTACCTTGATACACTCTAAATTTTAATTTTTTTAATTTTAAATTCGTTTTCGTTTAAAATTATTTTGCAATCTTGTAATTTCTTCTTGCAATCTCTGCCAGTTTTAAATGTTCAAAATTATTTGCGTAATATAATGCAGCAATATTGGACATTCACTCTTTAAATACTTGCACTCTTAGAGGAGCTTCAGTAAATATATTATTCCATTTGTTATTAATTCATTAATTAATGGAAAGTCGATTCAGATAGTTTCGGCAATGCGATTTAGTCTGTGGGCTATGCAGGTACAATGTATTAAATTTTTATAGAAAATTTTCATGTTAGATGCAGCTTTTATCATGTATGCTGCTGCATCCGTGACCATTAGTAAAATTTTCTGACTTAGGACCGCTTCCGGTCAATAAAAGTTGGTTAGTGATTCCATAATAAATTTTGAAATTTAGAAATTAAATTAAATTGACTCATCCCTACATTAATTATATCAACAATTAAACTCTTTATACTCGTTAGAAAGTGAATTCTTTAGGAGCTGCTTATAGTATATCTTAATTTTTGTGTTTTCTCTAATTACTCAAATGGGTAATGGAATTGAAAATGGAATTGAGTAATCATCATAATGAAAACAGCGACATATATATCCACGTCTACGTATCATATTATAGCTAGTTTGATACCTACTAAATAACAAGTACAAGTGCTCATATTCACTAAAGTTACTTTTAAATCGTTTGGGTTTCAAAATGATAGCCCAAGCTAAAAATGTTTACGAATCAACATATCATCTGCTCATAATCTGTAGAATCATAGGATTGACGACGTACAGTATGCAAACAAGGGGTACTTATATCAGAACAAAAACAAATATCTTGCTGCATGCAATTGTTTTGATATCAATTGCAGTACTAGCTATGACAACCTTGCCAGCAGATGTGCACAAAGAATTAATAAATATGATATTGTTAGCCCACTATATAATCAATATGGCATTAATAGCCATTACTTATTGGACATGCAATTATAATTTCAAGAAGATTTTAGAGATAACTGCAACATTAGAATTGATAGATCGAGATATTAGGTCTTACTTAATCCATCTAATTAACCACACAAAATGTAAATGCAGAACTATCCTGTACTTTATTGCTTACACCATTATATTTCTAATTCTTATGATATATAATGTACTTTTATTCGGAAAAACACTAAATAATTTGAAATTATCTTTCCTCACCTATTTGGGAATAGTATCTTCAGTTGCTGTACATACACTTCTCTTCTCAATGGCTGGCGAGTTGGCGTGTAGATTCAAGACTTTAAATTTATCATTAATCGATTGTGGACTAACTAGCAATGCTTACAAACAAGAGCTTGACCAAATACTGAGTGTCATTTTAAATACTTATAGACGTCTCGTGGTTAGTAGGAAAACTCTGCAAGATTTCACGCAAATACAACTCACTGTCAAAGTGTTAATCTTGTTTGTATATACGACCAGCGACTCTTTCTTCATTATAATCGGAATAAACGGAAAGCAAATACCAGGTATGATGGGATACAACCTGATGTGGATTGCATTTATGGTTTTTGAATTATTTTGTATTTTCTACTCATGTGAAACTGCTTTTTTTGAGGTAAGCTGTCTTTGAATTTATAGTATAATATCTATAATACGAGATGTTTACGCGAATTAGGTTTATTTAACGACGAAATAGATTTTTTTTAAACATTTATTTCACTTCAATCGTCAGAGTAAATTTAGCATGTTATTTTAACAAGATGCAAATTATAACAGAATAATATAAGAATGTAACATACATAGGATGCTGCGTTGTGACAGTGCATCACGGATGAGCATTGATAACAATGGTTTAATATTACGCTTAGTTAGTAATATGTCATCACGTAACTCCTCCATGCCAAGATTCTTAGATATGATAAAGTGATATTTAAGTTTTGCTTTGTAATAAAGATAAATTTTGGAAGTTCTCAAGATCAATCCCTTCGTTTTTTGATACTTGCAGGGTCTTAATTAATCTCGTTTTGAACGAGTCACATTTACAATAGAGGTAGACTACAACAAATATTACTAACATTATTATAAAAATTAAGATACAATTAATAATAAAAGAACCAACACTAAAACTAGTTACAATGAAAGGATTATCTTTTGTAGATAATAGATTTTTTTGATCGGCTAACTTCATTTCATTTTAGACGAAATCCATAGTATTGAATGGTGATAGATCAATTTTTGAGATGTTAATCGGTTGGGACCTAGATAAATGGAGCCTGTTGATACTGGGTAATGTTATAATTATCCCTCTAGCATATGAAGACATAATACTTATAAACAATTTATCATTATTCATTAATGCTGAACAGTCGGGACTTAGATGTACAAGATTTTATCCTTTAACTTGTTTTTTTCTTGTAGTTTGACCGCATTGAATATTCAAAATAGTGTCAGGGGACATAATAATTAGCCAGGTAGCCGTATGGATTTTTAATATTTTATTTGAGGTTAAATTAAATACATTTTGGTGGCACATTTGATTGCCTTGGAAAGACAATGGTTGTGTCTCGCACAATTTTGAGTTCGGGATACTAAAATGGTTATTTTGAATGCAAAAGTATTGTTCAATAGATGTTTGTTGACACTTATCGATCTCAATAGGTACACTAAATTCGGTGGTAAATAATATAGATTTGTAGGATGGTGCAATTATTTGGAATTTGTTATCCGTAGTATACAGGGTGTCCTAAATAGAGTGGGATTGCATGTGTATCTTTCTTATTCTTAAAGCTGGAGAACTGGTTAAATGGGCAATATTGTGCAGTTTTATATGCTGGTTCAGATTATGATGAATTTTTTTCAAAAGTTATAGCAGTTTAGTAGTTATTCTAAAAAAAACAAAGATCGCGATTTTTTTATACTCCGATATTTTCATAATTATTAAAGATGCAAAAAAAAGTTTAAAATAAAAGTTACTTCATTCGATCGCACAAACTTGAGAATCAAGTCAAAACAAAAGTCAAGATGGCAGTTTCCGAGATATTAATATCAACTTTCTTATTTTAAACGGCCGCCATATTTGATTTATATACGTCTATATAGACTTTCTTCCTCTTTTCAACGATGTATAACAATCTATGTCAAAATGAAAAATATGGGAAATATTAATTATTCCAATTTTTATTTTAATTCTTTTCATTTATTTTTAAAACAAATTAACAAAAATTTACTTAGTAGCAAAATAACAATGAATTATAAAAACTGCTCAAAATTCGGACAGTTATTGGCCCGAAAACAATTTACAACGTTAAGTGTTCGCTAATCCGAACATTTAATCTAGGGCATCAACAATTTTAAAAAAGCACAAGTTTTACCATTATAAATTATATATTTCTCATACTTTGCAAGCAAATAATAACATCCGCAGGCTAACATTTTGCAGAAGGTTAATAACAAAATTACGTAAAATGATGATTTTATAAATACAATTTTATGGATAGATGCATCCTACTTTTCTAATTGTAAATTATTTAATCATCATAACCAACATTATTGGGCTCAGAATAATCCCCACATAGTAATTCCACGGCAAATGCAAGTGTAGTTCGGCTTTAATGTATTTTGTGGCATACTGGTAAATAATTTTCATGGTGCTAAAATATTTTTAAGTGCACAACGTTATTTGGAAATTCTTCACAACGAGTATAGTACCAGTAAGATGGCGCCATTCTACTCAATGCTAGATATGTTATTATTTATTTAAATGGCCCTTTTAATAAGAAAGTAATCTCAACTAATACAACTTTTCAGTGGTTAGCCAGATCTGCATACTTGACGTCTCTTGACTTTTATTTTGTAGAATACTTTAAAAAACAAACTTTATGGAAGTAACTTCAATTATAATAATGTAGATAAACTTCGTGAAGCAATGGCAGAGGCAATAAAAGGCGATATTCGCAACACATTGCGGTAAGTAACTGGCAATATTCTAAAACGCTGTCAGTGTGTTTAGCTTTTTTTTTGGCCATTTAGCCAATAACAGTCAGCATTTTGAGCATTATTTATAATTTATTGTTATTTTACTACTAAGTTGTATTACGTTTTTTTATTTGTTTTACATTTGTTTTAAAAATAATTTATAGAATAAAAATAGAAATGGGAACAATAGATAGATTTTTTTTTGTTAATGTGCTGCGTAGTTTGTAACAGGCCGCAGCAGCTCGCGGCCGACAAAGTTTTATGCTACGTCGACCATTGAAAATGTCTAAATCCATAAAAATATATGTGATCTAGACGCCTCTCAGTTTCTTGCGATGAAATCGATAAAAATCCACGAACTTAAAATTATTGATCTAAAAAGTAAACTACAAAAACGAGGACTGAGAAAAAGAGGAAATAAACTGGAATTAATAACACGCCTTAGGGAAGCCGTAAATACGAGTTATATTGAAGATGGCAGTCCCATAACCGATGATGACGACATTGGATGTGGGAAAACCGGTAACAATACATATAGAACTAGAAATGGGAACAAACAATACTTTACGCTGCTTCGTGTGATTGATCAACTTAAAAAACGCGTTAACCTACTTGAAACGACAATAACAAAACTTAAAAAGGTTAATAACAATAAAAAAGGAAGGATAACGACTACACCGGCTAATGTGAACCATAAAGATAATGTGGTACCGAACAATCAACCAAAATCTCCATCGAGCGCTGATAAAAACTCAGAAGGAGATATCGATAATATATTAGAGGGGGTGACAACTCCACAAATCAGCACTAAAGCGGACACATCTACTCCCGATGTCGCTAGAACTGACGCAACTGGAAGAGCTAAGACCACCCACCAGACCAGCCGCCGCCGCCCCCATGCCGCCCCCGCGCCACCCCCACGCCGCCCCCGGGCCCCGTGGTCCACTGCCACACAACCCCCGATGTGGCCGTGCGGCGCGCGAGTTGAACCAGCCATCTGATAATGCCCGGCGTGAGGTCGGCCGAAGGGTCGCCCCACCCGCGGTGTGTAATGCGATACACGATTCGGCAGGAAGTGATCAATCAAATGTCAAGCCACCATAAGTATGATAATCTTAAGTTAATGAGCGTCAAAGGGCTCGCATTTCCCCGTTATCGTGCGAGCAAGTTACCAGTCCGAACATCTTCGCCCTAGACTGGCCATAAAAACATTTCCCCCGATTTTAAGGGCCGATAGAAAAAAGTTGTATTTAATATAGGCGAGATTAGATATTTAACTGCGGAGATCAACGGATGTCAATTATATCAATAGCGTAATTAGACAGGATGTATTTACCTTAAATTAATTAACTACAAAAAGCTGCAGGTACACAAACAGCCTTTCTGTGCTGGGAGGTAAAAAACACCATATTTTTCCGCCAATAATTAGGTTTTATACGTATGCAATATAGATAAGGAATATGCAAGACAGGGGAGAGACACATTGTAGGATTTATGTGTATACACTAGTAGTTAACACAGACCTGAGGCTTGCAGAACGTAACTCCACGGTTGCCACCACGTAACTCGCGCACTGCGATAAAGTTACAATTGCAAGAAATTACCCAGAGTCTAAGTTAATGCATATACACTTTAAATAAACGCCGATACAATCAAATCCACTTCGAACTACTTAGCAATTCGTTGTTTTATTAATCAGCCGAGCATAAAATAAATTGATTACACCTGTTCATAGACAATTAATTATACTATCGCAACATAAATTTATTTACAATTAATTAAAACGAATTAAAAGGACAGCGATGACAACATACTAATAGACAAAAACGCAATATGGAAGCCGTATATCGAACCACTATTCCAAGACGAAAGACCAGAAATTCAGCATATACAGCCAGAAACAGGCCCAAGCATTCTGAAAGACGAAGTACGAAATGCCATAAAACAAGTTAAAGACGGTAAAAGTCCAGGACCAGACGGATTCCACGCGGAATTTTTAAAACTACTAGACGACGAAGGAATTAAATGGCTAACCGACATCCTTAATAATATCTATAATACAGGTGTAATACCACAACAGTGGTTGGAATCAGAATTCGTAACACTCCCAAAAAGGCATCGGCAAAAAGATGCGATGAATATAGAACAATAAGCCTAATGAGCCACCTACTGAAAGTGTTTCTAAAAATAATACATAAAAGAATATACAATAAAGTGGAAGGACAACTGGGACCCTCACAATTTGGATTTAGAGACGCATTCGGGACAAGGGAAGCTCTCTTTAGTGTTCAAGTATTGGTACAGAGATGCAGAGACATGAATTGTGATGTATACGCGTGTTTCGTTGATTACAAAAGGTCTTTGACAGTGTCCAACACCAAAAACTGATACAAATTCTGGAAAATACAGGAATAGACGACAAAGACCTCAGAATAATTACAAATAATTACAAAACGGCAAGCGTAAGAATCGGAGACGATAGCACAGAAAGAATAAAAATTCTACGCGGTGTGAGGCAGGGATGTGTACTGTCTCCTCTGCTATTTAACATCTATTCTGAAGTCATATTTCGGGAAGCCCTAGTAAATACACAAGAAGGAATTTGTTTAAACGGGAAACGTATAAACAACATCAGATACGCAGATGATACCATGATCATGGCCGACAACATAGAAGACTTACAACTAATAATGAATAGCTTAATAAGCACTAGCCACTGACATGGGCCAGATATCAACATGGACAAGACCAAATTCATGATTATAAGTAAGAACAACCCACAACACCACCAACAGCAACTGGAGCTGGAGCAGGGGAACATCGAAAGAGTTAAAAAATATGTATATCTAGGCACCGTTATTAATGAGCAATGGGCCCAAACACAGGAAATAAAAAAGCAGGATTGAAAACAGCAAAAATATATTCATTAAAATGACCACAGCCTTTAAAAGTCGTGATGTAACTATTGATACCAAAATGAGACTCTTACGCTGCTCCGTATTCTCTGTGTTATTTTATGGAATGGAAGCTTGGACGCTCACGGTTGCTAACACAAAATGCTAACGACACCCCTCAGCCAACAGAGCAAAAGAATAGAAATAAACTCAATAAAATTCAAATAAAAATATTAAATTCAATATAAACACAATAAACAATCCTACTTCTTCACCAAAAATACAATTAAATCGCAATTACCTAGCGCTAAAGATAGACTGCAGCGTCTATGCAAAACGGACTAACTGCAAATATTGTGAAGCAAAATATTGTGGGGTAGAAATATATATATAAATATATAAATATATATATATATATATATATATATATATATATATATATATATATATATATATATATATATATATATATATATATATATATAGAAGAAACCTGTCGAGCCATAAAAATTAGAATAAAAGAACACCTATGCTTCTAAAACAGCTCAAATTTTGGTCGCCACTTACCACAACCACATTTTCGACCACAACGCAGATATAAAACTCTTACATAACATACACTATTAGAAGCGTGCACAAAATTGATAAAATGCTAAATATAGATCTTAATGGCTAAACGAACAAACATAATTAAATTCCAGCTGATAACACGGGAGTAATATGATACGCGTTGTGAGCGCAAACTATAAACATGACAATTTTCATCATTATGAATATAAGAAACTAGTCAGCTCATCAGATGTCAGATGTGCCATAAAAAATAGTCGGTGAGCCTGGAAATTAAGCCAGACATGATAAATATGGCAATTTTGTCATTGCGACGATCATAAATTCAATACTAATAGGCAGATGCAGCCGGAAATTAAGGATTAGGTATCGGGCAAATATGTCAGGCGGTAAACGGAGCAGAGCGATTTATGGATGGCAGATGCTAACCAGACATGGTCGCGGTAATTTAATTGGAGTGGAAACCATCCATCACCTGACACATATGGGCAATAAAAACTGTACCCTTCACCAATAATTTAATCAGCCCAGGAAGATATAAATACGGCAAAAAGCCATGAACATGTCATTTGCCCATAGTGTAATTCGAGCAGCCATAACGACGCATAAAAACTATACCCTTAGCCTGTAAAATAAGCGGCCCAGGAAGCTATAATTTAGATAAGACATCGTAAAAATATCAATTCCACCTCGTTTTCACTGACATATTTATGTCCGTTATATATGGGCACCTGACATGCTCCCAGACAGGCCCAGCAAGTCGAGACGTGTTTACTCCCCACCACCACCACCACCGATATTTATTTAAACGCGAGGATTCTAGACATCGCTCCATTTCCAACAACACAGTTTCGGCGAGTAGAGTTATCTCACAGTCTACGAGTGTGCTACAACAAAGTGTTCCTTAATTTAAGCTCACCGTTCAACATACGGCTATAATCCAGTGCCCATCCAGTTTCGAATAGGTAAGTGACCATTTATATTAAAGTAAATATACGCGGACCCCAATTTAAATAAAATTAGTCAGGTAGCGGTATAAACTTAATCGATTTAGATGAATTATCCTGGATATATAGCAAATGCCTCACATCGTAATTTAGTGCAGCTTTTGAATCAGCATGAATTAATAGATTGTATTTTATTGCTCGCAGATATGGAGTTCGTAAGTAGCCTGAATAAGATTGGAGAGCTAAAAGCTTTCATCAAAATCGGTGAGCTGCAGCAGGACGTTCACTATCGCATCATCGAAGGCAGGAAAATAACCACCAAATTTGGCGAGACGCAAACGGTCGACCTTGAGCAGGGAATACTATTCCTTCCGAAGCGCTTCAACAACATCAGCAGCGATGAGTTTGGGGAGGCGGTCGCACGAGACCTCTACATCAGCAGGGGATCGAACAATGGACTGTCGTTTGAGAGTGATGAAGAGAGATCTGCGAGCTAGGACGCTGTTGCTAAAGCATAAAACCGAGGAGGTTAAAAGGATGGTCGAGATGCGCGAACTCACCAAACAAATGGCAACGCTAAAATTTTGTCATTAAAATCAAATATTTCTGTATATATCTAACTAACCAACACAATAAATAAAGAAATAATAAGAATAATATATACTTATTTCAACACTAAATTATCTATCCTATATTGCAAGAGAGAGAGAGAGAGCGCGAGAGAGCTAGGAGGTAAAGAGGAAAACACATGACAACACAGTAAAAGTATTAAAAAATAAGTCCTGCATTTATCGAATGCGTTAGCCTATTAGCGGCAGTGTAAAGACAGGGGCTATTATAATGATGTGAAAAAATGAGCACGCCCGATGTGATGGATAATAGGTTCGCATAAACAAGCACTTCGAGTACAAATAATGTTAGAGGGCATTTACATGTATAGTGATGCTGTATTGTCAACATTTGAATGTTTCCAACAAATGACTCTAATGAAGTGTTTTATCAACCTACAATAAATAGAGAAATAATACGATTTATTACTCATGCATATCCTCGAGTAGCTAGGAAACTGGATCTGTAATTCGAGCCTGCTTAATTACAGTATTAACTCTAATCGCCCGCTAGGTCATAGGTGCATTGATTTGTACACCTGTCAGAACTTGTAGCTGGCAGGGCGCTCCTCCCCACCACATGAGTTTCGGGGGGCTATCTTTAAGCTTGATTTCTGCATACATTAGGGTAGTTCTCACGCAGCAACGATGAAGCATGCATCCACCCAAGAGCACTAACACTCGCAGTCCTCCGCATATTAAAAGAAGTAAGTACACCGCTTCTAGCCAAATAATTATGAATAAATCATATATTTTATTGCTCCCAGATATGGACTTCGTAAGTAGCCTGAATAAGATTGGGATGGTAAAAGCTTTAATCAAAATCAGCGAGCTGCAGCAGGATTTATTATTAAAAATAGTATTGAATATGTTTGCATGATTTTTCTTTATTTAATATGTTCTGTTCTCTCTATACACTATGGAGGGGTGAAGAAAAATAAAGTTTTACATTGTATTATTATTTTTTATTACCATATAAAATATCAACTACATACTCGTGACGGAGTGGCGGAGGGGCGGAGGGGCTTCGGGAGGAGCAAGGTGGTCTGCAGGCTGCAGAAAAAAAAGGATTGATTCTAATGAAATTTCTAAACAAACAAAAATGAAATGAAAATAACTAACTACTTATCAAATTAAATTACTATTAGAAATCATTCAAACTAATTATATATATATATATATATATATATATATATATATATATATATATATATATATATATATATATATAATCGAAAACCTATCTACCCTAATGTGTTAGGTGTTTAGGCTACTTCAGCTTAGTTCGTGTACGAACTTCGCCCACTCTTTTCGGTTTTTCGCCATTTTCTGCCCCTCATTCCAGGTCAGTCCTCGGTCTTTTAAAATTTCCCTCATTACGTCATCCCACGATTTTTTTGGTCTGCCTCTTTGCCTTTTATGGGGTGTTATTGCCTGCCATACCCTTTTTGTCTGTCAGGTTTCTTCCATCCTTACAATGTGTCCAAACCATTTTAGTTGTTGCCGCTTGATCTTTGTTATTATCGGTTCCACTTCTAATTCCTCTCTTACCACTTCGTTTCTGATTCTGTCTCTTCTTGTGATTCCTTTGACGCTTCTTAGGTACTTCATTTCTACGGCCTGTATTCTGCTTTCTATCCTTTTAGTTATTATCCAGCTTTCACACCCGTACATTAATATTGATTTGAATACTGTGTTGTACACTGCTAGTTTTGTTTTCTTTGTAATTTTATTGTTTCTTAGGAATGTGTTATTTAGTGCATAGTACAGTTTTGTTGCGCTCTCTAATCTGTCATTTATTTCTGCACTGTTTTCTCCATTTTTGTGAATTTTGACTCCTAGGTATTTAAACGTTTCCACTTGTTCAACGTTCCTACCTCTTAGTTTTGCGGGTGCGCTCAGATCCTCGTTCCCTAGTGCCATGATTTTTGTTTTATTTATATTTATTCTTAGATTCCTAAAGCTTTTTCCCATAATTCTAAGTTGAATTGTAGCTCTTGTTTGCTTTTTGCATATATAATTAGGTCATCCGCGAAGGCGCATACTGCTATCTTCACCATTTCCATATTTCTATATCCCACTTTTAGCTTTTTTGTTGTTTCCTTTGTTTCTTTCAGTATATCATCTAGGACGATATTGAAGAGGGTTGGACTTAATACACCTCCTTGTCTCAGACCTTCCATCGTTTCAAATTCCTCTGATTGCATGTTTTCAGTTCTGACTATGTTCCTTGTCGTTTTGTAGATGCTCCTAATGCTTTCTATTAATTTTCTGTTTACTCTTCTTTTTTCAAGACTATTCCAGACTGCATTTCTGGGTATGCTGTGGAATGCTTTTTCGAGGTCTATAAAGGCTACAAATATATTGTGGTTTTTGCTCTTTTTAATTATTTATTTCATTGTGAATATGTGGTCTTGTACTCCTCATCCTTTCCTAAATCCACTTTGGGGTTCTTCTAATTGTTCTTCGATTACCGACTTTAGTCTCTTTTCCAGAATTCTTTCATACACTTTCGCCATTATGCTTAGTAGTGTTATTCCCCTGTAGTTACTGCAATCACGATTGTTTCCCTTCTTATGTATGGGTAGTATTATACCTAGCTCCCACTCCCTGGGGATCTTCTGTTCTATCCAAGCTTTATTGAATAGGGCTGCTAGCACTACCATACCATTGCTTCCTAGGTTTATGATCATTTCTGCTGTTATTTCATCACAACCTGCTGCTTTCCCTCGTTTTAGCATTTTCACGGCCTCTGCTACTTCTTCTGTTGTAACTTCTTCTTGTTCCCCAAATTCGCTGGTCTCCTCTGTATTATATTCTGTGTGTGCTATTGTCCCATTTATATTATTGCTTTGTTCCGTATTTAGTATCTCCTCGAAATATTCCTTCCAGCGTGCCATGATGTCTTGTTCTTCTCCTAATATTCTTCCATCCTTGCACTTTATGCACCAGTTTTTAATTTGCTTCTCGTTTCTGAGTGTTTTGAGTGCTTTGTAAAATAATTTCTGGTTTCCGTGTCTGTCCTGTTCCATTTTATTTCCAAACTCTTGCCACGATTTTTTTTTTGCTTTTTCCTCCATTTCTTTAGTTTTTATTCTTTGTTTTTTATATCTGCTATAATTTTCGTTATTTCTGTTTCCCAAGTACTTTTTCCATTGTAGTTTTCTCAGTTTTATTTCCGGTTTGATTTCTTCGCTCCACCATCTCGTTTATTTTCTTGTTTTGTTTATTTTTATGCTTCCGCAAGCTTCTCTTGCCACTTTTATGATAATTTCCTTGGTACTTTTCCACGGGTGTTCTAGGGTCACATTATTTAGCTTTTCTTTGATTTTATTCATTTCCAGCTCTATTCTTTCTTTATATATTTTAGCGGTTTCTTCTTCTCTTAACTTGTACGTTTTAATTTTTTCCTTTGAGTTATTACTTTTCCATGTTCCATTTATTTTGTGGTCCCCTTTTTCTTCTTTTATTCCTATCTTCGACAGCACTAGGTAGTGATCCGAAAAGATTTCTGGTCCTCTTCTCACCCTGGTGTCTTTTACTTCATTTCTGAAGTTTCTGTTTATTATCACATAGTCTATTATTGACTTTTCTCCTCTGCTTTTGACTTCCCTCATATTCTTATGTATATCTTTGTGTGCATAGAATGTGTTTGTTATCACTAAGTTATTTATAATGCAGAAGTCGACCATCGTTGTTCCATTATTGTTTCTTATATTTTCTCCATGTTCACCAATTGTCTCCCCTGTTTCGCCATCCTTTTTCCCTACTCGTCCATTTAAGTATCCCAGTATTATCAGTCGGCCTTTGGTTTCTTCTGTTACTTCTGTTAACTTGTCCCAGAAAGCGTCCTTTCCCTTCACTGTATCGTCTTTGTTTGGTCCATATACCACTAGTATTGTTGTTTCTGTCGGCTTATCAATTTCCATCTCTATCTTAAGTATTCTTTCTGTGATGCCTATCCAGTTTCTCAATTGTTTTCTGTATTGCTGTCTTATGATACTGCCTACCCCTTCCTTGGCTCTGTTGTGCTGCTCTACTCCGCTGTATATCAAGACATGCCCTCCGTTTAGTTCGACTTCTCCTTTTCCTTTTTTCTTCGTTTCTGTTATCCCTAGAATGTCTATTCCAGTATTTTCAAATTCGTCCGTGAGTTCATTTTCTTTTCCAATTAGACTCCTAATATTCCACGTTCCCATTTTCCATATTTTTTCCTATGTTTTTGTTATGTCGTGCACCTTGTGTTGTATGTTATTTTGGTTATTCACATTGTTATCCGTTTGCCGATTATTAGTTGTGTTCGGTTTTGCTATCTGTGTTGCCGTTATTCCCTTATATATGTCCTTTTCCACGATCCGTTTTCCTAGCTTTCCAATCCTTGTTTGTGTGCAGCTCTTGTTTCGTTTTGTTACTAGTTTTTTTGAGCCTTTCTTTGTATTTCGTCCCACGTCCAAATCTTTCCGTTTACCGTCAGTTTCTTATATCCCACTTTCGTCTGATTCCCCTTTTCTCATTCTTCCTTAGCTATTCCTCTTATCTCTCTTTGTACCTCGGGCTCCTTCTTTGTTAAATCCGAGTCGATAAAGATTTGGTCCTTTTTGGTTCTTAGTTTGTTTTTATTTTTTAAGATTTCCATCTTGTCTGAGAAAGTCTCAGTCTCGATTACACACCTTTCTTCGCCTATCTTCTTAGCACTTCTAAGTTTAGCCTTTATCTGTAAACTAATTACAGTATTATAATATCAAACAAAATTATCAAATTCAAATTGTTAAAACGGTACTATAGTTTGAATCTTACAATATTGTAATAAAGTTGAGTGACTTAAAAAATGACTTCGAAATAATAACACCAGATTTTATATAAACTTCATTACTTGGCATGTCTTAATGCATGCACTATTACAGAAGCTACTTGGCCAAGATAGGCTTATAAAATGAAAAAAAAAAACAACAAACATTGTTACATCAGGCACTACCAATTTTCTGTGTTTCGTCAGTTTTGTATTGACTCGCATACGACTCTCTTTCACATTTCTTTTCAGCTACTCTTATACATTATGAGTATTTTCAACAAAATGTTAATGCTAAAGGCATGGCATTATTGTAATAGATATGTACTTCATACTTACTATTTTGTCTTAAGATTGACTGCTTTTGAACGTAGTTCTTTCACAACACTTAAAAAAAATCAATTTGCGCGTGCACACAAATTAAGAAACTTGTATAAAGATAATTTATACAAACGCATTTATATTGTTTGTTCCAACACTTGTCTTAACCCTAAAACACACACGAAGAGTCTAGCATAGTACTTTCGAGGGCGCGCTATTTGTATTTATCGAACTTAGAAATTATTTTAATTCTTACAAATTAGATATTATGCAGTTTTTAATTTTTTATTGACTATTAAATGAAAGTAAAATTCTATTTTACTAATTTATATTATCAATACTTCTATTCTGGAATCAGTCTGTATCTTATTAAAAGTAAATTGGGGGGGGCTGGACACTATTTTAGGGGAGCTTAGCCCCCCCAGGGCCCCTATTCCGCCGTCACTGATTCTGGTACAATAAATAAATCTAATTCTAATTTTATAGGCGACAAGAAACGTTGAATCGCTTATCTCCTCATCATTGATGGGCCGTCAGCAAGCCTTGAATCAATATACTCCGCGCAAACCGCTGACTCTTCTGTCACATTAGTTTATCACGAATCTCAATCGTAATTATTATCTCTTTTGGGAAATCATTCTTGGACACTTGTTGAGCGCAAGTCGCCCATTTGTGGAGGGGACAAATGTAAGTACATTGATTTATATGTAGTGTGACTGGAAGTGTAATAGCTATTCCTCTCGAGTTTTATTCGTGTACTCTTCGGGTGTGCAAAATGGTGATCAAAAGCGTTTACGAATCTACAAATTTTCTACTGATTATTTGTAGAATCATGGGGTTTACAGCTTACAGCCTGCGCACAAGGAACTGCGAGAACAGATACGTGAAAACTAAGTTGAATCGAGTATGGCAAACCATAATTTTACTCCTGGTGGTAATATTAGTTGTTGCTGGTAACTCCTATCAACTTGGTGAAACTAATAGTATCTTTCACAAGATAATATATATCGCACATAGATTGGGAAATTTTTTATTCACAATTTGTGTGTATTATGCTTACATCACGAATTTCAACAATATAACTGAAGTAATCGTAGCTTTGGATGCCGTCGATGAATATATTGTGCCTTGCCTGACAAGGCCGTTAAACTATAACAAATTAAAACGAGGAATAATATTCTACATATTGAGTTATGCATCTTTTGCATTGGTTGTCATGATACAATACGCAATGGCTTTTACAATTACATGGGATAATATATCAATCGTCTTGGTATACTATCTAACATATTACATCGGAATTGCATCCCACACTCTACTGTACACATTAACTGCCGAGGTGGAATATAGGTTTCAAACTATTAACTTTGAATTGGCACGCATAGTCAAAACACGGAGTGATTATACTGAAATTAAATTGCATATCATATGGAAAACTTATAGAAACCTTTTGGTTTTACAAAATGTATCGAGAGAATTCGTGCAACTGCAGTTGATGGCAAAGTTCCTAAACTCGTTTGTAATGAATGTGACTGGATTGTTCTTTATGCTACTGCAACTAAAGGATGGAGACGCCAAAACTCCGTATAATATCGGTTGGAATTTGTTCACAATGATCGAAATAATTTCTATTGCAAATACGGTGCAAAGCGTATTTGTAGAGGTAAGTGTTTTACAAATAATCAATGTACGAGTATTGTTGAGCGAAGTGGGTCACACACATTCATTTTATGAATTTAAAATGTATGTTTTGAATGGTGGCGATTACGTTGTTATAGGTAAAGATCTGATAACAAGCATTAAAAAAACATTAAAAAAAGCAAATAAAAAAGGACATATTATTGAAAAAAAAAAGCATTAACATACGCAAAAATAACATAAATGTACATAAAAAAAGCACAAAAATTTGCAAAAACCCAAATACTTAAAAAAAAAATGTTTATTTTGAAAATGTATTTTTTACCTTAGATTATAAACGTAACAACAGAATAGTATTATAAACTTACCTAGATTATGGATGTGCCTTTTATTATTTTGTCCAATACACAGGACAGTTGCAGACAGCATTGACTGAAAGAGCATCGAGTTATAGATAGAACAATGAATTCAATTTAAAGCATTTATTTTTTATAGAAGTAAATTTCATTTTAAATTTAAAAATATATGTTTATCGAAAAAATACAAAAATATATTAAATATAGGGAGGTAATACTAATTTACAAAATCACGTTATAAAATACTCGTTTCTTTGAAATCAATTTACAATTAAACATTAGTCCAACTTTTCCATGATTAAATTGTGTCTTCTATCGCTCAAATTATATTTATAAACAGAGACACTTCTTTCAACATCTACACTTGTTATAGGCGCATATTTAAAATTAGTTCTAGGTACGCTGCTTTCATAATCACCCACATTTTCAGCACTTAAATTTTTCCAAAATTATTTAACATATATATTTTTTTAGAACTTTATTTAATTTTACTATTATCTTCTCTCTAATTTTTCCCGGGACACCAGAAATAGCTTCCTTAAAATTGTTAACAATCTCAGAATACTATAATGTACCTTGATACACTCTAAATTTTAATTTTTTAAATTTTAAATTCGTTTTCGTTTAAAATTATTTTGCAATCTTGTAATTTCTTCTTGCAATCTCTGCCAGTTTTAAATGTTCAAAGTTATTTGCGTAATATATTGCAGCAATATTGGACATTCACTCTTTAAATACTTGCACTCTTAGAGGAGCTTTAGTAAATATATTATTCCATTTGTTATTAATTCATTAATTAATGGAAAGTCGATTCAGATAGTTTCGTCAATGCGATTTAGTCTGTGGGCTATGCAGGTACAATGTATTAAATTTTTATAGAAAATTTTCATGTTAGATGCAGCTTTTATCATATATGCTGCTGCATCTGTGACCATTAGTAAAATTTTCTGACTTAGGACCGCTTCCGGTCAATAAAAGTTGGTTAGTGATTCCATAATAAATTTTGAAATTTAGAAATTAAATTAAATTGACTCATCCCTACATTAATTATATCAACAATTAAACTCTTTATGCTCGTTAGAAAGTGAATTCTTTAGGAGCTGCTTATAGTATATCTTAATTTTTGTGTTTTCTCTAATTACTCAAATGGGTAATGGAATTGAAAATGGAATTGAGTAATCATCATAATGAAAACAGCGACATATATATCCACGTTTACGTATCGTATTATAGCTAGTTTGATACCTACTAAATAACAAGTACAAGTGCTCATATTCACTAAAGTTACTTTTAAATCGTTTGGGTTTCAAAATGATAGCCCAAGCTAAAAATGTTTACGAATCAACATATCATCTGCTCATAATCTGTAGAATCATAGGATTGACGACGTACAGTCTCCAAACTAGGCGTACTTATATCAGAACAAAAACAAATATCTTGCTGCATGCAATTGTTTTGATATCAATTGCAGTGCTAGCTATGACAACCTTGCCAGCAGATGTGCACAAAGAATTAATAAATATGATATTGTTAGCTCACTATATAATCAATATGGCATTAATAGCCATTACTTATTGGACATGCAATTATAATTTCAAGAAGATTTTAGAGATAACTGCAACATTAGAATTGATAGATCGAGATATTAGGTCTTACTTAATCCATCTAATTAACCACACAAAATGTAAATGCAGAACTATCCTGTACTTTATTGCTTACACCATTATATTTCTAATTCTTATGATATATAATGTACTTTTATTCGGAAAAACACTAAATAATTTGAAATTATCTTTCCTCACCTATTTGGGAATAGTATCTTCAGTTGCTGTACATACACTTCTCTTCTCAATGGCTGGCGAGTTGGCGTGTAGATTCAAGACTTTAAATTTATCATTAATCGATTGTGGACTAACTAGCAATGCTTACAAACAAGAGCTTGACCAAATACTGAGTGTCATTTTAAATACTTATAGACGTCTCGTGGTTAGTAGGAAAACTCTGCAAGATTTCACGCAAATACAACTCACTGTCAAAGTGTTAATCTTGTTTGTATATACGACCAGCGACTCTTTCTTCATTATAATCGGAATAAACGGAAAGCAAATACCAGGTATGATGGGATACAACCTGATGTGGATTGCATTTATGGTTTTTGAATTATTTTGTATTTTCTACTCATGTGAAACTGCTTTTTTTGAGGTAAGCTGTCTTTGAATTTATAGTATAATATCTATAATACGAGATGTTTACGCGAATTAGGTTTATTTAACGACGAAATAGATTTTTTTTAAACATTTATTTCACTTCAATCGTCAGAGTAAATTTAGCATGTTATTTTAACAAGATGCAAATTATAACAGAATAATATAAGAATGTAACATACATAGGATGCTGCGTTGTGACAGTGCATCACGGATGAGCATTGATAACAATGGTTTAATATTACGCTTAGTTAGTAATATGTCATCACGTAACTCCTCCATGCCAAGATTCTTAGATATGATAAAGTGATATTTAAGTTTTGCTTTGTAATAAAGATAAATTTGGGAAGTTCTCAAGATCAATCCCTTCGTTTTTTGATACTTGCAGGGTCTTAATTAGTCTCGTTTTGAACGAGTCACGTTTACAATAGAGGTAGACTACAACAAATATTACTAACATTATTATAAAAATTAAGATACAATTAATAATAAACGAACCAACACTAAAACTAGTTACAATGAAAGGATTATCTTTTGTAGATAATAGATTTTTTTGATCGGCTAACTTCATTTCATTTTAGACGAAATCCATAGTATTGATTGGTGATAGATCAATTTTTGGGATGTTAATCGGTTGGGACCTAGATAAATGGAGCCTGTTGATACTGGGTAATTTTATAATTATCCCTCTAGCAGATGAAGACATAATACTTAAAAACAATTTACCATTATTCATTAATGCTGAACAGTCGGGACAAGATTTTATCCTTTAACATGTTTTTTTCTTGTAGTTTGACCGCATTGAATATTCAAAATAGTTTCAGGGGACATGATAATTAGCCAGGTAGCCGTATGGATTTTTAATATTTTATTTGAGGTTAAATTAAATACATTTTGGTGGCACATTTGATTGCCTTGGAAAGACAATGGTTGTGTCTCGCACAATTTTGAGTTCGGGATACTAAAATGGTTATTTTGAATGCAAAAGTATTGTTCAATAGATGTTTGTTGACACTTATCGATCTCAATAGGTACACTAAATTCGGTGGTAAATAATATAGATTTGTAGGATGGTGCAATTATTTGGAATTTGTTATCCGTAGTATACAGGGTGTCCTAAATAGAGTGGGATTGCATGTGTATCTTTCTTATTCTTAAATCTGGAGAACTGGTTAAATGGGCAATATTGTGCAGTTTTATATGCTGGTTCAGATTATGATGAATTTTTTTCAAAAGTTATAGCAGTATAGTAGTTATTCTAAAAAAAACAAAGATCGCGATTTTTTTATACTCCGATATTTTCATAATTATTAAAGATGCAAAAAAAAGTTTAAAATAAAAGTTACTTCATTCGATCGCACAAACTTGAGAATAAAGTCAAAACAAAAGTCAAGATGGCAGTTTCCGAGATATTAATATCAACTTTCTTATTTTAAACGGCCGCCATATTTGATTTATATACGTCTATATAGACTTTCTTCCTCTTTTCAACGATGTATAACAATCTATGTCAAAATGAAAAATATGGGAAATATTAATTATTTCAATTTTTATTTTTATTTTTTTCATTTATTTTTAAAACAAATTAACAAAAATTTACTTAGTAGCCAAATAACAATGAATTATAATAACTGCTCAAAATTCGGACAGTTATTGGCCCGAAAACAATTTACAACGTTAAATGTTCGCTAATCCGAACATTTAATCTAGGGCATCAACAATTTTAAAAAAGCACAAGTTTTACCATTATAAATTATATATTTCTCATACTTTGCAAGCAAATAATAACATCCGCAGACTAACATTTTGCAGAAGGTTAATAACAAAATTACGTAAAATGATGATTTTATAAATACAATTTTATGGATAGATGCATCCTACTTTTCTAATTGTAAATTATTTAATCATCATAACCAACATTATTGGGCTCAGAATAATCCCCACATAGTAATTTCACGGCAAATGCAAGTGTAGATTGGCTTTAATGTATTTTGTGGCATACTGGTAAATAGTTTTCATGGTGCTAAAATATTTGTAAGTGCACAACGTTATTTGGAAATTCTTCACAACGAGTATAGTACCAGTAAGATGGCGCCATTCTACTCAATGCTAGATATGTTATTATTTATTTAAATGGCCCTTTTAATAAGAAAGTAATCTCAACTAATACAACTTTTCAGTGGTTAGCCAGATCTGCATACTTGACGTCTCTTGACTTTTATTTTGTAGAATACTTTAAAAAACAAACTTTATGGAATTATCTTCAATTATAATAATGTAGATAAACTTCGTGAAGCAATGGCAGAGGCAATAAAAGGCGATATTCGCAACACATTGCGGTAAGTAACTGGCAATATTCTAAAACGCTGTCAGTGTGTTTAGCTTTTTTTTTGGCCATGTAGCCAATAACAGTCAGCATTTTGAGCATTATTTATAATGAATTGTTATTTTACTACTTAGTTGTATTACGTTTTTTTTTATTTGTTTTACATTTGTTTTAAAAATAATGTATAGAATAAAAATAGAAATGGGAACAATAGATAGATTTTTTTTTTGTTAATGTGCTGCGTAGTTTGTAACAGGCCGCAGAAGCTCGCGGCCGACAAAGTTTTATGCTACGTCGACCATTGAAAATGTCTAAATCCATAAAAATATATGTGATCTAGACGCCTCTCAGTTTCTTGCGATGAAATCGATAAATATCCACGAACTTAAAATTATTGATCTAAAAAGTAAACTACAAAAACGAGGACTGAGAAAAAGAGGAAATAAACTGGAATTAATAACTCGCCTTAGGGAAGCCTTAAATACGAGTTATATTGAAGATGGCAGTCCCATAACCGATGATGACGACATTGGATGTGGGAAAACCGGTAACAATACATATAGAACTAGAAATGGGAACAAACAATACTTTACGTTGCTTCGTGTGATTGATCAACTTAAAAAACGCGTTAACCTACTTGAAACGACAATAACAAAACTTAAAAAGGTTAATAACAATAAAAAAGGAAGGATAGCGACTACACCGGCTAATGTAAACCATAAAGATAATGTGGTACCGAACAATCAACCAAAATCTCCATCGAGCGCTGATAAAAACTCAGAAGGAGATATCGATAATATATTAGAGGGGGTGACAACTCCACAAGTCAGCACTAAAGCGGACACATCTACTCCCGATGTCGCTAGAACTGACGCAACTGGAAGAGCTAAGACCACCCACCAGACCAGCCGCCGCCGCCCCCACGCCGCCCCCACGCCGCTCCCACGCCGCCCCCGCGCCACCCCCACGCCGCCCCCCGGGCCCCGTGGTCCACTGCCACACCACCCCCGATGTGGCCGTGCGGCGCGCGAGTTGAACCAGCCATCTGATAATGCCCGGCGGGGGGTCGGCCGAAGGGTCGCCCCACCCGCGGTGTGTAATGCGATACACGATTCGGCAGGAAGTGATCAATCAAATCTCAAGCCACCATAAGTATGATAATCTTAAATTAATGAGCGTCAAAGGGCTCGCATTTCCCCGTTATCGTGCGAGCAAGTTACCAGCCAGAACATCTTCGCGCTAGACTGGCCATAAAAACATTTCCCCCGATTTTAAGGACCGATAGAAAAAAGTCGTATTTAATATAGGCGAGATTAGATATTTAACTGCGGAGATCAACGGATGTCAATTATATCAATAGCGTAATTAGACAGGATGTATTTACCTTAAATTAATTAACTACAAAAAGCTACAGGTACACAAACAGCCTTTCTGTGCTGGGAGGTAAAAAACACCATATTTTTCCACCAATAATTAGGTTTTATACGTATGCAATATAGATAAGGAATATGCAAGACAGGGGAGAGACACATTGTAGGATGTATGTGTATACACTAGTAGTTAACACAGACCTGAGGCTTGCAGAACGTAACTCCACGATTGCCACCACGTAAGTCGCGCACTGCAATAAAGTTACAATTGCAAGAAATTACCCAGAGTCTAAGTAAATGCATATTCACTTTAAATAAACGCCGATACAATCAAATCCACTTCGAACTACTTAGCAATTCGTTGTTTTATTAATCAGCCGAGCATAAACTAAATTGATTACACCTGTTCATAGACAATAAATTATACTATCGCAACATAAATTTATTTACAATTAATTAAAACGAATTAAAAGGACAGCGATGGCAACATACTAATAGACAAAAACGCAATAAAGAACACATGGAAGCCGTATATCGAACAACTATTCCAAGACGAAAGACCAGAAATTCAGCATATACAGCCAGAAACAGGTCCAAGCATTCTGAAAGACGAAGTACGAAATGCCATAAAACAAGTTAAAGTCGGTAAAAGTCCAGGACCAGACGGATTCCACGCGGAATTTTTAAAACTACTAGACGACGAAGGAATTAAATGGCTAACCGACATCCTTAATAATATCTATAACACAGGTATAATACCACAACAGTGGTTGGAATCAGAATTCGTAACACTCCCAAAAAGGCAGCGGCAAAAAGATGCGATGAATATAGAACAATAAGCCTAATGAGCCACCTACTGAAAGTGTTTCTAAAAATAATACATAAAAGAATATACAATAAAGTGGAAGGACAACTGGGACCCACATAATTTGGATTTAGAGCCGCATTCGGGACAAGGGAAGCTCTCTTTAGTGTTCAAGTATTGGTACAGAGATGCAGAGACATGAATTGTGATGTATACGCGTGTTTCGTTGATTACAAAAGGTCTTTGACAGAGTCCAACACCAAAAACTGATACAAATTCTGGAAAATACAGGAATAGACGACAAAGACCTCAGAATAATTACAAATAATTACCAAACGGCAAGCGTAAGAATCGGAGACGATAGCACAGAAAGAATAAAACTTCTACGCGGTGTGAGGCAGGGATGCGTACTGTCTCCTCTGCTATTTAACATCTATTCTGAAGTCATATTTCGGGAAGCCCTAGTGAATACACAAGAAGGAATTTGTTTAAACGGGAAACGTATAAACGTTCATCATCATCATCATCATCATCATCATCAGATACGCCGATGATACCATGATCATGGCCGACAACATAGAAGACTTACAACTAATAATGAATAGCTTATCAACAGTCGGCCCGATATCAACATGGACAAGACCAAATTCATGATTATAAGTAAGAACAACCCACAACACCACCAACAGCAACTGGAGCTGGAGCAGGGGAACATCGAAAGAGTTAAAAAATATGTATATCTAGGCACCGTTATTAATGAGCAATGGGACCAGACACAGGAAATAAAAAAGCAGGATTGAAAACAGCAAAAATATATTCAGTAAAATGACCACAGCCTTTAAAAGTCGTGATGTAACTATTGATACCAAAATGAGACTCTTACGCTGCTCCGTATTCTCTGTGTTATTTTATGGAATGGAAGCTTGGACGCTCACGGTTGCTAACACAAAATGCTAACGACACCCCTCAGCCAACAGAGCAAAAGAATAGAAATAAACTCAATAAAATTCAAATAAAAATATTAAATTCAATATAAACACAATAAACAATCCTACTTTTTCACCAAAAATAAAATTAAATCACAATTACCTAGCGCTAAAGATAGACTGCAGCGTCTATGCAAAACGGACTTACTGCAAATATTGTGAAGCAAAATATTGTGGGGTAGAAATATATATATATATATATATATATATATATATATATATATATATATAGAAGAAAGCTGCCGAGCCATAAAAATTAGAATAAAAGAACACCTATGCTTCTAAAACAGCTCAAATTTTGGTCGCCACTTACCACAACCACATTTTCGACCACAACGCAGATATAAAACTCTTACATAACATACACTATTAGAAGCGTGCACAAAATTGATAAAATGCTAAATATAGATCTTAATGGCTAAACGAACAAACATAATTAAATTCCAGCTGATAACACGGGAGTAATATGATACGCGTTGTGAGCGCAAACTATAAACATGACAATTTTCATCATTATGAATATAAGAAACTAGTCAGCTCATCAGATGTCAGATGTGCCATAAAAAATAGTCGGTGAGCCTGGAAATTAAGCCAGACATGATAAATATGGCAATTTTATCATTGCGAGGGTCATAAATTCAATACTAATAGGCCTATGCAGCCGGAAATTAAGGATTAGGTATCGGGCAAATATGTCAGGCGGTAAACGGAGCAGAGCGATTTATGGATGGCAGATGCTAACCAGACATGGCCGCGGTAATTTAATTGGAGTGGAAGCCGTCCATCACCTGACACATATGGGCAATAAAAACTGTACCCTTCACCGATAATTTAATCAGCCCAGGAAGATATAAATACGGCAAAAAGCCATTAACATGTCATTTGCCCATAGTGTAATTCGAGCAGCCATAACGACGCATAAAAACTATACCCTTAGCCGGTAAAAGAAGCGGCCCAGGAAGCTATAACTTAGATAAGACATCGTAAAAATATGAATTCCACCTCGTTCACTGACATATTTATGTCCGTTATATATGGGCACCTGACATGCTCCCAGACAGGCCCAGCAAGTCGTGACGTGTTTACTCCCCACCACCACCACCACCGATACTTATTTAAACGCGAGGATTCTAGACATCGCTCCATTTCCAACAACACAGTTTCGGCGAGTAGAGTTATCTCACAGTCTACGAGTGTGCTACAACAAAGTGTTCCTTAATTTAAGCTCACCGTTCAACATACAGCTATAATCCAGTGCCCATCCAGTTTAGAATAGGTAAGTGACCATTTATATTAAAGTAAATATACGCGGACCCCAATTTAAATAAAATTAGTCATGTAGCGGTATAAACTTAATCGATTTAAATGAATTATCCTGGATATATAGCAAATGCCTCACATCGTAATTTAGTGCAGCTTTTGAATCAGCATGAATTAATAAATTGTATTTTATTGCTCGCAGATATGGAGTTCGTAAGTAGCCTGAATAAGATTTGAGAGCTAAAAGCTTTCATCAAAATCGGTGAGCTGCAGCAGGACGTTCACTATCGCATCATCGAAGGTAGTAAAATAACCACCAAATTTGGCGAGACGCAAACGGTCGACCTTGAGCAGGGAATACTATTCCTACCGAAGCGCTTCAACAACATCAGCAGCGATGAGTTTGGGGAGGCGGTCGCACGAGACCTACATCAGCAGGGGATCGAACAATGGACTGTCGTTTGAGAGTGATGAAGAGAGATCTGCGAGCTAGGACGCTGTTGCTAAAGCATAAAACCGAGGAGGTTAAAAGGATGGTCGAGATGCGCGAACTCACGAAACAAATGGCAACGCTAAAATTTTGTGATTAAAATCAAATATTTCTGTATATATCTAACTAACCAACACAATAAATAAAGAAATAATAAGAATAATATATACTTATTTCAACACTAAATTATCTATCCTATATTGTTTTAATTAATTGCATAACTTTACATATTGAGTTATGCATCTTTTGCATTGGTTGTGATGATACAATACGCAATGGCTTTTACAATTACATGGGATAATATATCAATCGTCTTGGTATACTATCTAACATATTACATCGGAATTGCATCCCACACTCTACTGTACACATTAACTGCCGAGGTGGAATATAGGTTTCAAACTATTAACTTTGAATTGGCACGCATAGTCAAAACACGAAGTGATTACACTGAAATTAAATTGCATATCATATGGAAAACTTATAGAAACCTTTTGGTTTTACAAAATGTATCGAGAGAATTCGTGCAACTGCAGTTGATGGCAAAGTTCCTAAACTCGTTTGTAATGAATGTGACTGGATTGTTCTTTATGCTACTGCAACTAAAGGATGGAGACGCCAAAACTCCGTATAATATCGGTTGGAATTTGTTCACAATGATCGAAATAATTTCTATTGCAAATACGGTGCAAAGCGTATTTGTAGAGGTAAGTGTTTTACAAATAATCAATGTACGAGTATTGTTGAGCGAAGTGGGTCACACACATTCATTTTATGAATTTAAAATGTATGTTTTGAATGGTGGCGATTACGTTGTTATAGGTGAAGACCTGATATAAAGCATTAAAAATACATTAAAAAAACATTTAAAAAAGCACATATTATTGAAAAAAAAGCATTAACATACGCAAAAATAACATAAATGTACATAAAAAAGCACAAAAATTTGAAAAAACCCAAATATTTAAAAAAATGTTTATTTTGAAAATTTATTTTTTACCTTAGATTATAAACGTAACAACAGAATAGTATTATAAACTTACCTAGATTATGGATGTGCCTTTTATTATTTTGTCCAATACACAGGACAGTTGAAGAAATCATTGACTGAAAGAGCATCGAGTTATAGATAGAACAATGAATTCAATTTAACGCATTTATTTTTTATAGAAGTAAATTTCACTTTAAATTTAAAAATATATGTTTATCGAAAAAACATAAAAATATCCTAAATATAGGGAGGTAATACTAATTTACAAAATCACATTATAAAATACTGGTTTCTTTGAAAACAATTTACAATTAAACATTAGTCCAAATTTTCCATGATTAAATTGTGTCTTCTATCGCTCAAATTATATCTATAAACAGAGACACTTCTTTCAACATCTACACTTGTTATAGGCGCATATTTAAAATTAGTTCTAGGTATGCTGCTTTCATAATCACCCACATTTTCAGCACTTAAATTTTTCCAAAATTATTTAACATATATATTTTTTTAGAAGTTTATTTAATGTTACTATTATCTTCTCTCCAATTTTTCCCGGGACACCACAAATAGCTTCCTTAAAATTGTTAACAATCGTAATTGTATCCGTTAAGGGCATTCCTTGCTTCTCCAATGACTTAATTGAATAACTCATATGTACCTTGATTAACTCTAAATTATAATTTTTTAAATTTTAAATTCTTTTTCGCTTAAAATTTTATCGCAATCTTGTAATTTCTTCTTGTAATCTCTGCCAGTTATTGATTCAAATTCAAAAATAACTTTTTTTAAATGTTCAAAATTATTTGCGTAATATATTGCAGCAATATTGGGCATTCACTCTTTAAATAGTTGCACTCTTAGAGGAGCTTTAATAAATATATTATTCCATTTGTTATTAATTCATTAATTAATGGAAAGTCGATTGAGATAGTTTCGGCAATGCGATTTAATCCGTGGGCTATGCATGTACAATGTATTAAATTTTCATAGAAAATTTTCATGTTAGATGCAGCTTTTATCATGTATGCTCTTGCATCCGTGACCATTAGTAAAATTTTCTGACTTAGGACCGCTTCTGCTAAATAAAAGTTGGTTAGTGATGCATTAATAAATTTGGAAATTTAAAAATTAAATTAAATTGATTCATCCCTATATTAATTATATCAATAATTAAACTATTTATACTCATTAGAAAGTGAATTCTTTAAGAGCTACATATAGTATATCTTAATTTTTGTGTTTTCTCTAATTACTCAAATGGGTAATGGAATTGAAATTGGAATTGAGTAATCATCATAATGAAAACAGCGACACAAATATCCACGTCTACGTATCGTATTATAGCTAGTTTAATGCCGACTAAATAACAAGTACAAGTGCTCATATTCACTAAAGTTACTTTTAAATCGTTTGGGTTTCAAAATGATAGCCCAAGCTAAAAATGTTTACGAATCAACATATCATCTGCTCATAATCTGTAGAATCATAGGATTGACGACGTACAGTCTCCAAACTAGGCGTACTTATATCAGAACAAAAACAAATATCTTACTGCATGCAATTGTTTTGATATCAATTGCAGTGCTAGCTATGACAACCTTGCCTGCAGATGTGCACAAAGAATTGATAAATATGATATTGTTAGCTCACTATATAATCAATATGGCATTAATAGCCATTACTTATTGGACATGCAATTATAATTTCAAGAAGATTTTAGAGATAACTGCAACATTAGAATTGATAGATCGAGATATTAGGTCTTACTTAATCCATCTAATTAACCACACTAAATGTAAATGCAGAACTATCCTGTACTTTATTGCTTTTACCATTCTATTTCTAATACTTATGATATATGATGTACTTTTACTCCAAAAAAGAGTAAATAATTTTAAATTATCTTTCCTCACCTATTTGGGAATGGTATCTTCAGTTGCTGTACATACACTTCTCTTTTCAATGGCTGGCGAGTTGGCTTGTAGATTCAAGAGTTTGAATTTATCATTAAACGATTGTGGGATAAATAGCAATGCTAACAAACAAGAGCTTGACCAAATACTGAGTGTCATCTTAAATACTTATAGACGCCTCGTGGTTAGTAGGGAAACTCTGCAAGATTTCACGCAAATACACCTCACTGTCAAATTGTTAATCTTGTTTGTATATTCAACCAGCGACTTTTTCTTCGTTATAACCGGAATCCGCGAAGACGCAATACCAGGTCTGATGGAATACAGCCTGATGTGGATTACAGTTATGGTTTTTGAATTATTTTGTATTTTCTACTCATGTGAAACTGCTTTTTTTGAGGTAAGCTGTCATTAACTAATAATTATAGATAATAGATGATAAAGGTCTAATTTCAACGAAATTTTCTATATACCAGTGCTAGGAAAATACAGAATACTAACTAAGGCATACATACACAGTAGAGTGTGTTTTATTTACTCAGTGTACTGATAAAGATTGAAAAAAAATTCGGATCAAATTTAGATTTAATATGCCTTCTTTTAATGCTAAAATGACACATTTACTTTAGCTGTGTTGAATCTTTGAATTGTCAAAATTTTGTAAATCAGCTCAAGAGCAAGGCAATTCAGTTGCATCACTTATGTTATTATTAATAATAAATCCATACTTAAATAAATAAAGCATATGGACGAATTAAAGAATAAATAAAAAAACATGATAATAAAATAAAAAATAAAGAATATGGCTGAAAAATTCGTGCCTTGTTCTATATTATTCATTAATTATTCATTAAAAAATACGTGCCTTGTTCTATATTATTATTATTCTATATTCTATGTTCTTCCATTTTTATTTTATTTTTTTAAATTTTATTTATTATTTCATTATTTTTACCCTATACCCACAAGGGTAGAGAGGGACATTGACTATATACAGGGTGGCCCACCTATACACGCTCGGACCATTGCTGCTAGACTAATGAAAATTGAAGGAAAAATAAATCTAATTGGAACTTATTGGACACTTAATGTGCTACTTTTAAAATTATTATCGAGTGTACAGGGTATACCATATATCCGGGACATAAAATTTGGTCTCTTTGTAAATAGATCACCCTGTATATTATTTAATTTTTAGAAGCTACTTTAAGTGGGTTTCACAAAATCATTATTACTTTTTGAGATCAGATACAACGTTGCCAAGTTATTCACATTTTAATCAAATTTATCGAAAAATTATGGACGTGGGAAAAAAATATTCAACAAAGCCTTATTATAAGAGATCAATGAAAGAATCTGCGTATACAAGTACCAAAGCAATATGCCAATACATACACAATATTTTGAGTCACGTAGAATTCACAGGGTGGTCTGAAACAACGACACAATTTTGGTATTTTGTAATGGCTAAAACCCTTTTTTTTAATAGAACACCCTGTATATCGCGTCATATTTTGAGTGCTCATCTAATGAGATGTTCAATGGTAGCATAGGTACTATAATCTAATAACACTTTTTAATAGGTAAATAACGATCAATCTCGGTATGTGTTAGCCATTTGAAAATATCAAAATTCGATCGTTGTTTCAGAACACCCTATGTATTCAACGTGACTCCAAATATTGTGAATGTTTTGGCACATTGCTTATGTACTTGCATACCCATATTCCTTCATTCATCTCTTATAATAAGGTTTTGTTGTTTTTTTTCCAAGTCCATGATTTTTCGTTCAACTTTGATTTAAATGTGAATCACTTGGTAACGTTGCATCTGATCCCTAAAATTAAAAATGATTTGTAAAGCCCACAAGAAGCAAATTCTAAAAATGAAACAATATACAGGGTGTTCCATTTAAACATTAGATCAAATGTTCTGTTCCGGATTTATGGTAGACAATGTGAATAACTTGGCAACGTTGCATCTAATCCCTGAAAATAAAGATGATTTGTGAAGGCCTCATGAAGGAGATTCTAAAATTAAAAGAATATACAGGGTGATCCATGTTTGTCCCGAATTTATGGTACACTCTGTACACTCGAAAATAATTTTAAAAAGTGGCACATCAACTGTCCAATAACTTCCAATCAGATTTTGTCCTCAATTTTCATTAGTCAAGCAGCAATGGTCCGAGCGAGGATAGGTGGGCCACCCTGCATATATACATATATATTTTTTATTTCTTTTTTATTTAACCTTTATTCGTTATTTCTTTAATCCCATTAATTATATATTTTTTTGGCTTCACGGAATCTTGGCCTATCAACTAATTCCAATCACTTACTTTTTTTCCTTATCTCGTTAAAGATATCCCCTCTTTCTAAAGGTGTTAAATCTCTGCATTTTTATTATAGAAAGGTGTAACATATTTTATTGGATTTTTACTTCAAAACTTGTTTGTTGAAGACGTTAGACTTTAAAGTATAATACTCTACTGGCACAATATCACTAAGTTTTTTAGTTTGTAGGAACTGTACTGATTAAGGTAATCTAAGGCATTTATTTATCAACTTTTGTAGTCTAAATGTGTCTTTAAATAAAGACATTGGATTGCGCATCTCTTGGACTAGACATTTTCCAATCAATTCAATTACACATTTTTTTGTTACATATTTCAATTATAGCTTTCAAACACTTACGTAACGGAATACTGGATCAAATTTGTTTTTGCATGTTCTTACAAAATCACATTTTTTTCTTAATGTCTATAAATTGTTATCAAATTAGACCACAAATATTAATAAAAAATTCTGTATTTGTTAAGTACACTTTCTATAATTAGAAAATGGAAAATTCTGGATTCACACCATCTTCAGTTTTCCGGAAATGGCATTAAAAGTTGTAATATTAATGCCATATTGGGGTACAACATCGTTTTTGCATGTTTTTACAAAAATGCAACTTGTAAATCACTACTTGAGTGAACCTTTACATACATTATTGACGTGATAGGGAGTCTTTAGTTTTGGCAATCGCAATGCAACTGCAGGGGTGGGGGTATTTGTGGACCCCCTTATTTCCTTTTGAAGTAACGTGCGAGGTAAAATTACGTGGAGCCCTTTTTCACCCACCCTACTCTCCGACATCGAAAGCTAGCGGCCCTCGTCGTTATTCCAAAGGGATACTCCTGTTGATTCCACGGCCCTTTTGTGCTGAGTGCCCTTCAGGCACGTCACAGCGCATTCGTGAGTTTAAACAAACACGACAAAAAAAAACTAAAGATGGCGTGTTTTTAAGTTTTTCCATTTTCTGATACAAAATTGTATAATAAATCAGTTTGGAAAACTTTAAATAACTTATGGGCTAAAATTGTATTTTCGTAAAAACATGAAAAAACAATGTTGTAACCCAATATTGCATTAATGAGACAACTCCTAATCCAATTTCCGGAAAATATGGAGATGATGTGTAGCCATATTTTTCCATTTTATAATTCTAAAAAGTGTACTTAACAAGTACAGAAAAGTATATTAATGTTTTTAGTCTACTTTGATAATAATTTATAAGGCTCTAGAAAAAATGTGGTTTTGTCAAGACAAAAATAATTTTGCACCCGACCTAAGGTGAAAATATAGGCCCCAGCTAGTTACATTGTTCACTTTTTGACTCATCCCTATATTAATTATATTCATAATTAAACTCTTTATGCTCATTAGAAAGTGATTTTTTTTCTCTAATTACTTAAATGGGTAATGAAATATGTAATTATCATAACGAAAACAGCGACATGTATATACACGTCTACGTATCGTATTATAGCTAGTTTGATGCCGACTAAATAACAAGTACAAGTGCTCATATTCAATAAAGTTACTTTTAAATCGTTTGGGTTTTAAGATGATAGCCCAAGCTAAAAATGTTTATGAATCAACATATCATCTGCTCATCATCTGTAGAATCATAGGATTGACGACGTACAGTATCCAAACAAGGGGTACTTATATCAGAACAAAAACAAATATCTTGCTGCATGCAATTGTTTTGATATCAATTGCAGTGCTAGCTATGACAACCTTGCCTGCCGATGTGCACCACGAATTGATAAATATATTATTGTTAGCTCACTATATAATCAATATGGCATTAATAGCCATTACTTATTGGACATGCAATTATAATTTCAACAAGATTTTAGAGATAACTGCAACAATAGAATTGATAGATCGAGATATTAGGTCTTACTTAATGTATCTAATTAACCACACTAAATGTAAATGCAGAACTATCCTGTACTTTATTGCTTACACCATTATATTTCTAATTCTTATGATGTATGATGTACTATTATTCGAAAAAACACTAAATAAATGGAAATTATGTTTCCTCACCTATTTGGGAATGGTATCTTCAGTTGCTGTACATACACTTCTCTTCTCAATGGCTGGCGAGTTATCTTGTAGATTCAAGACTTTAAATTTATCATTAATCGATTGTGGACTAACTAGCAATGCTAACAAACAAGAGCTTGACCAAATACTGAGTGTCATCTTAAATACTTATAAAAGTCTCGTGGTTAGTAGGAAAACTCTGCAAGATTTCATGCAAATACAACTCACTGTCAAAGTGTTAATCTTGTTTGTATATACGACCAACGACTCTTTCTTCATTATAATCGGAATATACGGAAAGCCAATGCCAGTTCTGATGAGATACAACCTGATGTGGATTGCATTTATGGTTTTTGAATTATTTTGTATTTTCTACTCATGTGAAACTGCTTTTTCTGAGGTAAGCTACCTTTGAATTTATAGTATAATATCTATAATTTGATATGTTTATGCGAATTCGGTTTATTTAACGACGAAATAGATTTTTTTTAAACATTTATTTCACTTCAATCGTCGGAGTAAATTTAGCAAGTTATTTTAACAAGATGCAAATTATGACTGAAAAATATAAGAATGTAACACATATAGGATGCGGCGTTGTGACAGTGCATCACGGATGATAATTAATAGCAATGGTAACTCCTCCATGCCAAGAATCTTAAATATGATAAAGTGATATGTTTTGTAAAGTTTTGCTTTGTAATAAAGATAAATTTGGGAAGTTCTCAACATCAATCCCTTTGTTTTTTGATACTTGTAGGGTCTAAATTAATCTCGTCTTGTAATAGTCACGTTTACAATAGAGGTAGACTACAACAAATATTACTAACATTATTATAAAAATTAAGATACAATTAATAATAAAAGAACCAACACTAAAACTAGTTACAATAAAAGGATTATCTTTTGTAGATAATAGATTTTTTTGATCGGCTAACTTCATTTTATTTTAGACGAAATCCACAGTATTGATTGGTGATAGATCATTTTTTGGGATGTTAATCGGTTGGGACCTAGATAAATGGAGCCTGTTGATACTGGGTAATTTTAAAATTATCTCTTTAGTAGATGAAGACATAAAACTTAAAAACAATTTATCATTATTCATTAATGCAGAACAGTCGGGACTTAGGTGTACAAGATTTGATCCTATAATTTCAATTTTTGTTGTAGTTTGACCGCATTAAATATTCAAAATAGTTTCAGTAGACATGATAATTAGCCAGGTAGCCGTATCGATTTTTAATACTTAATTTGAGGTTAAATTAAATACATATGGGTGGCACGTTGGATTGCCTTGGAAAGACAATAGTTGTGCCTGGCTAAATTTTGATTTCGGGATACTAAAATGGTTATTTTGAATGTAAAAGTATTGTTCAATAGATGTTTATTGGCACTTATCGACCTCAACAGGTACACTAAATTCGGCGGTAAATAATATAGATTTGTAGGATGGTGCAATCATTTGCAATTTGATATCCGTAGTATATAGGGTGTCCTAAATAGAGTAGGATTGTATCTGTATCTTTCTTATTCTTAAAGCTGGAGATCTGGTTAAATAGGCAATATTGTGCAGTTTTATATGCTGGTTCAGATTATGATGAAATCTTTTCAAAAATTGGAGCAGTTTAGAAGTTTTTCTAAAAAAACCAAAAATCGCGATTTTTTTAAACTCTGATATTTTCATAATTATTAAAGATGCAAAAAAAAGCTTGAAATGAAAGTTACTTGATTCGATCACACAAACTTGAGAATCATGTCAAAACAAAAGTCAAGATGGCAGTTTCCGATATATTAATATCAACTTTCTTATTTTAAACGGCCGCTATATTTGATTTTTATACGTCTAAATACACTTTATTTTCCTCTTTTCAACGATGTATAACAACCTATGTCAAAATGAAAAATATGGGAAATATAAATTATTCCAATTTTTATTTATTTTTTTAATTTTTTTTTTAAACATGTAAAAAAATTAAAAAGACTCAATTCAACTAAGTAGTAAAATAACAATGAATTATAAAAAGTGCTCAAACTTCGGACAGTTATTGGCCCGAAAACAATTGCCAACGTTAAATGTTCGCAAATCCGAACATTTAATCTAGAGCAGGGGTCTCCAAACTACGGCCCGAGGGCCACATCCGGCCCGCATACAGATTTTGTCCGGCCCGCGGAGACCTAGCATACTTGAAAACTCCTTTTAGAGAACATATTTTTTATAGCAAATTAAATTTAGTTTACTGAAGTATTCTAATTTTATGTTGATTAATTATTAATATGACATCTACATTGATATGGTTATGGGCTAACTACTCATAACATTGTTGTAGGCTTATTGTTATTGTTTTTGTGATAAGTTGGATAAAGAAACACAGAATTGTAATGAGTAAAGACATGTATAATATGCAGAAAATTTAACTTCAGTATATAATAACTAAGAAATTATGTAAATGAATCCAACTAACATTTTATACATTTTAAATAAAAACATAACTTATAACAAGCATGATGACATATGAAATACTAAAGAGATTTATGTAATTGAGATTTTCCACTGACAATAGTTGTGGACTAATTTTACTTGTACCAATTATTAAAAGAGATTTAAGATGCTCATCAGTTAATTTAGATCTGTAAACATTTTTTGTGTACTTCATTTTGGAGAAGGTCTTCTCACACAAATAAGTAGTACTAAAAACAGAAAACAGCCCACGAGCAAATTTATGCAAATTATCAAATTGTGTCAGTGGAAGACTCTTATAAAATTCCAACAAAGATGAGTTTTGATATTTGTTCTTAATTATATCACTGCACTGTAGATCAATCATTTCCATTTGAAGTTCCGGGGCTAGGGTTTCAATGTCAGTATCAAAAGGATTCTGAAAAATCTTAATTTGATTCGCAATGGCATCAAAGTCCGAGAAACGAGTATCAAAATTTATTTTCAAAGCACTCAAAGTTTCGATTGCAAAATCGATAGGAAACTCAGTCTCAGTGGTGTGGCTGAATATTTCACATGTTTTAAAATGTGAAAAACATTTACTTCGTAGTTGTGATTGAAACAGTATCAATTTCTTCCGAAATGATTTGATATTAGTGTATAAATCAGGAAGATGTTGGTTTTCTCATTGCAATCTCAAATTCAGTTCGTTCACATGTTTTGTCAAATCAACATAGAATGCTAACTTCCACAGCCATGCGTTGTTTTGTAATTCAGTAAGAGGGCGATGCTTTTCATTCAAAAAAATTTCGATCACTGCTCGAAGTTCAAAAAAGCGCTGAAGGACTTTCCCACAACTAAGCCAACGTACGGCAGTATGATAAGGTAAGTCATTTTCTCCAATCTCTTCAATAAATTGTCGGAATTGTCGGTGATTCAGCCCAAAAGATCTGATAAAATTAACAGTTGATATGACTGGTTTCAGAACTTCAGACATATCCAAACATTTTCCGCACAAAGACTGTTGATGAATGATACAATGTAAGACTAATGGTTTTGAACCACCGTCATTTTCTACAGCCTTTGACACAAGAGCGACCACTCCTTTATCTTTCCCACTCATGTTTTTGCCTCCATCAGTTGTAATACATTTCAAGTTTTTCCATCGAAGGTTCTTTTGATTAATGGCCATTTCAACTCCTTTAAAAATATCTGTACCAGTAGTTCTGCCATGAATACTATACATATCAAGAAGTTCTTCATGCACTTCATAGCTTTTATCTACTACTCGAATATAAATTAACACCTGAGCAGTATCTGACACATCCGTTGACTCATCCAAGGCCAAAGAAAACCACTCAACATGTCCATTTTTGTCGAACAGTTGAGAGGATATATTTTCAGCGATGTTTTCTACCCTTCGAGCCACAGTGTTTGCTGACATACTGACAGTTTTTAATAAATTTACCTTTTCAGGGCACATTTCTTCGGCTGCTGCAATTATGCATTCTTTGATCATTTCTCTATCGGTGAATGGTTTTCCACGTTTTGAAATTTCATGAGCCACACTAAAGCTAACCGTAGGCTTCCTGAACGAAAATTTGCTGGTAATTCAAAACTACAGTACCTTGATATGATGAGCTACCTAAGGCTTGGCCCTTGGGACTTAGTGGAGGAGTCAGTGTGGCCCTCGGGCTAAAAAGTTTGGAGACCCCTGATCTAGAGCATCAACAATTTTAAAAAAGCACAAGTTTTACCGTTATAATTTGAATATTTCTCATACTTTGCAAACAAATGATAACATTCGTAGATTAACATTTTGCAGAAGGTTAATAACAAAATTACGGTAAATGGTGATTTTATAAATACAATTTTATGGATAGATGCATCCTACTTTTCTAATTGTGGATTATTTAATCATCATAACGAACACTATTGGGCTTAGGACAATCCACACATAGTAATTCCACCGCAAATGCAAGTGCGGTACGGCTTCAATGTATTTTGTGGCATACTGCTAAATGATTTCCATAGTGCTAAATTATATCTAAGTGCACAACGTTATTTGGAAATTGTTCACAACAAGTATAGTACCAGAAAGATGGCGCTCTTTCACTCAATGCTAGAGATGTTATTACTTATTTAAATGGCCCTTTTAATAACAAAGTAATAGCGACTAATACAACTGTTCAGTGGGTAGCCAGATCTGCATACTTGACGTCTCTTGACTTTTATTTTGTAGGGTACTTTAAAAAACAAAATTTATGGAAGTTACATCAAATATAATAATGTAGATAAATTTAGTGAAGCAATGGCAGAGGCAATAAAAGGCGTCATTTGCAACACATTGCGATAAGTAACTGGCAATATTCAAAAACGCTCTCAATTGTGTTTAGCTTATGTTTGGCCATTTAGCCAATAACAGTCAGCATTTTGAGCATTTTTTATAATTTATTGTTATTTTACTACTTAATTGTAGTAGGTTTTTTTAAATTTGTTTTACATTTGTTTTAAAAATAATTTATAGAATAAAAATAAAAATGGGAACAATAGATACATCCCATATTTTTAATTTTGACATAGGGTGTTATACATCGTTGAAAATAAAAAAAAAGTCGATTTATCCACGTAAAAATAAAATATGGCGGCCATTTAAAATAAGAAAGTTGCTATTTATATCTCGGAAATCGCCATCTTGACTTTTGTTTTGACTTGATTCTTAAGTATGTGCGATCGAATCAAGTAACTTTTATTTTAAACTTATTTCCGCATCTTTAATAATTGTGGAAACATCATAGTTTTTTAGAAAATCGCAATTTTTAGTATTTTTAGAATAATTTCTAAACTACTCGGACTTTTGAAAGATTTTCAACAAAATCTGAACCAGTATATAAAACTGCATGACATTGCCTATTTAACCAGATCTCTAGCTTTCAAAATAACAAAGGTACCCATGCAGTCCAATTCTATTTAGGACACCCTGTATACTAGTGCTAGGAAAATACAGAATATACCAACCAAGGCACACATATAACGTAAAGTGTGTTTTATGTATACAGTGTACTGGTAAAAATTGAAACAAATATCGTATTTGCTACATTTTATGTCTTGAAATTAGATTATTGGACTGATCAATTTTAGATTTTAACATGCCGTACCATTTAAGAATGAGAACTTTTAAAGATATGTTAAAGACATATTTATGAATCAAGAGGAGATATTGTAAATAAAATAACATTTTCAAAATTTTAAATTGTACTTTTATTTTGAAATTTTTTAGAAAAACGAGAATTAGATTAAATTTACTACAATTTTTGTTTACAGATTAAGTAAAAGTACATTAAGTTTAAGATTAGTTGCTCATTTTGATAATTCATACTATTGATAAGTATAATAATTTTGCAGCTATCATTAACTATTAATTATAGATAATTGATGATAAAAATCTAATTTCAACGAAATTTTCTATATACCAGTGCTAGGAAAATACAGAATACTAACTAAGGCATACATACACGGTAAAGTGTGTTTTATATACTCAGTGTACCGATAAAGATTGAAAAAAAATTCGGATCAAATTTAGATTTAATATGCCTTCTTTTAATGCTAAAATGACACATTTACTGTAGCTGTGTTGAATCTTTGAATTGTCAAAATTTTGTAAATCAGCTCAAGAGCAAGGCAATTCAGTTGCATCACTTATGTTATTATTAATAATAAATCCATTCTTAAATAAACAAAGAATATGGACGAATTAAAGAATAAATAAAAAAACATGATAATAAAATAAAAAATTAAGAATATGGCTAAAAAATACGTGTCTTGTTCTATATTATCCATTAATTATTCATTAAAAAATACGTGCTTTGTTCTGTATTATTATTATTCTATATTCTATGTTCTTCAATTTTTATTTTATTTTTTTAAATTTTATTTATTATTTCATTATTTTTACCCTATACCCACAAGGGTAGAAAGGGACATTGACTATATACAGGGTGGCCCACCTATACACGCTCGGACCATTGCTGCTAGACTAATGAAAATTGAAAAAAAAAAATCTAATTGGAACTTATTGGACACTTAATGTGCTACTTTTAAAATTATTATCGAGTGTACCGAGTGATATATCCGGGACATCAAATTTGGTCTCTTTGTAAATAGATCACCCTGTATATTATTTAATTTTTAAAAGCTACTTTATGTGGGTTTCACAAAATCATTATTATTTTTTGAGATCAGATACAACGTTGCCAAGTTATTCACATTTTAATCAAATTTATCGAAAAATCATGGACGTGGGAAAAAATTATTCAACAAAGCCTTATTATAAGAGATCAATGAAATAATCTGCGTATGCAAGTACTCAAGCAATGTGCCAATACATACACAATATTCTGAGTCACGTTGAATACACAGGGTGTTCTGAAACAACGATACAATTTTGCTATTTTGAAATGGCTAAAACTCTTTTTTTAAATGGAACACCCTGTATATCGCATCATATTTTGAGTGCTCATCTAATGAGATGTTCAATGGTAGCATAGGTACTATAATCTAATAACACTTTTTAATAGGTAAATAACGATCAATCTCGATATGTGTTAGCCATTTCAACATATCAAATTTCGATCGTTGTTTCAGAACACCCTATATATTCAACGTGACTCCAAATATTGTGAATGTTTTGGCACATTGCTTGGGTACTTGCATACCCAGCTTATTTCATTCATCTCTTATAATAAGGTTTTGTTGTTTTTTTTTCCAAGCCCATGATTTTTCGTTCAACTTTGATTAAAATGTGAATGACTTGGTAACGTTGCATCTGATCCCTATAATTAAAAATGATTTGTAAAGCCCACAAGAAGCAAATTCTAAAAATGAAACAATATACAGGGTGTTCCATTTAAACATTAGATCAAATGTTCTGTTCCGGATTTATGGTAGACAATGTGAATAACTTGGCAACGTTGCATCTAATCCCTGAAAATAAAGATGATTTGTGAAGGCCTCATGAAGGAGATTCTAAAATTAAAAGAATATACAGGGTGATCCATATGAAGAAGAGACCAAATGTTTGTCCCGGATTTATGGTACACTCTGTACACTCGAAAATAATTTTAAAAAGTGGCACATCAACTGTCCAATAACTTCCAATCAGATTTTGTCCTCAATTTTCATTAGTCTAGCAGCAATAGTCAGAGCGAGGATAGGAGGGCCACCCTGTGTATATATATATATATATATATATATATATATATATATATATATATATACATATATATATACATATATATTTTGTATTTCTTTTTTGTTAAACCTTTATTCGTTATTTATTTAATCCTATTAATTATATATTTTTTTGGCCTCAGGGAATCTTGGCCTATCAACTAATTCGAATCACTTACTTTTTTCCCTTATCTCGTTAAAGATATTCCCTCTTTCTAAAGGTGTTAAATCTCTGCATTTTTATTATGGAAAGGTATAACCTATTTTATTTGATTTTAATTTCAAAACTTGTTTGTTGAAGACGTTAGACTTTAAAGTATAATACTCTACTGGCACAATATCTCTAAGTTTTCTAGTTTGTAGGAACTGTACTGATTAAGGTAATCTAAGGCATTTATTTATCAACTTTTGTAGTCTAAATGTGTTTTTAAATAAATACATTGGAATGCGCATCTCTTGGAATAGACATTTCCCAATCAATTCAATTACACATTTTTTTGTTAGATATTTCAATTATAGCTATCAAAAACTTACGTAGCGGAATACTGGATCAAATTTGTTTTTGCATGTTCTTACAAAATCACATTTTTTTCTTAATGCCTATAAATTGTTATCAAATTAGACCACAAATATTAATACAAATTTCTGTATTTGTTAAGTACACTTTTAATAATTAGAAAATGGAAAATTCTGGATTCACACCATCTTCAGTTTTTCAGGAAATGGGATTAAAAGTTGTCATATTAATGCCATATTGGGGTACAACATCGTTTTTGCATGTTTTTACAAAAATACAACTTGTAAATCACTACTTGAGTGAACCTTTACATACATTATTGACGTGATAGGGAGTCTTTAGTTTTGGCAATCGCAATGCAACTGCAGGGGTGGGGGTATTTGTGGACCCCCTTATTTCCTTTTGAAGTAACGTGCGAGGTAAAATTACGTGGAGCCCTTTTTCACCCACCCTACTCTCCGACATCGAAAGCTAGCGGCCCTCGTCGTTATTCCAAAGGGATACTCCTGTTGATTCCACGGCCCTTTTGTGCTGAGTGCCCTTCAGGCACGTCACAGCGCATTCGTGAGTTTAAACAAACACGACAAAAAAAAACTAAAGATGGCGTGTTTTTAAGTTTTTCCATTTTCTGATACAAAATTGTATAATAAATTAGTTTGTAAAACTTTAAATAAGTTATGGGCTAAAATTGTATTTTCGTAAAAACATGAAAAAACAATGTTGTAACCCAATATGACATTAATGAGACCACTCCTAATCCAATTTCCGAAAAATCTGAAGAATGTGTTTTCAAGTTTTTCCATTTTCTGATTCAAAATTGTATATTAAATCAGTTTGGAAAACTTTTATTAACTTATGGGCTAAAATTGTATTTTCGTAAAAACATGAAAAAACAATATTGTAACCCAATATGGCATTAATGAGACAACTCCTAATCCAATTTCCGGAAAATATGAAGATGGTGTGTTGCTAGATTTTTTCATTTTATATTTCTAAAAAGTGTACTTAACAATTACAGCAAATTATATTACTGTTTCTAGTCTACTTTGATAATAATTTATAAGGCTCTAAAAAAATGTGGTTTTGTAAAGACATGCAAAAATAATTTTGCACCCGACTTAAGGTGAAAATATAGGCCCCAGCTAGTTACATTGTTCACTTTTTGACTCATCACTATATTAATTATATTAATAATTAAACTCTTGATGCTCATTAGAGAGCGATTTTTTTTTCTCTACTTACTTAAATGGATAATAGAATATGTAATTATCATAACGAAAACAGCGACATGTATATACACGTCTACGTATCGTATTATAGCTAGTTTGATGCCGACTAAGCAACAAGTACAAGTGCTCATATTCAATAAAGTTACTTTTAAATCGTTTGGGTTTCAAAATGATAGCCCAAGCTAAAAATGTTTATGAATCAACATATCACCTGCTCAGCATCTATAGAATCATAGGATTGACGACGTACAGTCTCCAAACAAGGGGTACTTATATCAGAACAAAAACAAATATCTTGCTGCATGCAATTGTTTTGATATCAATTGCAGTGCTTGCTATGACAACCAGGCCAGTAGATGTGCACGACGAAATGATAAATATATTATTGTTAGCTCACTATATTATCAATATGGCATTAATAGCCATTACCTTTTGGACATGCAATAATAATTTTAACAAGATTTTAGAGATAACTGCAACAATAGAATTGATAGATCGAGATATTAGGTCTTACTTAATGTATCTAATTAACCACACTAAATGTAAATGCAGAACTATCCTGTACTTTATTGCTTACACCATTATATTTCTAATTCTTATGATATATGATGTACTTTTATTCGAAAGAATACTAAATAATTTGAAATTATGTTTCCTCACCTATTTGGGAATAGTATCTTCAGTTGCTGTACATACACTTCTCTTCTCAATGGCTGGCGAGTTGGCTTGTAGATTCAAGAGTTTAAATTTGTCATTAAACGATTATGGAATAACTAGAAATGCTAACAAACAAGAGCTTGACCAAATACTGAGTGTCATCTTAAATACTTATAGACGTCTCGTGGTTAGTAGGAAACCTCTGCAAGATTTCACGCAAATACAACTCACTATCAAAGTGTTAGTCTTGTTTGTATATATAACCAGCGACTGTTTCTTCGTTATAAGCGGAATAGACGATGAGTCAATGCCAGGTCTGATGGAATACAACGTGATGTGGATTGCATTTATGGTTTTTGAATTATTTTGTATTTTCTACTCATGTGAAACTGCTTTTTCTGAGGTAAGCTATCTTTGAATTTATAGTATAATATTTATAATATGAGATGTTTACGCGAATTTGGTTTATTTAACGACGAAATATATTTTTTTAAACATTTATTTCACTACAATCGTCGGAGTAAATTTTGCATGTTATTTTAACAAGATGCAAATTATAACTGAATAATATAAGAATGTAACATACATAGGATGCTACGTTGTGGCACTGCATCACGGATGAGCATTGATAATAATGGTTTAATATTACGCTAAGTTGTAATATGCCATCACGTAACTCCTCCATGCCAAGAATCTTAAATATGATAAAGTGATATTTGTTTTGCTTTGTAATAAAGATAAATTTGGGAAGTTCTCAACATCAATCCCTTCGTTTTTTGATACTTGCAGGGTCTTAATTAATCTCGTCTTGTAAGAGTCACGTTTACAATAGAGGTAGACTACAACAAATATTATTAACATTATTATAAAAATTAAGTTACAATTAATAATAAAAGAACCAACACTAGTTACAATAAAAGGATTATCTTTCGTAGATAATAGATTTTTTTTATCTACTAACTTCATTTTATTTTTGACTAAATTCATAGTATTGATCGGTAATGGATCAATTTTTGACGTTTTAAAATGGTTAACAATTTGAACATCTAATATGATTTTTTTCCCTAACCAATATTGTTTCGTTATTTTAATTATGTTTGTGACTTATCTTAAAACAAGTCCTTAGTATTTTTGCTCGATAAAAATTTCTTTTGGTTTTTCCGTTCTTATTTTTGTAATTGATGATATTGTAATAAGAATGTTTTTCAAGTTAATCAATTTTGTTTTATTCCAATATTTAAAATCCAAGCCTGTTTTCCTAATTTTGTTTTAACTGGCGTTGTTGTGAATGGTAACTAGATGCATTCTGCACATTGAAATAATAATTTAATTGTTTTAGTTTAACGTACTTTTTCTCAATTTTTATCAAATGTTACATATTGAAAATGTCATGTTGTTGAAAACATAATAAAAAGTACCATCAAAATCATTAATAAAAAGTATAGGTTGTCATTTAAAAAAATGGCTCTGACGTCATAACTTTAAAACTGAGAGAGATGGAAAATTGAAAATGGTCTCAAAATATTTGTTTGAAAAAAAATCATTTTGACGTGTTAAGCGTTTTTCGAAAATTTATACAGGGAAAAAATATAGCCAGCTTAATACTTTATGCTCTCTCTGTATACGCATCTGGATCGTGGAACTGCCAGAATTTATTGAAGATATCTTCGACTGCACTCGCATTTTCAGATAATTCTGATGGATTCCCATCAAACTTGGGCTTCTCGTTCAACAAGAACGTGTGGAATCCGGGGGGTGGGGGGTATAATTGGAGAATTGGGGGTTGTACTGCCGCCATTGCAAAACTTAAATTTTCAAATAAGTTTACCAAATCATCTAATTCGGGATTTTCTAAATTGATGTAATCGGTTTTTCTACGTACTTTTTCCAATTCATTAAGTTGAAAGTATATGTGGATACCACTTGGTGAAACATGATAGTTAAGGTAAATCAAACACTTAATTGAAGTTTTACTATATTACTATAGTATACTATATTACTATTCTACTACTATATATATATATATATATATACAGGGTGTATCAGCCAAATGGAATAAATTCAATAATAAATAAATGGGGGCGTGTTCGAAAAAACGCTCGGACACGTCGATTGTTATTTTTAGTTGCGCATTTTTTTCAACAAAAACTTTTTATACAGGGTGTGTCATGTGACCGTGGCCAATACCAACTTTCTTATTTTAAATGCAACACCTGGTATATTATTCAATTTTTTGATTCTTCAGAAAATTCTAGATATATTTCATGTACAATGTCCTATACCTATCTTCAACTGTTTCGGAAATATTAAGTGTGTATATTAAAACGAATAATGCTGGCGATTAGATCGGTCACGCCTGAGATGTTGAGTAACGTTAGAAGAAATTTCTATTTAAGATTAGGATGTTGCCAAGACGTTCACGGCGAGCATTTTGAACATCTCCTCCATTGAAATTTATTGTTTTTTTTTTAATTTTTTACATTATCAAGAAATAAACAGTATTACTTATTAGTTTTTGAGTGTGTTGTAACGAATTTCTGTAATCAAATAATTTCCTTTTTTTAATGTTAATTTTTGCAATAAATCTGAAAACACTTAATATTTCCGAAACAGTTGAAGATAGGTATAGGACATTGTACATGAAATATGTCTAGAATTTTCTGAAGAATCCAAAAACTGATTAATATACCAGGTGTTGCATTTAAAATAAGAAAGTTGGTATTGGCCACGGTCACATGACACACCCTGTATAAAAAGTTTTTGTTCAAAAAAATGCGCAACTAAAAATAACAATCGACGTGTCCGAGCGTTTTTTCGAACACGCCCCCATTTATTTATTATTGAATTTATTCCATTTGGCTGATACACCCTGTATGTATATATACCGGGTGTTCATTTCAAAACTAGCCAGTCTCAATAGCTTTTGAATGCAAGTTAACTTGATAAAAACAAAAAACACGTCGATTGATTTTTGGAGGGGGAAGTTTAAAAACAACGTCAAATAAATTTTAGGTGTTACCCCCTCCCCCCTAGCCACCCCCACTTTGAAATTTCAAATGGCACCCCCCACCTTGCGATACCTCATTTTAAAGCTTTAAAAAAACCTAATCCAGTGGCGTAATAAAAAAAGATTTTTGTCGATTCGTTTTGGAAAAAATAAATAAATAAGAAAAAATCCGAAACAATTTATATTGAACAAATTTAAGTTCCTTTCAATGAAACAAAAATAGAACAAATTGAACCAGTTTTCGGGGCAAATCTAGGCAAAAACCATGGTAATTGAATATAAAATATTACCCCCTCCCCCTTGCGACTTTCACTTTTCTTACAAATTTTAAATTACACCTCTTTGTTGTGACACCTTGATTTAAGCTTTAAACAAATACAATCAAGAGGTGTAACAAACATATATTTACGTTAGCAAGTTTTCAAAAGCAAAATATATTTTTCAAAAATAAATTATGCTGATGTTCATTTCAAGAGTTGATTTGGTTTTCACATTTTATGTACACATTAAATTTTACAGTCAATAAACAAATATACCTTAATTAATACATTGATAATATCTCAATATAAATAATCTATAAATCATATTGTTTTCTCAATTAAAAAATTATTTTATTAAATGTTCAAAATGCGCTCCATTATTTGCTAGACAATAGTATAGCCTATTTTTAAATTCGTCGCGAACATTTTCGAAAATTTGCGGATTAATTCGCCTACATTCATCTACTATTCTCATTCGAAGATCCTCAATACTTTCGGGAATTGTTTTGAACACTACACTCTTCAAATGACCCCAGAGAAAAAAATCTAATGGTGTCAGATCTGGAGATCTTGCTGGCCATTCCACATCACCCCTTCTACCAATCCATTTTCTAGGAAATCTTTGATCCAGCCATTCTCGTACAGGCACCGCATAATGCGCTGGAGCTCCATCTTGTTGAAAATGTAGAAGTTGTTCGTCCAGTAGCATACCTCCTTCTGAATCTACTTGACTTTCCAATGATTCGGTAATTAATGGATCAATTAGATTTTCTAATATATCGAGATATAACGCTCCATTCAGGTTTTCTTCTATAAAAATGGGCCCAATAATAGCATTCCCAAGAATACCAGCCCACACATTTATTTTTTGTGGAAACTGAGTATGATCCTGCCGAAATAAATGTGGATTGACATTGTCCCAATACCTGCAATTATGCCTATTCACATGCCCGTTCAAAAAAAAAAGTGGACTCGTCACTAAAGCAGATATTTTTGAGTAACTTTGGCTCATCTTCGATCCTTTGAATCATTAACTCACAAAATTCAATTCTCTTGTCGTAATCATCCTCATTAAGTTGTTGATTTATTTCAATTTTGTAAGGAAAAAACTTATTGCGTTTTAAAATTTTGTGTATGGTACCACGAGAGATATGTGTTGAATTAACTACTTTCGATACGGAACTGGTATGACGCATACTAAAGTGAGCATACTTCTATCTGCGCAGCTTCATCTGCAATTCTCGGTTTCCTATTGATTTTATTGCAAATGGACGATTTAGCACGTACTGGTGGCCGACTTTTTTATCAGGATGTCTTTCATTGAAAACTCGACTTGTCCTACGAGCACAACGATCTTCCGCCCCATATATGAAAATAAGTTCTGTCCTTTCTTGCAGCGTATACACCATCGTTAAAAATATTTTTTTCCAATTTCTAAACAATATGAAAATAAAATCATATCACGTACCAAAACCAAATAATAATAAAATACTGATAAATATTATAATGCATGTGAACATGTCAGCATTGTTTGTACATTAAATACGAATAACAGCTTTCTGGAAAACTTATCCACAAAATATGCCATATTTAACTGATGTATGAATAAGTATAAATTTGTTGAACAGTATTATTACATATTAATATTTTGTACTAACCTTAGAAATGTCAGTGTTGACAATTTGACTCAATAACTACGAAACGGTGTTACCTGAGTACAAAGACACATACCCTTGCATTTAAAGTTCAAATAATGTATTATTGTTAAAATGAATTTGAGTCTTAAATTGGCTTAATATCAATTATTTAAAACAAAATATATTTTGTTTTTGGAAACGTACTCAGTTTGTTTTGTTATACCTCTAGATCATATTTGTAAAATAGGATGTACTATTGTCTAGCAAATAATGGAGCGCATTTTGAACATATGCTAAAATATTTTATTAATTGAGAAAACAATATCTTTTGCCGATTTTTTTTATATTGATATATTATCAATGCATTAATTAAGGTATATTTGTGTACTGATTGAAAAATAAATGTGTAACTATAATATGTTAAACTACATCGACGTGTTTTTTTAGTAAAATTGACAACTTATTGAGACTGGTTACTCCTAAAACGAAAGTCAGCATAATTTATTTTTGAAAGATATATTTTGTTTTTGGAAACTTGCTAACGTAAATATATGTTTGTTACACCTCTTGATTGTATTTGTTTAAAGCTTAAATCAAGGTGTCACAACAAAGAGGTATAATTTAAAATTTGTAAGAAAAGTGAAAGTCGCAAGGGGGAGGGGGTAATATTTTATATTCAATTACCATGGTTTTTAAGATTTTCCCCGAAAACTCGTTCAATTTGTTCTATTTTTGTTTCATTGAAAGGAACTTAAATTTGTTCAATATAAATTGTTTCGGATTTTTTCTTATTTATTTATTTTTTCCAAAACGAATCGACAAAAATCTTTTTTTATTACGCCACTGGATTAGGTTTTTTTAAAGCTTTAAAATGAGATATCGCAAGGTGGGGGGTGCCATTTGAAATTTCAAAGTGGCGGTGGCTAGGGGGGAGGGGGTAACACCTAAAATTTATTTGACGTTGTTTTTAAACTTCCCCCTCCAAAAATCAATCGACGTGTTTTTTGTTTTTATCAAGTTAACTTGCATTCAAAAGTTATTGAGACTGGCTAGTTTTGAAATGAACACCCGGTATATATATATATATATATATATATATATATATATATATATATATATATATATATATACTATTCACTATATTAATATAGTGAAACTTCAACCAAGTGTTTGATTTACCTTAATCTTCCAATTCAATATCGGATTCGCTTTTAGTGTCTGGTTCTGATTGAGAATTGAACTGTCGTATTGTCTTCAGGGTGTTCGTATTGTAAAACAATTCGTTTACTAATCGTTAAATTATATTATTAAAGTTATAATGATTTGAAAATAGTGCTTAGAGTAATTAAATAACACTTAAAATAATTATTTACACGTGTTCAATGAATTATTTGGTTGCGATAAAATTAATACTTCAGGTTTGAATTTTAATTGCAATAATTAAAATTTTATAGAAAACGGCGAGATAAAATTATGCCGTTAATTTTGGATATTCTTAGGGTTTCATTTCGGTCTAATTCACAATGGATGGTGGGTCATCAGTTATCACTAAAGACCATTAAAAAAACATTAAAAAAGCATTTAAAAAGAACATATTATTGAAAAAAAAAGCTTTAACATACGCAAAAAACCATAAATGTACATAAAAAAAGCACAAAAATTTGCAATAACCCAAATATTTAAAAAAAATGTTTATTTAAAAAAAAAAAAATTTACTTTAGATTATAAACGTAACTACAGAATAGTATTATAAACTTACCTAGATTATGGATGTGCCTTTTATTATTTTGTCCAAAACACAGGACAGTTGCAGAAAGCATTGACTGAAAGAGCGTCGAGTTATAGATAGAACAATAAATTCAATTTAAAGCATTTATTTTTTATAAAAGTAAATTTCATTTTAAATTTAAAAATATATATTTATCGAAAAATTACAAAAATATCCTAAATATAGAGAGGTAATACTAATTTACAAAATCACATTATAAAATACCAGTTTCTTTGAAAACAATTTACAATTAAATATTAGTCCAAATTTTCCATGATTAAATTGTGTCTTCTATAGCTCAAAATATATTTATAGACAAAGACACTTCTTTCAACATCTACACTTGTTATAGGCGCATATTTTAAATTAGCTATAGGTATGCTGCTTTCATAATCACCCACAATTTTACCACTTAAATTTTTCCAAAATTATTTAACGTTTGAAAACCTTGATATATTTTTTTAAAACTTCATTTAATTGTACTATTATCTTCTCTCCAATTTTTCCCGGGACACCACAAATAGCTTCCTTAAAATTGTTTACAATCGTAATTGCATGCGTTAAGTGCATTCGTTGCTTCTCCAATGAGGTAATTGAATAACTCAGAATACTATAACGTGCCTTGATAAACTCTAAATTATAATTTTTTAAATTTTAAATTCTTTTTCGTTTAAAATTATTTTGCAATCTTGTAATTTCTTCTTGCAATCTCTGCCAGTTGTTGGTTCAAATTCAAAAATAACTTTTTTTAAATGTTCAAAATTATTTGCGTAATATATTGGTGCAATATTGGGATTTCACTCTTTAAATAATTGCACTCTAAGAGGAGCTTTAATAAATATATTATTCCATTTGTTATTAATTCACTAATTAATGAAAAGGCGATTCAGATAGTTTCAGCAATGCGATTTAGTCCGTGGGCTATGCAGGTACAAAGTATTAAATTTTCATAGAAAATTTTCACGTTAGATGCAGCTTTTATCATGTATGCTGCAGCATCCGTGACCATTAGTAAAATTTTCTGACTTGTGACCGCTTCCGGTAAATAAAAGTTGGTTAGTGATTCATTTATAAATTTTGAAATTGTGTTACTATTGGTTTTGTTTAATTATTTAGAACAGATTAAATAAACTTTCGTCTGACATTTGTCGCTGAGAACTCCTATAATAAAATTGGCCTCATATCGCCCACAAGAGTCGGTTGTTTCATCCACACTGAACCAAATGCAATTGTTGCCAATTATATTTTTAATATAATTAATAATATTAATTTCTAGCATAGTTTGTTTATATACCGATTCAAAATAATTTTTGCGCAGTGTATTTTTATCTCGTATATTTCTATTACAATATTTTTCCAGAAATGTCCTAAATGAATTATTTTGTAATATTTTGAAGCGAATGTTTGATTCAAGCATTGTTTTACACAAATAAAAATTAAATTGTTTTTGTTGATTGTTGCTAGAATGTATGTTATGGATTCTACTGTAGTTTGTTGTGTTCTCGCTTGATTTTTAAATTTTTCCAAGCGTTGCTTGTGTAGTATTGTTTTCACATGTTGAATTATTTCATATTTTTTTATTGCATTGAAACTGCAAATCAAAGTAGTGAATTAATTATTATTTTTATTAAACAATATTTTAAGGCGAAATAAATTACCGACTTTACACAAACTCTGCAAAATATTTTGTTATTTTCAAATTTCAATTATTTGTGTTCTTTAATCCACTCATCTACAGTAGCTCATCTTCAGCGGTTTTTGTTTAGGCATTATGCAAGAAATAACGTAACCGTAATAACGAGACGTTGTTGGAGTAACAAACGGAGCTAAACTAATTGCACAATGTTCAGAATTGTGAATGCTTGTTCATTGGGAAGATTTTGTATTAAATTTAAATTAATCACTCAATCCAAATGCGTAGAACTGTAGTAGAAAAATATTAAACTTCTGCAACACGAATGATATGAATGTATTTACTTGTATTTTAAATTAATTTAGATAAACAATAAACATAGTAAAAACTTACCGAGCACTGGTGCACATGTTCGGGATTGGCAATAAAGAGTAGAAACTCAAAGGGCGTTTTGATTTAATTTTTTGAAAATTCATGGGGAGACACTCGCCTAGCAACAAATGTTTCAGTAGAAGAATAATATCCCCTGCTTTAAAATAATTCAAATCAATACATTTCTGACACGACTATCACAGGGGGATCCCATTATTTCATTGTCTTGAATATTCTCTCACTCGTTCGCTCTCATAGCAGCAAACGTATGTTGGTCATCTGTTGCACACTTGAGTCGAATGGAGGGGATGCAACGATTTCAGGCTCAACATAATTTTTATTTTAACAGAAGTTCCACATTCTTAAATTAATATTTGAGCATTGTCGTGCGGTTGTAAAATGTTAGTCAAAGCTAATAACGTATACGAATCCACGAACCTTCTACTCATTATCTTCAGAATTATGGGATTAACATCATATAGCGTGCATACAAGCAGAAGTGTAAAGAGATTTGTAAAAACTAGAGCACATAAATTCTTACAAGCAATAATCATACTTTTTGTGGTAATATTAACTGGTATAGCTAACTCCTTTCGTTTTGGGAATATAGGAGCTTTGTATGTTATAATATTTCTCGTGCACAGAATAGCATACTTGATATCTTTGTTCTGCGTATTTTACGCCTTTATCATGAACTTCAATAAAATAATCAAAATAATCGACACTTTGGCTCTGCTAGATGAAGATATTGGAGCTTACGTAAGCAACCCTATAAACCATACAAAATTAAAGTGGAAAACAATACTTTACTTTGCAAGTTACATAACTTTTGTACTCGTTGCAATGTTACAGCATGTTGTTTGGGTTACTTGGGAAACTATAGCAATAGCTTTGTATATTTATTTCAAAGAATTCATCGGAATTACTTCTCACACTCTGCTGTTCGCATTCACTTCTGAATTGACATACAGATTTCAGTGTTTAAACTGTGAATTAGTTGAATCGATCAATAGTCGACGTGGTGACAATGATACGAAGTTTGATACCATACAGAAAACTTATAGAAGACTTCAGGTGCTCACAAACCTATTGAAGGAATTCGTGCAACTTCAGTTGGTGGCCAACTTCGCGACAACTTTCATTTTGCATGTCACCGGTTTATTCTTACTCATGCAACAGATGCAAAATGGTGTAGCCAGGATTGCGAACAATATCATTTGGGATTCGTTCACGTTTTTTGAAACGGTTTGCATTTGCTGGTCGGCTCAATCCGTTTTTATAGAGGTAAGTAAATATTTGATTGCTTATCCTTCAGTAAGATTTGGCATTGATGTTGTAACGGTACAATACTGGGGTATCATTATAAATCGTAAATAATTTATAAACGTAGTTTGGCTCGCAATCTAAGTAGCTGTACTTCACCTGTGTTTGATTTATGATATCGTTATAATGACAAGATCGCTAGTTCGTTGTTCAAGTATTATGCCTGTTACGGGGAAAATATCAAATTATACGCATACACAAATATCATCATACAGTAATTTATTCGTTCGGTAATTCATATGGTTTTACATTTTAATTTAGCAAGTAAGGTTTGGTTCATTTGGTTATGGTAAAATAATACGCCGTACATTTATGTGGTGACTAAGGCTTTATTCAATAAGTAATAACACACAAATAATTAAGAATGACGATTTATTCTCAATTAAAGTTTTGAAATGAGTAATGATTTTTACGTGGTTTCTGAGTATTTAATCTGGTTATGGTAAAATAATACGCTTTACATTTATGTGGTGACTAAGGGTTTATTTAATAAGTAATAACACACAAATAATTAAGAATGACGATTTATTCTTAATTAAAGTTTTGAAATGAATTTAATAATTCGTACGTGATTTCTGACTATATTTCGTAGTATTCTGACATGAATTTACGTTGTAATTCAAATTCTACTGTTTACTAGTACATGAGACATATCCCTGTTGTTTACGGTGTTTAAGTTATGTCATTCATTTCACATGCGTTCGTTCATCCATGTTTTTATCATTTATTTACTTGACTTGATTTATTCTCAGATAAAGTTTTTATATGTATTTACCCAGCAAATAACACACAAATAATTAAGAATGACGATATACCCATAATTACAGTTTTGCAAAGCATTTACCAAGCAATAACACCCAAATAATTATGAGATAAATTACGATCGGTGATTTGTGCACGATGGTCAGTTGTGTCTGGCAAAAGTACATATATCTGATCTCATAGCGAGTCTCATACCCTAACCCTTTCGTCTGACGTGTATGAGACATAAGCTCTTCGTTTGTTTTTGACTATTTATATTTTTATTATCTTTTCTTTTGTTTTGATTTGGTCTCAGATACATCTAATCATGAGGTAAATTACGATCGGTGATTTGTGTACGATGGTCAGTTGTGTCTGGCAAATGTGCATATATCTGTTCTCATAACGAGTCTTATACCCTAACCCTTTCGTCTGACGTGTATGAGACATAAGCCCCTCGTTTGTTTTTGACTCTTTTTATTTTTATTATCTTTTCTTTTGTTTTTAATGTCTTCATTTATTTTGAGTTTGTGTTTACTTCGTTTTTGTGACAATTGGATTCACCTAGCGGAGGTGATTCTGCATGATTTTGACTTTGATTCATTCACTGATTTGTATCCCTTCTATACGCATACTCATGCATGAATTCCCTTGATTCGCATTCATTCTTCCTTGCCGTTATGTTTCGTATTTAGTAACTTTGTTTCTCACCCGATCTTGACTTATAACTTTGATTCATTCAATGATTTATCTCTAATATCCGGGTACTCATGCTTCTGAACTATATTGACTCGCATTCATTCATTTCTCACACGCTCAAGAATTCAAACATGCAAATACTGACCACATGGATTATCGATGCTGAGGGCGGTTTTAATACACCGTCATGCAATTACGACTTATTAGTTCGATCACTCACTCGGCTAATTGATTAGTGATATTAACTACGCAACGTTAAATACAAGTATTTAGTGGTTTGGTATGAAATGATATTTGCTGATTTTTGTAATTATTATTGACCTTCACGGATACCGATTTTTAGTTCCCGTTGCGACCGACACCTGGGAAATCCCTTGAGTATATATTTGTTTAAATACCTTCCTGAACTAAGCTCTTTCCCGAATCCCTTGCTAATGAAATATAAATAATAATTTAAACACATGATAATCGAGTATGTTATTACGTAGGCAGGATTTTATCACTTCGCACGTTTGTTTGAACTTTCGTGGCAATGAAAGCGGTTAGTAAAATAGTCCCGTTATGGTAACTAAATTACAAGGATAAAATTGACATGTGGTTGAAGGATCTTCTAGCGCGCATATCTGTTTCAAAATGCGCCACGAAACCCACATATCGCTCTTAAGGTATTCACATATCTCTACGCCTATAGGCGCTAACATATGCTAGATTGATAATTAGGTATGGTAATTGGCGGTGGTTTGTTCGGGGTTGTAAGACTTATCATGCGTGACAATATTACGTAGGGAACCATGCACGTTGTGGTGTGAGATTGGTTAATGTGTTTGATCCAAATACATCAGAGGGTAAGATTGAAATGAAGTTGATGCTTCTAGCGCGCACATCTGTTTCAAAATGCGTGGCGAAACCCACATATCGCTCTTAATGTATTCACACACCTTTGCGCCAATTTAGGCGTTTTGTTCTTTCGTAATTTTGTCACAGGATATTTTCCGGCGGATTGCCGAATTAATTTACTTGACACACGTAATGAGTTGTCTGCTAAATATTGCGCAGTGCCCTTCGAAATTAGCGGTTTGATTCGCGTTACTCGATTATCAATTGCATCAGTACTCATTTAATAACCATTCCTATTTCTCGCCGACTGGACAGCCGTACTGATGTCGTGGTGGCACGTGCCATTGGTGCCGTTTTAATTACTCCGCGGTCTTCCTGAAGATATCTAACTGGATCAATACTGCCCTAATTGAATTATCAATCCCCTGACTGTTTATACTAATCGCGCCCCCGTTTACACCATCGCGATTTCTCTCGTGCCCTCGACCGTCGAGAATCAAATGATCTCCCCCTGCTTTCGCATATTCTTATATGTTTACCTCCACTTTCTCCCCGCGCCCCAGGGCCCATACACTGTCGATCCCGAAATTCCACGGTGGCCTTCTTGCCCTGGCTAAGTGCTTTTTCGTTCGATGCCTGCGCAATAATTTCTCCCACATGTTCAAGCCATTCAAAATTGCAGGCTGATTTGTGTTTGCTACCGGTAAAAATCATGTCCTTTCGTGGTGTGAGTTATCTCGGCCAAATGTGCCCTGTTTCCAGAATTTCGGTAAGCGTGCATGTACCTCGCGTTGTTTATGGTACTTAATTTAATGATTCTATATACCGTAATATTATACTTTCTGTTTTGGAACACCCCGGAATCGCTCACTGTCGGTCAGTGGCGCATCCCCTGTCTGGTCTTGAGTAATTTATATTTCCATGAACTGTTGGTATTTTCGCCCGACTGGTAAACTTTTGTTACACTTAAGTTAATGGCTTTATGGACCCCAATGTCGACGTATTCTTCCGGACTGGTTCATGAGTCTGCAGCCCCCACAAGTCACGCCTGCTTACGTATTTTTAAGCCGGAATGCGATACTTATTTATTTATTAGAACGAACGATTTCTCAGCAAATAACACCTGTCTCACCTATTCGCTGTTTAGCTAAATAAAACATGGTATGTCGTGGGTCCTTTCAAGTCCGTGACGCGGTTTCCGCAATATGGCGCTGCCGCTAATAAGTGTGCACAGGGACGGCCACAGACCGGAAATGACGATATCACCGATGGTGACTAAAACGTGCCCTTCAGTATCTTCACCGATTACAGATTAAGCGACACAAAAGTAATAACTAAACAATAAAAGAAATCCTATATATCCTTCAATATTACGACTTAATAGGCAGGCACACACGTAGGGGATATTCAAGCGATCTGTCCCGCCATCCATATCTGTCATCCCTGTCACGCAAATCTGTCCAAATCTGCGTGACAAGGATGTCAGATGCGGACGGCGGGACAAAACGCTTGAAAATCCCCTACGTGTGTGCCTGCCTATTGGCGGTCGCTTATCCCGACAATTATTCAGATTTTGGTCCTTGACATAATTCGCGACTTGTGTTCTCTTACACGAATATCCCAGTGGTTCGCGTCTCACGGAAATCGCGATGAGAAAAGGAGCAAAATCAGGGTAATTTGCCACTAAAGAGTTAACCTAGGCCGCCGCGCGATCATGTGCGTAAGCGAAAAAAATAACGTTACAAAAGTTTAAAATTCAGGAATAACTAAAAACAAATTTTTGTTATGGTTTCATCCATTTTGGATACCAGTTATTATAATATATTTTTATTGTTTTATTCTTAATTGCAGTACTCACTGGTAGTTATATACCGGATGTACATTTCAAAACTAGCCAATCTCAATAACTTTTGAATGCAAGCTAACTTGATAAAAATAAAAATACACGTCGATTGACTTTTGGAGGGGGAAGTTTAAAAGCAATGTCAAATAAATTTTAACTGTCACCCCCTCCTCCCACTGTAAAATTTCAAATGGCACCCCCCACCTTGCAATACCTCATTTTAAAGCTTAAAACATACCTAATCTAGTGGTGCAATAAAAACAGATTTTTGTCGATTCGTTTTGGAAAACAAAAATTACACTTCATTAACTTCTGCTGCACATAATATTTTATCTTACTTGTTACAAAACATTTTTAAGTAATGAAGACATCAAATTAACCATTAATAATTTGAGCAATGTTCACAAATACATTGAAATAATCACATGTTTATGCTCTGAAAATTGCATTAATAAATTAGGTATTTAATTAGCTAATTTCAATTTACTTGTATGAATATTGAAAATTCATTATTCACATATTAATGAAATTGTGGTTGACAGTTGTGTTCCTCCTTATTTAGCTCATAACATACTGATATTGTGAAGTTAATACGTTGCTCACAGCAAAAGTTTGGTTCATGTTTGAAGTTACTTCCAGTTGAAGTTTGAATTACATCAGAAATTACCAACTTCAGGCTTTTATATACATTTTTGAAGCTCACACAGCCTAAGTTTGATTTGCATCTAAAGTTTCGTGTGTTTGGTTAACATCTGCAGTTACTTACACCCAAAGTTTGCTTTGTATAATTTGCTTGCATCAGAAGCAGCTACTTACTTGACTTTAGTATACATTTTTGAGCCACGTACAGTTTACATTTGATTTACATCTAAAAGTTTCTCAGGTTTGGTTTACATCTGAAGTCACTCACAGCCAAAGTTGGGCTTTTATATATAATTAGCACCAAAAATTACTAACAACTTAGCTTTAATACACATTTTTAAGTCTGTAGTTTAACTTAGATTTACATCTAAAGTTTCTCAGTTTTGAGCCAAGTTTGGGCAATTACAATTTACGATTAGTTTGAATCAGAATTTTCGAAATGGTGTTCAATTTTAAGAGAATTTATGGAAATGCAACCAAAGCTAGCAATATTTACGAATCCATCAACCCTGTGCTCATAATCTGCAGATACATGGGATTCACAGCTTACAGTCTAGAAACCTATAACTTTACATACATCAAAACTAGAAGAAATATCTTCATGCATGCTGGTATATTACTATTAGTCTTCATCTTAGCCATTAGCGGTGGGTCGACATACATATCTGGAGTTAACCAATTGGAAACTCTGATCTTCATGGGTCAACAATCTTGTTCATTTGCGCATATAGCAATTATCTATTTCACTACCAATATACATTTTGGTAAGATTTTTAAGATGATTGAAGAACTGGCAATGATAGATGAAGACATTGGGTCTCACTTAACGTACCCAATTAACCACAGAAAATTAAAATTGCATTCTGTGCTCTATTTTACTACTTTTGCAATTGGCACTTTAGTACTAATGTTTGACGATATACACCTCCTTCTAAACAACCTGTCTCCTTTCGGATGGAAAGCATATTTATTCCTCTATGCCGGATATTTCACTGGAATTACAATTTACACTCTATTCTATACAATATCTTATAATTTAAGATATAGGTTTCAATTGTTGAACTCGATGTTATGTGGGCGTGAGCTTGATATAATTGTTGATGGCGAAGAACGGAATCTAAAACTGCAAATGTTATCAAAATTATGTCGCACAATTTCAGCCCTTGGTGAAAAATTGGAGAACTTCGTTCAAATTATATTAGTGGTGAAGTTCTTGCAGTTATTTGTATACACTTTAAATGCCGTATTTTTTATTGCTACGAAAGTTGGTACCGAGATGAAGTCTAATATGATGTGGACTCTGTTTAATGTATTGGAGATTGTTGGTATTTGTTACTCATCAGAATACATTTTTGTAGAGGTAAGCAATACATTTACAAGATTTTTATACGTATATGTATTTTTTTTTTCATTATTACGAACGCCGTTTTACTCTTTATTCAACAAAATCTTCATGTGTAAAATAAAAGAAGTGTCATTTAAATTTCACACGCTATAATTCAAAAATCAACTTTCTAATGATCTAAAATGTAATTTATATAACTTTCAATTTAAATTGCTTTGTTTTTAATTATAAATAGGCTGTTGTAAACCGGACATGTTGTAAATAATGTTCATATTAATATTTTATTTGTGTCATGGGAACACGCAGTTTTCTATACACATGTTAAAAGGTTTGTCTTATACGAAACTCGATTAAAATGCAATATATTTTTGAGGAACTTGTAAAATATCTGCACTGCATTCATGTTCGTGTACAACAATAATGATATGGAATTTTAATGTGTTGCATAAATAATTGATGTTTCATTGAAATTCATATTGAATTTGAATGCGCTTGTGGCGTGAATGAATGTTAAATTTTAATTAATGCATAATTTTAAAGCATCTCTCAATTTAATGAACCTATCTGTAATGATGTTTGTAGCTTAACATCATCATCTTGTGGGATCGGTTAGGGAATAATGATAACACGTGCTGATGAGATGATTGTCTTTATTGCGCTGCCTCATGCATGTGCTATGCGTGGAATATGTTCTTACCATAATCTAAAGTATAGATTCCTACAAATAGTATACTGCTAGACAGTAGATGGCGCGTATGTATTAACATAGGTGGATAGTTAATTCTATCATCACATCTCCCTTTTTTTATATATATACAATACAAGTGAAACGGAAACTTAATTATTTTTTTAGACTAACATAGTATCTAAAATAACAAATCAACACATTATACAGTTTCAAATTCAAGACGGTATAAAACGATCTGGAACTTTGATGGCTCTGCCACTACTAGTGTGTGTAGGTGGGTGATAAACAAATGTGTTGTCCATCGAAGTTTCAGATTGATTTTCATTATCTAAGCCATGATGATCATGATTTGTATCTAGTTCAGTTTCATTCGGAGAATTTGGAATGACTGCCAAGAATCTTCGATTCCTATCAAGTTCTTTACCATGAGTTGTTCTTACTCTATATCTTCGAGGTCGAAGACTCTCTACAATCCTACCTTCTTCCCATTTTTTATTTCGTTGTACGTTCACCCTGTCACCTGTCTTCAATGTTGATAAGGGCTGGGTATGCCTATCGTAATACGATTTGTAAGTATTCTGACGGTTTATTAGTTTATTTTTTGTGTCATTGACATCGAATACTTTAGGTAATAACAGTGATTTATGTGCCGGAATTAGGCTGTTTAACCGACGTGACATTAAAAGTTGTGCGGGTGGAGCTAAATCATTAACTTGTAACGGTCCCGAAATAGCGTTGGCCGAAACGGCATTTTAATAATTAGTTGGCGTATAGACCTGCACGATAGGCAACCGTGGTCGCATTTTTTTGTTGTGGTGACGCGTTTCCCCTGTGAGCGATTTTTAAATTCGCCGCCATGAGGCAGAACTCAATTGACTCGTGCCCAGTATAGATCGTGCCAGAAGAACCGTTGCAGATAAGGTATATCACCATCCGGTTTACGGGAATAATCAACGGTTCTCAGCTAGCCACCCTTGAGGGGGATTGAGGCACCGAGTACGGGGCAGAGAACACGCTCATAACACCTGAGTAAGTAGTTATTTCTTTTCCTCTTCGTGAAGCCACGTGTCCGGCCATTTTGATTAAGGCCATGTGCTTTGTAGGCGTTTGGCTACGGGCTGAGCAGCTCGGCCAAAACCACTCTTGCCTGGAGGCCGCGGACCAAGCCCAGGCGTCCTTACGGAAACCGCCGACATCCCGGAGCTGAACCCAGCCACCGGCGAGACCATCCGGAACTCAGGCCAGATAATATATTGATACCTAACTTTTTTGTGTGCTCAAATTGAGCCAGACCGGTTTATTTAATTTTTCTGTTTATTCTTTTGTGTAAGATTGCGTTTGCGTGTTTCGTGTCGTACGTGTTTTGCGCTGTGTACGAGAAAGGTTGCTCCCTCGGCCCTTTCAATCGCGCGATTAGGAGCTTATTTTATTCGGCCGAATAGAGTAAACCCTGCGCGAAAGGGTGGCGTTCGGAGGTATTTTTTTTCAGGAGCGCGGACACGGTGTCCGTCATTTGTGTGTGTGAATAAACGCCGACATTTTACCATACCAAACTCACACCTGTTATTTTTTTGCTCCCCCCACGTTTTCTCTTATTTCAGTTACAGTTTTCTATTCGATTCATTTCAGTTACAGTTTTCTATTCTCACTGCGAGATTTAAATCTGGTGGTGTTGGCGCCAAACGGTCAGCGTTGTGACAGTTCGTGATTTCTGAACTTCGCTGACTGTCTGCCGTCCACCCACGCAGGTAAGGTGGAGCCCCCCCTTTGCGACGAAGTAGCCACGAGGTTAATATTACGTGGAGCCTTTTTTTAACCCCCCCACTCTCTGACACCGAGAGCCTGGCCCTCGTTACTACTTCGAAGGGACCCTCCACTCGCTCCACGGCCTAACGCGCCGACTGCCCTTCAGGTACGTCACAAACTGGTGTGTTTCTGTAATTTAATAAGGTTAGATAAGATAAGGTTAGATAATAAGGTCATTTCCTTCTTCTACGGATTTCTTTAACAAGTTTTTTATTGTTTGGACTGCTCTTTCTGCTAGTCCATTTGAGTGGCTATGGAAGGGGCTTGAGAGTATATGTTTAATATTCCAATTTTTGGAAAATTCTTTAAATTTTGGCGACGTAAATTGTGGGCCCCCATCTGAGTAAAATATTTCGGGAATTCCGTGACAAGCAAATATTGATTTTAGATACTTTATCACGGTTTCTGAGTACGTATTTTTGTCTAATTCCCGAATTTCAATAAATTTTGAAAAATTGTCTATCACTAACAAGTAATTAACATTGTTTAAAGAAAATAGGTCACCAGAAACGTGTTGCCAGGGTCTCTCTGGGATCTCCCTGGTCATTAATGGTTCTCTTATATTTGATTTCTGAAATTTCATGCAGGTTTTGCAGTTTTTTATAAATTCCGTTATATCACGAGTCATGCCGGGCCAAAATAATGTTTCGCGTGCCAGATATTGAGTTCGAGTTATGCCTTGATGTGCATAATGTAACGCTTTCAAAATACTTGGTATTTGAGTTTTTGGTATAATTAACTTGTCTTTTTTGTATAATAGACCATCAAATTCGAATAGTTCATTTCTAATATTATAAAGATATTCTAGTTTTTGTTCTCTGTTTTTTGGCCACCCCTTTTTTAAATTTGTTAATGCTTTGTTTAGTATTGGATCATTGAATGTTTCATTGCGCAATGTTGAACGTTTTGCTTCTGACATTTTCAAATTTTCCTTAATTAAACATACGTGTCCCTCAATTATTTTATCTAAATCCTCTTCATTTTTATTTTTTATTTTTGAGTATGCTCGCGAGAGAGTGTCCGCTATTAACAGTGTGACGTACCTGAAGGGCAATCAGCGCGTTAGGCCGTGGAGCGAGTGGAGGGTCCCTTCGAAGCAGTGACGAGGGCCAGGCTCTCGGTGTCAGAGAGTGGGGGGGTTAAAAAAGGCTCCACGTAATTTTAACCTCGTCGCTACTTCGTCGCAAAGGGGTGGCTCCACCCTACCTGCGTGGGTGGACGGCAGACAGTCAGCGAAGTTCAGAAATCACGAACTGTCACAACGCTGACCATTTGGCGCCAACACCATCAGATTTAAATCTCGCAGTGAGAATAAAAAAACTGAAACTGAAATAAATGCCCGATCGAGAAAACGTGGGGGAACAAAAAATAACAGGTGTGAATTTTGTAGTGTAAAATATCGGCGTTTATTCACACAAACGACGGACACCGTGTCTGCGCTCCTGAAATAAATACCTCCGTACGCCACCCTTTCGCGCAGGGTTCACCCTATTCGGCCGAATATTGCGAGCTCCTGATCGCGCGATTCAAAGGGCCGACGGAGCGACTTTCTCTTACACAAGCGCAAAACACGTACGGCGCGAAACACGTAACGCAACTTTCACACAAAAGAATAAACGATATGTCAATATGGAATTAAATAAAGGTCTGGCTCAATTGGGAACACAAAAAAATATGTATCAATATCTATATCTATGTCTGGCCTGTGTTCCTGGTATGTCTTCGCTGGCGGCTGGGTTCAGCTCCTGAATGGCGGCGGTTTGCGTCGTGGACGCCGATCACTCGATTCCGGCCTCAGCGCAGGATGATCGCGGCCTCCAGCCAAGAACGGGTTGGCTGAGCTACTTAGCCCTTACCCCGTAACAAAACGCCTGCAAAGCATATGGCCTTAGTAACAATGGCCGGACACGTGGCTTCACGAAAAGGAAAAAAATATCGGGCTTAATTACTTACTCAGATGTTATGAGCGTTTGGATAGTTCCAGCCAAGAATGGTTTGGCCGAGCTGCTTAGCCCGTAACAAAACGCTCAGGTGTTATGAGCGTTTGGAAGTCCCTTGCCCTGTACCTGGTGCCCTAATCCCCTCAAGGGTGGTTAACTGAGTCCCCGTTGATTATCCCGGAAACCGGATGGTGGTACGCCTATTTCAACGGTTCTTCTGGCACTTCCGTACTGTACGCGAGGTAGCTGAATTCTGCCTCTATGGCGGCGTCTCGCCGGCGAATTTAAAAATCGCACACATGGGAAACGCGTCACCACAACAAAAAAAGGTGCGAGTACGGTTGTCTACAGTGCAGGTCTATACGCCAATTAATTATTAAAATGCAGTTTCTGCCAAAGACATTTCTGGACCGTTACAACAGTTCACGTCCGGGTTTATAATACACGTTGAGGTCAAATCTTTGTAATCGTAACAACATTCGTTGTAATCGGAGTGGACAATCATTTATTTTTTTCTTGAAAATTGATTCGAGAGGTTTATGATCTGTTTGAACATCGATTTTCTTGCCATCAATGTATTGTGAAAAGCGTTCACATCCAAATAAGATTGCAAGTAGCTCTTTTTCTATCTGAGCCCACCGTTTTTGTGTATCTGTTAATGCTTTGGATGCATATGCGCAAGGCATGTAATTTTGCATGAGGACCGCACCTAAAGCGTCCTTGGAAGCATCTACAGATAATACGGTTTTTTTGTTTAATTTTGTAGTGCTGCAAAACTGTGGCTTTTGTTAAAATTGATTTTAATTTACTTAAACTATTGTCATGATGTTGCGTCCAGTTCCACATGCTATTTTTTTTAATCAATTCCCTTAAAGGTGCCGTGATGGCAGACAGGTTGTCAATAAATGTACCCACGTAATTTACCATGCCCAAGAGGCGTTGTAATGACTTTACGTCATTAGGTTTTGGCATTTCCATTATTGCCTGTATTTTAGATGTGTCTGGTTTAATTTCATACTCATTAATGACGTGTCCCATAAATACTAATTCTGTTTGGGAAAATTTGCATTTTTGTTTATTTAATTTAACGTTATTTTTCCGTGCTAGATCAAGCACTCGCTTTAATCTTTTATTATGCTCTTCAAGCGTTGATCCCCATACAATCAAATCGTCTATATATATACATCGACCCCTTCTAATTCAAATATGTTTTTGATTTTTTTGTGAAAAACTTCCGGTGCCCATTTCAACCCATATGCCAATCTTAAAAATCTGTATCGGCCAAATGGTGTTGCAAATGGGCATTTTTTTGAACTGTCCTCCGATAACAGTATTTGCCAAAAGGCCTGTGATGAATCGAGGTGGGAAAAATATTTGGCACCTGCCATTTTTGTTGTGATTTCCTAGAAAGTCGGCAATTGGAAATGTTCTCGTTTTATTGCTTTATTTAACATTGTTGGGTCTAGGCAAACACGTAATGTTCCATTAGGCTTTTTTACAATTACCGTGGGATGAACCCATTCAGTAGGCCCGTCTACGCGTTTAATTATTTTTTGTTTTTCCATTCCATCTAATGTAATCTTAAGTTTTTTATGTGAAGCCAATGGAACCTTTCGTGGGGCACAAATGGTCGGAGTTATGTTATTATTTATTTTTATAGTATACGGTGTGGCGTACCTGATGGGCAATCAGCGCGTTAGGCCGTGGAGCGAGTGGAGGGTCCCTTCGAAGCAGTGACGAGGGCCAGGCTCTCGGTGTCAGAGAGTGGGGGGGTTAAAAAAAGGCTCCACGTAATTTTAACCTCGTCGCTACTTCGTCGCAAAGGGTGGCTCCACCCTACCTGCGTGGGTAGACGGCAGACAGTCAGCGAAGTTCAGAAATCACGAACTGTCACAACGCTGACCATTTGGCGCCAACACCACCAGATTTAAATCTCGCAGTGAGAATAGAAAACTGAAACTGAAATAAATGCCCGATCGAGAAAACGTGGGGGGAACAAAAATAACAGGTGTGAGTTTTGTAGCGTAAAATATCGGCGTTTATTCACACAAACGACGGACACCGTGTCTGCGCTCCTGAAATAAATACCTCTGCACGCAACCCTTTCACGCAGGGTTCACTCTATTCGGCCGAATATAGCAAGCTCCTAATCGCGCGATTCAAAGGGCCGACGGAGCGACCTTTCTCTTACACAATCGCAAAGCACGTACGGCACGCAACACGTAAACGCAACTCTTACACAAAAGAATAAACAATATGTCAATAAGGAATTAAACGGAGGTCTGGCTCAATTGAGACCACAAAAAAAAGTATCAATATCTATATATATATATCTCTGGTTATCTGGCCTGTGTTCCTGGTGGTCGTCGCTGGTGGCTGGCTACAGCTCCTGAATGGCGGCGGTTTGCGTCGTGGACGCTGATCACCCGATTCTGGCCTCAGCGCAGGATGATCGCGGTCTCCAGCCAAAAATGGTTTGGCCGAGCTACTTAGCCCGTAACAAAACGCTCAGGTGTTATGAGCGTTTTAGTCCTTTGCCCTGTACTTGGTGCCTCAATCCCCTCAAGGGTGGTTAACTGAGTCCCCGTTGGTTATCCCGTAAACCGGATGGTGGTACACCTTATCTCAACGGTTCTTCTGGCACACCGTACTGGGCACGAGTCAGCTGAAGTCTGCTCAATGGCGGCGTCTCGCCGGCGAATTTAAAAATCGCTCACAGGGGAAACGCGTCACCACAACAAAAAAGTGCGAGCACGGTGGTCTACAGTGCAGGTCCATGCGCCAATTAATTATTAAAATGCAGTTTCTGCCAAAGCCGTTTTCGGACCGTTACAACGGTTCTGAAAAACAACCAATTCCTTCAAATAAATCCTGATATTCATCAGTGAGATTTTTACTTATGTTATCAATTCTTTTAATTAGGTTAAATTCATTGCTAGAATTAAGTCCTAAGATAGCCGGTGACAGTGGTGAATCTACAATGTAAAATTTCAAGATTGCGTGTTTAGTCTTATAGCTACATTTTGATTTAATTTCTCCTACAATCGGAATTTTATCATTTGTGAATGTTGTTAGATTTACCCATGATCTGTCTAATTTACCCAATTGCATTTTATCATAATAATGCTAAGGAATTAAATATGCAGATGCACCCGTTTCAATCTTAAAATTTACCTCGTATTTGTTTTCGAGTTTAAATTTAGCCAACCAGTTTTTTTTTGTGTTGTGGTCCTCCACGCTGCCGATAAAAACAGTGTCTTCCGCTTGCTCCTCGTCGTAGCCTACATTAATCGTGTGCACTCAGCACATTACTGCGAAATGACCTTTGCCGCGACATTTATCACATTGCTTATTGTACGCTGGGCATTTGAATTTCGCATGTTCTTTTCCACACCTACCGCATTTCACTCGTCTCACTTCTGACATGCGCACTTCACGCTGATGATACTGGTGCCTTGTTGTCGACGTTGACGGATTTCCGCTGCGTTGTTGCCATTTGCCATTGTCTCTCTTTTTCCTCACCATGTCGATTGTTTCCTCTTCTCCTAGAGCTGAAGTGATGGCTTTAGAACTTTCCATGGATCTGCATGTTGAGATTGCCTCGTCCAGTGATATGTTTCGCGCTCTAACAGCCTCTGTCTCATCTCCTCACTCTCTAATCCACATGTTAGTACACTTTTTATGAGGTCGTCTTTTAAATCTCACAGTTCACACGACAATGCAAAGTTTTTTAACTCTGTCACATATTGTTCCACAGATTCCCCATTTTTTTGTTTCCTTGAGAATAGTTTATAACGTTCATACTCGACATTTTTCTTCGGTAAAAAATGACGTTCAAATTTGTTGATTAGAACTTCCATTTTGTTTTTCTCGTCCTCCTCGAAAGTAAATGTATTGTGGATTCTAAATCCTTCTACTCCTATGTAATGTAACAGTTGCGCACATTGCGTTTCCTGGCTTTTCTTGGTGTACTCCGTTGCTGCAAGGTACTTTAGAAAACGGTACTTCCAAAACTTCCAATTACTGGCCAAGTTGCCGTCCATTACCATCGGTGCCACACCTTTCACCATGTCCATTTTTTTTTTTTTTTTTTTTAATTCACTCTGCGCCACACACGTATATGCTACTACGCATTGACTACTATCTCCTGGTTTCACCTTTTAGAGCTCTACCGACTGCGCCATGTAATGATGTTTGTGGCTTAACATCATCATCTTGTGGGATCGGTTAGGGAATAATGATAACACGTGCTGATGAGATGATTGTCTTTATTACGCTGCCTCATGCATGTGCTATGCGTGGAATATATTCTTACCATAATCTAAAGTATAGATTAGGTTAAATCAAACACTTGGTTAAAGTTTCACTGTATTGGAAGAATAAACCTCTACAATTGTTTCGGCCTCCCGACCATTATCAAGAGTACAGAGATACTAAAATTAAAATTTAACAAATGTGCTATATATACTAAGCTAGAAAAAAAAAATATTTTTTACAACATGGCAATAATTGAATTACGGTCTTGGTTTTTCCGAACGGATGCCGCATAACAAAGGCGTATTATCAAAGATTAACTGTTCATTCACAATGTTATCCCCATTAGTGACCGCTTTTCGAATTTCTAGGATTTCGAGTAAATCCAGCCGCTTCCCTTTGTGTTCGGTGTGCATTACCTCCAGGCTGTCATTTCTGAAGAAATGATTATTCTCAATGCAATGCTGCGCTAATCCCGTGTCCTCCTTGTTTTGTAGAATTGCTCTCCAGATATTAGACAGATATTAGAAATTTAAAAATCATGAACGCGAAAGCCCCTAGTTTGTATGGTCTACCTAAAATACACAAAGCAGATGTACCGATTAGACCTGTTGTCTCATATATCAATGCGCCCACGTATAAATTATGTAAGTGGCTAAACATGAGACTACCCGAAATTTTAAATTTCTCATCAAAGTTCGCGGTGAAAAATTCGGTAGACTTGGTCAACAAAATCAAAGGTTTAGATCTTCCAAAAAATTGTAAGTTAGTTTCTTTTGATGTGCGCAGTTTGTTTACATCGGTACCTATTAAGGAATTAAAAACCATTTTGGACTCTTTAATTGGATTAAGTGGTTTAAATGTCAATGAAAAAATAGAGTTAAATAAATTGTTGACTCTATGCTTAACCCAAAATTATTTTAATTTTATGGATAATTTTTATATTCAAAAAGACGGTTTACCGATGGGATCTCCCTTATCACCTTTGCTGGCAGAAATATATATGGCTCATTTTGAAGACATAATATTTTCTAACGAGAAATTCAAGAAATATGTCAAATTTTGGTCACGATATGTAGACGACACGTTAGTCATTTGGACAGGCACGGACAGATTATTAGATCAGTTTTTTAATTATATTAATTCCATTCATAGCAATATTGATTTTACAATGGAGTTGGAAACGGGAGATTCCATTAATTTCTTGAATCTCAATATAACTAAAGTCCATAATAAATTAGAATTCAACATATATCGAAAACCCACATATACGGATGTTGTGATTCCGGCAAATTCAAATCAATCTTGGAACATCAAACTCTCGGCGTTTTATAGCCTTGCGCATAGACTCTTAAACATTCCGTTGAGTAAAATTAATTACGATAATGAAGTCAGAACTATTAAACAAATCGCACAAAATAATGGGTTTAAGGTGGATACAGTAGATAAAATTATATGGAAATTAACTAAACGCAAATCTTGTAATCTTTTGTATAGCGTTTGTGAAGGTGAGGATACTAATTGGTACTTTATTAATTATGTTGGGGATATTAGTACCAAAATTAGCAATAGGTTACGTAAATTAGGCTTAAAATGTATAGTAGTTAATAAGTCTAATCTAGGTGCAATTTTATCAAACAATAAAAGTAAAGTGGATCCTCTACAAAAAAGTGGCATTTACAAACTTAAGTGCGCGGATTGTGACGCATTCTATGTCGGCCAAACAGGAAGGAATTTCATAACACGAATGAAAGAACATCGGAGAGCAATTCTACAAAACAAGGAGGAAACGGGATTAGCGCAGCATTGCATTGAGAATAATCATTTCTTCAGAAATGACAGCCTGGAGGTAATGCACACCGAACACAAAGGGAGACGGCTGGATTTACTCGAAATCCTAGAAATTCGAAAAGCGGTCACTAATGGGGATAACATTGTGAATGAACAGTTAATCTTTGATAATACGCCTTTGTTATGCGGCATCCGTTCGGGAAAACCAAGACCGTAATTCATTTATTGCCATGTTGTAAAAAATATTTTTTTTTTCTAGCTTAGTATATATAGCACATTTGTTAAATTTTAATTTTAGTATCTCTGTACTCTTGATAATGGTCGGGAGGCCGAAATAATTGTAGAGGTTTATTCTTCCAATACAGTGAAACTTTAACCAAGTGTTTGATTTAACCTAATCATAATGTTTCACCAAGTAGTATCCACACATAGTTTCAATTTAATTAAAGTATAGATTCCTACAAATAGTATACTGCTAGACAGTAGATGGCGCGTATGTATTAACATAGGTGGATAGTTAATCCTATCATCACACTATCGTTGAAAATTAACGTTAATAAATTCAGTTTAAAAAAGAAAATATAATTTCATTTCAAGTGCGGCAAAGCCGAAATACAATTTTAATAAAGTTTCATTTAAATAAAGAGCCATTTATTGCAGGAGTATTAAAAATGAAACGTAATATTAATTCAGACGTCTTAAAAACAATCGTTATTAAAATCATGTCTTCTATAAATAATGCGTTATTTGTAATAAAAATTAAATTAAATTTAAATTCGAGTGTTAAAAACAGTGTTTCATTTTAATTCAATTGAATAACAATCGGATGTTCGAAATTTATTCATCTCGCATTAAAAGTAAGTACAATTTTAATGAAAGTATAAAATAATGAGGGCTAGCATAAATGCAGTGCAGATTTTTTACAGATCCACAAAAATATCTTGCATTTTAATTGAGTTTCGTATAAAACAAACCTTTCAACATGTGTATAAAAAACTGCGTGTTCCAATGAAACAAATAAAGTATTAACATCAACAGGCTTTACAACATGTCCGGTTTACAACATAAGAAGCCTATTTATAATTAAAAACACTGAAATTTAAATTTAAGGTTATATAAATTACATTTTAGATAATTTTTAAGTTGATTTTTAAATTTTCGCGTGTTTAATTTAAATTACACTACTTTAATTTTACACGTGAAGATTTTGTTGAATAAGTAGTAAAACGGCGTCGCATAATTAAGCTTCATCAGTTTAGTGCACTTAATTTCTATTCAATTAGCTCTTATTTCACTTAGGTTAAATCATCTTCTTCGGTGTATATAATTTAACGGACAAGTTTCTACTTTCATAATATATCCTCTTCTATTTGAGTTCCTCGCTTCTACATCTTCAACTGCAACTGTAAGTGCATCACGTTTCTAGTGCTTACAATACATCTTCTTCTATTCGAGCTTTACGTGTCTCTGCAGCTCTTATGCCATGAGAAACTTAAGACTTGCTTTGCTTATGTTCTTTTAATTTTTGCTTATCCTCTTTCTATCATTCCCAGCTTCATCTTTATTTCTAACTTCTGCTGCACATAATATTTTATCTTACTTGTTACAAAATATTTTTAAGTAATGAAGACATCAAAACAACCATTAATAATTTAAGCAATGTTCACAAATGCATTAAAATAATCACATGTTTATGCTCTGAGAATTGGATTAATAAATTAGATATTCAATTAGCTGACTTCAATTAACTAGTATGAATATTGCAAGTTCATCATTCACATATTAATGGAATTGTAGTTTATAGTTGTGTTCCTCATTATATAGCTCATAAAATACTGACATTGTGAAGTAAATACGTTACTCACAGCAAACGTGTTGGTGCATGTTTGAAGTTACTTGCAGTTAAAGTTTGAATTCCATCAAAAATTAGCAACTGCCTGGCTTTTATATACATTTTTGCGGCACATACAGATTAAGTTTGATTTGCATCTAAAGTTTCGTGGGTTTGGTTAACATCTGAAGTTACTTACACCCAAAGTTTGCTTCATATGATTTGTTTGCATTAGAAGCAGCTAATTACTTGACTTTAATATAAATTTTTGAGCCACGTACAGTTTACATTTGATTTACATCTAAAAGTTTCTCAGGTTTGGTTTACATCTGGAGTCGCTCACAGCTAAAGTTGGGTTTTATAAATAATTTGCATCAGGCTTTAATACACATTTTTTTAAGTCTGTAGCTTAAATTTGATTTACATCTAAAGTTTCTCAGGTTTGAGCCAAGTTTGGGCAATTACAATTTACGATTAGTTTGAATCTGAATTTTCGAAATGGTGTTCAATTTTAAGAGAAGTTACGAAAATGCAACCAAAGCTAGCAATATTTACGAATCCATCAACCCTGTGCTCATAATCTGCAGATACGTGGGATTCACAGCTTACAGCCTAGAAACCTATAACTTTACATACATCAAAACTAGAAGAAACATCTTCATGCATGCTGGTATATTGCTATTAGTCTTCATCTTAGCCATCAGAGGCGGATGGACATATATATCTGGAGTTAACCAATTGGAAACTCTGATCTTCTTGGGTCAACAATCTTGTTCATTTGCGTATATAGCAATTATCTATTACACCACCAATATGCATTTTGGTAAGATTTTTAAGATGATTGAAGAACTGGCAATGATAGATGAAGACATTGGGTCTCACTTAACGTACCCAATTAACCACAGAAAATTAAAATTGCATTCTGTGCTCTATTTTACTATTTTTGCAATTAGCACTTTAGTACTGATGCTTGGCGATATAGACCTCCATCTAAACAATTTGTCTCCTTTCGGATGGGAAGCATATATATTCTTCTATGCCGGATATTTCACCGGAATTACAATTGGCACTCTATTCTATACAATTTCTTATAATTTAAGATATAGGTTTCAATTGTTGAACTCGATGTTATGTGGGCGTGAGCTTGATATAAATGTTGATGGAGAAGAACAGAATCTAAAACTGAAAATGTTATCAAAAGTATGTCGCAGAATTTCAGCCCTTGGTGAAAAATTTGAGAACTTTATTCAAATTGTATTAGTGGTGAGGTTCTTGCAGTCATTTGTGTACACCTTAAGTGCCGTATTTTTTACTGCCATAAAAGTTGGTGGGGAGATGAAGTCTAATATGATGTGGATTCTATTTAATGTGCTGGAGACTATTTGTATTTGTTACTCATCAGAATTCATTTTTGTAGAGGTAAGCAATACATTTACAAGATTTTTATACGTGTATGTATTTTTTTTCCATTATTACGGAACACCGTTTTACTCTATATTCAACAAAATCTTCATGTGTAAAATTAAAGAACTGTCATTAAAATTGCACACGCGATAATTTAAAAATCAACTTTCCAATTATCAAAAATGTAATTTACATAACTTTCAATTTAAATTGCTTTGTATTTAATTATAAATAGGCTTCTTATGTTGTAAACCGGACATGCTGTAAAGAATGTTCATATAATTTTTTTATTTGTTTCATGGGAACAAGCAATCTTCTATACACATGTTAAAATGTTTGTTTTATGAGAAACTCAATGAAAAGTTGGTTTTACATTTTCGCGTGTGTAATTTAAATGACACTTCTTTAATTTTACACATGAAGATTTTGTTGAATTGATAGTAAAACGGCGTTCCATGTATTTTTACTTAAAACGAAAATAGGTCTTAAGAAAAATTGGTCATTACAGCAGTAACTATTTAAGAGAAACAAATTACTATTAAAACCATAACCACACAAATTGTATTTAAGTGGTCGATGGTTCGTTTTTGCACAAAAATTTAAAAAAATGCGATGACTATTTTGAGTAATGTAGATACATTTGGAATTATGTACGGTCGCGGCCATACAAAAGAGGGACAGGTTTTTGGCATAGTGTGAATTTGGCTTAGCTAAAGATGTCAAAAAATTATGCAACTTGGTACAAATTACCTGGTAGACCATCCATTTTCAATTTCTCTATTATTCTTGCTATATTAAAAGCACTAACTTAAGGGGCCATTCCAAAATGTGGCTTTTTATTAAGTAATATGTATGTATTTATGTCACAATGACAATGACATGTTACTTAATTTTTCTTTCCAGAGACGAATGACTTGATTACACAGCTCAATTTTAACAAATTCACTATAAGACTTGTTCCACTAAAAAAATGCAAATATTACGTTACAACAAATTTCGTAGCAAAGAGAATACTTCCGCGAGTTTTCTTTATTTTCTTTTTTTTTTCAGATCTCCTTCAGTACAATACTTAATATGTTTCCTTCATGATGAATTAGGTTTTTTTTATCGTTGTAAGACTTCCGTTTTCCCAATATTTAATAATTAAGTATATTTTACTTGTAATCATAAATTCTTATAATTTATGATATTTGTTTTGGCTCGTGATTTATCTATTTTACTTTTATTTACTTCTTTACGTTATGTTTGATATTAAATCATTATCGTGACGACTCAAACTTCTTTTAGAGGTAATGCGTGTGTTAGTAACAATAATATTAATAAAATAAAGACAAAGAATTATAGATTAACTGTAATTTATTCACTTTAAAGGATTTTGCACCAATAATTAAACATCAACTTGAATTTAATGACTTTCTTTATTGACTCAAAAAGTGTTAGTTTTGGATAAAAGATGTACTTAACGTCAATGACTTTCACACATTGCTCAATTCTACGTGCCCGCAAAACGGCTCAATGCATGTCACCACTTCATGAAATATGTCACTGTTTGTGCCTTCCAATGTCATTTTTCATCTATTACTTCAGGATTCACTAACTAGGTTTTGATAGATACAATTTTGTTAAATACATCCTGTAAATTGTTCGTGTGACTGATATTAATGAATTTGCAATATGATTATTTAGAATTTGTTTTTACTCCTTACACAAAACAACCAATAATTTGCCACAGTATTGCCCAGTTATTATGTAAATTATACCTTAATATTTCATAATTATTCCCTGGAGAGCATTATCGTTTTTAGATTTCATCTTGAAATTTAGAATGAAATTCGTTAAATAAGCAATTCTGATAATTTTATGGATTTCATTTACTTAACCCTTTTTTAGTTAAAATTTTGTAATATTTCCGATTTAAACTAAATCTTAATTTGATTCAAATCCATATGATTAATGATTCATAATTAAATAATGTTTTGCCGCTTTATCGAAAAGATATTATTTAGGTTATATTTTAACAATTTATATTTATCCCCTGAAGAGTATTATCCTTTCTATTCTACATTTTAATTGATATGTTTAGAAGAATTGTTAACTTGTGAGGAGAATTGTTAATCATGTCTACTAAGGTAAACACAATTAGAGATGGTAGCATTCTCCTGTCGGAACGCGAATGACACCGGAAATATTATCTCATTAACATCCACGACACCGCTCATAGCGTATGCCAAAAATTAATAAAGCTTTTGAACAACCCACGTATGTGTAACCGGAACGATTACCTCATTAACATCCACGACACCGCTCATAGCGTATGCCAGAAATTAATAAAGTTTTCGAACATCCCACGTATGTTTAACCGGAACGATTACCTCATTAACATCCACGACACCGCTCATAGCGTAAGCCAGAAATTAACAAAGCTTTCGAACATCCCACGTATGTGTGACCGGAACGATTACCTCATTAACATCCACGACACCGCTCATAGCGTATGCCAGAAATTAACAAAGCTTTCGAACATCCCACGTATGTTTAACCGGAACGATTACCTCATTAACATCCACGACACCGATCATAGCGTATGCCAGAAATTAACAAAGCTTTCGAACATCCCACGTATGTTTAACCGGAACGATAACCTCATTAACATCCACGACACCGCTCATAGCGTATGCCAGAAATTAACAAAGCTTTCGAACATCCCACGTATGTTTAACCGGAACGATTACCTCATTAACATCCACGACACCGCTCATAGCGTATGCCAGAAATTAACAAAGCTTTCGAACATCCCACGTATGTTTAACCGGAACGATTACCTCATTAACATCCACGACACCGCTCATAGGGTATGCCAGAAATTAACAAAGCTTTCGAACATCCCACGTATGTGTAACCGGAACGATTACCTCATTAACATCCACGACACCGCTCATAGCGTATGCCAGAAATTAACAAAGCTTTCTAACATCCCACGTATGTGTAGCCGGAACGATTACCTCATTAACATCCACGACACCGCTCATAGCGTATGCCAGAAATTAACAAAGCTTTCGAACATCCCACGTATGTTTAACCGGAACGATTACCTCATTAACATCCACGACACCGCTCATAGCGTATGCCAGAAATTAACAAAGCTTTCGAACATCCCACGTATGTGATTTTATATATATATATATATATATATATATATATATATATATATATATATATATATATCTCACGGGGTCTTCGTTTTTGGTACTTTAGTAGGAATGTAGTGATCATTGCTACTCAATTTCGAAATAATCAATACCATCCTGAACACAGTCACTTTCAAAATAAATGGGATAATACTCTTTGTAATGATATTCGCGTATACTATTAACGAAGATAATAACGGACTGACACCACGCTAATCTGGAACCGACTAACTTTTTCGTATGCAAATCGATGCTATTTATATTAAAATTTTGCCCACTCAGCGTTGTTGTGTGATTCCCCGTAACATTATTTCTAATTTCGGTGATCTCACATGGGCCCTATAGCAAGGTTATTGACCTAAAATTACTAATCTGTTATGATTTGTCATCGGCCGGCTTGGGCGCCTGTGTTTTGTTTATAAACTTGCGTCACCACGCATCGAACGCGTCTTAATAAGTGATTATAAAAGTTCTCGTAATTTCGTTTGCAATCTATTCAAATTGAATTCATATTTAATCAAATTACTTATAAAATCCCCCAAATGATCACCCCCTTCCTATTCTAACACAATACTTGGCTTTTACGTGTTTTTTTTCAATGTTTATACCTGAGTATGAAATTGTTATAATTCTATTTCGAACCGTCTCAATTAATATCAGTCATTTTTCGTAATAATATATATAAATTAATTCATACAAAATATGTGCATTTCGATCCCTTACATCGTGCTGAATAGGGTTAATCATTTTTATAGTTAACACTTCTGCGACAATGACAACAATGTATCAGAGCGTATTTTTTAAAATGCAACATACAAGTAAAATGAATTCGCTACGAGGCAAATATTTCAGTTTACAAAGTGAACAATGTTAAGCTGAGGTTTATAGCATTATCCATTTGAATGACTGAGTTCTTTCTTTTGTTATATACGTTGTTCACTTCGTAAACTGTAATATTTGCCCCACACAGAATTACAAGTGTGTTGCATTTTAAATCATACGTTTTTATACACTGATGTCATTGTGACAGACGTGTGTAATTATTAAGGACCGGATAAAAAGCATTAAAAAAACATTAAAAAAGCACTTAAAAAAGCACATATTATTTGAAAGAAGCATTACCATATGCAAAAAAGCATAAATGTAGATAAAAAAAGCACAAAAATTTGCAAAAACCCAAATATATTTTTTTTAAATGTTTATTTTAAAAATTTATTTTTTTACCTTAGATTATAAACGTAACTACAGAATAGAATAATAAACTTACATAGATTATGGATGTCTCTTTAATTATTTTGTCCAAAACACAGGACAGTTGCAGAAAGCATTGACTGAAAGAGCGTCGAGTTATAGATAGAACAATGAATTCAATTTAAAGCATTTATTTTTTATAAAAGTAAATTTCATTTTAAATTTAAAAATATATATTTATCGGAAAAAGACAAAAATATCCTAAATATAGGGAGGTAATACTAATTTACAAAATCACGTTATAAAATACTAGTTGCTTTGAAAACAATTTACAATTAAATATTAGTCCAAATTTTCCATGATAAAATTGTATCTTCTATCGCTCAAAATATATTTATAGACAAAGACACTTTGTAACGGTCCAAAAATAGCGTTGGTAGAAACGGCTTTTTAATAATTAACGGACGTATGGACCTGCACGGTAGGCAACCATGCTTGCATTTTTTTTTTGTTGTGGTGACGCGTCTCCCCGGTGAGCGATTTTTAAATTCACCGGCGGAAGCGCCGCCACGACGGAGAACTACATTGACTCGTGCCCAATATAGATCGTGCCAGACGAACCGTTGCAGATAAGGTATATCACCATCCGGTTTACGGGAATAATCAACGGTTCTCAGCTAACCACCCTTGAGGGGGATTGAGGCACCGACTACAGGGCAGGGAACACGCTCGTAACACCCGAGCGTTTGGCGACGGGCTAAACCGCTCGGCCAGAACCATTCTTGGCTGGAAGCCGCGGACCTGGCCCCGACGCCGTCGACGGAAACCGCCGACATCCCGGGGCTGAACCAAGCCAACGGCGAGTCCATCCAGATAATACAGGCCAGAGATCTAAATATATCTAGTTACTTTTTTTGTGCTCAAGTTGAGCCAGACCGTTTTATTTAACTTTTCTGTTTATTCTTGTGTGTAAATTGCGTCTACGTGTTTCGTGTCGTACGTGTTTTGCGCTAGTGTACGAGAAAGGTCGCTCCCTCTGCCCTTTCAATCGCGCGATTAGGAGCTTATTTTATTCGGCCGAATGGAGTAAACCCTGCGCGAAAGGGTGGCGCTCGGAGGTATTTGTTTTCAGGAGCGCAGGACACGGTGTCCGTCATTGATTTGTGCGAATAAACGCCATCTTACCATACCAAACTCACACCTGTTATTTTTTGCTCCCCCCACGTTCTCTCTTTACAGTTTTCTTTCTCAGTTATCTCATTTACAGTTTTCTCTTCTCACTGCGAGATCTAAATCTGGTGGTGTTGACGCCAAACGGTCAGCGTTGTGACAGTTCGTGATTTCTGAACTTCGCTGACTGTCTGCCGTCCACCCACACAGGTAGGGTGGAGCCTCCCTTGCGACGAAGTAGCAACGAGGTAAAATTACGTGGAGCCTTTTTTTTAACCCCCCCACTCTCTGACACCGAGAGCCTGGCCCTCGTCACTACTTCAAAGGGACCCTCCACTCGCTCCACGGCCTAACGCGCCGACTGCCCTTCAGGTACGTCACAACTTCTTTCAACATCTACACTTGTTTTAGGCGCATATTTAAAATAAGCTATAGGTATGCTGCTTTCAAAATCACCCACAATTTTACCAGTTAAATTTTTCCAAAATTATTTAACGTTTGAAAACCTTCAAATATTTTATTAAAGCTTCATTTAATTTTACTACTATCTTCTCTCCAATTTTTCCCGGGACACCACAAATAGCTTCCTTAAAATTGTTAACTATCGTAATTGCATCCCTTAAAGGCATTCCTTGCTTCTCCAATGAGGTAATGGAATAACTCAGAAAACTATGTGCCTCGATAAACTCTAAATTATTATTTTTTAAATTTTAAATTATTTTTCGTTTAAAATTATTTTGCAATCTTGTAATTTCTTCTTGCAATCTCTGCCAGTTGTTGGTTCAAATTCAAAAATAACTTGTTACAAATGTTCAAAATTATTTGCGTAATATATTGCAGCAATATTGGGAATTCACTCTTTAAATAGTTGCACTCTTAGAGGAGCTTTAATAAATATATTTTTCCATTTGTTATTAATTCACTAATTAATGAAAAGTCGATTCGGATAGTTTCAGCATTGCGATTTAGTGCATGGGCTATGCATGTATAATGTATTAAATTTTCATAGAAAATTTTCATGTTAGATGCAGCTTTTATCGTGTATGCTGCTGCATCCGTGACCATTAGTAAAATTTCCTGACTTGGGACCGCTTCCGGTAAATAAAAGTTGGTTAGTGATTCATTAATAAATTTTGAAATTGTGTTACTATTGGTTTTGTTTAATTATTTAGAACAGATTAAATAACCTTTCGTCTGACATTTGTCGCTGAGGACTCCTATAATAAAATTGGCCTCATATCGCCCACAAGAGTCGGTTGTTTCATCCACACTAAACCAAATGCAATTGTTGCCAATTATATTTTTAATTTCTAGCATAGTTTGTTAATATACCGATTCAACATAATTTTTGCATAGAGAACTTTCATCTGGTATATTTCTGTTACAATATTTTTCCAGAAATGTCCTAAATGAATTATTTTGTAATATTTTGAAGCGAATGTTTGACTTAAGCATTGTTTTACACAAATAAAAATTAAATTGTTTTTGTTGATAATTGCTCGAATGTATGTTATGGATTCTACTGTAGTTTGTTGTGTTCTTACTTGATTTTTAAATTGTTCCAAGCGTTGCTTGTGTAGTATTGTTTTCACATTTTGAATTATATCATTTTTTTTATTGCATTGAAACTGCAAATCAAAGTAGTGAAATAATAATAATTATTATTAAACAATATTTTAAGGCGAAATAAATTACCGACTTTACACAAACTCTGCAAAATATTTTGTTATTTTCAAATTTCAATTCTTTGTGTTCTTTAATCCACTCATCTAAAGTAGCTCATCTTCGGCGGTGTTTTGTTTAGGCATTATGCAAGAAATAATGTAACCGTACTAACGAGACGTTGTCAGAGTAACAGACGGAGCTAAACTAATTGAACAATGTTCAGAATTGTGAATGCTTGTTCATTGGGAAGATTTTGTAATTAATTTAAATGAATCACTCAATCTAAATGCGTAGAACTGTAGTCGATAAATATAAAACTTCTGCAACACGAATGATATGAATGTATTTACTTGTATCTTAAATTTATTTAGATAAACAATAAACATAGCGAAAACTTACCGAGCACTGGGTTTGTAAAATTATTTATTTTTATTAGTAATGCCTCGCATCTCGCACTGAATATAAAACTGTGTAGTATGCATAAGTGTTGATACATGTACAAATTATAATCACCACGATATTTAAATTTCGTTTCAATCCAGAATCAGCTGAAAAAAGCTCCAAATAAGCAAAAAAGTGTTAAATAAGCACAACATTGAAAATCTAACAAAAAAAGCACCAAAAAAATTGTTTAATGATACGTTTATTTCCAAATCGGATGTAAATTTAATTCATTTGTTAATGCTTTAGATATTTGCAAAAAGCATAAAACTTAGAATCCGGTCTCTAGTAATTATTGAGTAAAATTAATTCTCTACGAGGCAAATATTACAGTTTGTGAAGTGAACAATGTTAAGCTGAGGTTTACAGCATTATCCATTCGAATGACTGAGTTCTTTCTTCAGTTGAATACGCTGTTCACTTCGTAAGCTGTAATATTTGCCTCACAAAGAATTGCATGTATGTTGGATTTTAAAAAAATACGCTTTTATACAGGGTCCGTCATTTCACCTCCCGTTTTCAATAGCTCAGTTACTAATTGAGTTAGGATTTTGATATTTTGCAGACTTCAGTTGCTTTCTAGGGTATATTTCAGGAAAATATTTTTGGTTATACGAGGAGTCCCAAAAAAGTGTGACGTCATCATGATATATATTTTTAGATTGCATGGTATATTTTTTGTCACTTATTTGGGTGCCTTTTATAGATGCCTTGTAACGGTCCAAAAATAGCGTTGGCAGAAACTGCTTTTTAATAATTAACCAGCGTATAGACCTGCACGGTAGGCAACCATGCTTGCATTTTTTTGTTGTGGTGACGCGTTTCCCCGTGAGCGATTTTTAAAATTCGCCGGCGGAGCGCCGCCATGAGGCAGAACTGAATTGACTCGTGCCCAGTATAGATCGTGCCAGAAGAACCGTTGCAGATAAGGTATATCACCATCCGGTTTACGGGAATAATCAACGGTTCTCAGCTAACCACCCTTGAGGGGGATTGAGGCACCGAGTACGGGGCAGAGAACACGCTCATAACACCTGAGTAAGTAGTTATTTCTTCTCCTCTTCGTGAAGCCACGTGTCCGGCCATTTTGATTAAGGCCATGTGCTTCCAGGCGTTTGGCTACGGGCTAAACAGCTCGGCCAAAACCATTCTTGGCTGGAGGCCGCGGACCAAGCCCAGGCGTCCTCGACGGAAACCGCCGACATCCCGGAGCTGAACCCAGCCACCGGCGAGACCATCCGGAACTCAGGCCAGATCCAAATATATATAAATTCTTTTTTTGTGTGCTCGATTGAGCCACTTTTCTGTTTATTCTTTGTGTAAGAGTGCGTCTACGTGTTTCGTGTCGTACGTGTTTTGCGCTAGTGTACGAGAAAGGTTGCTCCCTCGGCCCTTTCAATCGCGCGATTAGGAGCTTATTTTATTCGGCCGAATAGAGTAAACCCTGCGCGAAAGGGTGGCGTTCGGAGGTATTTGTTTTCAGGAGCGCAGACACGGTGTCCGTCATTGGTTTGTGTGAATAAACGCCGATATTACACTACAAACTCACACCTGTTATTTTTTTGTTCCCCCCCGCGTTTACTCATTTACAGTTTTCTATTCTCACTGCGAGATTTAAACCTGGTGGTGTTGGCGCCAAACGGTCAGCGTTGTGACAGTTCGTGATTTCTGAACTTCGCTGACTGTCTGTCGTCCACCCACGCAGGTAGGGTGGAGCCCCCCCTTTGCGACGAAGTAGCCATGAGGTTAAAATTACGTGGAGCCTTTTTTTAACCCCCCCACTCTCTGACACCGAGAGCCTGGCCCTCGTTACTACTTCGAAGGGACCCTCCACTCGCTCCACGGCCTAACGCGCCGACTGCCCTTCAGGTACGTCACAGCCTACATACCCATAAAATTTTATTGAAATCGGGTTAGTGACATTAGCACAAAAAAATAAAAACTGAAAAAAAACAGTTTTGCACCATTGGTTAAGAAAATTAATAAGGGATAAAAATAGTGCCTCGTTAATAAAACCATACAAGGTACTCATTAAATAAGGTCTGACAGTTGCGTTAACCAAGTTTTATTGATATGCATTATACAGAGTGTCCAAAATTTAGTGTCAAACTTTTCAAACTTTAAAGCACTTTATTTTTCTTATTTTAAATTGGAACCCCAGTATATTTTTATGTAATTTCATGCGGAATTAAAAGACAAACTTTTTTCCTAATTACAACCCTGTCTCAATTCCTAACACATTCAAAGATATTTGCAGAAAACTCGTTTTATCAACAATTCCAATGGCCATTTAAATTAATCAAAATCGAAGGTGGGTTTGAAAAACAATTTATTGACATTAAAGTTTAAAAAGTGACAAGAGCCATTGTTGACTGTAGTAATATAAAAGTATAAAACTTTTTAACTCTAAGGTCTTTATACCCAAGATACCAAAATTCCTTTTTGTCATGGAAAATATGATTTTCATAATATGCCAAATATTATGACCTATATTGACAAATGTGGATATGACTTTCATATTCGCATTTCAAAATATTACATTCAACCTGCTACGAAGAGCGGCAAAGTCATTTCATACCCGTCTTCGTTTGTGCCTTCAAGAGGGCGGAAGGCATATAGAACACAAGTTCTAGCAATTAATTAATTTTAGAAATGCACAGTTATGTTATGTTTTTATGAAATTTTATTACTAAAACTATTTTTTATACAAAACTTAATACTTTTACGATGTGTAATAGGTTTAGACGAAGATCTGTGAAACCTTTAATACTTTCGAGATATTAATTGTAACTACAAAACATGTTATGTCAATAAATTATTTTTCAAAGTCACCTTCGAGTTTTATTCATTAAAATGGCTATTGGAATAGTTGATAAATCGAGTTTTCTGCACATAACTTCCAATGTGTTAGGAATTGCAATAGAGTTGTAATTAGGAAAAATGTTTGTCTTTTAATTCCACATGAAATGACATAAAAAATACAGGGGCTCCAATTTAAAATAAGAAAAATAAAGTGCTTTAAAGTTTGAAAAGTTTGACACTAAATTTTGGACACTCTGTATAATGCATATCAATAAAACTTGGTTAACGCAACTATCAGACCTTATTTAATGAGTACCTTCTATGGTTTTATTAACAAGGCATACATTTATATCTTATTAATTTTCTTAACCAATGGTGCAAAACTGTTTTTTTTCAGTTTTTATATTTTTGTGCTAAAATCACTGAACCGATTTTAATAAAATTTCATAGGTATGTAGGCATCCATAAAGGGCACCCAAATAAACAACAAAAAATATAACATGCAATTTAAAAATACACATCATCATGACGTCACACTTATTTGGGACACCCTGTATAATCAAAAATATTTTCCTTAAATACGCCACAGAATTCAAGTAAAGTCTGCAAAATATCAAAATCCTAACTCAATTAGTAACTGAGCTACAGAAGACGGGAGGTGAAATGACGGACCCTGTATACTGATGTCATTGTGACAGAATTGTGAGACCCTTGAAATGATTAACCCGATAAAAAAACTCTGTATAAAACACATTAAATAGCCATAATTAATTTAAATTACCATCCGAAACATTAACAAACACCATAATTATCCTTTTAACTTTATTACGCATTTATGCTGTCAACAAGTAATTAATTACTACTTTATCAATTTGAGAACCTAATGTATAACATCAGAACACATACACTTCAGTTTCAATGTACAAGATGGAAATTAAACTTCATAATCTACAATACCATAAACACAATATTGGATAGCCGATCCACTCAATTTACACATTTGAAGCCTAATCTGCAAGAGCATAACAAATAAATTTGGGTTCCCTATGTATGAAACTATAAATTTGAGTTTCCGATCCAAACCAAAGTTTGGAAATTTGAATGCTCCATCTACAATTAGGAATACTTTTCAAAATATTTTCTAATCTGCAAAACCGGAACTCATAAAATAAGTTCTCAATCTACAATTAGCCACACTTTTAAAAATATTTTCTAATCTGCAAAACCAGAACACATAAAATATGTTCTCAATCTACAATTAGCAACATATTTCAAAATATTTTCTAATCTGCAAAACCAGAACACATATAATAAGTGCTCAATCTACGATTAGCATCACTTTTCAAAATATTCTCTAATCTGCAAAACAAGAACACATAAAATTAGTTCTCAATCTACAATTTAGAAATTTGAGTTCCCAAATCTTCAAGCCTGCAGTACACAAATTTTGGTGCCCAAGTTACAATTCCGTAACTAACTAGTTTTACAAGACGAGAAAACATAAAGTTGAATACCATCTAGAAGCATCTAAAAGTCCACGACTAATAATTATGAGTTCTCGAACTACAAAAAACAGCATTTATACCACAGTAAACCCTATAATATTAACCTGTAAGTTATGCGGTTTAACTGCTTACAGTTTAAGTACTGCATCCTCTTCATTGTATTACAAAGTTACATCCACCAACATTATCATAAATATAGCTGCGGTGTTAGTCATATGTTTCTGTGTACTCATGGGGTTAACCATTGATCCAACGTTATCGACCCAATTGAGAACTCTAATGTATGCAGCTGAATTACTGCTGCACGCACTTTTTATGTTAGCAATTTACTTTACTTGCAACAAGAACTTCATCAGTGTTATCAGAATTGTTGAAGGCATTGCCAAAATTGATGACAGTATTCTATCCCATGTAACACAACAAGTTGAACATGGTAAATTAAAACGTTTGACGTGTCTTTACTTTATGGTATTTGCAACTTCTGCTATAATATTGTGCTCATTGGAAGTTTGGAGAGACTTAAGTTACCAAGAGACGTTAACACTTAACGTTTACTGTTTCTACTACTCCATTTATGTAGCATCTTTAAACGTTCACACTCTATTTTTCTGCATTAGAACATCCATTACTGCTAGAATCAGTTGCTTAAATTTGGCCTTGAAGGCTTATATGAGCAGTGATACTTGTAGTTCCAAGGATTTGGAGGTGCTCAAAGATGCGTACGTTAAACTCTTATTGCTTAATCAGCAAATGGGTGAATTTGTGCGTTTTTTGGTGATCATAAAGTTCTTGATGTCGATTTTGATCATTCTTTGTGCGATGCTTCTCGCGATGGTACCACCGCAATTGTGGCCTCTAAATGACTACGTTTGGAGTGCAATAACAGCGGCAGAAGTAATTTGTATTTGCTACTCATCAGAGTGTGTCTTCAATGAGGTAAGAACCGAAATTTGCTAGGATTATCGATTTTTCAACCAAAGAACTTCCCATGTATTTCAGCATATTCGTTTTCTTCTAACAAATATTGTTAATTGCCATTTCTTGCTTCATCTTCTTCTTCTTTTTCATATTTTTCTTTAGAATTCACTTGTCATTTATTATCACTTTGCCTCTTTACCTATTCGTTTCAGCCTTTCATATTTTTCTCTTGACCTTCGAGCCCATTTGCCATCTTCTTCCTTATTTTCTCTTCCCATTATTTTCTTTTCTTTATTTTTTACAAAATTGTTAGTAATTGAAATATGACTGAATATTTGAAATTCTGACAAAAAACTATTGAAAAGTTGACAGCAATAATCGCAATCTTAATAAAATCTTGATAAAAATAATAGAGTTTTCTAAAAAATATTAGAATTTTTTAAATCCTCGAAAATCTGATAGTAATAATGAAATATTATCAAATTATGTTGAGAGAGATTTTGTTGGCATATTAATTAATATTTTTACAGAAATTATTAAAATTTTGACAGCATAATTCAGTATTTGACAGAAATAATGTTAGTTACTATTGAAATACATGAAAATTTAACAGTAATCATTGAAATTTTGACAGTGATCAATGCCATTTTGACATAACAATTGATTTTTTTGCAGAAAGTTCAACTTTTGACAGAATATTTTAAAAATCATTACAAAATTGTTAGCAATTGAAAAATGACTGAATATTTGAAATTCTGACAAAAACTATTGAAAAGTTGACAGCAATAATCGTAATCTTAATAAAATCTGGGGAATTAAAATCTTGATAAAAATAACAGTAAGGTTTCTAAAAAATAATAGAATTTTCCAAATCCTCGAAAATCTGGCAGTAATCATGAAATATTCTCAAGCTATGTTAAGAGAGATTTTGTTGGCATATTAATTAATATTTTTACAGAAATTATTAAAAGTTTTACAGCATAATTCAGTATTAGACAGAAGTAATGTTAGTTACTATTGAAATACATGAAAATTTAACAGTAATCATTGAAATTTTGACAGTAATCAATGACATTTTGACATGACAATTGAAATTTTTGCAGAAAGTTCAACTTTTGACAGAATATTTTAAAAATCAATACAAAATTGTTAGTAATTGAAATGTGTCTGAATATTTGAAATTCTGACAAAAACTATTGAAAAGTTGACAGCAATAATCGTAATCTTAATAAAATCTTGAGAATTAAAATCTTGATATAAATATTAGTAAGTTTTCTAAAAAATAATAGAATTTTTCAAATCCTCGAAATTCTGATAGTAATAATGAAATATTGTCAAATTATGTCAAGAGAGATTTTGTTGGTATATTAATTAATATTTTTACAGAAATTATTATAAATTTTACAGCATAATTCAGTATTTAACAGAAATAATGTTAGTTACTATTAAAATACATGAAAATTTAACAGTAATCATTGAAATTTTGACAGTGATCAATGACATTTTGACATGACAATTGAAATTTTTGCAGAAAGTTCAACTTTTGACAGAATATTTTAAAAATCATTACAAAATTGTTAGTAATTGAAATGTGGCTGAATATTTGTAATTTTGGCAAAAACTATTAAAAAGTAGACAGCAATAATCGTAATCTTAATAAAATCTTGAGAAATAAAATCTTGATAAAAATAACAGTAAGTTTTCTAAAAAATAATAGAATTTTTTCAAATCCTCGAAAATCTGGCAGTAATCATGAAATATTGTCAAATTATGTTGAGAGAGATTTTGTTGGCATATTAAATCATATTTTTACAAAAATTATTAAAAATTTGACAGCATAATTGAGTATTTGACAGAAATAATGTTAGTTACTATTGAAATAGATGAAAATTTAACAGTAATCATTGAAATTTTGACAGTGATCAATGACATTTTGACTTAACAATTGAAATTTTTGCAGAGAGTTCAACTTTTGACAGAATATTTTAAAAATCATTACAAAATTGTTAGTAATTGAAATGTGGCTGAATATTTGAAATTTTGACAAAAACTATTGAAAAGTTGACAGCAATAATCGTAATCTTAATAAAACCTTCAGAATTAAAATCTTGATAAAAATAACAGTAAGTTTTCTACAAAATAATAGAATTTTTCAAATCCTCGAAAATCTGGCAGTAATCATGAAATATTGTCAAATATGTTAAGAGAGATTTCGTTGGCATATTAATTAATATTTTTACAGAAATTATTAAAAAATTGACAGCATAATTCAGTATTTCACAGAAATAATGTTAGTTACTATTGAAATACATGAAAATTTAACAGTAATCATTGAAATTTTGACAGTGATCAATGACATTTTGACATAACAATTGAAATTTTTGCAGAAAGTTCAACTTTTGACAGAATATTTTAAAAATCATTACAAAATTGTTAGTAATTGAAATGGGGCTGAATATTTGAAATTTTGGCAAAAACTATTGAAAAGTTGACAGCAATAATCGTAACCTTAATAAAATCTTGAGAATTAAAATCTTGATAAAAATAATAGTAAGTTTTCTAAAAAATAATAGAATTTTCCAAATCCTCGAAAATCTAACAGTTATCATGAAATATTGTAAAATTATGTTAAGAGAGATTTTGTTGGCATATTAATTAATATGTTTACAGAAATTATTAAAAATTTGACAGCATAATTCAGTATTTGACAGAAATAATGTTAGTTACTATTGAAATACATGAAAATTTAACAGTAATCATTGAAATTTTGACAGTGATCAATGAGATTTTGACATAACAATTGAAATTTTGGCAGAAAGTTCAACTTTTGACAGAATATTTTAAAAATCATTACAAAATTGTTAGTAATTGAAATGTGGCTGAATATTTGAAATTTTGACAAAAACTATTGAAAAGTTGACAGCAATAATCGTAATCTTAATAAAGTCTTGAGAATTAAAATCTTGATAAAGATAATAGTAAGTTTCCAAAAAAATAATAGAATTTTTCAAATCCTCGAAAATCTGGCAGTAATCATGAAATATTGTCAAATTATGTTAAGTGAGATTTTGTTGGCATATTAATTAATATGTTTACAGAAACTATTAAAAATTTGACAGCATAATTCAGTATTAGACAGAAATAATGTTAGTTACTATTGAAAAACATGAAAATTTACCAGTAATCATTGAAATTTTGACAGTGATCAATGCGATTTTGACATAACAATTGAAATTTTTGCAGAAAGTTCAACTTTTGACAGAATATTTTAAAAATCATTACAATATTGTTAGTAATTGAAATATGACTGAATATTTGAAATTCTGACAAAAACTATTGAAAAGTTGACAGCAATAATCGTAATCTTAATAAAATCTTGAGAATTAAAATCTTGATAAAAATAATAGTAAGTTTTCTAAAAAATTATAGAATTTTTCAAATCCTCGAAAATCTGGCAGTAATCATAAAATATTCTCAAATTATGTTAAGAGAGATTTTGTTGGCATATTAATTAATATGTTTACAGAAATTATTAAAAATTGAACAGCATAATTCAGTATTTGACAGAAATAATGTTAGTTACTATTGAAATACATAAAAATTTACCAGTAATCATTGAAATTTTGACAGTGATCAATGACATTTTGACATGACAATTGAAAGTTTTGCAGAAAGTTCAACTGTTGACAGAATATTTTAAAAATCATTACAAAATTGTTAGTAAGTAAATATGACTGAATATTTGAAATTCTGACAAAAAACTATTGAAAAGTTGATAGCAATAATTGTAATCTTAATAAAATCTTGAGAATTAAAATTTTGATAAAAATAATAGTAATTTTTCTAAAATATAATAGAATTTTTCTAATCCTCGAAAATCTGACAGTAATCATGAAATATTGTCAAATTATGTTAAAAGAGATTTTGTAGGCATACTAATTAATATTTTTACAGCAATTATTAAAAATTTGACAGCATAATTCAGTATTTAACAGAAATAATGTTAGTTACTATTGAAATACATGAAAAGTTAACAGTAATCATTGAAATTTTGACAGTGAGCAATGACATTTTGACATAAAAATTGAAATTTTTGCAGAAAGTTCAACTTTTGACAGAATATTTTAAAAATCATTACAAAATTGTTAGTAATTGAAATGTGGCTGAATATTTGTAATTTTGGCAAAAACTATTGAAAAGTTGACAGCAATAATCGTAATCTTAATAAAATCCTGAGAATTAAAATCTTGATAAAAATATTAGGAAGTTTCCAAAAAAATAATAGAATTTTTCAAATTCTCGAAAATCTGACAGTAATCATGAAATATTATCAAATTATATTAAGAGAGATTTTGTTGGCATATTAATTAATATTTTTACAGAAATTATTAAAAATTTGACAGCATCATTCAGTATTTGACAGAAATAATGTTAGTTACTATTGAAATACATGAAAATTTAACAGTAATCATTGAAATTTTGATAGTGAGCAATGACATTTTGACATAACAATTGAAATTTTTGCAGAAAATTCAACTTTTGACAGAATATTTTAAAAATCATTACAAAATTGTTAGTAATTGAAATGTGGCTGAATATTTGAAACTTTGACAAAAACTATTAAAAAGTTGACAGCAATAATCGTAATCTTAATAAAATCTTGATAAAACTAATAGTAAGTTTTCTAAAAAATAATAGAATTTTTCAAATCCTCGAAAATCTGACAGTAATCATGAAATATTGTCAAATTATGTTAAGAGAGATTTTGTTGGCATATTAATTAATATTTTTACAGAAATTATTAAAAATTTGACAGCATAATTCAGTATTTGACAGAAATAATGTTAGTTACTATTGAAATACATGAAAATTTAACAGTAATCATTGAAATTTTGACAGTGAGCAATGACATTTTGACATGTCAATTTAATTTTTTGCAGAAGGTTCAACTTTTGACAGAATATTTTAAAAATCATTACAATAATGTTAGTAATTGAATTGTGGCTGAATATTTGAAATTTTGACAAAAACTATTGAAAAGTTGACAGCAATAATCGTAATCTTAATAAAATCTTGAGAATTAAAATCTTGATAAAAATAACAGTAAGTTTTCTAAAAAATAAGATTTTTTTTCAAATCCTCGAAAATCTGATAGTAATAATGACATATTGTCAAATTATGTTAAGTGAAATTTTGTTGGCATATTAATTAATATGTTTACAGAAATTATTAAAAATGGAACAGCATAATTCAGTATTTGACAGAAATAATGTTAGTTACTATTGAAATACATGAAAATTTAACAGTAATCATTGAAATTTTGACAGTGAGCAATGACATTTTGACATAACAATTGAAATTTTTGCAGAAAGTTCAACTGTTGACAGAATTTTTTAAAAATCATTACAAAATTGTTAGTAATTGAAATGTGGCTGAATATTTAAAATTTTGACAAAAACTACTGAAAAGTTGACAGCAATAATCGCAATCTTAATAAAATCTTGAGAATTAAAATCTTGATAAAAATAATAGTAAGTTTCCAAAAAAATAATAGAATTTTTCAAATCCTCGAAAATCTGACAGTAATCATGAAATATTGTTACATTATGTTAAGAGAGATTTTGTTGGCATATTAATTAATATGTTTACAGAAATTATTAAAAATGGAACAGCATAATTCAGTATTTGACAGAAATAATGTTAGTTACTATTGAAATACATGAAAATTTAACAGTAATCATTGAAATTTTGACAGTGAGCAATGACATTTTGACATGACAATTGATATTTTTGCTGAAAGTTCAACTTTTGACAGAATACTTTAAAAATCATTACAAAATTGTTAGTAATTGAAATGTCGCTGAATATTTGTAATTTTGGCAAAAACTATTGAAAAGTTGACAGCAATAATCGTAATCTTAATAAAATCTTGAGAATTAAAATTTTGATAAAAATAATAGTAAGTTTTCTAAAAAATAATAAAAAATTTCAAATCCTCGAATATCTGGCAGTAATCATGAAATATTCTCAAATTATGTTAAGAGAGATTTTGTTGGCATATTAATTAATATTTTTACAGAAATTATTAAAAAATTGACAGCATAAATCAGTATTTCACAGAAATAATGTTAGTTACTATTGAAATACATGAAAATTTAACAGTAATCATTGAAATTTTGACAGTAATCAATGACATTTTGACATAAAAATTGAAATTTTTGCAGAAAGTTCAACTTTTGACAGAATATTTTAAAAATCATTACAAAATTGTTAGTAATTGAAATGTGGCTCAATATTTGAAATTTTGACAAAATCTATTGAAAAGTTGACAGCAATAATCGTAATCTTAATAAAATCTTGATAAAAATAACAGTAAGTTTTCTAAAAACTAATAAAAAAATTTCAAATCCTCGAAAATCTGGCAGTAATCATGAAATATTATCAAATTATGTTAAGAGAGATTTTGTTGGCATATTAATTAATATTTTACAGAAATTATTAAAAATTTGACAGCATAATTCAGTATTTCACAGAAATAAAGTTAGTTACCATTGAAATACATGAAAATTTAACAGTAATCATTGAAATTTTGACAGTGATCAATGACATTTTGACATAACAATTAAAATTTTTGCAGAAAGTCTAACTTTTGACAGAATATTCTAAAAATCATTACAAAATTGTTAGTAAGTGAAATATGACTGAATATTTGAAACTCTGACAAAAACTATTGAAAAGTTGACAGCAATAATCGTAATCTTAATAAAATCTTGAGAATTAAAATCTTGATATAAATAACAGTAAGTTTTCTAAAAAATAATAGAATTTTTCAAATCCTCGAAAATCTGGCAGTAATCATGAAATTATCTCAAATTATGTTAAGAGAGATTTTCTTGGCATATTAAATAATATTTTTACAGAAATCATTAAAAATTTGACAGCATAATTCAGTATTTGACCGAAATAATGTTAGTTACTATTGAAATACAAGAAAATTTAGCAGTAATCATTGAAATTTGGACAGTGATCAATGAGATTTTGACATAACAAATGAAATTTGTGCAGAAAGTTCAACTGTTGACAGAATATTTTAAAAATCTTTACAAAATTGTTAGTAATTGAATTGTAGCTGAATATTTGAAATTTTGACAAAATCTATGGAAAAGTTGACAGCAATAATCGTAATCTTAATAAAATCTTGAAAATTGAAATCTTGATAAAACTAATAGTAAGTTTTCTAAAAAATAATAGAATTTTCCAAATCCTCGAAAATCTAACAGTTATCATGAAATATTGTAAAATTATGTTAAGAGAGATTTTATTGGCATATTAATTAATATTTTTACAGAAATTATTAAAAATTTGACAGCATAATTCAGTATTTGACAGAAATAATGTTAGTTACTATTGAAATACATGCAAATTTACCAGTAATCATAGAATTTTTGACAGTGATCAATGACATTTTGACATAACAATTGAATTTTTTTTCAGAAAGTTCAACTTTTGACAGAATATTTTAAAAATCATTACAAAATTGTTAGTAATTGAAATGTGGCTGAATATTTGAAATTCTGACAAAAACTATTGAAAAGTTGACAGCAATAATCGTAATCTTAATAAAATCTGGAGAATTAAAATCTTGATAAAAATAACAGTAAGTTTTCTAAAAAATAATAGAATTTTTCAAATCCTCGAAAATCTGACAGTAATCATGAAATATTGTCAAATTATGTTAAGAGAGATTTTGTTGGCATTTTAATTAATATTTTTACAGAAATTATTAAAAATTTGACAGCATAATTCAGTATTTGACAGAAATAATGTTAGTTACTATTGAAATATATGAAAATTTAACAGTAATTATTGAAATTTTGACAGTGAGCAATGATATTTTGACATAACAATTGAAATTTTTGCAGAGAGTTAAACTTTTGAAATATATTATAAAAATCATTATTAATAAAATTGTTAGTAATTGAAATGTGGCTGAATATTTGTAATTTTGACAAAAACTATTGAAAAGTTGACAGCAATAATCGTAATCTTAATAAAATCTTGAGAATTAAAATCTTATAACAATAATAGTAAGTTTTCTAAAAAATAATAGAATTTTTCAAATCCTCGAAAATCTGACAGTAATCATGAAATTTTGTCAAATTATGTTAAGAGAGATTTTCTTGGCACATTAATTAATATTTTTACAGAAATTATTACAAATTTTACAGCATAATTCAGTATTTGTCAGAAATGATGTTAGTTACTATTGAAATACATGAAAATTTAACAGTAATCATTGAAATTTTGACAGTGAGCAATGACATTTTGACATAACAATTGAAATTTTTGCAGAAAGTTTAACTGGTGACAGAATATTTTTAAAATCATTACAAAATTGTTAGTAAGTGAAATATGACTGAATATTTGAAATTCTGACAGAAACTATTAAAATGTTGACAGCAATAATCGTAATCTTAATAAAATCTTGAGAATTAAAATCTTGATAAAAATAATAGTAAGTTTTCTAAAAAATAATAGAATTTTTCAAATCCTCGAAATCTGACAGTAATCATGAATTATTGTCAAAATATGTTAAGAGAGATTTTGTTGGCATATTAATTAATATTTTTACAGAAATTATTAAAATTTTGACAGCATAATTCAGTATTTGATAGAAATAATGTTAGTTACTATTGAAATACATGAAAATTTAACAGTAATCAATGAAATTTTGACAGTGAGCAATTACATTTTGACATAACAATTGAAATTTTTGCAGAAAGTTCAACTGGTGACAGAATATTTTTAAAATCATTACAAAATTGTTAGTAATTGAAACGTGGCTGAATAATTGTAATTTTGGCAAAAACTATTAAAAAGTTGACAGCAATAATCGTAATCTTAATAAAATCTTGAGAATTAAAATCTTGATAAAAATAATAGTAAGTTTTCTAGAAAATAATAGAATTTTTTTAATTCTCGAAAATCTGACAGTAATCATGAAATATTGTCTAATTATGTTGAGAGATTTTGTTGGCATATTAATTAATATTTTTACAGAAATTATTAAAAATTTGACAGCATAATTCAGTATTTCACAAAAATAATGTTAGTTACTATAGAAATACATGAAAATTTAACAGTAATCATTGAAATTTTTACAGTGAGTAATGACATTTTGACACAACAATTGAAATTTTTGCAGAAAGTTCAACTTTTGACAGAATATTTTAAAAATCATTACAAAATTGTTAGTAATTGAAATGTGGCTGAATAATTGAAATTTTGACAAAAACTATTGAAAAGTTGACAGCAATAATCGTAATCTTAATAAAATCTTGAGAATTAAAATCGTAATAAAAATAATAGTAAGTTTTCTAAAAAATTATAGAATTTTTCAAATTCTCGAAAATCTGGCAGTAATCATGCAATATTATCAAATTATGTTAAGAGAGATTTCGTTGGCATATTAATTAATATTTTTACAGAAATTATTAAAAAATTAACAGCATAATTCAGTATTTCACAGAAATAATGTTAGTTACTATTGAAACACATGAAAATTTAACAGTAATCATTGAAATTTTGACAGTGATCAATGACATTTTGACATAACAATTGAAATTTTTGCAGAAACTTCAACTTTTGACATAATATTTTAAAAATCATTACAGAATTGTTAGTAATTGAAATGTGGCTGTATAATTGAAATTTTGACAAAAACTATTGAAAAGTTGACAGCAATAATCGTAATCTTAATAAAATCTTGAGAATTAAAATCTTGATAAAAATAACAGTAAGTTTTCTAAAAAATAATAGAATGTTTCAAATCCTCGAAAATCTGTCAGTAATCATGAAATATTGTCAAATTATGTTAAAGAGATTTTGTTGGCATATAAATTAATATTTTTACAGAAATTATTAAAAATTTGGCAGCATACTTCAATATTTGACAGAAATAATGTTGGTTACTATTGAAATACATAAAAATTTAACAGTAATCATTGAAATTTTGACAGTGTTCAATGACATTTTGACATGACAATTGAAATTTTTGCAGAAAGTTCAACTGTTGGCAGAATATTTTAAAAATCATTACAAAATTGTTAGTAAGTAAATATGACTGAATATTTGAAATTCTGACAAAAAACTATTGAAAAGTTGATAGCAATAATTGTAATCTTAATAAAATCTTGAGAATTAAAATTTTGATAAAAATAATAGTAATTTTTCTAAAATATAATAGAATTTTTCTAATCCTCGAAAATCTGACAGTAATCATGAAATATTGTCAAATTATGTTAAGAGAGATTTTGTTGGCATATTAATTAATATTTTTACAGAAATTATTAAAAAATTGACAGCATAATTCAGTATTTGGCAGAAATAATGTTAGTTACTATTGAAATACATGAAAATGTAATAGTAATCATTGAAATTTTAATAGTGATCAATGACATTTTGACATAACAATTGAAATTTTTGCAAAAGTTCAACTTCTTGACAGAATATTGTAAAAATCATTACAAAATTGTTAGTAATTGAAATATGACTGAATATTTGAAATTCTGACAAAAACTATTGAAAAGTTGACAGCAATAATCGTAATCTTAATAAAATCTTGAGAATTAAAATCTTGATAAAAATATTAGTAAGTTTTCTAAAAAATAATAGAATTTTTCAAATCCTCGAAAATCTGACAGTAATCATGAAATATTGTGAAATTGTGTTAAGAAAAATGTTGTACTTTTTTATATCAGTAAAAAATTACATTTTCTATAATTTTTGCAACATTTCATTTTTATTTCATTACTTTTGAATGATTTTGGAATTGAAAACGTTTTGAATAGAAATAATTTTAAAACGTAGGCCAGAATTTTACGACAAGTTTAAGCCTTCTCGTAGGTTTACGAAGACGTTGTTACATTGTTTTAGTGAACTGCATTAATTTGATTGATCAATTATTGCATCAAAGAAAATAACTTTTATTTTACCTGCTCATAAATCGATATGAACCTCATTTCAATATGCAAGTCACTCTAATGCGTTTCAATTTATTTTCTTGTACTTGTAAGCAGCACAAATCATTAAATAATAAATTACATTCTCAATTACGTGGTAAGTTATTACAATATTACTAGTAGTCTGGTCAAATTAGACTTTTTGGCGGAAATAAATTATATAGTTTTGAAATTTGGTATACGTACTCTTGAATACTCTAGAAACAAATATCCGCCGAGTTTCCCCTCCGCCGGTAGGGGCTTCATCCCTTAATATTGAAATAACTCCCCCCAAACGTCGAACTTGTGTAATTCTTCGCAATTACTAGCTATGTTGAGATTACGATAATGATCAAAATCTTGGAAAACTAATTAGATCTAAGGTTTTATTAAAACCAACATTTAATACCAAAATCGTTAACTCGTTAAAGATATTTTGCAAATTCCTAATTTTTTTCAGTTTTTCTAATACGTTACGAAAATATATGTAAAATGTTACAATGTCTAAATTGTTAAATATTTAAATGGCCGCCTGAAAAATTATACATATTTTTAATTAAGAGTCACTGAGGCCCATACCTATAGTCAGTACTTGAACATGACTTCGACTCAAGTTGTATATTTGGTTGCGTATTTTCTATAAACGTTTATGCACCAAACGCAACCAAATTTACGCAAATATACGACTTGAGTCAAATTCATGCTCAAGTGCAGACTATAGATACGGGCCTATGTTACACATCATAATTATATGGCTAATTAATTGCCATAATTGCCCTTCATACGTGTATGTTATTTGCCTTACAAATAACTCATTTAATTTCTCATTCATGCATTTTATAACACTTTTTTTATAACACATTCAGCATTTTTTAATTTATATTCCGTAATTAAATTGCTTCATTCTCACTTCGTACACTATAGTACGAAGTATATACTGTACTGCCTAATACAGCAAAGTATTAGGCAGTTGATAATTTTTACATTGCTAATAAATAAATTAGTAACGATTAAAGTGGACACTTTTGATTCCTCGAAGTACTTCAAGTAGAATTGATATCTTATTTAATAATCACATTGGTGCCTCAATAAATAAAACATTGATAACAACAAACAAAATTTAGGGAGCCGCTATCATTTTTATTGTCATTGTCAAACGATCACTTGGCAATCATCTGCAAAATTGCTGACACTATTACTTTTATTTCTTTCAAAAAAATGTACAAAGGCATGTGATAAAAGTATATTAAAAATAATTCGTGTGACAAAAAAGTATAATAATAATTTAAAAAATTGGCCTCAAATGACCTTCTACTAGTCGGTATGTCGTTAAATAATAAAGCCAAATTATTTGCGAGAATGTTCAAGCAACTAACTACAGCAAACTGTATTCAGGAATCGATAAACCCCATAATCCTAAGTTACAGATTATTCGGTCTTTCACCTTATAGTCTATACACACATGGCCGTACATACTCTTACCACAAAACCATCGCAAATGTCATTATGAATGCAATTACTATATGTCTAGTAAGTGTATCATTATATTTGGCTGTAAAGACAATTATGACAGAATATAATAATGATGATGATATTAATAATATTGATCCCTATTATAACACCGTAGGTACCATAGTATACACTACTGAGGTACTTGTGGACGGCATGTTTGTTATAGCGGTGTACATTTTAAGCAACAAAGACTTTGCGAAAGTTATCAAAATTGTACAATCATTGGCAAAAATTGATGAAAATTTTGGAAAATATTCGCCATTCCGAATCAACCATAGCAGCATGAAATTGCGCACAATGTTCTGGGTAACTTTCTTCATAGCGACGACTTTTATCATGTTTTCTCTACAGCTTTTGTCTGACTTGATAACCTTCAAAGAAGAAGCTTTCTTCGAAGAATATTGCTTCTATTGTATTCATTTCCTAACAGTTTCTAACGTCTGTATGCTGATATTGTGCGTTCAAAACTTAATCAAGGCTAGACTGGCGTCGTTTAATCAAACTTTGTGCATTTACCTGTGCAGAAGAGTAAATACAATTGACGCCAAAATAGTAATGTTGAAGAAAGCACGCGGAAAGCTTTTAATGCTCAATGATGAAATGGGAAGGTTCGTGCAGTTCTTGGTCATCATAGCGTTCTTCATGTGTTTTCTGACGAGCATTAGTTTGCTGTTCTTCGCCATTAATGAACCTTTGGATAGATTTTTTTTCGACATCATGTGGCTTACCATACTACTTTTACAAATGCTTGCCATGTGCTATGCATTACAGTGCGTGTATCACGAGGTAAGCTATATAGTAAGTTTTATGTGTGTATTCAAATTACGCTATAATTTTTGCGCATTTTTGGCCAAATAGACTTTGAAGCAAATAAGTGATTTGCTCTTCATGCAGTCGAAAAATTCTAAAGTTTTATCCATTTCTAGTGAATGCTTTGAATGTACATAGCGTTAAAGAAATTGGTGTTAACTTTTACGCTAGATACTAATAGCTGGCACTCTTCAAGGTACACATTAAATACATCTTGCAACATTGTTGAAATGTTTCATTGAATACAAGAAAATCATTTAACCACATACTTTTAAATGACATCAGTTATAATTATTTTGTTTAACGGTGTTTATAAATGGATTTAAGCTTGGAAGAAAGAATGGTTACGGTTAAATGGTTTTATATGGCGATAGGGGTACAACAGAAAATACAGCAGTTTTAATTGTTCAAGATAAATAGCGACCAACTTACTGACATCCATCACCCAGTCGAATAACCAGTTTGAAAATAATAGGTAAATTTGAAACACACGTGGAGGTCACAATTCAACATAAAAATAGAGGAAGATACAAGCGATAATTTATATTTTGAAAAAGTTTTTCGTGCCATATTTACTCCTGATTTGTGCAGATATATTTGTAGAGATATTGCACGCATAGTTCATTTATGCATTGACCATAATGGTGGACAGTTTGGTCATTTTCAATAAAATTAATGTTTTTAATACGAATATATAGTGTACTGTTTTTTCGTTGTATTTAACAGTTGATTTTGAACGATTTAACCTAATTTACAATTTACATTGACACTGTTTTGTGATGTTGCCATATATCACAAATATTTAATGTCAAGAGTTTCACCTGTTGGCATTGGCACTAATTGGAATAGTGGACACCTCTTTCTTGAACGCTCTGTATAGTTTGCTTTCTTTTAATTTTATTGTACGAAAATTTACTTAGTAAGCTGGATAAATACTTAGTACTTTTTTTTTTAATTTTATTTTTTTAAGTGATTAATCAAATATTTTATCAAAAATGAAACACTTTCTGTGTTCTTTGAGATGAGCTTTGTACACTGAATTAAACTTAGGAGTATTTTATATAATTTTTAAGAACAAAATTTTGTATTAGTTGAAATATGTGAGATATGTATTAGTGACATATCCCAAAAACTAAATAGAATTGGAGATATATGAAGGACAGACTCTTGCAATGCATCGTCTGAACACTATGTATAAGATAATTTAATTCATTCCGAAACAAATTACGTCTAATTACTTTAATTTGCTTACTTGGCTTAGTGCTTTCTCTAATAATTGAGGTGCTATTATTATTGAAGCAAATACTTTAATCCAACCAAATAAACTAATGGCCAGTGTACAACTCAATTCACTAAGCAACTGTCTTTTGTAAGCATTTCATTTGTACGAACACAGTTTTACAAATCAATCAATTCATCAGACACATCCTGCACATTTAGAGAAATTTCTTGAAATCAGTCAAAACATCAGAAAACTGATATTGAATAAACTTTGTAAACATAGTAATACGTTAATCATTTATACATAACTCTTTCCTAAAGTCACAATCTCCATTACATCAGCGAACATATATAAATCAATTCTCTCTGAAGTAATAATTTGCACCTGAAAAGACTTCGACACATCTCAAAATTAATCAACTCTGAAGTCACAGCCATAAGTCTTAAGAAGACCTCCATAGACTGATAAAATCTGTCGTGATCTCCACTACATTAGCAACTTATATAAATCAATTATCTCTTAAGTAATAATTTGCACTTGAAATGACGTCTCAATTAACTATGAAGTCATAATACGTAAAACGTTATAAAACTTTTGAAATTTAGTCAACTCTAAAGTCACAACAATTTATTTAATCAGCCACCTTTGTACCTTTCGGTGTAAGGCTTTCTTTTACATCATAGTATTTACATTTACATTTTTTCCTGTCATAGTCAAGGATACGCTGCTATTTGTTAATGTTGGTCTTATAACTTTTTAGGCGATTTCTATTTTTGTGTTGCTTGCTATTTCTTTGCTGTTGAAAATGTATTTTTCCGCATATTAAAAATCTTTCCTGTTTTGCTTACTTTGTCGTCTGTTTCTTTTTCTATTTTTCCGTTACTCTCTATTATAGTCCCTAGATATCTGCAGTGTTCAACTTGTTCTAACTTCTTTCCTTGTAACTTTATTTCGTTTTTTCCTTTTCCTTAGTTATTATCATAGTCTTCGTTTTGTCAAGGTTTATCTTCATGTTAATTTCCGTTAGTTCTTTGTGCAATTTGCATGTTGTGTTGAAGGTCCTTCTCTGTTTCGGCAATTATAGTCATGTCGTCAGCGAATAATCACTCTGCTAGCCGTATTCTTTCCATTTTCCAGAATCCAATTTGTAGTGGCCTCTTATTTTTTTTTGCTTTTTTCATTGCCTTGTCCTGTACTATTGTAAATAGCAATGGGCTCAGCACACATCCCTGTTTTAGTCCTTCTTTTGTGGCGAATGTTCTTTATTGTTATTCATTGTTGATTCTTACTTTGTTTTTGTTTTCACTATACATGTTTTTTATTGCATTTATCATTGCCTCTTCCGCTCCTCTCTCTTCTAGTTCTTTTCAAATGTCCTCTTTGTTAATCCTGTCGAATGCCTTTTCCAGGTCCACAAAGCAAATATGGATTTTTCTGTTCTTTTTTATTAGTTTCTCGCTGATTTGTCCTAATATGAAGATCTGGTCGTGAGTGCCTCTCCCTCTTCTAAACCTCCCTTCCATTGTTTCTTCTAGTTTGTTCCTTAGCCTTTTTTCTAAGATTCTAGTCAGGATCTTGCTCGGTATGCTTGTTAATGTATTTCCTCTGTAATTTGTACAGTTTCTTTTGTCTCCTTTTTTTATAAATAGGGAGTATTTTTCCCGTGTTCCATTCTCTTGGTTTTTTTCGTTCTCTATTATTTCATTCAGTAGTTCTGTTAATTGTATTATTCCTTCCTCTCCCATGTACTTCAACATTTCTGCTGTTACTTCGTCTACTCCTGGCGCCTTTCCGTTTTTTAGTTTTCTTATTGCTTCTTTTACTTCCTTTTCTTTTATCTTCTCCATCTTCACCTTATTCAACTTATCTTGTTTCTTTTCCTTACCTTCTTGTGGTTCGTTCTCTTCTGTTTCCTTTTTGGTAAGCTCTTCGAAATATTGTCGCCATCTTTCCATGATTTTATCTTCGTTTGTAATTATTCTTACGTCTTTGTCTTTTATATTCATAATGTTGTACTCTTTTCTTTGTTTTAGATGTTTTAATGTTCCGTAAAATAGTTTTTGATTTTTTCTGTAGTTCTCATTCATTGTTTTTCCAAAATGGGTCCATGATTTTTGTTTGGCTTGTTTTAGGGGATCGATAAATTGGCTTTATATAAACGATATCTGTGTCATATTTGACATTGCCCATATTTTGGTTTTGCTTATCATGTACTCCCTTGGTGTCGTCTTTATTTATTTCTTTTAGTTCCACAGAATTACTTGGTCGTTTCAGCAATTCGACAATTCCCGGATGGCCTGTCCTTTCCTTATCTTCGTCGCTAAATCTCCCTTTTATTCCTAAAATTGTCTGTTCCGTCGTTTTAGTGTTACTTCTTGTTTCTCGCAATAACTTCATTCGACATGCTCTTTAGATCTTCTGAATTTAATTTAATTCTTGAGAGTGCACTTGCCATTACGTTATCGTTTCCTTTGCTAAAGTTCATTTCAAAGTCCTATTCCTTCAAAATTAATCGAAATTTTGTTAATCTTGATGATGGATTCTGTATTCCAAAGAGGTAAATCAAAGGTTTGTGGTCAGTGAATATGGTGAATTTCTGTCCGAATAAATACAGTCTTAAATGTTTCACTGCCCACACTGTTGCCAATAACTCTTTCTTTGTACTTGCATAATTTATTTCTGCTTTGTTGAGTGCTCTACTTGCATATGTTAATGGTTTATAATTAGAAATTTAAAGTACTGCTGCAACTGCATAACTTGAAGCATCTGTTCTTAATACAAATTTATTGTTTCCTGATAAATCTGGATATTACAATATAGGTGTGTTTACTAACGCTTGCTTGATTGTTTGAAATGCTTCTTGACAGTGTTTGTCCCTTTGAAACTTAACTCTTCTTCTAATTAATCTATTTAGTGGTGCTGCAATCTCCGAAAATCTTTCTATAAATTTTCGATAGTAATTTGCAAAAGCTATGAACCTTTTTCTTTCATCTGCTGTCGATGGTACTGGATATTTTTCTGCAGCACTTACTTTATTTGGATCTGAAGCTATTCCCTCGGCTGTAATTATGTGTCCTTAATAAAGTATTTCCGTTTTTAAAAATTGCACTTATTTGGATTTTATTTTAAATTAACTCTCCGAAGTCTATCGAGCACTTTTATTAAATCTATGTTGTGATTTTGTAAATTGTTCCCGAAACCTATAAGATCATCAAATAAACAAAACATGACTCATAATTTAAGCCAGACATACTTATGGTCATAATCCTGGAAAATGTGCTTGGACTAGTTTTTAATTCCATTGGTATTCTTGTCATTTGGTATTTTGTTTGTGGTGAAAGTTGTATATGTTCTACTACTATGATCAAGTGCCACTTGGTAATATCCTTGAGATAGATCCAGATATGAGAAGTATAGAGCTCCTGAAAGATAATCTAATATATCTTTAATATTTGGTAAAGGAAATCGATCATCTTCTATCGCTTTATTTAATAGTCTACAATCGACTACGATCCTCCATTTACGATTTCCATCAGAATCGAGCTGTTTGGATTCTATTAACAGTGGAGAAGATAAGCTAGATTTGCTGTCTTCTATAATGCCCTCCTTTAGCATCTTATCTATTTGTCTGTCGATTTCTGCTTTTTGTGTGTGCGGCAATCGATATGGTTTCACATATACCGTTCTGCATCTTTCTTCAACTTGATGCATGCTTTGACGATAGTCGTTACGTTGACTTGATAATGTTCTATCATAACAACGTCTGCATATTTAGCACTTATTTTGTGAATTGTATCCTTTTCTTCTTTATTTAGTTCATTTACGTTAATCAATTTTAATAATTGATTTACTCGGTCTAGAGAATTCTCACTTTTCTCGAAATTATATATCTCCTAATTCGATAGTTTTGTCGAATTTGCGTCCATATTTCTAATCTGTATATCTTCGTCATTCTCTTCATTCCATTACACTTGTTAAGTAGCTCTTCAAAATATGTTTTCCATCTTTGAGTTACCTCGTCCTTATTTAGTAATATTTTTCTTTCCTTATTCCGGCCCATTATCTCTCTGGATTAGTAGTTATTATCCATCTCTTTAAGTGTTTTATACAAATTTCGGGCCTCTTTCTTTTCATATGTGCTATGTATTTCATATAGTTGATTATTTGTGTGTTCCTTTTTCTTTCTCTGATACATGTGCTTTGCTTCTTTTCCCAATCTATTGTACTAATCTATTTTGCTTCTCGTGAGTCTTTGCAGAATTTTCAGTTTTGCTCTATATCAATTGTATACTATCATTTCGCATTCAATGTCATACCAGTCGTTCTTTCTCTACTCTTTATGTGTCCCCAGTATTTCTTCTGCCGTTGTTCTTATCGATTTCATCTATATTTCTAATAGTTCTTGCTTGAGCTTTGCATGTTATTTTTGTTAACGACTTAAAAAAGAAGATTTCGATGAAAATGTTGAAATCACTAACTATGTTGAAATTACGATAATGATCAAAATCTTGAAAAACTAATTAAATCTAAGGTTTTATTAAAACCGATATATAATACCAAATTCGTTAATTCGTTAAAGATATTTTGCATATTCCTAATTTTTCAAAGTATTTCTAAAAATTTACGAAAAAATATGCAAAATGTGACGATGTCTAATTTGTATAATATTTGAATGACCGCCTGAAAAATTATACATATTTTTAATTAACAGTCAGTATGTTACACAACATAATTATATGGCAAATTAATTGCCACAATTGCCCTACATACGTGTATTTAATTTACCTTATTATAAAACCTATATTCTATATTCTTTAATTAATTTCTTTCATTCTTACTTCGTACACGGTAGTACAGTACAGTTTTAGGCAGTTGCCAATTTTTACATTGCTAATAAATTAATTAGTAATTATTAAAGTGGAAACTTATTATTCGTCGCAGTACTTCAAGCAGAATTGATATCTTATATAATAATCATATTGGTGCCTCAATGAATAAAACATTGATACGAACAATCAAAATTTAGGGAGCCATTATCTTTTTTTTTTTAATTGTCAAACGATCATCTGCAAAATTGCTGACATAATTACTTCTATTACTTTCAAACAAATAAACAAAGACGTGTGATGAAAGTATAACAATAATAATTCGTTTTCCGAAAAAATATAATATTAATAATAAAAAAAATGGCCTCAAATGACCTTCTACTTGTTGGTATGTCGTTAAATAATAAGATCAAATTAATTGCGAGAATGTTCAAGCAACTAACTGCAGCAAACAATATCCAGGAATCAATAAATCCCATAATCCTAAGTTGCAGATAAATTCGGTCTTACATCATACAGTCTATACACACATGGCCGTACATATTCTTACCACAAAACCATCACGAATGTCATTATGAATGCAATTACTATATGTCTAGTAAGTGTATCATTATATTTGGGAATAAAGTCAAATTCGACAGATTTTAGTAATGATGATAATATTAATAATAATAATCCCTTTTATAACACCGTAGGCACCATAGTATACACTGCTGAGTTACTTGTGGACGGCGTGTTCGTTATAGCGGCGTTCATTATAAGCAACAAAGACTTTGCGAAAGTTATCAAAATTGTACAAACGTTGGCAAAAATTGATGAAAATTTTGGAAAATATTTGCCATCCCGAATCAACTATAGCAGCATGAAATTGCGCACAACAGTCTGGGAAACTTTCTTCATAGCCACGACTCTTATCATGTTTTGTCTTCAGCTTTGGTTTGACTTCATAACCTTCGAAAACGCCTTGATCGAACAAAATTGCTTCTATTGTATTAATTTTCTAACATTTTCTAACGTATGTTTGCTGTTATTTTGCGTTCAAAACTTAATCAAGGCTAGACTGGCGTCGTTTAATCAAATTTTGTGCGTTTACCTGTGCAGAAGAGTAAATACAATTGACGCCAAAATAGTAATATTGAAGAAAGTACGCGGAAAGCTTTTAAGGCTCAATGATGAAATGGGAAGTTTCATGCAGTTCTTGGTCATCTTAGCGTTCTTCATGTGTCTTCTGACGAGCATTAGTTTGCTGTTCTTCGCCATTAATGAACCTTTGGATAGATTTTTTCTCGACATTATGTGGCTTACTGTACTACTTTTACAAATGCTTGCTATCTGCTATGCATTACAGTGCGTATATCTCGAGGTAAGCTCTATAGTAAGTTTTATGTGTGTATTCAAATTACTCTATACTTTTTTGGGCTTCTTTGGCCAAATAGACTATGAAGCAAATAAGTGATTTGCTCTTCATGCAGTGGAAAAAATCTAAGGTTTTATCCATTTCTAGTGAGTGCTTTGAATATACAGAGCGTTCAAGAAATTGGTGTCAAGTTTTACGCTAGTTACTAATATATGGCACTCTTCAAGGTGCATATTAAATACATCTTGCAACATTGTTGAAATGTTTCCTTGAATACAAGAAAATCATTTAACCAGATTCTTTCAAATGACATCAGTTGTCATTATTTTGTTTGACACTGTTTATAAATGGATTTAAGCTTGGAAGAAAGAATGGTTACTGTTAAATGGTTTTATATGGCGATAGGGGTACAACAGAAAATACAGCAGTTTTAATTGTTCAAGATAAATAACGAACTTACTAACGTCCATCACCCAGTCGAATAACCAGTTTGAATATAATAGGTAAATTTGAAACACATGTGGAGGTCACAATTCAACATAAAAATAGTGGAAGATACAAACGATAATTTATATTTTGAAGAAGTTTTTCGTGCCATATTTACTTCTGATTTGTGCAAATATATTTGTAGAGATATACACGCAAATTTCATTTATGCATTGACCATAATGGTGGACAGTTTGGTCATTTTCAATAAAATTAATGTTTTTAATACGAATACATAGTGTACTGTTTTTTCGTTGTATTTAACAGTTGATTTTGAACGATTTCACCTAATTTACAATTTACATTGAGACTGTTTTGTGATGTTGCCATATATCACAAATATGTAATATTAAGAGTTTCACCTGTTGGCATTGGCACTAATTGGAATAGTGGACAACACTTTCTTGAACGCTCTGTATAGTTTGCGTTCTTTTTATTTTTTTGTACGAACATTTACTTAGTAAGCTAGATAAATACTTACTTACTACTTCTTATCATTTTTTTTTTAAATTACCAATCAAATATTTTATCACGATTGAAACACTTTCTATATTTTTTAAGATAAGCTTTGTACACTGAATAAAACTTTGAAGTATTTTATATCATGTTTAAGAACAAAACGTTGTATTAGTTGAGATCTGTGAGATATGTACTAGTGAGATATCCCAAAAACTAAACATAATTGGAGATTTTTGAAGGACTGACTCTTGCAATGCATCGTCTGAACACTATGTATAAGATAATTTAATGCATCCCGAAACTAATTACGTCTAACTGCTTTAATTTGCTTACTTTGCTTAGTGCTTTCCATAATATTTAAGATGCTATTATTATTGAAGCAAATACTTTAATCCAACCAAATAAAGTAATGGCAAGTCTACAACTCAATTCACTAAGCAACTGTCTTTTGTAAGCATTCCATTTGTACGAACACAATTTTACTAATCAATCAATTCAGCAGACACATCCTGCACATTTAGAGAAATTTCTTGAAATCAGTCAAAACATCAGAAAACTGATATTGAATATACTTTGTAAACATTGTAATACGTTAATCAGCTCAGAAGTCATATCCGTAGGATACCAAATAAATTCCATTAAGTTTTAAGTTATTCTACAAGATGTAAAAATACGTTCTGTACAAAAAGGTGATGCATCTTGTAGGATAATTAACTTTCATATATCAATAACCTATAAAACCATAACCAGGAGGAAGTCAAACGTCTTTATACATAACTCTTCCCTAAAGTTACAATCTCCATTACATCAGCGAACTTATATAAATCAATTCTCTCTGAAGTAATAATTTGCACCTGAAATGACTTCGACACATCTCAAAATTAATCAACTCTGAAGTCACAGCCATAAGTCTTAAGAAGACCTCCATAGACTAATAAAATCTGAAGTCGTGATCTCCACTATATTAGCAACTTATATAAATCAATTATCTCTTATGTAATAATTTGCGCTTAAAATGACGTCTCAATTAACTCTGAAGTCATAATACGTAAAACTTTATAAAACTTCTGTAATTTAGTCAACTCTAAAGTCACAACCATTTATTTAATCAGCCATCTTTGTACCTTTCGGTGTAAGGCTTTCTTATACATCATAGTATTTACATTTACATTTATTCTGTTCGATAGTATTTCCTCGACTTCTTCCAATCTTTTGTCTATTCCATTAGCTCTTCCCTGGAAGTCCCTTTTCTCCTCGCTTGTTCTCTTATTGTGTTATTCCAATCTTTTCTTCGTCTTCCTCTATGATTTCTCCCTGTTGCTCTTGCCTAATATACACTCTTGATAATTCTTTCCTCGTTCATTCTGCAGATATGTCCAAACCATCTCATCTGTCCTTTTTTTGTTTTATCATTGATTGGTCTTACCTTTAGGTTATTTCTGTATGTCTCGTTTCTTATTCTGTCCCTTCTGGTCTTATTTTCAATTTTTCTGAGATATCTCATTTCCATCGTGTTAATCCTATTTTTTTTCTTTTCTGTCATAGTCCACGATTCGCTGCTATACGTTAGTGTTGGTCTTATAACTTTTTTGACGATTTCTATTTTTGTGTTGTTTGCTATTTCTTTCCTGTTGAAAATGTATTTTTCAGCATATTCAAATTTAATAATAAATCTTACCTGTTTTGCTTACTTTGTCGTCTATTTCTTTTTTTATTTTTCCGTTACTCTCTATTATAGTCCCTAGATATCTGTAGTGTTCAACTTCTTCCCTTGTAACTTTATTTAGTGTTTTTCCTTTTCCTTAGTTATTATCATGGTCTTCGTTTTGTCAAGGTTTATCCTCATGTTAATTTCCGTTAGTTCTTTGTGCAATATTTCCATGTTGTGTTGAAGGTCCTCTTATGTTTCTGCAATTATAGCCATGTCGTCAGCGAATAATAACTCTGCTAGCCGTATTCTTTCCATTTTCCAGAATACGATGTGTAGCGGCCTCATTTTTTTTTTCTTTTTTCATTGCCTTGTCCAGTACTATTGTAAATAGCAATGGGTTCAGCACGCATCCCTGTTTTAGTCCCTTTTTTGTGTCGATTGTTCTTGATTCTTCATTGTTTGTTCTTACTTTTTGTTTTCACTATACATGTTTTTTATTACATTTATCATTGCCTCTTCTGCTCCTCTCTCTTCTAGTCCTTTCCAAATGTCCTCTCTGTTAATGCTGTCGAATGACTTTTCCAGGTCCACAAAACAAATGTGGATTTTTCTGTTTTTTTAAATTAGTTTCTCGCTTATTTGTCTTAATATGAAGATCTAGTCGTGAGTGCCTCTCCCTCTTCTAAACCCTCCTTCTATTGTTTCTTCTAGTTTGTTTCTTATCCTTTTTTCTAAGATTCCAGTCAGGATCTTGCTCGGTATGCTTGTAAATGTAATTCCTCTGTAATTTGTACAGTTTCTTTTGTCTCCTTTTTTATAAATAGGGAGTATTATTCCCGTGTTCCATTCTCTTGGTGTTTTTTCGTTTTCTATTATTTCATTCAGTAGTTCTGTTAATTGTGTTATTCCTTCCTCTCCCATGTACTTCAACATTTCTGCTGTTACTTCGTCTACACCTGGCGCCTTTCCGTTTTTTAGTTTTCTTATTGCTTCTTTTACTTCCTTTTAATTTATATTCTCCATCTTCACCTTATTCAATTTATCTTGTTTCTCTTCCTTACCTTCTTGTGGTTCGTTCTCTTCTGTTTCCCCTTTGGTAAGCTCTTCGAATATTGTCGCCATTTTTCCATGATTTTATCTTCGGTTGTAATTATTCTTCCGTCCATGTCTTTTATATTCATCATGTTGTACTCTTTTCTTTGTTTTAGTTGTTTTAATGTTCCGTAAAATAGTTTTTGATTTTCTCTGTAGTTCTCATTCATTGTTTTTCCAAAATGTGTCCTAGATATTTGTTTTGCTTGTTTTAGGGGTTCGATAAATTGGCTTTATATAAACGATATCTGCGTCATATTTGACATTGCTCATAACTTTGGTTTGCTTATCATTTACTCCCTTAGTGTCGTCTTTATTTATTTTTTTTAGTTCCACAGAATTACTTAGTCTTTTCAGCAATTCGACAATTCCCGGATGGCCTGTCCTTTCCTTATCTTCGGCGCTGAATCTCCCTTTTATTCTTGAACTTGTCTGTTCCGTCGTTTTAGTCTTACTTCTTGTTTCTCGCAATAATTTCATTCGACATGCTCTTTCGATCTTCTGAATCTAATTTAATTCTTGAGAGTGCGTCTGCCGTTACGTTATCCTTCCATTTGATGCAGTTCACTTCAAAGTCGTATTCCTTCAAAATTAGTTGAAATTTTGTAAACCTTGATGATGTATTCTTAATACCCAAAGAGGTAAATGAAAGGTTTGTGGTCGGTGAATATGGTGAATTTCCGTACGAATAAATACGGTCTGAAATGTTTCACTGCCCACACTATTGCCAATAACTCTTTCTCTGTAGTTGCATAATTTATTTCTGCTTTGTTGAGTGCTCTACTTGCATATGTTACAGGTTTATAATTAGAAATTTAAAGTACTGCTCCAACTGCATAACTTAAAGCATCTGTTCTTAATACAAATTTATTGTTTCCTGATAAATCTGGATATTGCAATATAGGTGTGTTTACTAACGCTTGCTTGATTGTTTGAAATGCTTCTTGACAGTGTTTGTCCCATTGAAACTTAACTCTTCTTCGACTTTATCTATTTAGTGGTGCTGCAATCTCCGAAAATCTTTCTATACATTTTCGATAGTAATTTGCAAAAGCTATGAACCTTTTAGTTTCATCTGCTGTCGATGGTACTGGATATTTTTCTGCAGCACTTACTTTATTTGGATCTGATGCTATTCCCTCGGCTGTAATTATGTGTCCTTAATAAAGTATTTCCGTTTTTAAAAATTGCACTTATTTGGATTTTATTTTAAATTAACTCTCCGAAGTCTATCGAGCACTTTTATTAAATCTATGTTGTGATTTTGTAAATTGTTCCCGAAACCTATAAGATCATCAAATAAACAAAACATGACTCATAATTTAAGCCAGACATACTTATGGTCATAATCCTGGAAAATGTGCTTGGACTAGTTTTTAATTCCATTGGTATTCTTGTCATTTGGTATTTTGTTTGTGGTGAAAGTTGTATATGTTCTACTACTATGATCATGTGGCACTTGGTAATATCCTTGAGATAGATCCAGATATGAGAAGTATAGAGCTCCTGAAAGATAATCTAATATATCTTTAATATTTGGTAAAGGAAATCGATCATCTTCTATCGCTTTATTTAATAGTCTACAATCGACTACGATCCTCCATTTACGATTTCCATCAGAATCGAGCTGTTTGGATTCTATTAACAGTGGAGAAGATAAGCTAGATTTGCTGTCTTCTATAATGCCCTCCTTTAGCATCTTATCTTTTTGTCTGTCGATTTCTGCTTTTTGTGTGTGCGGCAATCGATATGGTTTCACATATACCGTTCTGCATCTTTCTTCAACTTGATGCATGCTTTGACGATAGTCGTTACGTTGACTTGACAATGTTCTATCATAACAACGTCTGCATATTTAGCACTTATTTTGTGAATTGTATCCTTTTCTTCTTTATTTAGTTCATTTACGTTAATCAATTTTAATAATTGATTTACTCGGTCTAGAGAATTCTCACTTTTCTCGAAATTATATATCTCCTAATTCGATAGTTTTGTCGAATTTGCGTCCATATTTCTAATCTGTATATCTTCGTCATTCTGTTCATTCCATTACACTTGTTAAGTAGCTCTTCAAAATATGTTTTCCATCTTTGAGTTACCTCGTCCTTATTTAGTAATATTTTTCTTTCCTTATTCCGGCCCATTATCTCTCTGGATTAGTAGTTATTATCCATCTCTTTAAGTGTTTTATAGAAATTTCGGGCCTCTTTCTTTTCATATGTGCTATGTATTTCATATAGTTGATTATTTGTGTGTTCCTTTTTCTTTCTCTGATACATGTGCTTTGCTTCTTTTCCCAATCTATTGTACTAATCTATTTTGCTTCTCGTGAGTCTTTGCAGAATTTTCAGTTTTGCTCTATTTCAATTGTATACTATCATTTCGCATTCAATGTCATACCAGTCGTTCTTTCTCTACTCTTTATGTGTCCCCAGTATTTCTTCTGCCGTTGTTCTTATCGATTTCATCTATAGTTCTAATAGTTCTTGCTTGAGCTTTGCATGTTATTTTTGTTAACGATTTAAAAAAGAAGATTTCGATGTAAATGTTGAAATCACTAACTATGTTGAAATTACGATAATGATCAAAATCTTGAAAAACTAATTAAATGTAAGGTTTTATTAAAACCGATATTTAATACCAAATTCGTTAATTCGTTAAAGATATTTTGCATATTCCTAATTTTTCAAAGTATTTCTAAAAAATTACGAAAAAATATGCAAAATGTGACGATGTCTAATTTGTATAATATTTGAATGACCGCCTGAAAAACTACATATTTTTAATTAACAGTCAGTATGTTACACAACATAATTATATGGCAAATTAATTGCCACAATTGCCCTACATACGTGTATTTAATTTACCTTATTATAAAACCTATATTCTATATTCTTTAATTAATTTGTTTCATTCTTACTTCGTACACAGTAGTACAGTACAGTTTTAGGCAGTTGCCAATTTTTACATTGCTAATAAATTAATTAGTATTTATTAAAGTGGAAACTTATTATTCGTCGCAGTACTTCAAGCAGAATTATTATATTATATAATAATCATATTGGTGCCTCATTGAATAAAACATTGATACGAACAATCAAAATTTAGGGAGCCTTTATCTTTTTTTTTTTTTAATTATCAAACGATCATCTGCAAAATTGCTGACATAATTACTTCTATTACTTTCAAAAAAATAAACAAAGACGTGTGATGAAAGTATAATAATAATAATTCGTTTGCCGAAAAAATATAATATTAATAATAACAAAAATGGCCTCAAATGACCTTCTACTAGTTGGTATGTCGTTAAATAATAAGGTCAAATTAATTGCGAAAATGTTCAAGCAACTAACTGTAGCAAACAATATCCAGGAATCAATAAATCCCATAATCCTAAGTTGCAGATTATTCGGTCTTACATCATACAGTCTATACACACACGGCCGTACATATTCTTACCACAAAACCATCACGAATGTCATTATGAATGCAATTACTATATGTCTAGTAAGTGTATCATTATATTTGGGAATAAAGTCAAATTCGACAGATTTTAGTAATGATGATAATATTAATAATAATAATCCCTTTTATAACACCGTAGGCACCATAGTATACACTGCTGAGTTACTTGTGGACGGCGTGTTTGTTATAGCGGCGTACATTATAAGCAACAAAGACTTTGCGAAAGTTATCAAAATTGTACAAACGTTGGCAAAAATTGATGAAAATTTTGGAAAATATTTGCCATCCCGAATCAACTATAGCAGCATGAAATTGCGCACAACAGTCTGGGAAACTTTCTTCATAGCCACGACTCTTATCATGTTTTGTCTTCAGCTTTGGTTTGACTTCGTAACCTTCGAAAACGCCTTGATCGAACAAAATTGCTTCTATTGTATTAATTTTCTAACATTTTCTAACGTATGTTTGCTGTTATTTTGCGTTCAAAACTTAATCAAGGCTAGACTGGCGTCGTTTAATCAAATTTTGTGCGTTTACCTGTGCAGAAGAGTAAATACAATTGACGCCAGATTAGTAATGTTGAAGAAAGTACGCGGAAAGCTTTTAAGGCTCAATGATGAAATGGGAAGTTTCGTGCAGTTCTTGGTCATCTTAGCGTTCTTCATGTGTCTTCTGACGAGCATTAGTTTGCTGTTCTTCGCCATTAATGAACCTTTGGATAGATTTTTTCTCGACATTATGTGGCTTACTGTACTACTTTTACAAATGCTTGCTATCTGCTATGCATTACAGTGCGTGTATCTCGAGGTAAGCTGTATAGTAAGTTTTATGTGTGTATTCAAATTACTCTATACTTTTTTGGGCTTCTTTGGCCAAATAGACTATGAAGCAAATAAGTGATTTGCTCTTCATGCAGTGGAAAAAATCTAAGGTTTTATCCATTTCTAGTGAGTGCTTTGAATATACAGAGCGTTCAAGAAATTGGTGTCAAGTTTTACGCTAGTTACTAATATATGGCACTCTTCAAGGTGCATATTAAATACATCTTGCAACATTGTTGAAATGTTTCCTTGAATACAAGAAAATCATTTAACCAGATTCTTTCAAATGACATCAGTTGTCATTATTTTGTTTGACGCTGTTTATAAATGGATTTAAGCTTGGAAGAAAGAATGGTTACTGTTAAATGGTTTTATATGGCGATAGGGGTACAACAGAAAATACAGCAGTTTTAATTGTTCAAGATAAATAACGAACTTACTAACGTCCATCACCCAGTCGAATAACCAGTTTGAATATAATAGGTAAATTTGAAACACATGTGGAGGTCACAATTCAACATAAAAATAGTGGAAGATACAAACGATAATTTATATTTTGAAGAAGTTTTTCGTGCCATATTTACTTCTGATTTGTGCAAATATATTTGTAGAGATATACACGCAAATTTCATTTATGCATGACCATAATGGTGGACAGTTTGGTCATTTTCAATAAAATTAATGTTTTTAATACGAATACATAGTGTACTGTTTTTTCGTTGTATTTAACAGTTGATTTTGAACGATTTCACCTAATTTACAATTTACATTGAGACTGTTTTGTGATGTTGCCATATATCACAAATATGTAATATTAAGAGTTTCACCTGTTGGCATTGGCACTAATTGGAATAGTGGACAACACTTTCTTGAACGCTCTGTATAGTTTGCGTTCTTCTTATTTTTTTGTACGAACATTTACTTAGTAAGCTAGATAAATACTTACTTACTACTTCTTATCATTTTTTTTTAAATTACCAATCAAATATTGTATCACGATTGAAACACTTTCTATATTTTTTAAGATAAGCTTTGTACACTGAATAAAACTTTGAAGTATTTTATATCATGTTTAAGAACAAAACGTTGTATTAGTTGAGATCTGTGAGATATGTACTAGTGAGATATCCCAAAAACTAAACAGAATTGGAGATTTTTGAAGGACTGACTCTTGCAATGCATCGTCTGAACACTATGTATAAGATAATTTAATGCATTCCGAAACTAATTACTTCTAACAGCTTTAATTTGCTTACTTTGCTTAGTGCTTTCTATAAAATTTAAGGTGCTATTACTATTTAAGCAAATACTTTAATCCAACTAAATAAAGTAATGGCCAGTATACAACTCTATTCACTAAGCAACTGTCTTTTGTAAGCATTCCATTTGTACGAACACAGTTTTATAAATCAATTAATTCAACAGACACATTCTGCAAATTTAGAGAAATTTCTTGCTGTCAGTCCAAACATCAGAAAACTGATATTGAATCGACTTTGTAAACATAGTAATACGTTAATCAGCTCAGAAGTCATATCCGTAGAATACCAAATAAATTCCATTAAATTTTAAGTTATTCTGCAAGATGTGAAAATACGTTCTGTATAAAAAGGTGATGCGTCTTGTAGAATAGTGAAGTTTCATGTATCAATATCCTATAAAACCGTAATCAGGACGAAGTGAAACGTTTTTATACATAACTCTTCCCTAAAGTCACAATATCCGTTACATCAGCGAAATTATATAAATAAATTATCTCTGAAGTAATAATTTGCACCTAATAAGTCGTCGACACATCTCAAAATTAATCAACTCTGAAGTCATAGCCATAAGTCTTAAGAAGAACTCCATAGACTAATAAAATCTGAAGTCGTGATCTCCACTACATTAGTAACTTATATAAATCATGTATCTCTTACGTAATAATTTGCACTTGAAACGACGTCTCATTTAACTCTTAAGTCATAATACGTAAAACGTTATAAAACTTTTGTAATTTACTCAACTCTAAACTTACAACCATTTATTTAATCAGCCGCCTTTGTACCTTTCGGTGTAAGGCTTTCTTTTACATCATAGTATTTACATTTACATTTATTCTGTTCGATAGTATTCCATCCACTTCTTCCTATCTTTTTTCCGTTCCTTTAGCTCTTTTAAGGAACTCCCTTTTCTCCTCGCCTCTTCTCTTATTGTGTTATTCCAATCTTTTCTTGGTCTTCCTCTATGATTTCTCCCTGTTTCTCTTGCCTCATATACTCTCTTGGTGATTCTTTCCTCGTTCAGTCTGCAGATATGTTCAAACCATATCATATGTCCTTTTTTTATTCTATCATTGAATGGTCTTATCTTTAGGTTATTTCTGTGTGTCTCGTTTCTTATTCTGTCCCTTCTGGTCTTATTTTCAATTTTTCTGAGAAATCTCATTTCCATCGTGGTAATCCTATTTTTTTTCTTTCCTGTCATAGTCCACGATTTGCTGCTAGACGTTAGTGTTGGTCTTATAACTTTTTTGACGATTTCTATTTTTGTGTTGTTTGCTATTTCTTTCCTGTTGAAAATGTATTTTTCAGCATATTAAAAATCTTTCCTGTTTTGCTTACTTTGTCGTCTATTTCTTTTTCTATTTTTCCGTTACGCTCTATTATAGTGCCTAGATATCTGTAGTGTTCAACTTGTTCTAACTTCTTTCCTTGTAACTTTATATCGTGTTTCTCCTTTTCCTTAGTTATTATCATAGTTTTCGTTTTGTCAAGGTTTATCTTCATGTTAATTTCCGTTAGTTCTTTGTGCAATTTGCATGTTGTGTTGAAGGTCCTTCTCTGTTTCGGCAATTATAGTCATGTCGTCAGCGAATAATCACTCTGCTAGCCGTATTCTTTCCATTTTCCAGAATCCGATCTGTAGTGACCTCTTATTATTTTTTTTTATTTTTTCATTGCCTTGTCCTGTACTATTGTAAATAGCAATGGGCTCAGCACACATCCCTGTTTTAGTCCTTCTTTTATGGCGAATGTTCTTTATTGTTATTCATTGTTGTTTCTTACTTTGTTTTTGTTTTCACTATACATGTTTTTTATTGCATTTATCATTGCCTCTTCCGCTCCTCTCTCTTCTAGTTCTTTTCAAATGTCCTCTTTGTTAATCCTGTCGAATGCCTTTTCCAGGTCCACAAAGCAAATATGGATTTTTCTGTTCTTTTTTATTAGTTTCTCGCTGATTTGTCTTAATATGAAGATCTGGTCGTGAGTGCCTCTCCCTCTTCTAAACCTCCCTTCCATTGTTTCTTCTAGTTTGTTTCTTAGCCTTTTTTCTAAGATTCTAGTCAGGATCTTGCTCGGTATGCTTGTTAATGTATTTCCTCTGTAATTTGTACAGTTTCTTTTGTCTCCTTTTTTTATAAATAGGGAGTATTATTCCCGTGTTCCATTCTCTTGGTGTTTTTTCGTTCTCTGTTATTTCATTAAGTAGTTCTGTTAATTGTGTTATTCCTTCCTCTCCCATGTACTTCAACATTTCTGCTGTTACTTCGTCTACACCTGGCGCCTTTCCGCTTTTTTAGTTTTCTTATTGCTTCTTTTACTTCCTTTTCATTTATCTTCTTCATCTTCACCTTATTCAACTTATCTTGTTTCTCTTCCTTACCTTCTTGTGGTTCGTTCTCTTCTGTTTCCCCTTTGGTAAGCTCTTCGAAATATTGTCGCCATCTTTCCATGATTTTATCTTCGTTTGTAATTATTCTTCCGTCTTTGTCTTTTATATTCATCATGTTGTACTCTTTTCTTTGTTTTGGTTGTTTTATTGTTCCGTAAAATAGTTTTTCATGTTCTCTGTAGTTCTCCTTCATTGTTTTTCCAAATTGTGTCCATGATTTTTGTTTTGCTTGTTTTAGGGGATCGATAAATTGGCTTTATATAAACGATATCTGTGTCATATTTGACATTGCCCATACTTTTGGTTTGCTTATCGTTTACTCCCTTAGTGTGAAGTATGTAGTCTTTCCGGATGGCCTGTCCTTTTCTTATCTTCGTCGCTGAATCTCTCTTTGTAACGGTCTGGTTTTGCCTCCGACAGAAACTGCCTTTTAATAATTAATTTGGCGCACAGACTTCCACTGTAGGCGACCATACTCACACTTTTTTTTGACGTGACGTCTCGACGACGTTTTAAAAATCGTCGCGAAACGCCGCCATGAGGACAGAAACTAGTTGCCTTTCCTACAGTGCGGAAGTGTCAGAGGTCACCGTTTTCATTGGTATACCACCATCCGGTTTCCGGGATATAAAAAGGGAACTCATATAACCACCCTTGAGGGGATTGAGGCACCAAGTACAAGGCAAGGTACTATACGATTCAACTCCATACGCTCACAACATCCGAGTAAGTAATTAAACCCGACTTTTTTTTTTCTTTTCGTAAAATCACGTGTCCGGCCATTGTTACTAAGGGCATGTGCTTTGCAGGCGTTTTCGGGGTAAGGGCTAAGTAACTCAGCCAGCCAGGTCTTGGCTAGGGGCACCGACCATCCTGCCAGAGTTGCTCTGAGGTCTGGAATCTAGAGATCGGCGTTCCCGACGCTTATCGGCCGCCGCACGCCCAGGAGTCAAGTCCAGCCCGCCAGCAAGGTCGCAGACCAGGAACGCAGGCCAGATCTTTATATATATTTTTTTGTTGTTCTCATTTGCGCTTTAATTTCATTTTGATATATCGTTTTTTTTCTTTTGTGTAAAATTTGCGTTACGTGTTTCGTGCCGTACGTATTTTGCGCTTTTGTAAGAAAAGGGTGGCTCCAACGGCCCTTAGCATCGCGCGATTGTGAGTTCGCGATATTCGGCCGAATATAGGGAACCCTGCGTGATAAGGTCGCGGGAGGAGGTATTTATTTCAGGAAGCGTAGGCATGGTGTCCTGTCTTTTGTGTGAATAATCGCAGATATTTTACACCACAAAATTCACACCTGTTATTTTTTGTTCCCCCCACGTTTTCTCGATCGGACATTCTTTTCAGTTTTCAGTTCCTATTGAGCCTGGCGCTCAGCACTGCTTCGAAGGGACCCTCCACTCGCTCCACGGCCTAACGCGCTGATTGCCCTTCAGCCACGTCACATCTTTTATTCCTGAACTTGTCTGCTCCGTTGTTTTAGTCTTACTTCTTGTTTCGCGAAAAAAATTCATTCGACATGCTCTTTAGATCTTCTGAATCTAATTTAATTTTTGAGAGTGTGTCTGATGTTATGTTATCATTTCGTTTGATGCAGTTCACTTCAAAGTCGTATTCCTTCAAAATTAGTTGAAATTTTGTTAACCTTGATGATGGATTCTTAATTCCGAAGAGGTAAATCAAAGGTTTGTGGTCGGTGAATATGGTGAATTTCCGTACGAATAAATTCGGTGTGAAATGTTTCACTGCTCACACTATTGCCAATAACTCTTTCTTATAGTTCATAATTTATTTCTGCTTTGTTGAGTGCCCTACTTGCATATGATACTGATTTATCATTAGAATTTGAAAGTACTTCTCCAAATGCATAACCTGAAGCATCTGTCCTTAATACAAATTTATTGTTTTCTGACAAATCTGGATATTGCAATACAGGTGTGTTTACTAACGCTTGCTTGATTGTTTAAAATTCTTCTTGACAGTGTTCGTCCCATTGAAACATAACTGTTCTTCGACATAATCTATTTAGTGGTGCTGCAATCTCCGAAAATCATTCTATAAATTTTTGATAGTAATTTGCAAAAGCTATGAACCTTTTTGTTTCATCTGCTGTCGATGGTACTGGATATTTTTCTACAGCACTTACTTTATTTGGATCTGGTGCTATGCTGTCGGCTGTAATTATGTGTCCTTAATAAAGTATTTCCTTTTTTAAAAATTACACTTATTTGGATTTAATTTTAAATTAACTTTCCGAAGTCTATCGAGGACTTTTATTAAATCTATGTTGTGATTTTGTAAATTGTTCCCAGAACCTATAAGATCATCTAAATATACAAAACATGACTCATAATTTAAGTTAGATAAACCTATGGTCATAATCCTGGAAAATGTGCTTGGACTAGTTTTTAATCCCATTGGCATTCTTGTCATTTGGTAATGACCTTTGTTTGTGGTGAACGCTGTATATGTTCTACTACTATGATCAAGTGCCACTTGGTAATATCCTTGAGATAGATCCAGATGTGAGAAGTATAGAGCTCCTGAAAGAGAATCTAATATATCTGTAATATTTGGTAGAGGAAATTGATCATACTTTATTGCTTTATTTAATAGTCTATAATCGACTACGATCCTCCATTTACGATTTCCATTAGAATCGAGCTGTTTGGATTCTATTAACAGTGGAGAAGATAAGCTAGATTTGCTGTCTTCTATAATGCCCTCCTTTAGCATCTTATCTTTTTGTCTGTCGATTTCTGCTTTTTGTGTGTGCGGCAATCGATATGGTTTCACATATACCGTTCTGCATCTTTCTTCAACTTGATGCATGCTTTGACGATAGTCGTTACGTTGACTTGATAATGTTCTATCATAACAACGTCTGCATATTTAGCACTTATTTTGTGAATTGTATCCTTTTCTTCTTTATTTAGTTCATTTACGTTAATCAATTTTAATAATTGATTTACTCGGTCTAGAGAATTCTCACTTTTCTCGAATTTATATATCTCCTAATTCGATAGTTTTGTCGATTTTGGTTCAATATTTCTAATCTGTATATCTTCGTCATTCTCTTCATTCCATTACACTTGTTAAGTAGCTCTTCAAAATATGTTTTCCATCTTTGAGTTACCTCGTCTTTATTTAGTAATATTTTTCTTTCCTTATTCCGGCCCATTATCTCTCTGGATTAGTAGATATTATCCATCTCTTTAAGTTTTTTATAGAAATTTCGGGCCTCTTTCTTTTCATATGTGCTATGTATTTCATATAGTTGATTATTTGTGTGTTCCTTTTTCTTTCTCCGACTGTGCTTTGCTTCTTTCCTCAGTCTATTATACTCCTCTGTTTTGTTTCTCTTGGGCCTTTGAAGAATTTTCAGTTTTGCTCTATTTCTACTGTCTACTATCTATTCGCGTTCAATGTCGTACCAGTGGTTCTTTCTCTATTCTTTATGTGTCCCCGGTATTTCTTCTGCCCCTGTTTTTATCGATTCCATTTATAATTCTAACAGCTCTGGTTTGAGCTTTTCATGTTATTTTTTTTAAGACTTAAAAAAGATTTCGATACAAATGTTGAAATCACTAACTATGCTGATATTACGATAATGACTAAAATCTTGGAAAACTAAATACGATAGATCTAAGGTGATATTAAATCCAACATTATTTCCCAAATTCGTTAGTTGTTAAATAAATTTTGCAAATTCATAATTTTTAAGTTTTTCTACAAATTTACGAACATATATCTAATATGCGACGATGTTTAAAATATTAAAGATTTTAATGACGCCTTCAAAATTATACATATTTTTTTCTTCGAACGTCAGAAAATGACGTCTTTATTTAACTCAGTTGACTGTGGGAAAATGTCACATTTCCAGCAGCGGCAGTTTTACTTTTCCTTTCAAAGCCAGCGGAAAGGAAAGTGTTGTCATGGCAACATTAAATAATTAACGCGAAGCAATAGTATAAATTTCATCATATAACAATTAATATATATTGCAATTATTTTCTTATTTTCTGGTAGATATACTGCTTTGACTAATAAGAGATTAAATCTATTAATGGTTTCTTCAACAAAACTTAGCACTGTCACTGTCAAATGCTGATACAGTTTCTGTCATTCTTTAATATTAAATTTATTTGTAAAAATTATATATCAAAATTATAAGTTTTCGTATTTTGCAATACGTTTAAAGAAAAAATAGTATATTTCACTTGAAGGCGAAGTGAGTTTTCATGGCTTGCCTTCTATTACGCGCCTCGCTTCGTTCGGCGCGCAAACTCAGGCGCGCCATAAAAAGTCTCATTTTTCCTCCACGTAAAATAATATACTAATAATTAACAGTCACTATGTTACACAACATAATTATATGGCTAATTAATTGCCATAATTGCCCCTCATACGTGTATTTTATTTACCTTTAACTCATTTCATTTCTCATTAATGCATTTTATAATACTTATATTCTATATTCCGTAATTAAGTTGCTTCATTCTTACTTCGTACAGTATAGTACAGTGCAGTATTAGACAGTTGCCACTTTATACATTGCTAATACATAAATATGTAACGATGAAAGTGGAAACTTATTATTCGTTGAAGTACTTCAAGCAGTATTGATATCTTACTTAATAATCAAATTGGTGCCTCACCAATGGTGAATAAAACATTGATACGAACAATCAAAATTTAGGAAGCCACTATCATTTTTATTGTCATTGTCAAACGATCACTTGGCAATTATCTGCATTATTGCTGACACAATTAGTTGTATTTCTTTCAAAAATATAAACAAAGGCGTGTGATGAAAATATAATAAAAATAATTCGTGTGACGAAAAAGTATAATAATAATTAAAAAAATTGGCCTCAAATGACCTTCTACTAGTCAGTATGTCGTTAAATAATAAAGCCAAAATATTTGCGAGAATGTTCAAGCACCTAACTGCAGCAAACTGTATTCAGGAATCGATAAACCCCATAATCCTAAGTTACAGATTATTCGGTCTTACACCATATAGTCTATACGCACATGGCCGTACATATTCTTACCACAAAACCATCGCGAATGTCATTATGAATGCAATTACTCTAGTAATTCTAGTAAGTGTATCATTATATTTGGCTGCAAAGACAATTATGACAGATTATAATAATGATGATAATATTAATAATAATAATCCCTTTTATAACACCGTAGGTACCATGGTATACACTACTGAGGTACTTGTGGACGGCGTGTTTGTTATAGCGGTGTACATTTTAAGCAACAAAGACTTTGCGAAAGTTATCAAAATTGTACAATCATTGGCAAAAATTGATGAATATTTTGAAAAATATTCGCCATTCCGAATCAACCATAGCAGCATGAAATTGCGCACAATATTCTGGGTAACTTTCTTCATAGCCACGACTTTTATCATATTTTCTCTACAGCTTTTGTCTGATTTGATAACCTTCAAAGAAGAAGCCTTCTTCGAAGAATATTGCTTCTATTGTATTCATTTCCTAACATTTTCTAACGTCTGTATGCTGATATTGTGCGTTCAAAACTTAATCAAGGCTAGACTGGTGTCGTTTAATCAAACTTTGTGCATTTACCTGTGCAGAAGAGTAAATACAATTGACGCCAAAATAGTAATGTTGAAGAAAGTACGCGGAAAGCTTTTAATGCTCAATGATGAAATGGGAAGGTTCGTGCAGTTCTTGGTCATCATAGCGTTCTTCATGTGTTTTCTGAGGAGCATTAGTTTGCTGTACTTCGCCATTAAAGAACCTTTGGATAGATTTTTTTTCGACATTATGTGGCTTACTATACTACTTTTACAAATGCTTGCCGTGTGCTATGCACTACAGTGCGTGTATCACGAGGTAAGCTGTATAGTAAGTTTTATGTGTGTATTCAAATTACTCTATAATTTTTGCGCATTTTTGGCCAAATAGACTTTGAAGCAAATAAGTGATTTGCTCTTCATGCAGTCGAAAAATCCGAAAGTTTTATCCTTTTCTAATGAATGCTTTGAATACACAGAGCGTTCAAGAAATTGGTGTCAACTTTTACGCTAGTTACTAATAGCTGGCACTCTTCAAGGTGCACATTAAATACATTTTGCAACATTGTTGAAATGTTTCATTGAATACAAGAAAATCATTTAACCAGGTTCTTTTAAATGACATCAGTTATAATTATTTTGATTGACGCTGTTTATAAATGGATTTAAGCTTGGAAGAAAGAATGGTTACGGTTAAATGGTTTTATATGGCGATAGGGGTACAACAAAAAATACAGCAGTTTTAATTGTTCAAGATAAATAGCGACCAACTTACTAACGTCCATCACCCAGTCGAATAACCAGTTTGAAAATAATAGGTAAATTTGAAACACATGTGGAGGTCACAATTCAACATAAAAATAGTGGAAGATACAAACGATAATTTATATTTTGAAGATGTTTTTCGTGCCATATTTACTCCTGATTTGTGCAAATATATTTGTAGAGATATTGCACGCAGAGTTCATTATGCATTGACCATAATGGTGGACAGTTTGGTCATTTTCAATAAAATTAATGTTTTTAATACGAATACATAGTGTGATTTAACCTAATTTACAATTTACATTGACACTGTTTTGTGATGTTGCCATATATCACAAATGTTTAATATAAAATATATGTTGGCATTGGCACTAATTGGAATAGTGGACAACACTTTCTTGAACGCTTTGTATAGTTTGCGTTCTTTTTATTGTTTTGTACGAACATTTACTTAGTAAGCTAGATAAATACTTACTTACTACTTCTTATTATTTTTTTTTTTTAATTGCCATTCAAATATTTTATCACGAATGAAACATTTTCTATGTTTTTTAAGATGAACTTTGTACATTGAATAACACTTAGAAGTATTTTATATATATTTTTAATAACACAATGTAGTATTAGTTGAGATATGTGAGATATGTATTAGTGAGATATCCCAAAAACTAAACAGAATTGGAGATATTTGAAGGACTGACTCTTGCAATGCATCGTCTGAACACTATGTATAAGATAATTTAATGCATTCCGAAACTAATTACGTCAAACTGCTTCAATTTACCTACTTTGATTAGTGCTTTCTATAATATTTAAGGTGCTATTATTATTGAAGCAAATACTTTAATCCAACCAAATCAAGTAATGGACAGTGTACAACTCAATTCACTAAGCAACTGTCTTTTGTAAGCAATCCATTTGTACGAACACAGTTTTACAAATCAATCAATTCAGCAGACACATCCTGCAAATTTAGAGAAATTTCTTGAAATCAGTCCAAACATCAGAAAACATATTGAATAAACTTTGTAAACATTGTAATACGATAATCAGCTCAGAAGTCATATCCGTAGGATACCAAATAAATTCCATTAAATTTTAAGTTATTCTACAAGATGTGAAAATACGTTCTGTATAAAAAGGTGATGCGTCTTGTAGAATAGTGAAGTTTCATGTATCAATATCCTATAAAACCGTAATCAGGACGAAGTGAAACGTTTTTATACATAACTCTTCCCTAAAGTCACAATATCCATTACATCAGCGAAATTATATAAATAAATTCTCTCTGAAGTAATAATTTGCACCTAATAAGTCGTCGACACATCTCAAAATTAATCAACTCTGAAGTCACAGCCATAAGTCTTAAGAAGACCTCCATATACTAATAAAATCTGAAGTCGTGATCTCCACTACATTAATAATTTATATAAATCATGTATCTCTTACGTAATAATTTGCACTTGAAACGACGTCTCACTTAACTCTTAAGTCATAATACGTAAAACGTTATAAAACTTTTGTAATTTACTCAACTCTAAACTCACAACCATTTATTTTATCAGCCGCCTTTGTACCTTTCGGTGTAAGGCTTTCTTTTACATCATAGTATTTACATTTACATTTATTCTGTTCGATAGTATTCCATCCACTTCTTCCTATCTTTTTTCCGTTCCTTTAGCTCTTCCCAGGAACTCCCTTTTCTCCTCCCCTCTACTCTTATTGTGTTATTCCACTCTTTTCTTCGTCTTCCTCTATGATTACTCCCTGTTGCTCTTGCCTCATATACTCTCTTGGTAATTCTTTCCTCGTTCATACTGCAGTTATGTCCAAACCATCTCATCTGTCCTTTTTTTATTTTATCATTGATTGGTCGTATCTTTAGGTTATTTCTGTATGTCTCGCTTCTTATTCTATCCCTTCTGGTCTTATTTTCAATTTTTCTGAGATATCTCATTTCCATCGCGTTAATCCTATTTTTTTTTCTTTCCTGTCATAGTCCACGATTCGCTGCTATACATTAGTGTTGGTCTTATAACTTTTTTGACGATTTCTATTTTTGTGTTGCTTGCTAATTCTTTCCTGTTGAAAATGTATTTTTCAGCATATTAAAAATCTTTCCTGTTTTGCTTACTTTGTCGTCTATTTCTTTTTCTATTTTTCCGTTACTCTCTATTATAGTCCCTAGATATCTGTAGTGTTCAACTTGTTGTAACTTCTTTCCTTGTAACTTTATTTCGTGTTTTTCCTTTTCCTTAGTTATTATCATAGTCTTCGTTTTGTCAAGGTTTATCCTTATGCTAATTTTCGTTAGATCTTTGTGCATTATTTGCATGTTGTGTTGAAGGTCCTTCTCTGTTTCGGCAATTATAGTCATGTCGTCAGCGAATAATAACTCTGCTAGCCGCATTCTTTCCATTTTCCAGAATCCGATCTGTAGCGCCCTCATATTTTTTTTTGCTTTTTTCATTGCCTTGTCTAGTACTATTGTAAATAGCAATGGGCTCAGCACGTATTCCTGTTTTAGTCCATTTTTTTGTAGCGAATGTTCTTGATTCTACATTATTTGTTCTTACTTTGTTTTTGTTTTACATGTTTTTTATTACATTTATCATTGCCTCTTCCGCTCCTCTATCTTCTAGTCCTTTCCAAATCTCATCTCTATTAATCCTGTCGAATGCCTTTTCCAGGTCTACAAAACAAATGTGGATTTTTCTTTTCTTTTTTATTAGTTTCTCGCTTATTTGTCTTAATATGAAGATCTGGTCGTGAGTGCCTCTCCCTCTTCTGACCCCCCCCACCCCCCTGATTATCTTCTATTGCTTCTTCACGTTTTTTTCTTAGCCTTTTTTCTGCGATTCTAAGATTCCAGTCAGGATCTTGCTCGGTATGCTTGTTAATGTAATTCCTCTGTAATTTGTGCAGTTTCTTTTGTCTCCTTTTTTATAAATAGGGAGTATTATTCCCGTGTTCCATTCTCTTGGTGTTTTTTCGTTTTCTATTATTTCATTCAGTAGTTCTGTTAATTGTGTTATTCCTTCCTCTCCCATGTACTTCAACATTTCTGCTGTTACTTCGTCTACACCTGTCGCCTTTCCGTTTTTTAGTTTTCTTATTGCTTCTTTTACTTCCTTTTAATTTATATTCTCCATCTTCACCTTATTCAACTTATCTTGTTTCTCTTCCTTACCTTCTTGTGGTTCGTTCTCTTCTGTTTCCCCTTTGGTAAGCTCTTCGAATATTGTCGCCATTTTTCCATGATTTTATCTTCGTTTGTAATTATTCTTCCGTCTATGTCTTTTATATTCATCATGTTGTACTCTTTTCTTTGTTTTAGTTGTTTTAATGTCTCGTAAAATAGTTTTTGATTTTCTCTGTAGTTCTCATTCATTGTTTTTCCAAATTGTGTCCATGATTTTTGTTTTGCTTGTTTTAGGGGATCGATAAATTGGCTTTATATAAACGATATCTGTGTCATATTTGACATTGCCCATACTTTTGGTTTGCTTATCATTTACTCCCTTAGTGTCGTCTTTATTTTTTTTTTTTTACTTCCACAGAATTACTTGGTCGTTTCAGCAATTCGACAATTCCCGGATGGCCTGTCCTTTCCTTATCTTCGTCGCTGAATCTCCCTTTTATTCCTGAACTTGTCTGTTCCATCGTTTTAGTCTTACTTCTTGTTTCTCGCAATAACTTCATTCGACATGCTCTTTAGATCTTCTGAATTTAATTTAATTCTTGAGAGTGCGTCTGCCGTTACGTTATCGTTTCGTTTGATGAAGTTCACTTTAAAGTCGTATTCCTTCAAAATTAGTTGAAATTTTGTTAACCTTGATGATGTATTCTTAATACCCAAAGAGGTAAATCAAAGGTTTGTGGTCGGTGAATATGGTGAATTTCTGTCCGAATAAATACAGTCTGAAATGTTTCACTGCCCACACTGTTGCCAATAACTCTTTCTCTGTACTTGCATAATTTACTTCTGGTTTGTTGAGTGCTCTACTTGCATATGTTACAGGTTTATAATTAGAAATTTAAAGTACTGCTCCAACTGCATAACTTGAAGCATCTGTCCTTAATACAAATTTATTGTTTTCTGACAAATCTGGATATTGCAATACAGGTGTGTTTACTAACGCTTGCTTGATTGTTTAAAATTCTTCTTGACAGTGTTCGTCCCATTGAAACATAACTGTTCTTCGACATAATCTATTTAGTGGTGCTGCAATCTCCGAAAATCATTCTATAAATTTTTGATAGTAATTTGCAAAAGCTATGAACCTTTTTGTTTCATCTGCTGTCGATGGTACTGGATATTTTTCTACAGCACTTACTTTATTTGGATCTGGTGCTATGCTCTCGGCTGTAATTATGTGTCCTTAATAAAGTATTCCTTTTTTAAAAATTACACTTATTTGGATTTAATTTTAAATTAACTTTCCGAAGTCTATCGAGGACTTTTATTAAATCTATGTTGTGATTTTGTAAATTGTTCCCGAAACCTATAAGATCATCAAATAAACAAAACATGACTCATAATTTAAGCCAGACATACTTATGGTCATAATCCTGGAAAATGTGCTTGGACTAGTTTTTAATTCCATTGGTATTCTTGTCATTTGGTATTTTGTTTGTGGTGAAAGTTGTATATGTTCTACTACTATGATCAAGTGCCACTTGGTAATATCCTTGAGATAGATCCAGATATGAGAAGTATAGAGCTCCTGAAAGATAATCTAATATATCTTTAATATTTGGTAAAGGAAATCGATCATCTTCTATCGCTTTATTTAATAGTCTACAATCGACTACGATCCTCCATTTACGATTTCCATCAGAATCGAGCTGTTTGGATTCTATTAACAGTGGAGAAGATAAGCTAGATTTGCTGTCTTCTATAATGCCCTCCTTTAGCATCTTATCTTTTTGTCTGTCGATTTCTGCTTTTTGTGGGTGCGGTAATCGACATGGTTTCACATATTCCGTTGTGCATCTTTCCTCAATTTGATGTATGCTTTGACGATAGTCGTTACGTTGACCTGATAATATTCTATCATAACAACGTCTGCATATTTAGCACTTATTTTGTGAATTGTATCATTTTCTTCTTTATTTAGTTCATTTACGTTAATCAATTTTAATAATTGATTAACTCGGTTTAGAGAATTCTCACTTTTCTCGAATTTATATATCTCATAATTCGATAGTTTTGTCGAATTTGGTTCAATATTTCTAATCTGCATTTCTTCGTCATTCGTGTTTAATATTGGCCGATCTTGGCCTTGCCATAGTGCATAATGCATAAATTCCGTCAGCAATTTCACTCGGCAAAACAATGCAATCGTCAGGGCTATTAACTTTAAAGTATTTAATAATGTTGCGACGCGACGGTATCAATATGTATTGTTTATAAATAGTGTGACGTACCTGAAGGGCAGTCGGCGCGTTAGGCCGTGGAGCGAGTGGAGGGTCCCTTCGAAGTAGTGACGAGGTAAAATTACGTGGAGCCTTTTTTTAACCCCCCCACTCTCTGACACCGAGAGCCTGGCCCTCGTCACTACTTCGAAGGGACCCTCCACTCGCTCCACGGCTTAACGCGCCGACTGCCCTTCAGGTACGTCACACGTTTTTTTTTTTTTTTTTTTTTTTTTTTTTTTTTTTCACACAAACAAACGAGGGACAGGCTCTCGGTGTCAGAGAGTGGGGGGGTTAAAAAAAGGCTCCACGTAATTTTACCTCGTTGCTACTTCGTCGCAAAGGGTGGCTCCACCCTACCTGCGTGGGTGGACGGCAGACAGTCAGCGAAGTTCAGAAATCACGAACTGTCACAACGCTGACTGCTTGGCTCCAACACCACCAGGTTTAAATCTCGTAGTGAGATAGAAAACTGTAAAACTGTAACTGAAATGAATGAAATAGAAAACTGTAAATGAGAAAACGCGGGGGGAACAAAAAAATAACAGGTGTGAGTTTGTAGTGTAATATCGGCGTTTATTCACACACGCAAATGACAGACACCGTGTCCGCACTCCTGAAAAAAGTACCTCCGAACGCCACCCTTTCGCGCAGGGTTTACCCTATTCGGCCGAATAACATAAGCTCCTAATCGCGCGATTGAAAGGGCCGAGGGAGCAACCTTTCTCGTACACTAGCGCAAAACACGTACGACACAATTTACACGTAGACGCAATTTACACACAAGAATAAACAGAAAAGTGGCCCAATCGAGCACACAAAAAAAGAAATTATATATATTGTCTGGCCTGCGTTATCTGGATGGTCTCGCCGTGGGCTGGGTTCAGCCCCGGGATGTCGGCGGTTTCCGTCGACGGCGCCTGGGCTAGGTCCGCGGCTTCCAGCCAAGAATGGTTTTGGCCGAGCTGTTTAGCCCGTGGCCAAACGCCTACAAAACACATGGCCTTAATCAAAATGGCCGGACACGTGGCTTCACGAAGAGGAGGAGAAATAACTACTTACTCAGGTGTTATGAGCGTGTTCCCTGCCCCGTAGTCGGTGCCTCAATCCCCCTCAAGGGTGGTTAGCTGAGAACCGTTGATTATTCCCGTAAACCGGATGGTGATATACCTTATCTGCAACGGTTCGTCTGGCACGATCTATATTGGGCACGAGTCAATTCAGTTCTCCTCGTGGTCGCGCTCCGCCCGTGAATTTTAAAAATCGCTCATGGGGGAAACGCGTCACCACAACAAAAAAATGCAAGCATGGTTGCCTACCGTGCAGGTCTACACGCCAGTTAATTTATTAAAAAGCCGTTTCTGCCAACGCTATTTTTGGACCGTTACAATAGACTCTACTGGTATTTATATATTTTCTAATTGATTCCAAAATGAAAAGACATATTTATCACTACAATACACAACATGTAACATTCCATTGCACTTTCTTAAGTACCTCTTCAAAATATGTTTTCCATCTTTGAGTTACCTCGTCCATGTTTACTAATATTGTTCCTTCCTTATTCCGGCCCATTATATCTCTGGGTTGGTAGTTATTATCCATCCCTTTAAGTTTTTTATAGAAATTTCGGGCCTCTTTCTTTTCATATGTGCTATGTATTTCATATAGTTGATTATTTGTGTGTTCCTTTTTCTTTCTCCGACACATGTGCTTTGCTTCTTTCCTCAATCTATTATACTCCTCTGTTTTGTTTCTCTTGGGCCTTTACAGAATTTTCAGTTTTGCTCTATTTCTATTGTTTACTATCTTTTCGCATTCAATGCCGTACCAGTGGTACTTTCTCTATTCTTTATGTATCCCCAGTATTTCTTCTGCCCCTGTTTTCATCGATTCCATTTATAATTCTAATAGCTCTGGTTTGAGCTTTTCATGTTATTTTTTTTAAGACTTAAAATAGATTTCGATACAAATGTTGAAATCACTAACTATGTTGATATTACGATAATGACCAAAATCTTGGAAAACTAAATACGATAGATCTAAGGTGATATTAAATCCAACATTATTTCCCAAATTCGTTAGGTGTTAAATAAATTTTGCAAATTCATAATTTTTAAGTTTTTCTACAAATTTACGAAAATATATCTAACATGCGACGATGTTTAAATTATTAAATATTTTAATGACGCCTTCAAAATTATACATATTTTTTTCTTCGAACGTCAGAAAATGACGTCGTTAATTAACTCAGTTGACTCTGGGAAAATGTCACATTTCCAGCAGCGGCAGTTTTACTTTTCCTTTCAAAGCCAGCGGAAAGGAAAGTGTTGTCGTGGCAACATTAAATAATTATCGCGAAGCAATAGTATAAATTTCATCATATAACAATTAATATATATTGCAATTATTTTCTTATTTTCTGGTAGATATACTGCTTTGACTAATAAGAGATTAAATCTATAAATGGTTTCTTCATCAAAAATTAGCACTGTCACTGTCAAATGCTGATACAGTTTCCGTCATTCTTTAATATTAAATTTATTTGTAAAAATTATATATCAAAATTATAAGTTTTCGTATTTTGCAGTACGTTTAAAGAAAAAATAGTATTTTTACTTGAAGGCGAAGTGAGTTTTCATGGCCTTCTATTACGCGCCTCACTTCGTTCGGCGCGCAAATTCAGGCGCGCCATAAAAAGTCTCATTTTTCCTCTACGTAAAATAATATACTAATAATTAACAGTCACTATGTTACACAACATAATTATATGGCTAATTAATTGCCATAATTGTCCTACATACGTGTATTTTATTTACCTTTAACTCATTTCATTTCTCATTAATGCATTTTATAATAGTTATATTCTATATTCCGTAATTAAGTTGCTTCATTCTTACTTCGTACAGTATAGTACAGTACAGTATTAGACAGTTGCCACTTTATACATTGCTAATACATAAATATGTAACGATGAAAGTGGAAACTTATTATTCGTTGAAGTACTTCAAGCAGTATTGATATCTTACTTAATAATCAAATTGGTGCCTCACCAATGGTGAATAAAACATTGATACGAACAATCAAAATTTAGGAAGCCACTATCATTTTTATTGTCATTGTCAAACGATCAATTGGCAATTATCTGCATTATTGCTGACACAATTAGTTGTATTTCTTTCAAAATTATAAACAAAGGCGTGTGATGAAAATATAATAAAAATAATTCGTGTGACGAAAAAGTATAATAATAATAAAAAAAATTGGCCTCAAATGACCTTCTACTAGTCAGTATGTCGTTAAATAATAAAGCCAAATTATTTGCGAGAATGTTCAAGCACCTAACTGCAGCAAACTGTATTCAGGAATCGATAAACCCCATAATCCTAAGTTACAGATTATTCGGTCTTACACCATATAGTCTATACACACATGGCCGTACATATTCTTACCACAAAACCATCGCGAATGTCATTATGAATGCAATTACTCTTGTAATTCTAGTAAGTGTATCATTATATTTGGCTGCAAAGACAATTATGACAGATTATAATAATGATGATAATATTAATAATAATAATCCCTTTTATAACACCGTAGGTACCATGGTATACACTACTGAGGTACTTGTGGACGGCGTGTTTGTTATAGCGGTGTACATTTTAAGCAACAAAGACTTTGCGAAAGTTATCAAAATTGTACAATCATTGGCAAAAATTGATGAATATTTTGAAAAATATTCGCCATTCCGAATCAACCATAGCAGCATGAAATTGCGCACAATATTCTGGGTAACTTTCTTCATAGCCACGACTTTTATCATATTTTCTCTACAGCTTTTGTCTGACTTGATAACCTTCAAAGAAGAAGCCTTCTTCGAAGAATATTGCTTCTATTGTATTCATTTCCTAACATTTTCTAACGTCTGTATGCTGATATTGTGCGTTCAAAACTTAATCAAGGCTAGACTGGTGTCGTTTAATCAAACTTTGTGCATTTACCTGTGCAGAAGACTAAATACAATTGACGCCAAAATAGTAATGTTGAAGAAAGTACGCGGAAAGCTTTTAATGCTCAATGATGAAATGGGAAGGTTCGTGCAGTTCTTGGTCATCATAGCGTTCTTCATGTGTTTTCTGAGGAGCATTAGTTTGCTGTTCTTTGCCATTAATGAACCTTGGGATAGATTTTTTTTCGACATTATGTGGGTTACTATACTACTTTTACAAATGCTTGCCATGTGCTATGCATTACAGTGCGTGTATCACGAGGTAAGCTGTATAGTAAGTTTTATGTGTGTATTCAAATTACTCTATAATTTTTGCGCATTTTTGGCCAAATAGACTTTGAAGCAAATAAGTGATTTGCTCTTCATGCAGTCGAAAAATTCTAAAGTTTTATCCATTTCTAGTGAGTGTTTTGAATATACAGAGCGTTCAAGAAATTGGTGTCAACTTATACGCTAGATACTAATAGATGGCGCTCTTCAAGGTGCAAATTAAATACATCTTGCAACATTGTTGAAATGTTTCATGGAATACAAGAAAATCATTTAACCAGATACTTTTAAATGACATCAGTTACAATTATTTTGTTTGACGCTGTTTATAAATGGATTTAAGCTTGGAAGGAAGAATGGTTACTGTTAAATGGTTTTATATGGCGATAGGGGTACAACAGAAAATACAGCAGTTTTAATTGTTCAAGATAAATAGCGACCAACTTACTAACGTCCATCACCCAGTCGAATAACCAGTTTGAAAATAATAGGTAAATTTCAAACAGACGTTGAGGTCACAATTCAACATAAAAATAGTGGAAGATACAAACGATAATTTATATTTTGAAGAAGTTTTTCGTGCCATATTTACTCCTAATTTGTGCAAATATATTTGTAGAGATATTGCACGCAGAGTTCATTTATGCATTGACCATACTGGTGGACAGTTTAGTCATTTTCAATAAAATTAATGCTTTTAATACGAATACATGGTGTACTGTTTTTTCGTTATATTTGATACTTGATTTTGAACGATATAATCTAATTTACAAATTACATTGACACTGTTTTGTGATTTTGCCATATATCACAAATATTTAATGTTAAGAGTTCCATCTATTGGTATTGGCACTAATTGGAATAGTGGACACTACTTTCTTGAACGCTCTGTATAGTTTGCGTTCTTTTTATTGTTTTGTACGAACATTAACTTAGTAAGCTAGATAAATACATACTTACTACTTCTTATTATTTTTTTTTAAATTACCAATCAAATATTTTATCACGAATGAAACACTTTCTATGTTTTTTAAGATAAGCTTTGTACACTGAATAAAACTTAGAAGTATTATATATATATTGTTTAAGAACAAAAAGTTGTATTAGTTGAGATATGTGTGATATGTATTAGTGAGATATCGCAAAAACTAAACAGAATTGGAGATTTTTAAAGGATTGACTCTTGCAATGCATTGTCTGAACACTATGTATAAGATAATTTAATGCATTCCGAAACTAATTACGTCTAACTGCTTCAATTTGCTTACTTTGCTTAGTGCTTTCTATAAAATTTAAGGTGCAATTATTATTGAAGCAAATACTTTAATCCAACCAAATAAAGCAATGGCCAGTGTACAACTCAATTCACTAAGCAACTGTCTTTTGTAGGCATTCCATTTGTACGAACATTATTTTACAAATCAATCAATTCAGCAGACACATCCTGCAAATTTAGATAAATTTCTTGCTATCAGTCCAAACATCAGAAAACTGATATTGAATAAACTTTGTAAACATTGTAATACGTTAATCAGCTCAGAAGTCATATCCGTAGGATACCAAATAGATTCCATTAAATTTTAAGTTATTCTGCAAGATGTGAAAATACGTTCTGTATAAAAAGGTGATGCATCTTGTAGAATAGTGAAGTTTCATATATCAATAACCTATAAAACCATAACCAGGAGGAAGTCAAACGTCTTTATACATAACTCTTCCCAAAAGTCACAATCTCCGTTACATCAGCGAACTTATATAAATCAATTCTTTGTGAAGTAATAAATTGCACCTGAAAAGACTTCGACACATCTCAAAATTAATGAACACTAAAGTCACAGCCATATATTTTAAGAAGACCTCCATAGACTAATAAAATCTGAAGTCATGATCTCCATTACATTAGCAACTTATATAAATCAATTATCTCTTAAGTATTCATTTGCACTTGAAACGACTTCTCAATTAACTCTGAAGTCTCTACGTATTATGACTTCAGAGTTAATTGAGAAGTCGTTTCAAGTGCAAATGAATACTTACTACTTGCGCTGGACTACTCGATGAATCTAAAGTCGAAGCTACGCTTCTATTTGCAAGGATATTATTGCAGAGTTTTGTTATTTTCTTATTCATTTCCATTCCATTCTTTACCACCCCTCAATCCATTTCCTCAGTTTATCTTGCAGCTTGTTTTCACTCTTCGCCACTATTGCCACATCATCCGCAAATGCGCATGCGTTAATGTACACTCTTTCTAAATTTCCATTTCCTACATGAAATATTTAGTCTTCAGCTTAATTTCTCTCATAATGTCATCTATAAAGCATATAAATAGTAACAGACTTAGGCTTCCGCCCTGTCATACATCTTTTTTCGTTTCAAATTCCTTCGATTTTAGGTTTTTGCTAATTACTACATTCATTGTTCTTTCGTATATGCATTTGCACATTTTCACTATTTTTTTGCTAACCTTCTTATTACTTACACTATCCCATATTCTTCCTCTCGGTACTAGATCAAATGGCTTTTTCGTGTCAATAAAGCAGACGTACACATCTTTCTCCACTATTATTGCTCTATTTATTATCGTTTTTAACGTGAATATGTGATCTTGAGTACTTCTCTTCTGTCTAAACCCGTTCTGTGTTTCCAATTTTCCTTCAACTTGTTGTTTCAATAATCTTCTTTTCTATTATCTACTCCAGCACTTTCCACGATGTTCCTATTGGTGATATTCTTCTGTAGTTTCTACACATATTTTTATCTCCATTCTTATGGATTGCTAATGATAGGCTTGTTCTCCACTCTTCTGGTATTTGCTCTTGGTTCCATATTTTTTGTAGTAACTGATTATGTTTTTCTTTGCCTTTTTTATATTTTGCCTTTACCATTTTATATTATTTATTAAATCATTTCCCTTTCTACCTTGTTGGTGTAGGGTTTTACAGTTTATTGTTTCTTCGTGTAGGTTCCTCTCCATTGTCTTCTATCTTGTGTGAATTGTTTGATTCTTTCCCATGTTAATCCTCTTTTCTCTGCCTGCTCTTTGATTCTGTCGTTCCAGGTTTTTCTTGGTCTTCCCTTTTACGATTTCCCTGTAGGTCTTATCTCATATACTCTTTTTGTCTTTCTGTTATCGTTCATTCTGCAAACATACCCGAACCATCTCAATTGACCTTCTGTGATTGTATCGTTTATGTCTGTTATTTGTAAGTTTTGTCTATGTATGTCATTTCGTATTTTGTCTTTTTTTGATTTATTTTCAATTTTTCTTAGAAAGCGCATGTCTACTGCATTAATTCTAGATATGTCTGTTTCGTTTAATGTCCAGAGTTCGCTGCTGTACATTAAAATTGGTCTCACTACCCTTTTCACTATTTCGGTCTTTGTTTCTTTAGGTATTTCTTTGTTTCCATTAACATATTGATAGAACTTTTGTACGCCAAAACATATTGCTAATAGTTCCTTCTCTATTTGAGCATATCTTTGCTGAGTTTCTATCATAGCTCTAGAAACATATGCACATGGCTTTTTATTTTGCAAGAGTGCTGCTCCTAAGCCTGAGCTACATGCATCAACTGATATTGTTATTTGCTGTTTTGGATTAAAATACTTTAAAATTGGTTCATGTGAAATTATCTGTTTTAATTCGTTAAATGCTTTTTCTTGAGGGTATTCCCATAAAAATATATTGTTATCTTTAATTAAATCCCTTAATGGTTGAGTAATTTCTGATAAGTTTGGAATAAATTTTCCTACATAAGTTATGAAACCTAGGAATCTTTGGACATCTTTTTTATTAATTGGTTTGGGCATTCCTACGATGGCTTCAATTTTATCTTCATCCATTGATATACCTTTATTTGAAAACTTATGTCCTAAATACTTAACTTCATCTAGACCAAATTTACATTTGTTTCTATTAAATTTTACATTTTTTTCTCTAGATATCTTAAATACTTCTTCCAATATTTTGTCATGTTCTTCTTTAGTCTCGGCATGAATTAAAATATCATCGACATAGATTACTACACCTTTTATATAAAAAATTTCTTGAAAAGTTTCTTGGAATACTTTACTAGCAGTTTTAATACCAAATGGTAGTCTATTGAATTTGTATCTACCATGAGGGGTTGCAAAAGTGCATAACTTACTAGATTTTTCATCTAATGGACTGTTCCAAAATTCACTAGTTGCATCTAATATTGTGAATATATTTGAACCTTTCAATTTTTTTGTTATTTCGTCCATGTTTGATATTTTGTATTTTCTATCTATTATAACTTCATTTAAATCTCTTGGATCTAAGCAGATTCGAAGAGAACAATCTTCTTTTCTAACTAGTACATATGAATTTATCCATTCTGAGCTGCCTTGAGCTTTTTCTATTATTTTTAATTTTTCTAAATTTTCTAAACATTTTTTAAATTGATTTTGTATAGCAAAAGGTACATTTCTTATTGGATTTACTACTGGTTTTGCATGTTTTTGTATTTCAATGTGATATGGCTTACTTGTTTTACCTATACCTTCAAATACATCTTTATATCTATTGGTTAATTTTTCATAATTTTTAATTTGGTTTTTATTAACTGTATTAATGAATTTAATATCCTCGTCATTGTTTATGTTTACTATTCCTAAATGAATACATGTTATTAAACCTAAGATTGACCCATTATTACTTTTGTCTACAAAGAATTCAGTTTTCTTGAAACAATTTCCATTATAGTATAAATCTAGATAACATTTTCCCAATATAGGAATTTTATCTTCAGTAAATGTGACTAAGTTTTCCTTAATATTCTCAATATTTTTTTTAATTAAATTTACACGCTTTTAATTCAAAGTAGGAAATTATATTGACACTTGCTCCCGTATCTATTTTAAATTTAGCCTTTACATCTGCTTCTTCACCTATACTCAACTCTATAATGCAATGATTAAAATTATTGAGGTTTTTGTTTCCATTATTAATTGTGTCTATACTCAAGTGATCATTACAATTATCCGATTGATTCACTTGGTTTACAGATTTATTGCTACATTTATTTGCAAAGTGATTGTCCTTTTTACATTTTAAACATTTTTTACCGTATGCTGGACATTTATTTATCGGATGTGATTTACCACATCTTGAACAGTCTTTAATTTCTCTTTGTACCTGATTGTAATTTCTATTTTCGTTCGATCTTGAAGAATCTTCTCGGAATTTTTGTGTTGTTTTCTTCTGATTTCTAACTTTATCCACTTCTTTGTAATTTCTTGTCTTGTCTCCACTCGTTGATTGTTTCATATCCTGAAGCTGCTGTCTGGATGTTTCGGTTAACACACATGTCTCGATTGCTTTTTCCAGGGTGTACTCTTGATGTTGTAGAAGTTGCTCTCGAACCTTCTCATCTTTTATCCCAATGATTTTAGAGCATCGTTTTTATTAATTCCGTTTTAAGATTTTCAGGGGATTCGCACTGTTTTGCTTGGTTTTTTAATGACGTGACATACTGTTCTGTGCTTTCCTCATTTTGGCGGGACGTGAAGAATTTATATCTCTCGTAGGTTAGCTTCTTTTTTGAAATGAAACAGTCATTAAATTTCTTCTTTAGTACAGTAATTTTGTCCTTATCATCGTCACTAAATGTGAAGCTATTGTAGATTGCAATGGCTTATTCGCCCATTAAATGCATTAAATGTCCACATTGCGTTTTTCCTGGTTTTGAGTCTAATTCTACAGCGGCGGAGTATATTTCATACCTCTGCTTCCATTGTCTCCAATTCTCACTGAGATTGCCGTTTAATTTAATTGGTTGGATTCCTCTGCTTTCCATTTTCACGTCTTCTTTTTATTTTTCCTTTTAATGTCCGTTAAGCTGCGCCATGTTATATATCTGGGAGTGGATCTAGGAATCGACTGAACAACACAACTGCCATGTGTATACTGTCTTTATTAAACTTCTATGCGTGGTCGTTGCGGTAGGTTAGACAACCTTCTTTACCTCTAAGGCACATACATTACATACATTACATCATTACATCTATATTACATACATCTATTACACACTCCTTGTCTCTTCTTCGTTAAGTCATCATCAATGTACAAATCCGTTCTCAAATTTTACAACTTTTTCTTGTTCCTTATTACCTTTATTTTGTCCTCCATTGTCTCAAGTTTTACAGCAATAATATATGTGTTAGAATTTCTTACTTGGTAGGTCTTACCGATTTTTGCCTCCGTTCCCAAATCCTCATTTATTACAATGTATATTTTTTCCTCTATATTGCCTCTGGCTACCAACCCTTTCACTACTATGTTATTCCTTCGCTTACTTCTCTCGCATTTCTCTATATAATTCTCCAGTCCCTTAATTCTTATCATCATTTCGGTTTTTTTTTCGTTTTTCCATTCTTCTTCTTTCGATTTTATCTCAGATCTTAGTTGTACAACTTCTTTCCTTGGCTGTTGTTGTGCTGTTATCATCGTTTGCATGATTTTCTTCAATTCCTCCATTTCGTTTACCACTTGATTAGTTACCTTCCTTGGATTGAGTTTGCACTCTTCTCCACTTAGATCTAGTTCTGTTCGTCCTCTCTTATTTTTTTTTTCACTCATCTACCTTTTCACACAGCCTCGGCTCCTCGAAATAGTTGTACAAGTTGCTGTGCAATTTATAGGTTATGTATTTGTTCAATTGTTTTCTGTTGCCTTTCTTCCCTTCCTGCCATTTACTCCGCTGATTTTTCTTCACTACTTTCCCCTTACATTTTCATTTACACTACTTTCACTACTGCTGACGCTAATACTCGCTCGTTATGTCCTTAATTAAGGTTTAATAACTGAGCACTTTCCTCTGTCCTCTAACCTTGAACTCACCTCTTTTTGTTCGTGATAGCATTAATTCTGATTTAAATTGCACTTATATTTATTCCTAGTAAGCATTGATAGTTATTTTATTGAAGGCAGTTATACTTATAGATATATTAGATGCAATGATGGTAACAGTAATTGTAGCTTTAGTAACTATGGCAGCCATGATGATGATTTTAACAGTTGGTATAATAATGGAGATGATTTTAAGTTCGGCGTTTCTATTCAGTCATAGTAATTGTTGCTTTAGTAAATATGGCAGACATGATGATGATTTTTATGATTCGTATAATAATTATGATGATTTTAATTTTGGCGTTTCTATTCAGTCCGCCAAAACACCGTTGCTGTACGAGCAGGTCCTCAAGAAATATGACAAAACGTTATCAAAAGTAAGTTCTTTATTAAACCAGAATATGACCTCTTTAGAATAAATGAAAATTAATAGAAGCAAATATGAAAACAATAGTTGAATGTTTTCTTTCAAAAATATTGCAATTACCAAATATGTGTGAATTTCACTCTTATTCAATATTCCCTGTTTAGTGAATTTTGCTCTTTATTTTTTAATAAACAGTAGTTATACTATGGGGATTCTGGATCGCCCCCCGCGAAGATTTCGATTAATTTAATTCGCGATTTGATTAGCGGATTAATCAATTACTGCGGGCGGTCACAATGGGTTGATGGTGGAATTTACGAGTAATGACATCATTAAAGTGGCGGATTCGCGTTTTAATGGGATAATCGCGACAATTATCCGCGGTACTTACACCATCAACCCATTGTTACCGCCCGCGGTAATTGATTTTTCCGCGAATCAAATCGCGAATTAAATTAATTGAAATCTTCGCGGGGGGCGATCCAGAATCCCCATAGTATAACTACTATAAACTACTATCAAGCATGGTTGATTTGTAATATACACTTACATGAAAAATGACCTAGTCAAAAAAGAGAGTTTCGAGAGAGATCTAATATTCAATAGCATTAGTAGTGACTGTATTTGTTAGGGATATTATCCCTAACTGGCTATCGACCAACGTGGGTCCTTCTGCCGTGTGATTTGTGTAAATGTGTGTATTGAGTTAGGGCTTGTTACTCTAGAAATTCGCCCCCGATCTCTAGAGCGCCGTTAATGAGCTCCCAACGGCGAATGGCACTAGTTTCTCAGTACAAAAGTACTACCTGTACTGAGGCTCGAACCCAGGTCTTCGTGCATGCTAAGCAACCATTCTAACCTGTCAGCAAAACTAGCGGTAGTATTCAATATATATTGTATTTGCAAAGTTTTTATTGGCATTCAAGTGAACCGTGATACAACATAGAATACTTGTTCCTGATAAAAAAAATCTGTACTTCCTTAGTTTTGTTAATTTTTTTATTTGCGACTGGTTTCGGTGTATAAACCATCATCAGGCAAAACTAAAATAGATTTTAATATAAATATTATAATAATAAATCTAGTGAAAATATCAAATAGCGAAGAGAGAATCAATTGGAAAAGTGAGCGACAACTGGAATACATGAATAATAAAGGACAGAGGGGAGAAAGGGCAAGAGCAAACAGTGTGACAAGTAAAAAGGACTATATAAAAAGGAAACGCACTGAAGAAGAACCAGGAGACTTCGACAAGTGGGAAAAGGAGCAGATAGAGTTACAAAAAGCAGTGAAAGTTAAAAAATCAATAACAAACCATAACAAACATGTGAAGACAAATACAAATCCAAAACAAAGAAGGAAGAAATAAGAGAAATGGACAAAAAGCAGTGAAAGTTAAAAAAATCAATAACAAACCATAACAAACATGTGAAGACAAATACAAATCCCAAAACAAAGAAGAAAGAAATAAGAGAAATGTAGGAGATATTAAGAAAACTGGATGAATTAAAAATAGACCTGAAAAACGAATTCAACAGGAAGTTGCAAGAAGAATTCGTTAAACAAAACCTGGAATTCCAGAAAACAAAATTACAACGGGAAAAGATGGCAAATGTATGGAAGACGAAAAAGAGAGAATTTGAAATTAGAATAAAAAGACTGGAAGATAAACTAGAATACCAAGACAAACAAACACGAAGAATCAATATAGTTATCACAGGAGCAAACATACAAGGAAACCAAATTAAACAGCAAGTAGAACAATTAATAAACAGAAAGCTAAATTTGGGGGTAACCATAAAGATCGGCCTCCATATCAGGAATAAGGAAAACAAGAGCATCGTAAAGATAAAGATGAACACATGGGCAGACAAAAGAGAAGTAATGAAGAAAACAGGTATGATGAAATGAACGGGCATAAGTAGATAAGCAAGGGGGGTTCTAATCCACAAGTCCCCGAAGAGGTCCCCCAGGTGCGGCAAAATGATTGTTAAACAACACGTCTGAAGGTCATGTCTGGAGGTCATTAATCGAGAAATCGTTGGGTATACATAAAAAGTGATTCAACATACGAAGAGAGAAGAGTACAGAACCAACTAAGAGATATAGCCAGAGGGGAGAGAGCAAAAGGAAAGAACGTAACAGTGGGGTACAACAATATAATAATAGGAGAGCGATGACTGGGACGCAGTCCACGTTGTAGATAAGCAAGGGGGGTTCTAATCCACAAGTCCCCGAAGAGGTCCCCCAGGTGCGGAAAAATGATTGTTGAACAACACGTCTCAAGGTCATGTCTGGAAGTCATTAATCGAGAAATCGTTGGGTATACATAAAAAGTGATTCAACATACGAAGAGAGAAGAGTACAGAACCAACTAAGAGATATAGCGAGAGGGGGAGATCAAAAGGAAAGAACGTAACAGTGGGGTACAACAATATAATAATAGGAGAGCGATGACTGGGACACAGTCCACGTTGTAGATAAGCAAGGGGGGTTCTAATCCACAAGTCCCCGAAGAGGTTCCCCAGGTGCGGCAAAATGATTGTTGAACAACACGTCTGAAGGTCATGTCTGGAGGTCATTAATCGAGAAATCGTTGGGTGTACATAAAAAGTGATCTAACATACGAAGAGAGAAGAGTACAGAACCAACTAAGAGATATAGCCAGAGGGGAGAGAGCAAAAGGACAGAACGTAACAGTGGGGTACAACAATATAATAATAGGAGAGCGATGACTGGGACACAGTCCACGTTGTAGATAAGCAAGGGGGGTTCTAATCCACAAGTCCCCGAAGAGGTTCCCCAGGTGCGGCAAAATGATTGTTGAACAACACGTCTGAAGGTCATGTCTGGAGGTCATTAATCGAGAAATCGTTGGGTGTACATAAAAAGTAATCTAACATACGAAGAGAGAAGAGTACAGAACCAACTAAGAGATATAGCCAGAGGGGAGAGAGCGAAAGGAAAGAACGTAACAGTGGGGTACAACCATATAATAATAGGAGAGCGATGACTGGGACGCAGGAAAACAGGAAATAACAAAAAACTGAATAAGATGATAAAGGACAGACCAAACAGTACAACAACACAAGCAACGAAAAGGGTCATGAATATGGAAAAACAGAGAGAAATAAAGAAAAGACAAAAGAAATATGAAAGACTTGGAACATGGAATATCAGAGGAATAAAAGGGAAAGAAGTGGAAATAGCTAGTGAATTTGAGAGGGCAAAATTAGGGATACTAATAATAACAGAAACAATGAAAAAAGGGAAAGGTGAAGAAGAATTAGACAAGGAGCACCTGTTAATATATATTGGAGAGCAAGAAAATGAGAGGGCAAGAGAAGGGATAGGATGCATAATACATAAAGACATCAAAAACACAGTGAACAAGAGGGAAGCACTTGACATATTAACAGTGGAATTAATAAAAGGAAGTGAAGTAGAAACACTAATAGCAGTGTATGGACCAGATGAAAACAAAAAAGCAGGAAATAAAGAAGAATTCCGGGAAAAGCTAGATGAAGTAGTGGAAACAGCAAAAAGATCAATATATATAGCAGGAGATCTAAATGCAGAAGAAATAAAGGGAAAGGGAAGGGAAGAAATAAAGGGAAGAAAGATCAAGTACACACGACAGCAATTGGAAACCATGGAGAAGACAAAAGAAACAACAACGGGAAACGACTATTGGAATTCTGCACACTACATGACTTAATAATAGCAAATACCTTCTACGAACACAGGGACATTCATAAGTACACAAGAGTGCAACTTAGCAGAGGTGAATGATCAATAATAGACTACGTAATAATAGAAAAGAAAGATCGCACAAAAATTAAAGATGTGGTAGTCAAGAGAGGACACGAAATATATAGTGACAACCACCTAGTAGTGGCCGACATAAGAGTACAAGAAGAGAGAGCAAAAGTAGAAACGGAAGCAAGAACAAAAGAGCACACTGAAACAGTAAGAACATACAAGCTAAAAGACAAGAAAGTAGCGGAGAAGTATGAAGAGAACATATCGAGGAAAATGGAAGCAATAAAGGGGGAGACAGAAAACTGGAGTGTAGAAAAAGCTATGGGAAGTGTTTAGAAAATCGATAACCGAAGCAACAAGAGAAGCATGCGGAGTAGCCAGACAAAACAAACACAAAAAACAGACAGTGTGGTGGACAGAGGAGGTTTAGCAAGAAGTAAAAATTAAAAAGAAAATTTGGCAGACATACCTACAAAAGAAGACAACAAATAGTTACGAATTATACAAGGAACAGCGAAACAAGGTAAAGAATATGATAACAGAAGCAAAACAAAAAGCTTGGGCGGAATTCGGAGACAAAATGGAAAAAGACAGAAAAAGCAATCAGAAACTGTTCTTTAGAGTAATAAAAAAGTTAAGAGGGAGCAAAAAGACAGACAGAGTGACAATGAGAGGAGAAAACGGAGAACTACTAACAACAGAGAAAGAGGTAATGGATGGGTGGAAGAACCATTTCCAAAAGCTACTAGCAAGCAAATAGCCGGAAAAGCACGTCACAGAGGAACCACAAACCAGAAACAAGAAAGATGGAAGGAAGGAAGAAGAATCTATTACAATGAAAGAATTAAAAGAAGCGATAAATAGAATGAAAAATGGAAAGGCGCCAGGAGAAGACCATATAACAACAGAAATGATAAAAGCAATGGGGAAAAGAGGAACAGAGCTATTACTAAAAATATGTAACAAAGTATGGACAGAAGAACAAATACAGAAACAGTGGGAAATAGGTCTAATTGTACCAATACTGAAAAAGGGACATAGATTGGACTGCAACAACTACAGGGGTATAACTCTATTAAACACATGCTTGAAGCTAATGGAGCAAATACTGGAGAAAATACTGAGGAAGCAAGTGGAGCACACACTAGAGGCGGAGGAGCAGAGAGGGTTTAGGAAAGGAAGATGCACACAGGACCTTATATTTGCGATTAAACATATAATAAACAAAACACTATCGAGAGAAGAATCCGCATACATAACTGTCATTGATTTGGAGGAGGCGTTTGATATGCTACCAAGAGGGAAGATATGGGAAACCCTAAATAAACGCAAGGAGGACGAGAAACTAATTAGAGTGATTAAAAGTATGTACAAAGAAACAAGAAGCAGAGTGATGAGCAAAAACCAGAAATCGGCAATATTCAACACCACGGAAGGAGTAAGACAAGAAGGCAATTTGAGCCCGCTGCTGTATATCGTTTTCATGGATGAGTTAATCAAAATGGCCAAGATAAAAACAAGACCACTATATATATATATATATATATATATATATATATATATATATATAGGGTACATGAAGTTAGAGAAGACAGGAATAGCGGAGTGTGCATTTACGGACGACATAGGGATATTAGCAAAAAACAAGGAAGATCTAGAACACAACCTGAAAATATGGAACGAGATTCTAGAAAAAAATGGGATGAAAATGAACAAGAACAAAACAAAAGTCATGGTAGTATCCGCAAAGAAGGAAGTGATTGATATAGAGATAGCAGGGGAAAATATAGAGCAAGTAGATAGCTACCAATACTTAGGAACCACAATAGACGAAGCTGGCAATCAAGAAAATTGAAAATTGAAAAGACGAAGCTGGCGTCTTCGACGCCAGAAAACTGACGTCGAAAAATGTAAGAGTGTCAAGTTTCGTAAAATTTCCTTCAAAAGAAAAAATGTTATAAGAGGAAAATGAAAGTGCACTTTTTCAGTTTTTCAGCGATATTTCAGGAACTGTGCAAGATATCCCGGATTTCGTTTCAGTATATTGAAAGGCATAAAAATTAAAAACTTTTATGTCATTTGACCAACTCTGTATATATTTTCGTTTAACAGATCCTAATGGTGGGCATCGTAAAAGTGACCACCCTGTATACTTGATCATTCAGATTATTTATGCTGTTATTACGATCTTTGTGTATTTCCAGATTGTCTAATAGTCTCAACTTAAATCCCTTGTTCCTATTCATGTGTAGAAGTTTAATGTTACTTTCGTCGACACAAGTGGGTTGATTGAGCCATAGATGTCATCCAAAGTTTGTTGTTGTATTACCTTTTAGGTGTTCTTTGTATCTAATCTTTAAAGTGCGCCCTGTTTCGCCAATGTAAAATGCTGAGCAGTTATCACAGGTTAGCATACACACAACAGATTTTTCCATTTTAGAGGTTGTTTGTTTGTTATTAATTAGTAGTTTCTCCAATCAGTGGATAGTTTTGTGGGCAGTTCTCAGATAATATTGATAAATGTATTATGTTAGGCAAGGCGGAAAGACCCCATGGGGTCGATAGCCTAATAAAGATTGTTTATATATATATATATATATAGGATATTTTTTGGTTCATCAATGATCAGTGTTGGATTGTATATTAACTCTGATTGTAATGTCTGCCTTCTTTTGGTAATTAGTTTGTCAATGATTCCTGTGTTGTACTCATTTGCAATAGCTAGTTGTTTGATTATATTTTGTTCTGTTTTCACAATGTCTTCACTGATCGGAATATTATTAAAAAGTCTATAAATTAATGCACGAAGTGTCGAATTTTTTTTAGAGTGATGGTGAAAAGATTTGTAGGGAATGATGCTGTCTGCTTGTGTGGGCTTTCTGTATATCTTAAAATCCTGTTTTTTTCCTGATTGTTAAATCTAAATAATTTATGCTGTTGTTGGTTTCTGTTGTCATAGTAAATTTCAGCTTTGAGTGATATGAATCTACGTGCTTTAAAAAGTTATTAAGTTCTTCGTAACTCCCACTCCAGATGTATATGACATCATCTACGTATCTTTTCCTGAACTTAACATTTAACGATATTTTATTGTCTTTATGAAGTATTTGTGTGAAGAGAAATATCAAAATAGGCACATGGAATATAAGAAGTATTAAAGGAAAAGAAGAAAAACTGGTGAATGAAATGATAAAAAATGAAGTGGACATAATGGCAATTGCAGAAACGAAAAAGAAATATAAGGGACTCAAACGAATACATAAGGGATATTGGATGCTCCGCTCAGGGGTGGAAACAAAACAGAGAGCGAAAGGCGGAGTTAGATTAATAATCGCACCAAGCAGAATAATCCAGATTATAAGAGAAAAATATGTAAGCGAAAGAATAATGACAATAGAAATGAACATAACAGAAAAGGAAACATGGTCCCTGATCATAGCATACGGAGAAAACGAAGACGCAAAGAAAGAGGAGAAAGACAAATTCTACGAAGATATACAAAAAGAAATTGATAATGCAACAGAAAATGTGATAATAATGGGGGACCTAAATAGACGAGTAGGAAACAAAAATACAGGGATACAAGTACTCATGGGGAAAGAAGGAGAGGAAACCAAAAATAACAATGGAGACAGAATAATCCAGCTATGTATAGAACACAACCTAGTAATAACCAGCACAAAGTTCAAACATAAAAACATACATAAGTATACGAGAGCACAGCCCTCCAGAAACGAAGCGTCAATAATCGACTATTTCTTAATTAACAAAAACAATTGGAAAAACATAAAAAATGTTAAAGTAACCAGAAGGGCGGAGATAGGAAGCGATCATTTCCTAGTAAAGATGGACATGAAGGTAGACATCGAAACAAACGTATATAAAAGGAGAAGAAAAACAGAAGAAAAAAATAAATCATATAAACTTAAGGAAGCACACTACAAAGAAATCTACCAAGAAGCGCTAGAAAGAAAATTTAAAGAACTAGTAAGACAGAACAAATGCGAAGAAAGATGGAATAAATTTAAAAACACTCTACTAATCACAGCAAGAGAATGCTGCGGCGCAGCTAAAATAGTAAACACAGACACAAAAGCGACAACATGGTGGACCAAGGAACTCAGAACAACAATAAAGAACAAGAAAAATAAATGGAAGACATACCTCAGCACAAAAAAATGCAAAAGACTATGAAGAATATAGAGAAGCGAGAAATAAAGCGGAGATAGAAGTAAGCAAAGCGAAGGAAGAATCATGGAGAAAGTTTGGGAAACAGATGCAAGAAAACTTCAGATAAAACCAAAAATTGTTCTACAGAACAGTAAAACGATTGAAGCAAAAGAAAGAACATAATATGATGAACATAAAAGATACAGAAGGAAACATAATAACGCAAGAAGATAAAGTAATGCAAAGATGGAGGGAATACTTCGAAGAATTGACATAAGCAGAGGAAACGATAGCAGAAGAAGACGCAATAGAAGAACAAAGAGAAGAAAAGGCTGAAAGTGAAATAGAAAACACACCAATAACAGAAGTAGAAGAAGCAGTAAAGAAACTAAAAGGAGGAAAAGCGCCCGGAAAAGACAACATCACCCCGGAAAAGCTAAAGTATATGGAAAAGCAAGGAGCAGAAGAATTAACAGAACTGATAAATGAAGTACTAAAGAGCGGAGATATACCTAAAGATTGGAGCACCAGAGTAATATTACCAATATAAAAAAGGGCGACAAGAGAAAATGCGAGAACTACAGGGGTATACCGCTAACAAGCATAGCGGGGAAAATAATGACGAGAATAATAGAAAAGCGAGTAAGAGAACAACTAGAAGAAACGATAGAAGACACCCAGAAGACAGAAGGGGCAGAAGCACGCACGATCTTATAGTCACAATAAGACAACTAAGCGAAAAAATGATAAATAAGAAGAGATTCATCCATATATGCTTCATAGACCTAGAAAAGGCCTTCGATAAGATAAAAAAAGAAGATATATGGAAGGAATTGAAAAAGAGAGGAATTGACACAAAAACAATAGAGCTCATAAAAACAATGTACAAAAATAACAAAAATACAGTAAGAATGAATAACGAAGAATCAGCAGAATTCAAAGCAAATATACGAGTAATGCAAGGTTGTATATTAAGCCCACTCTTATTCACACTAGTGCTTGATGGTGCCATAAAAGAAGCAAAGAAAGAGATGAAGAACATGAGGGTAGGACACTGGAAAATGGAAGAGACCCAGATATGTGAAATGCTCTTTGCGGACGATATCGCCATAATAGCGGAAACAGAAGAAAAGCTCCAATTCAACATGGAAGTACTGGAAAGTGAGTTGACAAAGATTAACATGAAAATAAACACAGGTAAAACCAAAACAATGGTCATAGCAAAGGAGAGCACAAACCCCAGAATAATGATGCAAAGTAAACAAATAGAACAAGTGGAAAGTTTCAAATATTTAGGATCAGTAATAGAAAGCAACGGGAAAATAGAGAAAGAAATAAACGATAGAATGGGCAAAACCGGAAGAATATTCAATGCACTAAAAACTTCTTTCCTAGAAAACAAAGAAAATCCTAAGGAAATCAAGACCGAAATAGTGAAAAGGGTAGTGAGACCAACGTTAACTTACAGCAGCGAATTCTGGACATTAAACGAAACAGACAAATCTAGAATCAATGCGGTAGACATGTGCTTTCTAAGAAAAATTGAAAATAAAACAAAAAAGACAAAATACGAAATGACATACATAGACAAAACTTACAAATAACAGACATAAATGTTACAATCACAGAAGGTCAATTGAGATGGTTCGGGCATGTTTGCAGAATGAACGATAACAGACAGGCAAAAAGAGTGTATGAGACAAAAACCTACGGGGAAATCATATAAGGCAAGACCAAGAAAAACCTGGAACGACAGAATCAAAGAGCAGGCAGAGTAAAGAGGATTAACATGGGAAAGAATCAAACAACTCACACAAGATAGAAGAAAATGGAGAGAAACCTACATGAAGAAACAATAAACTGTAAAACCCTACACCAAAAAGGTAGAAAGGGAAATGATTAAATAAAAAAAAAATGAAGTGTTTGTTTTTCAAAAGAGTCTAAAAATATGTTGGTTAATAAGCAAGAGATAGGAGACCCCATTGGTAAACCATCTGCCATTATATGGGTTTGCCCGTTGTATGTGCAAAAGTTCTGTTCTGTGCAAATTTATGTGAGTTCAGTAATGCTAAAAGCTTGTTGTTTGTGTAATGTGTTATAAGTTAAGAGAAGTTTTCTGGTTATGTCTATGGTTTTTTGTATGGGGATGTTAGTCTACATGTTCACGATATCAAAGGATACCAGTATGTCAGTCTGTTTGAGAGATATGTTTTTAGACTGTTAATAAGTTCTTTGTTATTGACTGATTGGAGTATTTGGGTTTCAAATTTTGTTTAAGGATCTTGTTGATTTCTTTTCCTAATAAGTTGGCAAATGTATCTTGTGCCGTTATATTTGGGCGTATTAGTGTATCTGTTTTGTGTAGTTTAGTCAGTCCGTACATTTTAGGTGTTTGAGGGTGCATTACAAGCAGATTTTTACTGTTGAGGTTTAAGTCTGTAAGTCTCTTTGCATATGTTGAGGGTGTTTTTAATTTTTGTTATGTGATTGTTAAGAAGGTTGCTGTCTCGTAAATTTGTTTTTTTATTAAGAAATTACATAATTTTGTTGTTGTATGATCCTTTGTTTAAGATGACCACCAGCACCTTAATCTATCTTAGCGATAGTTAGTTGGTTAGTGTGAATTTTTTGTTTGATGCATTTAATGATTTTGTGATCTTGATATGATTCTATTTCTGTATTGGTGTTTCTTTGTTGTAGCTTGTTTGTTTCTTCTCTTCGTTCTTCTTAAAATTGATGCATTCACTTCTAAAACTGGATTGTTGTAGGTGTCCTTTCATGGACGATATCTATTAGTTCTAAATTGATGATCTATGTTGTGTGTGGTGCGTATTTGTGTTGATTAGTTGAGTTTCTTCAGTGGTAAATTAACTTCGGAAAGATTCGTAAATTGTTTGTAAAATACATGTGTTTTGTTGTTGCTTGTTTGTTTGTTGTAGTTTGTTTTATACTTTCTAAGGTTGTTCAGTTTATCTTCTGTATCTAGTTTATCTGTCTGTTTCTATATCTTCTATATATTCTATATATAGTTTCTGTATCTAGTTTATCTTCTAGTATTTTCCTTTATTGTGTGATACGTGTCTTCTTGAGTTTGTGTTACAACTTCCTCCATCTGAACATAGTGTATTCTTTGGTTTAGTCTTGAAAAATTAACTTTCAGGTATTTGCTAGTTTTATTGAGTTTTGCGGAATGTTTGTGTATTTCTTGTTTTAAGATGTAGGTCTTGTGTTTCCTGATTACGTTGTTACTCCTATATGTTTCTTGTGTGTTGAATTTAATGAAATTAGGTGTTAGTTTTTGTTAGTTTAGTTAGTTACGTCGCAAATAAAAAATTTAACAAAATTAAGGAAGTTACAGATTTTTTTAATTAAAATTAACAACCTTAATATGAGAAATCTAAGAAATTGTCCCTGATAAATACAACGAACTTTTATGCTTCCTGGTCATTTCAACTAATGTTTATGAAATTTTGACTTTCTCTCGTATATCCACGAGATTGCAATTATTGAAATTCTCAAAATTATCGATATTTTCTGTTTTTTAGAGAGGCATGTTTTATCTACAAGTTCAGTTCGAGAGGAATGCATTTACAGTCTGCGGTCTCTTCACAGTAAACTGGAACTTCCTTTTAGGCGTAAGTATTCAAATCTTCGGCGTTATCAGTTCAATCAATTGGTTTTTAGATGTTTGGCAGCGTCGTGACGAACCTCATCATACTCCTCCAGTTCGACGAGATGATAAGGACTGCACAATCAACAAACCCTACCCGATAATTGGAATGAATATTAAGTCACTTGAAGCTGATTTGCAAAGTGATGTACACTTTATTACTTAAAATGGAGCTAATTGTTTTATTACTATTATTGTGATTGTACATTTATGATAAAATTATTTATTATTCAACTGTACATACTTGGAATAAATTTTCTTATATTTATTAAAAATAATTGTTCTTCATATTAATATTTATAACTAAAAAAAAATATAAAAGTCTACATAACTTATATGATTCTTATTATCCGTAAAATATACAGAATAGAGAAAACTATGTCAATATTCGTAATAATACGGCATTAATAGTTTCTTCAGAAATTTTTATTTGAAAATCGATTATATTGCTAAATAATTTACTACGTCAATTACGTGATAATACGTCACTCCTAGTTTCTTCAGAAATTTTTATTTGAAAATCGATAATATTGCAAAATAAATTGCTAAGTCAATTAAGTGTTTTCAAACACTTCTGTACAAAATTAAAGGACCACCAAATATTCTTAAAATAACTTTTCCAATTAATAAGTTGTTTTCAATAGATTTTTCACATGTCATAAATTGACGTTTATTAAACACAATTATTATTTGTTAGGAAACACTTGCATGTATATATTTATTCGGTTCATTAAATGTCGTTATCTGGTTATAAATTTATTTTGAATTTTACTAGTAGTCCCTTAATTTGGTCCAGAAGTGTATTTTTTATGATTTCAATAGACTGGATTATTTATAACCTGTTTGCAAATATTTGAATTAATCCATAGAGGTATTCTAGGGGAAAATTCTAGGGCTGAAGTCACATTTTTCCACACATGTTATTAATGATGCCGTCCATTGAAAAAATCAAAAATATGAAAACACGTAATTTCTAGTGTTACCATAATTTGTGTATAAAAATCTGGAACTTAAAATTATTGATTTATTTCGAATCCTCCAACTTAAGCCTTAATTGTTTCTAATTTACTTCAACGATTTTAACTAAAAATTTTTATACGTATTCTAGACAAATTAGAATAATTAAAAATACAAAAACCTGAAAATTCGTCAATTCTAGTTATTCCTCAATTTTCATCAAAAAATGTATGCTATTTATTATCACGATCCATTTGAATTTATATTTTACTTGATGTATTGTTACAAAAATTGACTTGCACATTCTGCAAGCATGTGCTAATAGGGAACATGAAAATTAAAAATTTTGCCATTTCGAGTTTTCCCACAGCTTGCATTTTAAAATGTATCAACCAATATTCAATTTCTTCTTGTATATACTTTGATTTTTTTTTTCTAATTTAACCTGGGTAAAGTTTGGCAATTTTTTTATACAGACATTCATATATTAAGTAATATATGCCAAAATGTGGAAATGCGCATTTCTAGTTTCTTCAGAATTTTAATTTGAAAATCGATTATATTGCTAAATGAAGTTATTTTCAGATGAAGTAACATTTTCCTAAGATTCCCTCTATGGGAATCATGAATTTGAATATAAATTCAAAAAGCTGCAAGTATATTCAACATAATAAGTGTATTGAAAACATCGAAAATATGAAAATATTTTTCGTCAATTCCACTTTATTGCTCTGCTTCGACTCTTAAAAATAATAAAAATTACATTTTTTATGGATTGATTCTTATAATATATTAAAGAAATAAGAAAATAATAAATTTTGTAGCTTCAATTGCTGTGATTATACGGCAAATTTAGGGAATATTAAAAACAATCAGTCAAAATGTAGAGGTACCTATTTAAACAATTTTACATTGATCATGAAAATTAGAAATTTCGCCATTTCGAGTTGTCCCACAGCTTTCATTCCAAAATATATCAACCAATATTCAATTTCTTCTTCTATATACTTTTTATTTTATCTTCTAACTTAACCTCTATACATTTTTGGCAAAATATTTATGCAGACTCTACATTTATATATTATGTAAAATATGCAAAAATGTAGAAATACGCATTGATAGTTTCTTCAGAATTTTAATTTGAAAATCGATTATATTTCTAAATGAAGTAATTTTCGGACGAAGTCGCATTTTCCCAAGATTCCCTCTATGGATTAATTCAAAAAATTGCAAACATATTCAACATAATGAAGTGTATTGAAAACATCGAAAATATGAAAATGTGTACTTCTTTGATTTTCCACAATTTTCGTTCAAAAATCTGGAACTTTAAATTATTGATTCATTTCGGAGCATTTGACTTATGCCTTATTTTTTTCCAAATTCCCTCAATGATTTAACCAAAATTTGACCAATTAGCAAGCAAATATTGATATCTGACGTGACTTTTATTCAAATCGGATAAACAACACAGAAAATTTATAATTTTTATAAAATGTTTCATACTTTGCTCAGCTCTGTAGCATTACTGGAGTATTCTACCAGAATTCCAGGTAGCTATTCGTAATCTGCATTCAAAGATTGATTAATAGTGCACAATTTGTTCAAATCAGACCAGAAATAGAATAGTTCAAAACCTTCGGTTTTGAACTTCCTTATTTCTCATGTGACTTGAACAAGTTTGGCCATTTATCAATTGCTGATTACGAATAGCTATCTGGAGTTCGGGTAAAACACTCCAGCAAGGCTGCAAAGTTGTATAAAGTTTGGCCAATTCTATCAAAACAGGGAAATTTTTCAATGTTTTTATCCAAATTGCACAAAAATCACATCAGTTGTCAATATTTGCATGCCAATTACAAATCCCGAACAGTTTTCTTATAAAATTATTCAGTATTGCTACAAGGTCATATAAAAATGTATCATGTATCGAGTTTTTAAGACCTTACTTTGACTAATCAATCATTTACTTTGTGAAATAAAAAATAAAGCACTAGGTTTTAAATATAATAAATATAATATACCAAATTGGTATTATCAATGACTTTAATAAGAAATTTATTGATAAAATACTTATGTATGTAATTTTTGATAAAATTACAGAAGAAAAGAAAAAACATGTTACATTACCATATGTGACAAATACAAGTAAAGAAACATGTAAAGAAATTAAGAAATATAATATTAAAACATTAGAAATTAACAAAAATAATATCGGAAAATGTATAATCAATAATAAAATAGAAAATATAAACAAATTAAATAAATCAGGAGTATATCAAATTAATTGTAAACATTGTGATGGTATATATACATAAGTCAAACAGGGAGGAACATTAAAACAAGGTACAATGAACATGAAAAGGCTAGAACAGAATTTAAGTGGACAAACAGGATTAACGTGCCTTTGATTGTATAGAAACAGGACACCATTTAGGAGATATCAAACCTTTAAATTTTCAGAAAAATAAGATAGATTAAACATGTTAGAAGGGATAGAGATCTAAAAAGCTATTATTAAAGGAAAAAAACATAATGAATAATTAAAACGAGCTCTTCCAAGCCAATGATATTTTTATATCAGGGATTCATTTGAAATACATGTGTTAATGTATCATCAGGCAAGTCATCAATCAAATTGTATACTCAATCCTTTGAAAATGGCTGAATAATCCTAAACAGGTATCAGAAAACTGATAAAATATATGAAACAAAACAAGTGTAATTATACATAATATACATTTATAATAATAATTAAGTTTCATCAAGATATTAGCAAGGAAAGTATTAATTTTATTTTACTAGGTTTTATGTTCCATAAATTTGTGAAACTCAAACACTTATGTTTAATTTCCTTTTTTTATTAGACAATTTCTGAATGTAAGTATTAGTTATTCTAAACATTCGTTTAAATTTCCAAAGCCTATCTGAGTTAAAGAAAATAACTGAATCGGCAAAAAATAAGGATCTTCTATTCTTCATTTCTTTACGTGCTATTCTAAATTCTTTGATATTCTGATATACCACCAAGATTATTCTAAATACCGTAGAATTTACAGACTTCTTTATAAGCTGATTTTTCAGATTTGCCCCCTTAAACTTGATGTAATACTAATTTTGGTCGAATTTCGTAGAATTTCCACGATTTTTTTGCTATGCCTTCTTCATTTTTTTAATACATCTGAATTGTCATGGTTTCTATATCTGCTATTCTAATTTTTATATTTTTTTAATATACCTTCAGAATTTGTTTAACACTAGAATTTGCCTTCTTTATACATAAGAATCTTGTTATCTGTATTCATTAGGATTTCCATAATATTTCAGATTAGTATTCAGGAAATGTGTTTAATACTTTAGAATTTCCATGATTTCTTTATATTCTATTCAAATTTCCTTGTTGTTTCTGGAATTTTTATGAAACTCTTAAATGGTTTGAGAACTTTTGACTGAAAATTAATTTTTATATTCACATTTCATGTAGTACAAGTACATAATTTGAAAAATGATAACTGTAAAAAATATATTGTAAATAATGGGGAAAGAAAGCGATATACAAATTTTAATGTATACTTTTTGTATTCTTCATGACTTGTTTTAAATGATTTCAGAATTTTCATGAAAATTGGGTATGTTTTTAAAATTATTGTAAAAGCAAAATAGTTTGCTTCTTCTTCTTCCTTCTTCTAAATAGGCGGATCGCCTGTTCTTCGTCGATTTTGCCCGGTCCTTTTATTGTACGTTGAGGTTGTCGTTCCACCGTTTTCGTGGTCTTCCGGTACTCCTTTTCCCTGACGGCGATTTGTCTCTCTGTCAAAATAGTTTGCAATGTATGAAATTGAAATTTTCATTAAATTATGTATATGCACTGGAAATTTTGAAACTACACTGAGACTTGTTAACTAAGATATTCATAATTTAAGTTAGTATGCTTTCAGAATTTCCATGACGTTAATTTCGTATGGCATTATCAATCATTTGAAGAAAAAAAAATACTACTCAATTTTCTAGTTTGTTTTAATAGTGTTTAAATTTCAAGAAATTTTACAATGCTTCAATGCTGTAGACTTTTCATCATTCTTCCTACGCTGTATAACCTTCTTTGATATTTTTGTTGTCAAATATTACTGAAACTGTTATAAAGTTAGAGATTGGCTAAAGTTATATTTTCTGTTGTGTTATTTATAGTTTCTGTATAAACTGTCAGACGACTTTCTCGTGTAAGTATACAATTTGTAAATAAATATACAAAATTATATCAAAAAAATATTCTGAATATGAGAAGCTATTGAGTCGTATAGAACCAAAACTCACAATAACCAAAATCATCGAAATCGAGTTAGCAGTGGTTTTTTATTTGAAATTTTGCTCTGAAATCAAATATGGCGTCGGTTCAAGTCCAAACTAACTATATCCCGGGTAAAATGCTATCAGAAGTAGAGGTTTGAAGTCAAAACTAACATTATCCATTGGATTTTGTTACTTTTGACATCAACTGATGTTCAACCAATCACAAGCCATCTTATGGCTGTCAACCTCACCCGAAACTTACTATCTATAACCTATTTTTGTGCCTAGTTTTGATGGTTTTGTTTGTTTTGTTCTAATAAAATAAATTTTATTGCAGGTATAATTAGATATTTTATTAATTTTATAATTATAATGGAATCAGAAGTAATTATCAAAATCAGATAAGAAACATTATCCACATATTGGTTTCAAAACTAACATACTCCAATTTTTAACTGCTTTTATTATTAAAATATTATATAAAAAAGGATTTTTTTATTTTACAATTCATTTTGTAGAACTAACACGATGTAAAAAAATCATTTGCAAAATTCGGGGAAATAGATTGTCGAGTAGAGCGGTTTTTGGTTAATTCCCATAATTTCGGTATTTGAATATTATGAGTTTTGATTCAATACAACTCACATGAGAAGAAACGAAATAGAAATTTTAATTCTTAATTTCTGAAATCTACGAAATCACTTATGATTCAAATTCTGTCAGAATTTATTTGAAATAAAAACCTTACATGATTTAAATTATTATTAAAATATATTAAAATTCAGGGCATACTGTATAAAAAATGAAGCAAAATTGTATACAATTGTATTGGGTGCTGTGAATTTTTGACTTCAAATTTTCGGGACAGTAATTATTTGCGTTCGAGCATCTGTAAACACTCGACGTGAACTAGGGAATCTAGGGAAACTAGGGAATCATTATCAACAGCTGAAAGGAGTCCAAAAGTATTCAACGAGAACTTCAACCCCAAAGACGATTCAGCGAGTACGTCAATTATAGAAGAGGATCAACCGAGGACAGCAGGACTTTGAAACGAGGGAATTGGTGCCGACTTAATCGAATTTACTCTTTCGACATCTGCAACCAGGATTGCCGATCACCACTGCGAGTTGCCGCTATTCACCAGGAATATGAATATGAATGCCAGGTAGAATTTGCTAAAATTAATACTCAATTAGGGAGTTAATTGTGCGAATTTGGAATTTAGGGAATTATTGTTATAAAATATTGATAGTGTTAGTTTGTTAATTAGTGATAAGACTTACTTTCTATTATCAGGCGTTCATTTTGTTTCATATTGAATTAGTGTGGTGTTTGTTTTTTTATCAATTATCTAAATATTTAATATTATAATAAATTTATCCTTCGTCCTTTTACCCTTTCGGGTGTCAGACTGCTCAATTACATTTATAATACATTTTACAATCACATGTCTTCGCTAATTAATTCCTTCACTCTTCTTTTCCAGTAGTCCCTGTCTAGTGCCAATTTTCTTATTTCATTCCATTCTATTTCTCTTCTTTCCGCTGCTTGATGCGTTTGTTCATTCCATCCCTTCCTCGGTCTTCCTACTTTATTTTTGCCTTGAATTTTTACTTCATGTATTCTTTTTGTTATTCTATTCTCTTCTAGCCTGTGTATATGTCCTAGCCAACCTAGCTGTCTTTCCTCTATTATTGTTGTTATTGGCTTTATGTTGAGCCGTTTCCTTGCTTATGTGTTCCTCACTCTATCTTTGTTTTGTAATTCCCTCTATCTTCCTTAGGAATCTCATTTCCATTGCGTTGATCTTGCTTTTGTTTCTTTCCGTAATTGTCCACGATTCACTCCCATATATTAGAGAGGGCCTTACTATTTTTTTTGTATACCTCAGTTTTTATTTCTTTAGTAAATTATTTTTTCTCTAGAAACGTGTTTTTTATTGTGTTGTAGATCCTTCCTGCTTTTCCTATTCTTTCTTCTACTTCTTGGTCAATCTTTCCCTTTTCTTCTATTATTGTTCCTAGGTAGTTGTATTGATTCACCTGTTCTTGTTGTTTCCCTTCTAGCCATATTTTATGTTTGTTTTCTTTTGATGCTATTACCATTGTTTTAGTTTTGCTGATGTTTATTTCCATATTTATCTTTTTCAGTTCTTCTTCGTATATATTAAGGTTACGTTGGAGTTTTTCTTCTGAGTCTGTTATTATTACCATGTCATCTGCGAACATAAGTATTTGTATTTTTATCATTTCCAGTTTCCTATATCCTATAATCGTGTTTGCTGCTCTTTCTGTGCTTGTCCTTATCGCTTCATCTATGAATGATGCGAAGAGTAAAGGGCTTAAAATGCAACCTTGTTTTAGTCCAATTTCGATCTTGAACTCCTCTGATTCGTTTGTTCCTATTCTTACCTTGTTTCTGTTGTTATTGTACAGCTATTTTATTATGTTTATCATATCTCTTCTACCTCTCTTTTTCTAACATATTCCATATGTCCTCTCTTATTACTCTGTCAAATTCTTTTTTCAGGTCTATGAAGAATATGTGTAGTTCTTTTCCTTTTCTGATCGTTTTGTCTGTTAGTTGCCTCATTATGTGTATCAGGTTCTGTGGTACTTCTATTTCTCCTGAACCAGTGTTGTTCTTCTCCCAATAGTGGGTTCAGTTTTTCTTTCCAACTAGTCTCTAATATCCTTGTAAATATTTTCCCTGGTATGCTTGTGAGTGTAATTCCTCTGTAGTTGTCGCATATTTTTGTTTCTCCCTTTTTGTGGATGGGTAGTATGATTCCCTTGTTTCATTTGTCCGGTATTATTTTTTCCTTTATTATTTCATTAAGAATATCCAGGAATTCCATTTCCCCTTTATCTCCCATGTATTGCATCATTTCCGCTGTGATATCGTCTGTGCCTGGAGCCTTTCCTAGTTTTGCTTTTTTGATTGCTATCACCATTTCCTCCATTGATATCCTTCTGATTACCCCATTGGTTCTGTTGTCTGTTTTTTCTTCTTTCCCTTTGTGCTTTGTTCCTGTCATTTCACTAAAGTATTCTTTCCGCGTTTCCATAATCTTCTTTTGTTCTGTTATTGTAATTCCATGTTTATCTTTTATGTTAATTTGTTTCGGGGTTTTTTTGTTCCTCATTTGTTTTATTGTGCTATAGAACATCTTCTGGTTTTCGGTGAACGTTTCCTTTATTTTCTTTCCGAACTCTTCCCATGTTTGTTGCTTTGCTATCTTGATTTTGCGTTTCGCTTCTTTGCTTGTTGTTTTATATCTCCTGTGATCTTCCTCTTTTCCTGTTCTTATGTAGGTTTTCCATTTATCTTTTTTTGCCTTTACTGTTTGTTTTATCTCTTCCGACCACCATTTATTTTCCTTCGTCTGTTTATTTGAAATTGTGCATTCCTTAAAATTTTTATAACCAAATCAAAGCATGAAAAATTTTTGGATCAGAATTATTCCAATATTTTGAATAATAATTATAGAAATAAATATTAAATAATTAATGTTATATATAATTAAAATTATTGGATCATGTTTTTTCCATGTTAAGAGTATTTTATGTCATAATAAGTAATTTATCTAAAATCTCACAATAAATTGTCATGCTACACATTTTACTTGAAACTGTAAATGATATTGGAATTGTATTGAACGCCGCTTTACTATTTATTCAACAAAATCTTCATGTGTAAAATTAAAGAAGTGTCATTTAAATTACATACGCAAAAATTTAAAAACCAACTTTGAAATTATCTAAAACATAATCTATATAACTTTCAATTTAAATTGCATTGTTTTTAATTATAAATAGGCTTCTTATGTTGTAAACCGGATATGTTGTAAAGAATGTTCACATTATTTATTTATTTATTTCAATGGAACACGCAGTTTTCTATACACATGTTAAAAGGTTTGTTTTCTATGAAACTCAAGTAAAATGCAAGATATTTTTGTGTAACTTGTAAAAAATCTGCACGGCATTTATGCTAGGCCTCATTATTTTATACTTTCATTAAAATTGTACTTAGTTTTAATTATTATTATCAAAAGGCCCTTTACCTTTCGGTGTGGGCTATACATGTTACTACAGTTACATTACAGTTTTGTTATCTATTTGCAAATTCTTTCCACTCTCTTCTGTCCTGATATTAAGAGGCCTCTTTACCCCAGCGGTATTATTAATAACATAATTACTATCGGAGAACTGATATAGAAAGTTTAGACATTTATCTACAATTAGACAACGTAGTTTTAAGAAATAAATTAAAGGGGACTTATTTCTGATCACCTAATCGGATTTATGTGCAGACAAGAATACTCCATTATAATTCAAGATATTGGAACAAAAAAAAAGAAGGTGGTTCGCAACAACATTAGCTCCAAATAACCGAGGGAATTTCTATTATATGTACCCTGTCTTAATTAAATAAATACAGAAGAAAATTATACAAATCGGCTAAACCTGCCATTCTTTTAATCAACATAATAAATCACCATTTTATTATTTCTTAAAACTACTCGGCTCAATTGTAGATAGATGTCTAAACTTTCTAAATCAGGTCTCCGATTGTAATAATGTTGACCCGTTCATAAATTATCATGGCTGTCGTTTATATGCAATTCTCTATACAGCCTTTGGGTAAAGAGTCCTCTTAAAATTTATAATATAATAATAATAATAATAATAATAATAACAATAATAATAATAATAATCCCTACTACTCCTCCACCTGCGGCGTGAATTTTGACCCAATTACATAATATAATGTATCAGAAATAAAGTGTTGACTCATAAATTAGCAAGCATAAAAAAAAACTCGCGCTGTTTTATCGTAAAAGTATTTGCAGCCGGCTATACAAATGAAACACATGGCAACATCTTAATTTTTTTCGCTAACGCGCACGCAAATTTCGTTAGTTATTATTATTATTATCAAATGGCCCTTTACCTTTCGGTGTGGGCTATACATGTTACTACAGTTACATTACAGTTTTGTTGTGTATTTGCAAATTCTTTCCACTCTCTTCTGTTCTTTGCCATTTATCTTGCTTGTTTCACTATTTTCCCTCTGCTGTTTATTATTTCTTCTGTTGTCCCATTCTTGTCTTGGTCTGCCTCTTCCTCGTTTCTTTCCTGTTTTTGCTTCCCAGATTTGTTTTGTTTGATTCGTATTTTTCATCCTATTTAGATGTCCCCACCAGTTGAGCTGCTTCTTTTCTATAAACTTTTCTATTGATTCTATATCCAATTCCTCTCTCATGTCTTTATTTCGTATCCTGTCTTTTTTCGTTACTTATTTTACTCTTCTCAAATATTTCATTTCGATTGCCTATAATCTACTTTTATCTCTCTTTGTTAGCTTCCACGTCTCGCTCCCATATGTCAAAATCGTTCTGTATATAGTTTTGTATATATTCATTTTTGTCTTTCTGCTTATCTCTTTCTTGTTGGTAAGTATATTATTCAGGGCATAGTACGTTTTTATTGTGTTGTTTATTCTGTTGCTTAATTCTCCTTCCATTTTCCCGTCTTCTGTAAGTTCTACTCCAAGATATTTGAATTGCTCCACTTGTTCAATCTGGTCCTGTCCTATCTGTATATTTATGTGTTCTTTCCGTTTTCCTATTATCAGTACTATTGTTTTGCTGTAGTTCATCTTCATGTTATATTTCTCTAGGTGTTTATTTGTTTAGGAGGTTCCTCTCACTTTCTGCTATCGTATGCTCCTTCTGATATTCTAACCATTTGCATGTTTTTGTATCCTACGTTTGCTTTTATTATTTCTGTTTTCATGCTCTTCATTATTTCATCCATATATAGGTTGAATAGTGTTGGGCTGAGAGCTCCTCCTTGTCTTAGTCCATTATTTGTTTTAAACGTTCTTGAAATTTGCCCCTTGTATATTATTGCATTACTGTTGTTGTTATATATATTCTGTATTACTTTCACTATCCTGTTTTCTATTCCTCTTTCTTTTAGTATTAACCATAGTTTCTTTCTTGGTGTCATGTCAAACGCTTTTTCGAGGTCTATGAATCCCAGATATGTATTTTTATTATTTGCGATTCTTTTTTTTGTGATTTGTTTTATTGTGAAGATGTTGTCTTGCGTGGATTTCGCTTTCCTGAACTCACATTGCGGTTTTTCTAGGGTCTGTTCTATTCTTGCTATTATTCTCTTGTTAATTATCTTTTCTAATATTTTCATCCCTATACTTATTAGTGTTATGCCTCTATAGTTTGCGCATTTCGTCTTGTCACCTTTCTTGTATATCGGTACTATTAACGCTGTTTGCCAGTCTTTTGGTATCATATTTGTCTTCCATATTTGGTTCAGTAGCTTCAGTAGTTTATCTTTTCCTATGGGTCCCATGTGTTTAATCATTTCTGCTGTAACCTGATCTTGTCCTGGCGCTTTTCCTATTTTCAGTTCTCTTATTATCTCTAGAAGCTCTTGTTCGTTGATACTCTCCGTTACTGTTTCTCTGATGTTCTTTTCGCCGTTTCTTGTCTTCTGTTCGTTGCCGCTATTTATAGTTAGTAGTTCTTCGAAATACTCTTTCCATCTTTCTGTTTTTCCTTCAACATTTTGCCTTGTTTGTCTTGTATGTATCTCCTTTTTGTCTTTTTTCTTTCCTGCATCCTTTTATTGTTTTATTAAATAGCTTTTGATTTTCTTTTGCGTTTTACTCCATTGTCTCCCCGAACTTTTCCCATTCCCTGGTCTTTGCTATTCTAAAATCGTCTTTTACTATTTTCCTTTTTTCGTTGTACCTTTCGTAGTTATTACTGTTTTTGACGTTTAGGTATCTTTGCCATGCTTTTTTCGTTTCTTTTATTTTATCTCGTATGTCCTCTGACCACCACGCTGTCTGTTGTTTCTTGTTTGTACTTTTCTTCAACCCGCTTGTCTCTTGTGCTGCCTCAAGCATATTTCTTTTTATGTTATTCCACATTTCCTCTACTGCTTCGCTGTCGTTGGCCACTTCTAACTTGGCTTCTAATTTCTCTTTGTATTGTATTGCTGTTTCCTCATCTCTTAGTTTGTATGCTCGTATCTTCTTGTAGTTTACTGCTATAGTTGGTCGCTGAATTTTTCGGTCACTGTCTTCAGTGTTGTTTTCCTTGAGTGTGGTCACCACTAGGTAGTGGTCATTATTTCGTAGCTTCTCTTTACTCTTGTGTCTATTATTTTGCTCTTTCTTCGTTGTTCTGTTAATACGTAATCTATTATAGATTTTTTGTTCCTGCTTATTACTTCCCTGGTGTATTTGTGTATCTCCCTGTGGTTGAACAGTGTGCTCGCTATTATTAGATTGTTCATTCTACAGTAATTTAGCATTGTCTTCCCATTTTCGTTTATTGTGTTTTCCCCGTATCTTCCTCTCATCGTATGGTTATCTTTTACTTCCTTGCCAATTCTGCTGTTAAAGTCTCCTGCTACATATATTTCTCCAATGGCATTTTCGGTTGTTTCGTTGAGCTGATCCCAGAATTCTTCTTTGTTGCTAGCCGTGGCGTCTTCATTTGGTCCATATACTATAATTATTGTTCTGGTTCTGTTTTAGTGCGAGTTAAATGCGAGATGAATAAATTTCGAACATTCGATTATTATTCAATTGAATTAAAATGAAACACTGTTTTCCACACTCGAATTTAAATTATATGTAATTTTTATTACAAATAACGCATTATTTATAGAAGACACGATTTTAATAACGATCTAAAATCTCATAATAAACTGTCTTGCTATACATTTTATTTAAAACTGTAAATGATATTATTAATTTAATTTTCATTATATAATTTCAAGTAATTATGGTAAAACGTTGTACGTGTATAAATAGAATCATAAAAACAAGTGATACACGATAATGAATATTTTCAAATCAGGTTTACTAGTTATCTACAAAATAATCGACAACTGAATACATATTTGAGTGGGCAGCAACTGTACATTTAAGTACTCGTAAATCTACTTATATTTATATATAAGTGTAGTATGGTAGGTGCGCAGTAAATCGAACGAAATGAATCTGTTAAGATCGATCAGTCTATTTCTAGTGTGGTACTTTACTAGTGTTCATTGCTTAGGTGAATTAGATGCAACAGGTAATATTTGTGTTGATTCATTTTGAAGTTATACTTTAGGCACGTTATTTTTAGGATGCTCAATTTCTGTGAAAGAGCACATAAAAGAGCCCCAAACGCTATTGCTCAGACCAATCAGTGGTACCCAGGCAACTGACGCGTTTTATTTACCAGATGCAAATGGGGATATCAACATAAAAGCCAAAGAGTTGATAACTGTTGAATGCCCCGGTGGGTTTTTGAAACTAGCCAATAATAGCTTGAAGATTACGTCGGAAAATATTACCTGCGTAAAGGGTACGACTTTTAAATTAGAGAAAGATGAAGTAGATTTTACTGAAATTACATGCACAAAAAATACCAAACATATTGCCAGGTACACTGGAAATGCATGCCTCAAGTCGTACAGGGAGATAGAAATTGGATTCGAGTTGGAAAGTGGAAAATTCATTAATCACATCACCGCGTGCTTCGATGACCAATTTCAGTTCACGTTATATACCATATTCAACTTGACGCCAAGAATTTCGCAGTACCAAGTTGATTATCCTAGAGTTGATTTTATAGAAGGAGGATTTTATTCATTGGGCGATGAAAAAATAAACAACTTATATGCCAGAACCACACAACGGCAGTACCTAAACGCACAGCTCGGTTTACCACCAGCATCAACGAAGTACATCCACGCAACTAATGACTACTACTTGGCAAGAGGCCACCTCACAGCAAAAACAGATTTTATCTTCGGCTCCCAGCAGAGGTTAACCTTCTACTACGTCAACGCCGCTCCTCAATGGCAAACCCACAACGCTGGAAACTGGTTAGCTTTGGAGAACAGCGTGAGAAGCCTGAGCATCGAAAGAAACCTCGATTTGGTCGTGTACACTGGTACCCATGGTATCACCACGCTGCCTGATGAAGAGACTGGTGAAGACATCGAGCTCTACCTGTACGCCGATGAGGAAGATTATGTTGCAATTCCTGTGCCTCAACTTTTTTGGAAGGTGGTGTACGAACCCGTCAGCCAGTTGGCGGTAGCGATGGTTGGCATCAACAACCCTTACCATACGGAAGTTGAGGACGAGGTCATTTGCAAAGACATTTGTGACCAGATTGAGTGGATCGACTGGAAGCAGACTGACATCAAGGCTGGTTATTCATATTGCTGCACCGTGGCGAGCTTTAGAAAGGTCGTCAAAACCTTGCCTACTTTTAAAGTTTCTGGTGTATTGAAATAAGATTATAAACTTCATATGTTACACATACACTGTGTATCAGCCAAATGGAATAAATTCGATAATAAATAAATGGGGGTGTGTTCGAAAAAACGCTCGGACACGTCGATTGTTATTTTTAGTTGCGCATTTTTTTCAACAAAAACTTTTTATACAGGGTGTGTCATGTGACCGTGGCCAATACCAACTTTCTTATTTTAAATGCAACACCTGGTATACTATTCAATTTTTGGATTCTTCAGAAAATTCTAGACATATTTCATGTACAATGTCCTATACCTATCTTCAACTGTTTCGGAAATATTAAGTGTTTTCAGATTTATTGCAAAAATTAACATTAAAAAAAGAAAATTATTTGATTACAGAAATTCGTTACAACACACTCAAAAACTAATAAGTAATACTGTTTATTTCTTTATAATGTAAATAAACAAAAAAAAAACAATAAAATTTCAATGGAGGAGATGTTCAAAATGCTCGCCGTGAACGTCTTGGCAACATCCTAAACTTAAATAGAAATTTCTTCTAACGTTACTCAACATCTCAGGCGTGACCGATCTAATCGCAAGCATTATTCGTCTTCTTAAGTCAGCTAAGTCGAGGGGTTTAGTTTTGTATACAATACTTTTGACATATCCCCATAAGAAGAAGTCTAATGACGTCAGATCAGGGGATCGTGCTGGCCATTCCATCGATCCTCGCCTCCCTATCCACCGATTTGGAAATATTTGGAAATCTGAAAACACTTAATATTTCCGAAACAGTTCAAGATAGGTATAGGACATTGTACATGAAATATGTCTAGAATTTTCTGAAGAATCCAAAAATTGAAAAATATACCAGGTGTTGCATTTAAAATAAGAAAGTTGGTATTGGCCACGGTCACATGACACACCCTATATAAAAAGTTTTTGTTGAAAAAAATGCGCAACTAAAAATAACAATCGACGTGTCCGAGCGTTTTTTCGAACACGCCCCCATTTATTTATTATTGAATTTATTCCATTTGACTCATACACCCTGTATATACCACAAAATAAATCTAGGAAGCATAAATATTTTGCGTTCATATCTTATTTACTTGTTTTATTTATTTAATCATTTATTTAATCATTTCCCTTCCTACCTTGTTGGTGTAGTATTTTACAGTTTAGTTTTTACAGTATTACAGAGGAGGATGATGAGGTTCGTCACGACGCTGCCAAACATCTAAAAACCAATTGGTTGAACTGAGAACGCCGAAGATTTGAATACTTACGCCTAATAGGAAGTTCCAGTTTACTGTGAAGAGACCGCAGACTGTAAATGCATTCATCTCGAACTGAACTTGTAAATAAAACATGCCTCTCTAAAAAACAGAAGATATTGATAATTTTGAGAATTTTAATAATTGTAATCTCGTGGGCATACGAGAGAAAGTCAAAATTTGATAAACATTAGTTGAAATGACCAGAAAGCATAAAAGTTCGTTGTATCGTTGTAAACATGCCTCTCTAAAAAATAGAAGATATCGATAATTTTGAGAATTTTAATAATTGTAATCTCGTGGGCATACGAGAGAAAGTCAAAATTTGATAAACATTACTTGAAATGACCAGAAAGCATAAAAGTACTTTGTATCGTTGTAAACATACCTCTCTAAAAAACGGAAGATATCGAATATTTTGAGAATTTTAATAATTGTAATCTCGTGGGCATACGAGAGAAAGTCAAAATTTGATAAACATTAGTTGAAATGACCAGAAAACATAAAAGTTCGTTGTATCGTTGTAAACATGCCTCTCGAAAAAACAGAAGATATCGATAATTTTGAGAATTTTAATAATTGTAATCTCGTGAGCATACGAGAGAAAGTCAAAATTTGATAAACATTAGTTGAAATGACCAGAAAGCATAAAAGTTCATTGTATTGTTGTAAACATGCCTCTCTAAAAAACAGAAGATATTGATAATTTTGAGAATTTTAATAATTGTAATCTCGTGGGCATACGAGAGAAAGTCAAAATTTGATAAACATTAGTTGAAATGACCAGAAAGCATAAAAGTTCGTTGTATCGTTGTAAACATGCCTCTCTTAAAAACAGAAGATATCGATAATTTTGAGAATTTTAATAATTGTAATCTCGTGGGCATACGAGAGAAAGTCAAAATTTGATAAACATTAGTTGAAATGACCAGAAAGCATAAAAGTTCGTTGTATCGTTGTAAACATGCCTCTGTAAAAAACAGAAGATATCGATAATTTTGAGAATTTTAATAATTGTAATCTCGTGGGCATACGAGAGAAAGTCAAAATTTGATAAACATTAGTTGAAATGACCAGAAAGCATAAAAGTTCGTTGTATCGTTGTAAACATGCCTCTCTAAAAAATAGAAGATATCGATAATTTTGAGAATTTTAATAATTGTAATCTCGTGGGCATACGAGAGAAAGTCAAAATTTGATAAACATTACTTGAAATGACCAGAAAGCATAAAAGTACTTTGTATCGTTGTAAACATACCTCTCTAAAAAACGGAAGATATCGAATATTTTGAGAATTTTAATAATTGTAATCTCGTGGGCATACGAGAGAAAGTCAAAATTTGATAAACATTAGTTGAAATCACCAGAAAACATAAAAGTTCGTTGTATCGTTGTAAACATGCCTCTCGAAAAAACAGAAGATATCGATAATTTTGAGAATTTTAATAATTGTAATCTCGTGAGCATACGAGAGAAAGTCAAAATTTGATAAACATTAGTTGAAATGACCAGAAAGCATAAAAGTTCATTGTATTGTTGTAAACATGCCTCTCTAAAAAACAGAAGATATTGATAATTTTGAGAATTTTAATAATTGTAATCTCGTGGGCATACGAGAGAAAGTCAAAATTTGATAAACATTAGTTGAAATGACCAGAAAGCATAAAAGTTCATTGTATTGTTGTAAACATACCTCTCTAAAAAACAGAAGATATCGATAATTTTGAGAATTTTAATAATGGTAATCTCGTGGGCATACGAGAGAAAGTCAAAATTTGATAAACATTAGTTGAAATGACCAGAAAGCATAAAAGTTCATTGTATTGTTGTAAACATGCCTCTCTAAAAAACAGAAGATATTGATAATTTTGAGAATTTTAATAATTGTAATCTCGTGGGCATACGAGAGAAAGTCAAAATTTGATAAACATTAGTTGAAATCACCAGAAAGCATAAAAGTTCATTGTATTGTTGTAAACATGCCTCTCTAAAAAACAGAAGATATTGATAATTTTGAGAATTTTAATAATTGTAATCTCGTGGGCATACGAGAGAAAGTCAAAATTTGATAAACATTAGTTGAAATGACCAGAAAGCATAAAAGTTCATTGTATTGTTGTAAACATGCCTCTCTAAAAAACAGAAGATATTGATAATTTTGAGAATTTTAATAATTGTAATCTCGTGGGCATACGAGAGAAAGTCAAAATTTGATAAACATTAGTTGAAATGACCAGAAAGCATAAAAGTTCATTGTATTGTTGTAAACATACCTCTCTAAAAAACAGAAGATATCGATAATTTTGAGAATTTTAATAATGGTAATCTCGTGGGCATACGAGAGAAAGTCAAAATTTGATAAACATTAGTTGAAATGACCAGAAAGCATAAAAGTTCATTGTATTGTTGTAAACATGCCTCTCTAAAAAACAGAAGATATTGATAATTTTGAGAATTTTAATAATTGTAATCTCGTGGGCATACGAGAGAAAGTCAAAATTTGATAAACATTAGTTGAAATGACCAGAAAGCATAAAAGTTCGTTGTATCGTTGTAAACATGCCTCTCTAAAAAACAGAAGATATCGATAATTTTGAGAATTTTAATAATTGTAATCTCGTGGGCATACGAGAGAAAGTCAAAATTTGATAAACATTAGTTGAAATGACCAGAAAGCATAAAAGTTCATTGTATTGTTGTAAACATGCCTCTCTAAAAAACAGAAGATATTGATAATTTTGAGAATTTTAATAATTGTAATCTCGTGGGCATACGAGAGAAAGTCAAAATTTGATAAACATTAGTTGAAATGACCAGAAAGCATAAAAGTTCATTGTATTGTTGTAAACATGCCTCTCTAAAAAACAGAAGATATCGAATATTTTGAGAATTTTAATAATTGTAATCTCGTGGGCATACGAGAGAAAGGCAAAATTTGATAAACATTAGTTGAAATGACCAGAAAGCATAAAAGTTCTTTGTATCGTTGTAAACATACCTCTCTAAAAAACAGAAGATATCGATAATTTTGAGAATTTTAATAATGGTAATCTCGTGGGCATACGAGAGAAAGTCAAAATTTGATAAACATTAGTTGAAATGACCAGAAAGCATAAAAGTTCATTGTATTGTTGTAAACATGCCTCTCTAAAAAACAGAAGATATTGATAATTTTGAGAATTTTAATAATTGTAATCTCGTGGGCATACGAGAGAAAGTCAAAATTTGATAAACATTAGTTGAAATCACCAGAAAGCATAAAAGTTCATTGTATTGTTGTAAACATGCCTCTCTAAAAAACAGAAGATATTGATAATTTTGAGAATTTTAATAATTGTAATCTCGTGGGCATACGAGAGAAAGTCAAAATTTGATAAACATTAGTTGAAATGACCAGAAAGCATAAAAGTTCATTGTATTGTTGTAAACATGCCTCTCTAAAAAACAGAAGATATTGATAATTTTGAGAATTTTAATAATTGTAATCTCGTGGGCATACGAGAGAAAGTCAAAATTTGATAAACATTAGTTGAAATGACCAGAAAGCATAAAAGTTCATTGTATTGTTGTAAACATACCTCTCTAAAAAACAGAAGATATCGATAATTTTGAGAATTTTAATAATGGTAATCTCGTGGGCATACGAGAGAAAGTCAAAATTTGATAAACATTAGTTGAAATGACCAGAAAGCATAAAAGTTCATTGTATTGTTGTAAACATGCCTCTCTAAAAAACAGAAGATATTGATAATTTTGAGAATTTTAATAATTGTAATCTCGTGGGCATACGAGAGAAAGTCAAAATTTGATAAACATTAGTTGAAATGACCAGAAAGCATAAAAGTTCGTTGTATCGTTGTAAACATGCCTCTCTAAAAAACAGAAGATATCGATAATTTTGAGAATTTTAATAATTGTAATCTCGTGGGCATACGAGAGAAAGTCAAAATTTGATAAACATTAGTTGAAATGACCAGAAAGCATAAAAGTTCATTGTATTGTTGTAAACATGCCTCTCTAAAAAACAGAAGATATTGATAATTTTGAGAATTTTAATAATTGTAATCTCGTGGGCATACGAGAGAAAGTCAAAATTTGATAAACATTAGTTGAAATGACCAGAAAGCATAAAAGTTCATTGTATTGTTGTAAACATGCCTCTCTAAAAAACAGAAGATATCGAATATTTTGAGAATTTTAATAATTGTAATCTCGTGGGCATACGAGAGAAAGGCAAAATTTGATAAACATTAGTTGAAATGACCAGAAAGCATAAAAGTTCGTTGTATCGTTGTAAACATACCTCTCTAAAAAACAGAAGATATCGAATATTTTGAGAATTTTAATAATTGTAATCTCGTGGGCATACGAGAGAAAGGCAAAATTTGATAAACATTAGTTGAAATGACCAGAAAGCATAAAAGTTCGTTGTATCGTTGTAAACATACCTCTCTAAAAAACAGAAGATATCGAATATTTTGAGAATTTTAATAATTGTAATCTCGTGGTCATACGAGAGAAAGTCAAAATTTGATAAACATTAGTTAAAATGGCCAGAAAGCATAAAAGTTCATTGTATCGTTGTAAACATGCCTCTCTAAAAAACAGAAGATATCGATAATTTTGAGAATTTTAATAATTGTAATCTCGTGGGCATACGAGAGAAAGTCAAAATTTGATAAACATTAGTTGAAATGACCAGAAAGCATAAAAGTTCATTGTATTGTTGTAAACATACCTCTCTAAAAAACAGAAGATATCGATAATTTTGAGAATTTTAATAATTGTAATCTCGTGGGCATACGAGAGAAAGTCAAAATTTGATAAACATTAGTTGAAATGACCAGAAAGCATAAAAGTTCGTTGTATCGTTGTAAACATGCCTCTCTAAAAAACAGAAGATATCGAATATTTTGAGAATTTTAATAATTGTAATCTCGTGGGCATACGAGAGAAAGTCAAAATTTGATAAACATTAGTTGAAATGACCAGAAAGCATAAAAGTTCATTGTATTGTTGTAAACATACCTCTCTAAAAAACAGAAGATATCGATAATTTTGAGAATTTTAATAATTGTAATCTCGTGGGCATACGAGAGAAAGTCAAAATTTGATAAACATTAGTTGAAATCACCAGAAAACATAAAAGTTCGTTGTATCGTTGTAAACATGCCTCTCGAAAAAACAGAAGATATCGATAATTTTGAGAATTTTAATAATTGTAATCTCGTGAGCATACGAGAGAAAGTCAAAATTTGATAAACATTAGTTGAAATGACCAGAAAGCATAAAAGTTCATTGTATTGTTGTAAACATGCCTCTCTAAAAAACAGAAGATATTGATAATTTTGAGAATTTTAATAATTGTAATCTCGTGGGCATACGAGAGAAAGTCAAAATTTGATAAACATTAGTTGAAATGACCAGAAAGCATAAAAGTTCATTGTATTGTTGTAAACATGCCTCTCTAAAAAACAGAAGATATCGATAATTTTGAGAATTTTAATAATTGTAATCTCGTGGGCATACGAGAGAAAGTCAAAATTTGATAAACATTACTTGAAATGACCAGAAAGCATAAAAGTACTTTGTATCGTTGTAAACATACCTCTCTAAAAAACGGAAGATATCGAATATTTTGAGAATTTTAATAATTGTAATCTCGTGGGCATACGAGAGAAAGTCAAAATTTGATAAACATTAGTTGAAATGACCAGAAAGCATAAAAGTTCGTTGTATCGTTGTAAACATGCCTCTCTAAAAAACAGAAGATATCGAATATTTTGAGAATTTTAATAATTGTAATCTCGTGGGCATACGAGAGAAAGTCAAAATTTGATAAACATTAGTTGAAATGACCAGAAAGCATAAAAGTTCTTTGTATCGTTGTAAACATACCTCTCTACAAAACAGAAGATATCGAATATTTTGAGAATTTTAATAATTGTAATCTCGTGGGCATACGAGAGAAAGGCAAAATTTGATAAACATTAGTTGAAATGACCAGAAAGCATAAAAGTTCTTTGTATCGTTGTAAACATACCTCTCTAAAAAACAGAAGATATCGAATATTTTGAGAATTTTAATAATTGTAATCTCGTGGGCATACGAGAGAAAGTCAAAATTTGATAAACATTAGTTGAAATGGCCAGAAAGCATAAAAGTTCATTGTATCGTTGTAAACATGCCTCTCTAAAAAACAGAAGATATCGATAATTTTGAGAATTTTAATAATTGTAATCTCGTGGGCATACGAGAGAAAGTCAAAATTTGATAAACATTAGTTGAAATGACCAGAAAGCATAAAAGTTCATTGTATTGTTGTAAACATACCTCTCTAAAAAACAGAAGATATCGATAATTTTGAGAATTTTAATAATTGTAATCTCGTGGGCATACGAGAGAAAGTCAAAATTTGATAATAAACATTAGTTGAAATGACCAGAAAGCATAAAAGTTCGTTGTATCGTTGTAAACATACCTCTCCAAAAAACAGAAGATATCGATAATTTTGAGAATTTTAATAATTGTAATCTCGTGGGCATACGAGAGAAAGTCAAAATTTGATAAACATTAGTTGAAATGACCAGAAAGCATAAAAGTTCGTTGTATCGTTGTAAACATACCTCTCCAAAAAACAGAAGATATCGAATATTTTGAGAATTTTAATAATTGTAATCTCGTGGGCATACGAGAGAAAGGCAAAATTTGATAAACATTAGTTGAAATGACCAGAAAGCATAAAAGTTCGTTGTATCGTTGTAAACATGCCTCTCTAAAAAACAGAAGATATCGATAATTTTGAGAATTTTAATAATTGTAATCTCGTGGGCATACGAGAGAAAGTCAAAATTTGATAAACATTAGTTGAAATGACCAGAAAGCATAAAAGTTCATTGTATTGTTGTAAACATACCTCTCTAAAAAACAGAAGATATCGATAATTTTGAGAATTTTAATAATTGTAATCTCGTGGGCATACGAGAGAAAGTCAAAATTTGATAATAAACATTAGTTGAAATGACCAGAAAGCATAAAAGTTCGTTGTATCGTTGTAAACATACCTCTCCAAAAAACAGAAGATATCGATAATTTTGAGAATTTTAATAATTGTAATCTCGTGGGCATACGAGAGAAAGTCAAAATTTGATAAACATTAGTTGAAATGACCAGAAAGCATAAAAATTCGTTGTATTTATCAGGAACAATTTCTTAGATTTCTCATATTAAGGTTGTCAATTTTAATTAAAAAATTCTGTACTTCCTTAATTTTTCTAAATAATTTATTTGCGACGTAACTAACTAAACTAACAAAAATTAACACCTAATTTCAATAAATTTAACACACAAGAAACATATAGGAGTAACAACGTAATCAGGAAATACAAGACCTACATCTTAAAACAAGAAGTACACAAACATTCCGCAAAACTCAATAAAACTAGCAAATACCTGAAAGTTAAATTTTCAACACTAAGCCAAAGAATACACTATGTTCAGATGGAGGAAGTTATAACACAAACTCAAGAAGACACGTATCACACAATACAGGAAGATACTAGAAGATAAACTAGAAACAGAAACTATATATAGAATATATAGAAGATATAGAAACAGATAGATAGACTAGATACAGAAGATAAACTGAACAACCTTAGAAAGTATAAAACAAACTACAACAAACAAACAAGCAACAACAAAACACATATATTTTACAAACGATTTACGAATCTCTCCAAAGTTAATTTACCACTGAAGAAACTCAACTAATCAACACAAATACGCACCACACACAACACATCATCAATCTAGAACTAATAGCTATCGTCTATGAAAGGACACCCACAACAATCCAGTTTAAGAAGTGATCGCATCAATTTTAAGAAGAACGAAGAGAAGAAACAAAAAAGCTACAACAAAGAAACACCAATACAGAAATAGAATCATATCAAGATCACAAAATCATTAAATGCATCAAACAAAAAATTCACACTAACCAACTAACTATAGCTAAGGCAGATTAAGGTGCTGGTGTAGTCATCTTAAACAAAGAATCATACAACAACAAAATTATGTAATTTCTTAATAAAAAAACAAATTTACCAGACAGCAACCTTCTTAACAAGCACATAACAAAAATTAAAAACACCCTCAACAGATGCAAAGAGACTTACAGACTTAAACCTCAACAGTAAAAATCTGCTTGTAATGAACCCTCAAACACCTAAAATGTACGGACTGATTAAACTACGCAAAACAGATACACTAATACGCCCAAATATAACGGCACAAGATACATCTGCCAACTTATTAGGAAAACAAATCAACAAGATCGTTAAAAAAAATTCAATTACAAACCAAAATACTCTATCAGTTACAACAAAGAACTTATTAACAGTCTAAAAAACATATCTCTCAAACAGACTGACATACTGGTATCCTTTGATATCGTGAACATGTAGACTAACATCCCCATATAAGAAACCATAGACATAACCAGAAAACTTCTTTTAAATTATAACACATTACACAAACAACAAGCTTTTGACATTACTTAACTCACATAAATTTGCACAGAACAGAACTTTTGCACATACAACGGACAAACCCATATAATGGCCGATGGTTTACCAATGGGGTCTCCTACCTCGTGCTTATCAACCAAAATATTTTTAGACTCTTTTGAGAAACAAATACTTCATTTTTTTTTTTTTATTTAATCATTTCCCTTTCTACCTTGTTGGTGTAGGGTTTTACAGTTTATTGTTTCTTCATATATGCTTCTCTCCATTTTCTTCTATCTTGTGTGAGTTGTTTGATTCTTTCCCTTGTTAATCCTCTTTTCTCTGCCTGCTCTTTGATTCTGTCGTTCCAGGTTTTTCTTGGTCTTCCCTTATATGATTTCCCCGTAGGTCTTGTCTCATACACTCTTTTTGTCAGTCTGTTATCGTTCATTCTGCAAACATGCCCGAACCATCTCATTTGACCTTCTGTTATTGTATCATTTATGTCTGTTATTTGTGAGTTTTGTCTATGTATGTTATTTCGCATTTTGTCTTTTTTGTTTTATTTTCATTTTTTCTTAGAAAGCGCATGTCTACCGCATTGATTCTAGATTTGTCTGTTTCGTTTAATGTCCAGAGTTCGCTGCTAGGTTAACGATGGTCTCACTACCCTTTTCACTCTTTCGGTCTTTGTTTCTTTAGGTATTTCTTTGTTTCCTAGGAAAGAAGTTTTTAGTGCATTGAATATTCTTCCGGTTTTGCCTATTCTATCGTTTATTTCTTTCTCTATTTTCCTGTTGCTTTCTATTACTGATCCTAAATATTTGTAACTTTCCACTTGTTCTATTTGTTTGCCTTGCATTATTATTATGTGGTTTGTGCTCTCCTTTGCTATGACCATAGTTTTGGTTTTACCTGTGTTTATTTTCATGTTAATCTTTGTCAACTCACTTTCCAGTACTTCCATGTTGAATTGCAGGTTTTCTTCTGTCTCCGCTATTATGGCCAATCGTCCGCAAAGAGCATTTCACATATCTGGGTCTCTTCCATTTTCCAGTATTCTACCCTCATGTTCTTCATCTTTTTCTTTGTTTCTTTTATGGCACCGTCGAGCACTAGTGTGAATAAGAGTGGGCTTAAATACAACCTTGCATTACTCCTATATTTGTTTTGAATTCTGCTGATTCTTCGTTATTCGTTCTTACTGTGTTTTTGTTATTTTTGTACATTGTTTTTATGAACTCTATTGTTTTTGTGTCAATTCCTCTCTTTTTCAGTTCCTTCCATATATCTTCTCTTTTTACCCTATCGAATGCCTTTTCTAGGTCTATGAAGCATATATGGATGAATCTTTTCTTATTCTGAATATAAGATCATGCGTGCTTCTGCCCCTTCTGAATCCGCTTTGGGTGTCTTCTATCGTTTCTTCTAGTTGTTCTCTCACTCGCTTTTCTATTATTCTCGTCATTATTTTCCCCGCTATGCTTGTTAGCGTTATACCCCTGTAGTTCTCGCATTTTCTCTTGTCCCCCTTTTTATATATTGGTAATATTACTCCGGTGCTCCAATCTTTAGGTATATCTCCGCTCTTTAGTACTTCATTTATCAGTTCAGTTAATTCTTCTGTTCCTTGTTTTCCCATATACTTTAGCATTTCCGGGGTGATGTCTTTTCCGGGCGCTTTTCCTCCTTTTAGTTTTTTTACTGCTTCTTCTACTTCTGTTATTGGTATGTTTTCTATTTCACTTTCAGCCTTTTCTTCTCTTTGTTCTTCTATTGTGTCTTCTTCTGCTGTCGTTTCCTCTGCTTTTGTCAATTCCTCGAAGTATTCCCTCCATCTTTGCATTATTTTATCTTCTTGCGTTATTATGTTTCCTTCTTTATCTTATATGTTAATCATATTATGTTCTTTCTTTTGTTTCAATCGTTTTATTGTTCCGTAGAACAATTTTTTGTTTTCTCTGAAGTTTTCTTGCATCTGTTTCCCAAATTTTCTCTATGATTCTTCCTTCGCTTTGCATACTTCTATCTTCACTTTATTTCTCGCTTCTTTATATTCTTCATAGTCTTTTGCATTTTTTGTGCTGAGGTATGTCTTCCATTTATTTGTCTTGTTCTTTATTATTGTTCTGAGTTCCTTGGTCCACCATGTTGTCGCTTTTGTGTCTGTGTTTACTATTTTAGCTGCGCCGCAGCATTCTCTTGCTGTGTTTAGTAGAGTGCTTTTAAATGTATTCCATCTTTCTTCGCATGTGTTCTGTCTTACTTGTTCTTTAAATTTTCTTTCTAGCGCTTCTTGGTAAATGTCTTTGTAGTGTGCTTCCTTAAGTTTGTATGATTTTATTTTTTCTTTTGTTTTTCTTCTCTTTTTATCTACGTTTGTTTCGAAGTTTACCTTCATGTCCATCTTTACTAGGAAATGATCGCTTCCTATCTCCGCCCTTCTGGTTACTTTTACATTTTTTATGTTTTTCCAATTGTTTTTGTTAATTAAGAAATAGTCGATTATTGATGCTTCGTTTCTCGAGGGATGTGCTGTCGTATACTTATGTATGTTTTTATGTTTGAACTTTGTGTTGGTTATTACTAGGTTGTTTTCTATACATAGCTGGATTATTCTGTCTCCATTGTTATTTTTTGTTTCCTCTCCTTCTTTCCCCATGAGTTCTTCTATACCTGTATTTTTGTTTCCTACTCGTCCATTTAGGCCCATATTTACTTGTTATTGGCGAAAAATTAATATTTATTCACACATTATACAGGGTGATAAAAAAAGAATGTAAAATATTTACGGGGGTAGTAGTATGAATCATAACAAAGAAAAAAGTCTTAATAAACAATTAATTATATTAATAAAACTAATCTTACTACTAATCTTGAAATAATAATCTTTAACTGCATTCTTTTAGCGAATGAAATTCGCTTTTACATATAATTATTTTTAATAAATAATAATTATAATTTTCAGAAATATGAGTTAATAATAATAATATTAAAATGAACAAGTAACTTAAATTTATGATAAGTTAATTTATTTTAAAAATGAAAATTCCAAAGCCAAGTGCCCTGCGATTTTTTTAATAAGTCCCTGCAAACGCATAAAAAACTTAATAACTTCTGAACATTTAGAGAAAATTTCAAAACCGAAACGGATTTATAAAGCCTAAAAGGGGCAAATTCAAATATGCAAAGTTATACAGGGGTTCCATTTAAAAAACACAACTTTGATACTTTTAGGGCTTTTGGAACACCCTGTATAATATGAAATTAATTTTAAAAAGTAACCAAAAGGTACCCCAATATATCCCAGAAGTTAAACTTTTTGAAATTCACGTATTTTGGCCACAATATTCCGTGCCGTATACCGTGAATAACCCTATATACAGGGTGTTAAACAAAGTATGTAAAATATTTAAGGGGGTAGTAGTATGAACCACAAGGAAGAAAACAGTCTTAATAAACATGGGTACTTAAAATAACGGTTTCGGAAATATGGAAGATTAATCTTTTTTAACTATTTTTCAATTTGCTAAAATTTGCATATTCTTATCATAGTTGGCTGATGTTTTGTGAAATAAACATTCAATCTTGAAAAAGTAATCTATGAAATAATTTAAAAAATACTTGCTTTAGGAGTATATGTGTATAATACTTTTTTCTAGTAATTTTTTCTCCCAATCGTGCTATGTGATAAAAAATGGGTCATTCTATTTAGAAAAATGAATTACGAGATATTTAAGATGGCACTTAGATATTAACATTTTATGAACACTTATTATCAAAATTTACAGTTTACAATTATTTTACTCATAGAGGCATCCTCTTGGTACAATTAGAGATGTAATGTACAATTATCTTATTCCTAAGAGAACTTATAGACAGATTTCAGGCTACCTTTTAAAGGTCAAAATTAAAAAAAACATTTTTTCCTTCCGAGATTTCCTGGTGTATCCATCTTTTTTGAACACCCGGTATATTTGCATAGATACTTTTTTCAATTATTTGTCAACAGTGATTTTGTAATAAAACGTGTATTTCCATCAAAATCCGTTTGTTTTGTATATCTATAATAAGTATGCAGTAAAATACTTATGTGCGTGTAGATATTGAGTGTCAATGTGCGGCATTGTAATATTAATCTCCGATAATAATTTTGAAAATATCACTTCGAGAATGCGATTTCCAGATAAGATTCATATTTTGTAAGTACCTGGGTCTCAAATCACAACTAATGACTGCACAAAATCGTAAATTTGTTAAGGCGTAGATAGATAGTAATGATAGTAATCAATTAGTAGATAAATCTTATTTATACAGAAACATGAGCGTCCACTCAAGTTTATTTCTTGGAGTCAAAATGTATAGAATCTATAGACATTCGAATGTAAAACCAGAAATATTATATAGTTTGGTACTGAAATTCGCAGCCTAAGAATTATTGACTGTTTACTTCAACATTTTGAATTTGTCTGTTAAATTTTAACAAATGTAGATGTAATGTATGTAATGTATGTGCCTTAGAGGTAAAGAAGGTTGTCTCACCTACCGCAACGACCACGCATAGAAGTTTAATAAAGACAGTATACACATGGCAGTTGTGTTGTTCAGTCGATTCCTAGATCCACTCCTAGATATATAACATGGCGCAGCTCAACGGACATTAAAAGGAGAAATAAAAAGAAGACGTGAAAATGGAAAGCAGAGGAATTCAACCAATTAAATTAAACGGCAATCTCAGTGAGAATAGGAGACAATGGAAGCAGAGGTATGAAATATACTCCGCCGCTGTAGAATTAGACTCAAAACCAGAAAAAACGCAATGCGCACATTTACTGCATTTAATGGGCGAAGAAGCCATTGCAATCTATAATAGCTTCACATTTAGTGACGATGATAAGGACAAAATTACTGTACTAAAGAAGAAATTTAATGACTATTTCATTTCAAAAAAGAACCTAACCTACGAGAGATATAAATTTTTCACGTCCAGCCAAAATGAGGAAAGCACAGAACAGTATGTCACGTCATTAAAAAACCAAGCAAAACAGTGCGAATTCCCTGAAAATTTTAAAACGGAATTAATAAAAACGATGCTAATCATTGGGATAAAAGATGAGGAGGTTAGAGAGCAACTTCTACAACATCAAGAGTACACCCTGGAAAAAGCAATCGAGACATGTGTGTTAACCGAAACATCCAGACAGCAGCTTCAGGATATGAAACAATCAACGAGTGGAGACAAGACAAGAAATTACAAAGAAGTGGATCAAGTAAGAAATCAGAAGAAAACATCACAAAAATTCCGAGAAGATTCTTCAAGATCGAACGAATATAGAAATTACAATCAGGTACACAGAGAAATTAAAGACTGTTCAAGATGTGGTAAATCACATCCGATAAATAAATGTCCAGCATACGGTAAAAAATGTTTAAAATGTAAAAAGGACAATCACTTTGCAAATAAATGTAGGAATAAATCTGTAAACCAAGTGAATCAATCGGATAATTGTAATGTTCACTTGAGTATAGACACAATTAATAATGGAAACAAAAACCTCAATAATTTTAATCATTGCATTATAGAGTTGAGTATAGGTGAAGATGCAGGTGTAAAGGCTAAATTTAAAATAGATACGGGAGCAAGTGTCAATATAATTTCCTACTTTGAATTAAAAGCGTGTAAATTTAATTTAAAAAATATTGAGAACATTAAGGAAAACTTAGTCACATTTACTGGAGATAAAATTCCTATATTGGGAAAATGTTATCTAGATTTATACTATAATGGAAATTGTTTCAAGAAAACTGAATTCTTTGTAGACAAAAGTAATAATGGATCAATCTTAGGTTTAGAAACATATATTCATTTAGGTATAGTAAACATAAAAAATGATGAGGATATTAAATTCATTAATACAGTGAATAAAAACCAAATGAAAAATTATGAAAAATTATCCAATAGATATAAAGATGTATTTGAAGGTATAGATAAAACAAGTAAGCCATATCACATTGAAATACAAAAACATGCAAAACCAGTATTAAATCCAATAAGAAATGTATCTTTTGCTATACAAGATCAATTTAAAAAATGTTTAGAAAATTTAGAAAAATTAAAAATAATAGAAAAAGTTCAAGGCAGCTCAGAATGGATAAATTCATATGTACTAGTTAGAAAAGAACAGGGTTCTCTACGAATCTGCTTAGATCCAAGAGATTTAAATGAAGTTATAATAGATAGAAAATACAAAATACCAAACATGGACGAAATAACAAGAAATTTGAATGGTTCAAAAATATTTACAATATTAGATGCAGCTAGTGGATTTTGGAACATTCCATTAGATGAAAAATCTAGTAAGTTATGCACTTTTGCAACCCCTCATGGTAGATACAAATTCAATAGACTACCATTTGGTATTAAAACTGCTATTAAAGTATTCCAAGAAACTTTTCAAGACATTTTTCATATAAAAGGTGTAGTAATCTATGTCGATGATATTTTAATTCATGCCGAGACTAAAGAAGAACATGACAAAATATTGGAAGGAGTATTTAAGATAGCTAGAGAAAAAAATGTAAAATTTAATAGAAACAAATGTAAATTTGGTCTACATGAAGTTAAGTATTTAGGACATAAGTTTTCAAATAAAGGTATATCAATGGATGAAGATAAAATTGAAGCCATCATAGGAATGCCCAAACCAATTAATAAAAAAGATGTCCAAAGATTCCAATATTTCATAACTTATGTAGGAAAATTTATTCCAAACTTATCAGAAATTACTCAACCATTAAAGGATTTAATTAGAGATAACAATATATTTTCATGGGAACATCCTCAAGAAAAAGCATTTAACGAATTAAAGAAGATAATTTCACAAGAACCAATTTTAAAGTATTTTAATCCAAGAGAGCAAATAACAATATCAGTTGATGCATCTAGCTCACGCTTAGGAGCAGCACTTTTGCAAAATGAAAAACCATGTGCATATGCTTCTTGAGCTATGACAGAAACTCAGCAAAGATATGCTCAAATAGAGAAGGAACTATTAGCAATATGTTTTGGCGTACAAAAGTTCTATCAATATGTTTATGGAAGAGAGTTTACAGTTGAAACCAATCACAAACCATTAATTTCCATATTCAAAAAATCATTAAACTCATGCCCAGCTAGATTACAAAGGATGCTTTTGACATTACAAAAATATAAAATAAAATTAGTTTACAAACCAGGCAAATATCTAATAATAGCTGATACATTATCACGAGCAACAGTAAATAAAGTATTCGAAGATAATTTAGAATTAAACGCTCAAGTATGCCTAATCGAAAAAAATGTAACAATTAAAGAGGACAGGTTAAAACAATTGATAAAAGCAACTGAAGATGATGAAGAATTAAAAATGATAAAAACCTTTATTAAGGATGGATGGCCAAAGAGCATAAATAAAATGACAGTAAATTTGAAACCATTTTACAAATTAAAGTCAGAATAACAATGGGAAGCAATAACTTAATATATATGAATCAAAGAGTCATTATACCAAAATCATGGAGAAACAAAGTCCTTGAAGACATACACACAGGTCATTTAGGTATAAATAAATGCATATCGAGAGCAAAATTTGCAGTATATTGGCCTAATATGATAACACATAGAGAAAATGTAATTAATAGATGTTACGTATGTAATAAATATTCAAACTCGAATATAAGAGAGCCTATGATAAATCATCAAATAATTAAAAAACCATGGCAAAATATAGGAATTACCTTATTTGAAATACAAGGTGAAACATTCCTTATTGCAGTGGATTACTACTCAAAATATCCCTAAATCATGACGTTGAACAAAAATCTAACTTCCAAAAATGTAATCAGTAATAATATAACAAGAGAGTGAGAATAAATTGAAAATAATTTGACAGATTGTCGAAAACTTGTTGCCAGGCAATAGTCACGAGAGCCCGAAGAGCTCGAGTGACTATTGCCAAATGGCAACAAGTTTGAGACATAATCTGTCAAATTATTTTCTAATTTATCGAACTCTCGAGTTATATTTGATTAGATTATTTTTTGACGCCTGGCGTATTATGGTTTGTCATAAACTGGAGAGGTAATAAAATACAATACCAATGCATCATTTAGTGTCATCTTAAACAAAATTAAAATAATAAAATAAAAATAAAATACGCTTCATATTATATCCCCAGTCTTTTAAGATCAGTGCCAGAGTATTTATTGTAGTAGACTCGTTTAACGTATAACTTTTTTCTTCGCAAAAAGTTAAAAATTGTTTCCATATCGAATTATTGCTAATCACTGTATTTTTACTTCTGCTTTCTAGTATTTCTTTATCAATTTCAGTATGCGAAACGCAGCTAAAGCGACTTTTATTCATTTTGTATGACACTTTAATATGATTGTGTTATATCACCCAATTTATTAAAATGGTAAATCATAATATTTTCGTTCAGGCGTATAAGTACGGGCCGATGTCGTGTTTTGTTTATAAATTCAAGGCCAAGTTGCCTCTCTTAGACCCTTTCGAAGAGAATAGACGCATTTGCATCGCATTCAATGAGTGATACCAGGCGAAGCGGGCCGTGACGAATTAATAGAATAGTTTCAGTAAAGATTATATTGTTAGTGTCCGTATGGATAAATTGAAGGTGAGTGATTGTGTGGTTGAGTTGAGTTGAGGTTGACCCATCGTTGTTCCATTGTCTCAGAAGATAACAAGGATGTTGGGTTGACCAATTATTACTCGGTGTCAACAAATATGCTGAGTCATTGTATGGTTGTGTAGAGTTGAACTTGGGTCAACAAGTATAGTGAATCATTGTATAGTTGTGGAGAGTTGAGCTCGGGTCAACAAGTATAGTGAGCCATTGTATGGTTGTGGAGAGTTGGACTCGGGTCAACAAGTATGGTGAATCATTGTCTAGTTGTGGAGAGTTGAACTCGGGTCAACAAGTATGGTGAGTCATTGTATTGTTGTGGAGAGTTGAGGTTGACCTATCGATAAACAATTTACCAAAGATAATTGTTTCACCGTAATTAATCAAGGATGTCGGGTTGACCAATTAATACTCGGGTCAACCAATACAATTATCTCACTGAGTTGTAAACTCACGATCACTCTTCTAATTGTTACAGAATGACGGTCGTTGGAAGGAGCAAAAGAAGAGAGCGATTGCCATATTTTATTATACGATTATATAACCTTTTATATTTTTGTATCATTAGTTTGTATTAAATAAATAAGTTTCATTGATGCAGATCCCATTGTTTATTAATCGACATCTTGACAATACAAATAATTACCTATTATAAGAATAATACAGCAGAATTAGTATTGAAACTGTTTTTATGGATTAAAAATAATCAGTATTAAGCTAAAGGTAATTCGCCGGCCTAACAATATCTGAATTGGGTTAACAATATCAGAAGTGGCAAAAGTTCAGCTAACAATTGATAAATTAATAATTTGACAAATATTTTGATTGACAAGAGTGAACCTAGCTACCGAGATTATTCCCACTATAATAATCTCTAGAGAATATTCCCAGTATAATAATGACGGGATTGGTCCAGAAGTATCAATATGACAAAATTCGAAATATATCATTGGTTTTGAGAAACGTCAAAAAATAATCAACAAATTAAAATCCATATTTGCTAGACATGGAATACCCAAAATTGTTGTATCAGATAGTGGAAGACAATTCATCAGTGAAGAATATGAAACATTTTCCAAAGAATGGAATTTTCAAATAACTAAATCATCCCCATATCACCAACAATCCAACGGTTTTACAGAAAGATCAATTCACACCATTAAGAAATTAATTAAAAAGACATTAGAAAATAAAGAAGACGTGTACTTAGCTTTATTGAGTTACCGTAACACCCCTGTCTATGATACCTACACACCATCTCAGATATTAATGTCACGATACTTAAGAGACAACTTACCCATTAATGAAAACAAACTAAATTCTCAAATTATAAATAAGAGAAAACTAAAGAACAAAATTGACACAAGACAAATAAAATCAAAAATTTATTATGACAAATCAGGTGTACGTTCAAACGTTGAACTTAGAAATGGAATGCAAGTTTGGTTCCAAGAAAAGCCTAAAAGCACTTGGAAACTAGGAAAAATTAAGAATAAAATAAGAGAAAGAACTTACGAAATAGAAAAAGAGGATGGAAGATGTATAATAAGAAATAGTGTTTACATTAAAAACTTCAAAGGTTCAAACGAAGTGATACAACGTTCAAATTTTGTATATAATAATAATATTGTAAATGATAACATTGCAGATGATAATATTGTAAATGACAACATTACAGATGATAATATTGTAAAAGACAACATTACAGATGATTGTATTGTAAATGATAACTTTGTAGATGATAACATTGTAAAAAGAGTGAACTGTAAAAGAGTAACCAGAAAACCAAATAGACTCTATGACTATGTAACGTAATAAGGGAGATGTAATAGATGTATGTAATATAGATATAATGATGTAATGTATGTAATGTATGTGCCTTAGTGGTAAAGAAGGTTGTCTAACCTACCGCAACGACCACGCATAGAAGTTTTAATAAAACAGTATACACATGGCAGTTGTGTTGTTCAGTCGATTCCTAGATCCACTCCTAGATATATAACAATGGTATATCATATTTATGCTATTAAGGCAGTTAAATTAACATATCCGACAATTTTAGAATATTTTAAAGAATATCTGATGCAACAGCAAAATGGTGTTTGTATTTATGTTTGAACAAATTCTTGAAGTCGCTTCATGAGTTCATCAATTACTTCATAGTGAAAAGTTTGATTCATCTAAAGCTTCTCTTACTATTAAAACTTTAATTGTAACCTTTGAAACTCTGGGGGAAAATGAATAACACTTTGATAAATTATATAAAAATAAATAAATTTTATAATGTAAGTAATAATTGTATGTCCTTAATCTTATTTCTTAAATTATAGAATTAATGAAACTTAATATGAGAAATATCACGGATATAAGCTTTAGTTCGAACTGCAGTTAAATGAAAGAGATAAAACAGCGTCAAGAAAGCGAAAACGTCCAAAAACATTACAATCATTCTTGCATTATGAGGATACTTGTTAAATTGACAAAGTTAATTTTCGAAGTAATATTTACAACTAAATACTAGATAATGTGAAATTTTCCGAAAAAGTAAAATATTCTAAGGGTACCTACTGAAGTTTTGCACACAATGTCAGAGTGCTTCTTGGACGTTGAACTTTTAAATAATTGTAGTACTCTTGATTGATTCACAATTTTTCTCTACAAATCAATTCTACATCTCCTGCTCTGGTTCCATCTGACTGGATTTTTCGTTTTTTTTCTGTTCGTTACGTCTTCATACTAAGTTACTTTCGCTTTCATTAGTGCTCAATTGTCATAAATGTTAAGTTTTGTTCTTATACATTGTATAATGATACGGTTGATAGATCGATCTCAGACTATCTTATTACCTTATACGTTAAATGATTAATCGAGATAACATATCTCAGCATAAAATTGACAAAAAAGTCGTTTCTAATCCTTTAAGTCAAAGGAGGTAGTTAGATGCTTCATTTCTTGTATTTGCCTTTTTTCGTTCGTCATTTATTTATTTATTTGTATATATACTTTGTATTCTGACTTGTGCCTTTGGTATTTTGCCAAAAATTTGTGGCCCCTGGATTTTGCCGCCCTGGCCTATAACCCACATAGCCCCCCACCACCCTAAATCCGCCACTGCCACAAACTAGTTAAGGTACATGATGTCTACACTCAGTTAGCCAGGGCCAAGGTGGAATCTACAGGGTAAACAAAAAAAAAAGGCGAGGATTGGAGAAAGTTCAATTCTGCCAGGCACGTCCGCCTCGGCACTCCAATTGTGACCATAAAATAGAAAGGTGTGAAGTTAAGTTGAATAGCAGGAAACAATTAAGCATAACTTTCATGTGGCATTTAGATAGATATGTACTTATTTATTTTATTTATTTAATCATTTCCCTTTCTACCTTGTTGGTGTAAGGTTTTACAGTTTATTGTTTCTTCATGTAGGTTTCTCTCCATTTTCTTCTATCTTGTGTGAGTTGTTTGATTCTTTCCCACGTTAATCCTCTTTTCTCTGCCTGCTCTTTGATTCTGTCGTTCCAGGTTTTTCTTCGTCTTCCCTTATATGATTTCCCCGTAGGTCTTGTCTCATATACTCTTTTTGTCTGTCTGTTATCGTTCATTCTGCAAACATGCCCGAACCATCTCAATTGACCTTCTGTTATTGTATCATTTATGTCTGTTATTTGTGAGTTTTGTCTATGTATGTAATTTCGTATTTTGTCTTTTTTTGTTTTATTTTCAATTTTTCTTAGAAAGCGCATGTCTACCGCATTAATTCTAGATTTGTCTGTTTCGTTTAATGTCCAGAGTTCGCTGCTGTAGGTTAACGTTGGTCTCACTACCCTTTTCACTATTTCGGTCTTTGTTTCTTTAGGTATTTCTTTGTTTCCTAGGAAAGAAGTTTTTAGTGCATTGAATATTCTTCCGGTTTTGCCTATTCTATCGTTTATTTCTTTCTCTATTTTCCCGTTGCTTTCTATTACTGATCCTAAATATTTGAAACTTTCCACTTGTTATATTTGTTTGCCTTGCATTATTATTATGGGGTTTGTGCTCTCCTTCGCTATGACCATAGTTTTGGTTTTACCTGTGTTTATTTTCATGTTAATCTTTGTCAACTCACTTTCCAGTACTTCCATGTTGAATTGCAGGTTTTTTTCTGTCTCCGCTATTATGGCTATATCGACCGCAAAGAGCAATTCACATATCTGGGTCTCTTCCATTTTCCAGTATCCTACCCCCATATTCTTCATCTTTTTCTTTGCTTCTTTTATGGCACCATCGAGCACTAGTGTGAATAAGAGTGGGCTTAATATACAACCTTGCATTACTCCTATATTTGTTTTGAATTCTGCTGATTCTTCGTTATTCGTTCTTACTGTGTTTTTGTTATTTTTGTACATTGTTTTATGAGCTCTATTGCTTTTGTGTCAATTCCTCTCTTTTTCAGTTCCTTCCGTATATCTTCTCTTTTTACCCTATCGAAGGCCTTTTCTAGGTCTATGAAGCATATATGGATGAATCTTTTCTTATTTATAATTTTTTCGCTTAGTTGTCTTATTGTGAATATAAGATCGTGCGTGCTTCTGCCCCTTCTGAATCCGCTTTGGGTGTCTTCTATCGTTTCTTCTACTTGTTCTCTTACTCGCTTTTCTATTATTCTCGTCATTATTTTCCCCGCTATGCTTGTTATTGTATACCCCTGTAGTTCTCGCATTTTCTCTTGTCTCCCTTTTTATAGATTGGTAATATTACTCCGGTGCTCCAATCTTTAGGTATATCTCCGCTCTTTAGTACTTCATTCATCAGTTCTGTTAATTCTTCTGTTCCTTGCTCTCCCATATACTTTAGCATTTCGGGGGTGATATTGTCTTTTCCGGGCGCTTTTCCTCCTTTTAGTTTCTTTACTCCTTCTTCTACTTCTGTTATTGGTATGTTTTCTATTTCAGTTTCAGCCTTTTCTTCTCTTTGCTCTTCTATTGTGACTTCTTCTGCTGTCGTTTCCTCTGCTTTTGTCAATTCCTCGAAGTATTCCCTCCATCTTTGCATTATTTTATCTTCTTGCGTTATTATGTTTCCTTCTTTATCTCTTATGTTCATCAGATTATATTCTTTCTTTTGTTTCAATCGTTTTATTGTTCCGTAGAACAATTTTTTGTTTTCTCTGAAGTTTTCTTGTATCCGTTTCCCAAATGTTCTCTATGATTCTTCCTTCGCTTTGCATACTTCTATCTTCACTTTATTTCTCGCTTCTTTATATTCTTCATAGTCTTTTGCATTTTTTGTGCTGAGGTATGTCTTCCATTTATTTGTCTTGTTCTTTATTATTGTTCTGAGTTCCTTGGTCCACCATGTTGTCGCTTTTGTGTCTGTGTTTACTATTTTAGCTGCGCCGCAGCATTCTCTTGCTGTGTTCAGTAGAGTGCTTTTAAATGTATTCCTTCTTTCTTCGCATGTGTTCTGTCTTACTTGTCTTTTAAATTTTCTTTCTAGCGCTTCTTGGTAGATGTCTTTGTAGTGTGCTTCCTTAAGTTTGTATGATTTTATTTTTTCTTTTGTTTTTCTTCTCCTTTTATCTACGTTTGTTTCGATGTTTACCTTCATGTCCATCTTTACTAGGAAATGATCGCTTCCTATCTCCGCCCTTCTGGTTACTTTTACATTTTTTATGTTTTTCCAATTGTTTTTGTTAATTAAGAAATAGTCGATTATTGATGCTTCGTTTCTCGAGGGCTGTGCTGTCGTATACTTATGTATGTTTTTATGTTTGAACTTTGTGTTGGTTATTACTAGGTTGTTTTCTATACATAGCTGAATTATTCTGTCTCCATTGTTATTTTTGGTTTCCTCTCCTTCTTTCCCCATGAATTCTTCTATACCTGTATTTTTGTTTCCTACTCGTCCATTTAGGCCCATATTTACTTGTTATTGGCGAAAAATTAATATTTATTCACACATTATACAGGGTGATAAAAAAATAATGTAAAATATTTACGGGGGTAGTAGTATGAATCATAACAAAGAAAAAAGTCTTAATAAACTATTAATTATATTAATAAAACTAATCTTACTACTAATCTTGAAATAATAATCTTTAACTGCATTCTTTTAGCGAATGAAATTCGCTTTTACATATAATTATTTTTAATAAATAATAATTATAATTTTCAGAAATATGAGTTAATAATAATAATATTAAAATGAACAAGTAACTTAAATTTATGATAAGTTAATTTATTTTAAAATTTAGTAGAGATTTCAGAAAATTCCAAAACCTAGTACCCTGCAATTTTTTTTAATAAGTCCCTGCAAACGCATAAAAAACTTAATAACTTCTGAACATTTAGAGAAAATTTCAAAACCGAAACGGATTTATAAAGCCTAAAAGGGGCAAATTCAAATATGCAAAGTTATACAGGGGTTCCATTTAAAAAACACAACTTTGATACTTTTAGGGCTTTTGGAACACCCTGTATAATATGAAATTAATTTTAAAAAGTAACCAAAAGGTACCCCAATATATCCCAGAAGTTAAACTTTTTGAAATTCACGTATTTTGGCCACAATATTCCGTGCCGTATAGCGTGAATAACCCTGTATACAGGGTGTTAAACAAAGAATATATATATTTAAGGGGGTAGTAGTATGAACAACAAGACAAGAAAGAAAACAGTCTTAATAAACATTGGTACTTAAAGTAACGGTTTGGGAGACATGGAGAATTATACTTTTACCTCCTTTTTTCATTTTGCTAAAATTTGCATTTTCTTATCATAGTTGGCTAATGTTTTATGAAATAAACATTCAATTTTGAAAAAGAAATCTTCGAAATAATTTTTAAAATACTTGCTTTAGGAGTATGTTTGTATAATACTGTTTTGTAGTAAATTTTACTGCCAATCGTGCTATGTGATAAAAAATGGTCCATTCTATTAAAAAAAAATGAATTACGAGATATTTAAGATGGCACTTAGATATTGACATTTTATGAACACTTATTATCAAAATTTACAGTTTACAATTATTTTACTCATAGAGGCATCCTCTTGGTACAATTAGAGATGTAATGTACAATTATCTTATTCCTAAGAGAACTTATAGACAGATTTCAGGCTACCTTTTAAAGGTCAAAATTAAAAAAAACATTTTTTCCTTCCGAGATTTCCTGGTGTATCCATCTTTTTTGAACACCCGGTATATTTGCATAGATACTTTTTTCAATTATTTGTCAACAGTGATTTTGTAATAAAACGTGTATTTCCATCAAAATCCGATTATTTTCTATATCTATAATAAGTATGCAGTAAAATACTTATGTGCGTGTAGATATTGAGTGTCAATGTGCGGCATTGTAATATTAATCTCCGATAATAATTTTGAAAATATCACTTCGAGAATGCGATTTCCAGATAAGATTCATATTTTGTAAGTACCTGGGTCTCAAATCACAACTAATGACTGCACAAAATCGTAAATTTGTTAAGGCGTAGATGGATAGTAATGATAGTAATCAATTAGTAGATAAATCTTATTTATACAGAAACATGAGCGTCCACTCAAGTTTATTTCTTGGAGTCAAAATGTATAGAATCTATAGACATTCGAATGTAAAATCAGAAATATTATATAGTTTGGTACTGAAATTCGCAGCCTAAGAATTATTGACTGTTTACTTCAACATTTTGAATTTGTCTGTTAAATTTTAACAAATGTAGATGTAATGTATGTAATGTATGTGCCTTAGAGGTAAAGAAGGTTGTCTAACCTACCGCAACGAACACGCATAGAAGTTTAATAAAGACAGTATACACATGGCACTTGTGTTATTCAGTCGATTCCTTGATCCACTCCCAGATATATAACATGGCGCAGCTTAACGGACATTAAAAGGAGAAATAAAAAGAAGACGTGAAAATGGAAAGCAGAGGAATCCAGCCAATTAAATTAAACGGCAATCTCAGTGAGAATTGGAGACAATGGAAGCAGAGGTATGAAATATACTCCGCCGCTGTAGAATTAGACTCAAAACCAGAAAAAACGCAATGTGCACATTTACTGCATTTAATGGGCGAAGAAGCCATTGCAATCTACAATAGCTTCACATTTAGTGACGATGATAAGGACAAAATTACTGTACTAAAGAAGAAATTTAATGACTATTTCATTCCAAAAAAGAACCTAACCTACGAGAGATATAAATTTTGCACGTCCCGCCAAAATGAGGAAAGCACAGAACAGTATGTCACGTCATTAAAAAACCAAGCAAAACAGTGCGAATTCCCTGAACATTTTAAAACGGAATTAATAAAAACGATGCTAATCATTGGGATAAAAGATGAGAAGGTTCGAGAGCAACTTCTACAACATCAAGAGTACACCCTGGAAAAAGCAATCGAGACATGTGTGTTAATCGAAACATCCAGACAGCAGCTTCAGGATATGAAACAATCAACGAGTGGAGACAAGACAAGAAATTACAAAGAAGTGGATCAAGTAATAAATCAGAAGAAAACAACACAAAAATTCCGAGAAGATTCTTCAAGATCGAACGAAAATAGAAATTACAATCAGGTACAAAGAGAAATTAAAGACTGTTGAAGATGTGGTAAATCACTTCCAATAAATAAATGACCAGCATACGGTAAAAAATGTTTAAAATGTAAAAAGGACAATCACTTTGCAAATAAATGTAGGAATAAATCTGTAAACCAAGTGAATCAATCGGATAATTGTAATGATCACTTAAGTATAGACACAATTAATAATGGAAACAAAAACCTCAATAATTTTAATCATTGCATTATAGAGTTGAGTATAGGTGAAGATGCAGATGTAAAGGCTAAATTTAAAATAGATACGGGAGCAAGTGTCAATATAATTTCCTACTTTGAATTAAAAGCGTGTAAATTTAATTTAAAAAATATTGAGAACATTAAGGAAAACTTAGTCACATTTACTGGAGATAAAATTCCTATATTGGGAAAATGTTATCTAGATTTATACTATAATGGAAATTGTTTCAAGAAAACTGAATTCTTTGTAGACAAAAGTAATAATGGGTCAATCTTAGCTTTAAAAACACGTATTCATTTATTAATAGTAAACATAAAAAATGATGAGGATATTAAATTCATTAATACAGTAAATAAAAACCAAATTAAAAATTATGAAGAATTAACCAATAGATATAAAGATGTGTTTGAAGGTATAGGTAAGACAAGTAAGCCATATCACATTGAAATACAAAAACATGCAAAACCAGTAGTAAATCCAATAAGAAATGTACCTTTTGCTATACAAGATCAATTTAAAAAATGTTTAGAAAATTTAGCATAATTAAAAATAATAGAAAAAGTTCAAGGCAGCTCAGAATGGATAAATTCATATGTACTAGTTAGAAAAGAAGATGGTTCTCTACGAATTTGCTTTGATCCAAGAGATTTAAATGAAGTTATAATAGATAGAAAATACAAAATACCAAACATGGACGAAATAACAAGAAATTTGAATGGTTCAAAAATATTCACAATATTAGATGCAGCTAGTGGATTTTGGAACATTCCATTAGATGAAAAATCTAGTAAGTTATACACTTTTGCAACCACTCATGATAGATACAAATTCAATAGACTACCATTTGGTATAAAAACTGCTAGTGAAGTATTCCAAGAAACTTTTCTAGAAATTTTTAATATAAAAGGTGTAGTAATCTATGTCGATGATATTTTAATTCATGCCGAGACTAAAGAAGAACATGACAAAATATTGGAAGAAATATTTAAGATAGCTAGAGAAAAAAATGTAAAATTTAATAGAAACAAATGTAAATTTGGTCTAGATGAAGTTAAGTATTTAGGACATAAGTTTTCAAATAAAGGTATATCAATGGATGAAGATAAAATTGAAGCCATCGTAGGAATGCCCAAACCAATTAATAAAAAAGATGTCCAAAGATTCCTAGGTTTCATAACTTATGTAGGAAAATTTATTCCAAACTTATCAGAAATTACTCAACCATTAAGGGATTTAATTAAAGATAACAATATATTTTCATGGGAACACCCTCAAGAAAGAGCATTTAACGAATTAAAAAAGATAATTTCACAAGAACCAATTTTAAAGTATTTTAATCCAAGAGAGCAAATAACAATATCAGTTGATGCATCTATCTCAGGCTTAGGAGCAGCACTTTTGCAAAATGAAAAACCATGTGCATATGCTTCTAGAGCTATCACAGAAACTCAGCAAAGATATGCTCAAATAGAGAAGGAACTATTAGCAATATGTTTTGGCGTACAAAAGTTCTATCAATATGTTTATGGAAGAGAGTTTACAGTTGAAACCGATCACAAACCATTAATTTCCATATTCAAAAAATCATAAAACTCATGCCCAGCTAGATTACAAAGGATGCTTTTGACATTACAAAAATATAAAATAAATTTAGTTTACAAACCAGGCAAATATCTAATAATAGCTGATACATTATCACGAGCAACAGTAAACAAAGTATTCGAAGATAATTTAGAATTAAACGCTGAAGTATGCCTAATCGAAAAAAAATTAACAATTAAAGAGGACAGGTTAAAACAATTGATAAAAGCAACTGATGATGATGAAGAATTAAAAATGATAAAAACCTTTATTAAGGATGGATGGCCAAAGAGCATAAATAAAATGACAGTAAATTTGAAACCATTTTACAAATTAAAGTCAGAAATAACAATGGGAAGCAATAACTTAATATATATGAATCAAAGAGTCATTATACCAAAATCATGGAGAAACAAAGTCCTTGAAGACATACACACAGGTCATTTAGGTATAAATAAATGCATATCGAGAGCAAAATTTGCAGTATATTGGCCTAATATGATAACACATATAGAAAATGTAATTAATAGATGTTACGTATGTAATAAATATTCAAACTCGAATAGAAGAGAGCCTATGACAAATCATCAAATAATTAAAAAACCATGGCAAAAAATTGGAATTGACTTATTTGAAATACAAGGTGAAACATTCCTTATTGCAGTGGATTACTACTCAAAATATCCCGAAATCATGACGTTGAACAAAAATCTAACTTCCAAAAATGTAATCAACAAATTAAAATCCATATTTGCTAGACATGGAATACCCAAAATTGTTGTATCAGATAGTGGAGGACAATTCATCAGTGAAGAATATGAAACATTTTCCAAAGAATGGAATTTTCAAATAACTAAATCATCCCCATATCACCATCAATTCAACGGTTTTACAGAAAGATCAATTCAAACCATTAAGAATTTAATTAAAAAGACATTAGAAGACTTAGCTTTATTAATTTACCGTAACACCCCTGTCTATGATACCTACACACCATCTCAGATATTAATGTCACGATACTTAAGAGACAACTTACCCATTAATGAAAACAAACTAAATTCTCAAATTATAAATAAGACAAAACTAAAGAACAAAATTGACACAAGACAAATCAAATCAAAAATTTATTATGACATATCAGGTGTACGTTCAAACGCTGAACTTAGAAATGGAATGCAAGTTTGGTTCCAAGAAAAGCCTAAAAGCACTTGGAAACTAGGAAAAATTAAGAATAAAATAAGAGAAAGAACTTACGAAATAGAAAAAGAGGATGGAAGATGTATAATAAGAAATAGTGTTTACATTAAAAACTTCAAAGGTTCAAACGAAGTGATACAACGCTCAAATTTTGTATATAATAATAATATTGTAAATGATAACTTTGCAGATGATAATATTGTAAATGACAACATTACAGATGATAATATTGTAAATGACAACATTACAGATGATTGTATTGTAAATGATAACTTTGTAGATAATAACATTGTAAAAAGAGTGAACTGTAAAAGAGTAACCAGAAAACCAAAAAGACTGTATGACTATGTAACGTAATAAGGGAGATGTAATAGATGTAAGTAATATAGATGTAATGATGTAATGTATGTAATGTATGTGCCTTAGAGGTAAAGAAGGTTGTCTAACCTGCCGCAACGACCACGCATAGAGGTTTAATAAAGACAGTATACACATGGCAGTTGTGTTGTTCAGTCGATTCCTAGATCCACTCCTAGATATATAACAATGGTAAATCATATTTATGCTATTAAGGCAGTTAAATTAACATATCCGACAATTTTAGAATATTTTAAAGAATATCTGATGCAACAGCAAAATGGTAGACGCGTTGCTCATTAAAAAATGTACCATACTGTGTTTGTACTTATGTTTGAACAAATTCTTGAAGTCGCTTCAGGAGTTCATCAATTACTTCAGAGTGAAAAGTTTGATTCATCTAAAGCTTCTCTTAGTATTAAAACTTTAATTGTAACCTTTGAAACTCTGGGGGAAAATGAATAACACTTTGATAAATTATATAAAAATAAATAAATTTTATAATGTAAGTAATAATTGTATGTCCTTAATCTTATTTCTTAAATTATAGAATTAATGAAACTTAATATGAGAAATATCACAGATATAAGCTTTAGTTCGAACTGCAGTTAAATGAAAGAGATAAAACAGCGTCAAGAAAGCGAAAACGTCCAAAAACATTACAATCAATCTTGTATTATGACGATACTTGTTCAATTGACAAAGTTAATTTTCGAAGTAATATTTACGACTAAATACGAGATGTTCATAGAATTTAAAGTGAAATTTTCCGAAAAAGTAAAATATTCTAAGGGTACCTACTGAAGCTTTGCACACAATGTCAAAGTGCTTCTTGTACGTTGAACTTTTAAATAATTTTAGTACTCTTGAGTGATTCACAATTTTTCTCTACAAATCAATTCTACATCTCCTGCTCTGGTTCCATCTGACTGGATTTTTCATTTTTTTTTCTGTTCGTTACGTCTTCATACTAAGTTACTTTCGCTTTCATTAGTGCTCAATTGTCATAAATGTTAAGTTTTGTTCTTATACATTGTATAATGATATTGTTGATAGATCGATCTCAGACTATCTTATTACCTTATACGTTAAAGGATTAATCGAGATAACATATCTCAGCATAAAATTGACAAAAAAGTCGTTTCTAATCCTTTAAGTCAAAGGAGGTAGTTAGATGCTTCATTTCTTGTATTTGCCTTTTTTCGTTCGTCATTTATTTATTTATTTGTATATATACTTTGTATTCTGACTTGTGCCTTTGGTATTTTGCCAAAAATTTGTGGCCCCTGGATTTTGCCGCCCTGGCCTATAACCCACATAGCCCCCCACCACCCTAAATCCGCCACTGCCACAAACTAGTTAAGGTACATGATGTCTACACTCAGTTAGCCAGGGCCAAGGTGGAATCTACAGGGTAAACAAAAAAAAAGGCGAGGATTGGAGAAAGTTCAATTCTGACAGGCACGTCCACCTCGGCACTCCAATTGTGACCATAAAATAGAAAGGTGTGAAGTTAAGATAAATAGCAGGAAACAATTAAACATAACTTTCATGTGGCATTTAGATAGATATGTACTTATTTATTTTATTTATGTATTTAATCATTTCCCTTTCTACCTTGTTGGTGTAGGGTTTTACAGTTTATTGTTTCTTCATGTAGGTTTCTCTACATTTTCTTCTATCTTGTGTGAGTTGTTTGATTCTTTCCCATGTTAATCCTCTTTTCTCTGCCTGCTCTTTGATTCTGTCATTCCAGGTTTTTCTTGGTCTTCCCTTATACGATTTCCCCGTAGGTCTTGTCTCATGTACTCTTTTTGTCTGTCTGTTATCGTTCATTCTGCAAACATGCCCGAACCATCTCAATTGACCTTCTGTGATTGTATCATTTATGTCTGTTATTTGTAAGTTTTGTCTGTGTATGTCATTTCGTATTTTGTCTTTTTTTGTTTTATTTTCATTTTTTCTTAGAAAGCGCATGTCTACCGCATTGTTTCTAGATTTGTCTGTTTCGTTTAATGTCCAGAGTTCGCTGCTGTAGGTTAACGTTGGTCTCACTACCCTTTTCACTATTTCGGTCTTTGTTTCTTTAGGTATTTCTTTGTTTCCTAGGAAAGAAGTTTTTAGTGCATTGAATATTCTTCCGGTTTTGCCTATTCTATCGTTTATTTCTTTCTCTATTTTCCCGTTGCTTTCTATTACTGATCCTAAATATTTGAAACTTTCCACTTGTTCTATTTGTTTGCCTTGCATCATTATTCTGTGGTTTGTGCTCTCCTTTGCTATGACCATAGTTTTGGTTTTACCTGTGTTTATTTTCATGTTAATCTTTGTCAACTCACTTTCCTGTACATCCATGTTGAATTGCAGGTTTTTTTCTGTCTCCGCTATTATGGCTATATCGTCCGCAAAGAGCAATTCACATATCTGGGTCTCTTCCATTTTCCAGTATCCTACCCCCATATTCTTCATCTTTTTCTTTGCTTCTTTTATGGCACCATCGAGCACTAGTGTGAATAAGAGTGGGCTTAATATACAACCTTGCATTACTCCTATATTTGTTTTGAATTCTGCTGATTCTTCGTTATTCGTTCTTACTGCGTTTTTGTTATTTTTGTACATTGTTTTTATGAGCTCTATTGTTTTTGTGTCAATTCCTCTCTTTTTCAGTTCCTTCCATATATCTTCTCTTTTTACCCTATCGAATGCCTTTTCTAGGTCTATGAAGCATATATGGATGAATCTTTTCTTATTTATCATTTTTTCGCTTAGTTGTCTTATTCTGAATATAAGATCATGCGTGCTTCTGCCCCTTCTGAATCCGCTTTGGGTGTCTTCTATCGTTTCTTCTAGTTGTTCTCTCACTCGCTTTTCTATTATTCTCGTCATTATTTTCCCCGCTATGCTTGTTAGCGTTATACCCCTGTAGTTCTCGCATTTTCTCTTGTCCCCCTTTTTATATATTGGTAATATTACTCCGGTGCTCCAATCTTTAGGTATATCTCCGCTCTTTAGTACTTCATTTATCAGTTCAGTTAATTCTTCTGTTCCTTGTTTTCCCATATACTTTAGCATTTCCGGGGTGATGTTGTCTTTTCCGGGCGCTTTTCCTCCTTTTAGTTTTTTTACTGCTTCTTCTACTTCTGTTATTGGTATGTTTTCTATTTCACTTTCAGCCTTTTCTTCTCTTTGTTCTTCTATTGTGTCTTCTTCTGCTGTCGTTTCCTCTGCTTTTGTCAATTCCTCGAAGTATTCCCTCCATCTTTGCATTATTTTATCTTCTTGCGTTATTATGTTTCCTTCTTTATCTTATATGTTCCTCATATTATGTTCTTTCTTTTGTTTCAATCATTTTATTGTTCCGTAGAACAATTTTTGGTTTTCTCTGAAGTTTTCTTGCATCTGTTTCCCAAATTTTCTCCATGATTCTTCCTTCGCTTTGCTTACTTCTATCTTCACTTTATTTCTCGCTTCTTTATATTCTTCATATTCTTTTGCATTTTTTTGTGCTGAGGTATGTCTTCCATTTATTTTTCTTGTTCTTTATTGTTGTTCTTAGTTCCTTGGTCCACCATGTTGTCGCTTTTGTGTCTGTGTTTACTATTTTAGCTGCACCACAGCATTCTCTTGCTGTGTTTAGTACAGTGATTTTAAATGTATTCCATCTTTCTTCGCATGTGTAATGTCTTACTTGTTCTTTAAATTTTCTTTCTAGCGCTTCTTGGTAGATGTCTTTGTAGTGTGCTTCCTTAAGTTTGTATGATTTTATTTTTTCTTTTGTTTTTCTTCTCCTTTTATCTACGTTTGTTTCGATGTTTACCTTTATGGTCATCTTTACTAGGAAATGATCGCTTTCTATCTCCGCCCTTATGGTTACTTTTACATGTTTTATGTTTTTCCAATTGTTTTTGTTAATTAAGAAATAGTCGATTATTGATGCTTCGTTTCTGGAGGGCTGTGCTCTCGTATACTTATGTATATTTTTATGTTTGAACTTTGTGTTGGTTATTACTAGGTTGTTTTCTATACATAGCTGGATTATTCTGTCTCCATTGTTATTTTTTGTTTCCTCCCCTTCTTTCCCCATGAGTTCTTCTATCCCTGTATTTTTGTTTCCTACTCGTCCATTTAGGTCCCCCATTATTATCACATTTTCTGTTGCATTATCAATTTCTTTTTGTATATCTTCGTAGAATTTGTCTTTTTCCTCTTTCTTTGCGTCTTTGTTTTCTCCGTATGCTATGATCAGGGACCATGTTTCCTTTTCTGTTATGTTCATTTCTATTGTCATTATTCTTTCGCTTACATATTTTTCTCTTATAATCTGGTTTATTCTGCTTGGTGCGATTATTAATCCAACTCCGCCTTTCGCTCTTTGTTTTGTTTCTACCCCTGACCAGAGCATTCAATATCCCTTATGTATTCGTTTGAGTCCCCTATCTTTCTTTTTCGTTTCTGTGATTGCCATTATGTCCACTTCATTTTTTATCATTACATTTACTAGTTCTTCTTCTTTTCCTTTAATGCTTCTTATATTCCATGTGCCTATTCTGATATTTCTCTGTTTTTCCTTGGTTTTACTCATTTCCTTTTTAGTTGCCATTTATATCTGTGCCTTCCTTATATTTATTCTCGTGCCCCATTTTACATTTGTGCTGTCGCTCCTATTTCTTCAAGATACAAGTAAGTACAAGATATGTACTTACCTTTGGTATTATTTCAACTTCAGGTACAGTTTAACGTTTTCAAGTTCTTCACTCCATCCATCCAAACATGTTATTGATTGATTGTTCAATCTGCTTATGCTTTCTCTGCTGATGTATCATCAGATATCACGTCAGTATCATCAGACATCAGATGCATCAGGTGCACTAAATGACACACACTCGGTTTCCCAGGATTGTGCATTATGGATCTGCCTGTGTGACATGGTCCGTTTTATTGCACGATGTATTGCTCGATATATGTTCCAAGAAATTGTGTCCCTTTTATTGCACGATGTATTGCTCGATTTATGTTCCAGGAAATTGTAACATAAATCGCTGAAATTGCAGCAATTTGTGTTCGACATGGTCATATTTATGTTTCAATAAATGATATTATATTTGGCATTGTTGCATATTGTGTACTTATTTGTGAATTTATCGGTAACGAGTTGGCAATGTGCCAACATAAATTGAACTGTAGTGAACTACAGGCTGCCCAATTTCGAGGAATTCCAATTACTATAATTATCATTCCATTACACCAGGGGTCCCCAAACTTTTAGGCAGAAGGGCCACATTGGAATTTTATAAATCCTATGCGGGCCTGATCATCTTTTACACGTAATTCGTGATATTAATTCTAGAATTCTATAACTGTAATAATGAAATTTATTCAAATTGAAAAAATTATATATAAAAAATAAAAATATAAAGTTTTGCATGTTGAAAGTCTACGATAACTTTGTTAAAGAAGTTTCTGAAAATTTGTCAAATTTTCTGAAGTTTTTATTTATAAATTTTCTAACTTAATACACGAATCAAGAACAACAAAAATCACACAAAATTTTGACTGAAGAAAATTTAATAAAAACATCATTAAAAACCCGTCAAATAAAAATATTGGTTTCTGAATTGTTTCTTAATTTTCTGAAATGTACCAGAAAATCTGGAAAAACGAAACTGTTATGAACTGAAGAAAGCAAACAATGAGAAAATTGCATTATAATATCAAAATTTGAAAATAATTAATACATAGTTCACCAAATTTCATAAAGATTTCGAAAATTTGCGAATTATATATGTTATTTATTAAAAATTTCTAGAATGTACCGTCAAAAGAGTCCTGAATTTCAATCAAAATATCAAAACTAAATTTTGAAGGTTTAGAAACTGCGAACATTCTAGTAAATTTCAAAAAGGCGTTATGAAACTGAAGAATGTGTGTAATCATACTAACAAAATTATTAAAATATACAAATAAATATCATTAACTTTCAGCAATTTCACTAGAATATGATGAGATTCAATGAAATTACACAAAATTTATAAACATTTTAAACATATAAAATATTGAAAAGTGTTTAGATCGATTCTGATTATAGGTAAATTTAACAGGTGAAGTCAGCACTATCAGGTAGTATAAAGCCAGTCATACAAAATATTAATAACAATATCAAAATTATTAAAAGATTCAGAAAATGCGAACATTACATCAACCAATGTTACAAAAAGAAACGAAAATTGGCAGACCATTACAGGGTTTAAAAAAGTTGTCCAATTTCCTGATATTTTTATTTAAGATTTTTGAACTTAATGAAAGTTTAATAGACAGCAAAAAAATCAGTTTGCATACATTTAATATTGAAGAAATTTCAATAAAAACATCAGAAGTTACAGATGAAAACTCTACAAATGAAAATACCAGTTGATTCTAAATTTTCTGAAACATACTTATCAGTAAATCTTGAAAAACTGAACAAAAGTGCTGAAGTGAACAAAGCACACGAAGTGAAAACTGCAGAAAATTGAGTTATAATATCAAAATTTGAAAATAATTAATACATAGTACACCAAATTTTATAAAGATTTCTGAAAGTACCAAAGAATTATATGGTAATTTATTGAAAATTTCTAGAATGTACCGTCAAATGAGTCCTGAATTTCAATCAACATTTCAATTTGGAAGAAGGGTTAGGAAACTGCGAACATTCTAGTGAATTTCAAAAAGGCGTTCTGGAACTGAAGAACGTGAAAAACTAGAAAATTTTATTGTAGTTGCATAAAACTTTATCATATTATCAAAACAATTATCAAAATATACTAATAAATATCCATAACTTTCGGAAATTTCACTAGAATATGATGAGATTCAATGAAATTACACAAGATTTGTAAACATTTTAAACATACAAAACAACAATAATAATATCAAAAGTACTAAAAGGTTCAGGAAATGCGAACATTACATCAACCAATGTGGCAAAAATAAACGAAAATTGCCAGACGATTACAAGGTTTAAAAAAGTTGTCCAATTTCCTGAAACTTTTATTTATAAAGTTTTTAACTTAATGAAAATTTAATAGATAGCAAATAATCTATTTGCATACATTTCAAATTGAAGAAAATTTAATTAAAACATCAGAAGTTGCAAATGAAAACTCTGCAAACAAAAAAAAAACTAGTTTCAGAATTGATTGCTGAAAGTGCTGAAGTGAATAAAGCACCCAAAGATAAAACTAAAGAAAATTGAGTTATAATATCAAAATTTAAAAATACTTAATACATAGTGCACCAAATTTCATCTAGATTTCGGATATTTCCAAAAAATTATATGGTAATTTATTTAAAAAAATCTAGAATGAGCCGTTAAAAGAGTCTAGAATTTCAATAAAAATATCAAAAGTATAAGTTATAAAGCATAAAGTATAAGGAAAGTTTAGAAGAATGTTTAGAAACTGCAAACATTGTAGTAAATTTCAGAAAGGGATTATGAAAGTGAAGAAAGTGACAAACTAAAAAATTGTAATGATGATGCATAAAACACTTCCATCATATTATCATATCAAAGTAATTATCAAAATATAAAATTTTATGTTATAAACTTTCAGGTTTAGAAATTGCGAACATTGCAGTAAAAGTTTTTTGTAAATGCAATTTCGAAATTGTGTTTTGAAGCTGAATTAAGTGAAAAACTAGCAAATGTTAATTAAGTTGCATATAACCTTTCCATCATATTATGATATCAAATTAATTATCAAAATATACAAATAAATACCCTAAACTATTAGCAATTTCAATAGAATATGAAGAGTTTCAAATAAATTACAAAATAAATAAATTCGAAATTGTTTTGAAGCTGAATTAAGTGAAAAACTAGAAAATGTTAATTAAGTTGCATATAACCTTTCCATCATATTATGATATCAAATTAATTATCAAAATATACAAATAAATACCCTAAACTATTAGCAATTTCAATAGAATATGAAGAGTTTCAAATAAATTACAAAATAAATAAATTCGAAATTGTTTTGAAGCTGAATTAAGTGAAAAACTAGAAAATGTTAATTAAGTTGCATGTAACCTTTCCATAATATTATGATATCAAATTAATTATCAAAATATACAAATAAATACCCTAAACTATTAGCAATTTCAATAGAATATGAAGAGTTTCAAATAAATTACAAAATAAATAAATTCGAAATTGTGTTTTGAAGCTGAATTAAGTGAAAAACTAGAAAATGTTAATTAAGTTGCATATAACCTTTCCATCATATTATGATATCAAATTAATTATCAAAATATACAAATAAATACCCTAAACTATTAGCAATTTCAATAGAATATGAAGAGTTTCAAATAAATTACAAAATAAATAAATTCGAAATTGTGTTTTGAAGCTGAATTAAGTGAAAAACTAGAAAATGTTAATTAAGTTGCATATAACCTTTCCATCATATTATGATATCAAATTAATTATCAAAATATACAAATAAATACCCTAAACTATTAGCAATTTCAATAGAATATGAAGAGTTTCAAATAAATTACAAAATAAATAAATTCGAAATTGTGTTTTGAAGCTGAATTAAGTGAAAAACTAGAAAATGTTAATTAAGTTGCATATAACCTTTCCATCATATTATATCAAATTAATTATCAAAATATACAAATAAATACCCTAAACTATTAGCAATTTCAATAGAATATGAAGAGTTTCAAATAAATTACAAAATAAATAAATTTGAAATTGTGTTTTGAAGCTGAATTAAGTGAAAAACTAGAAAATGTTAATTAAGTTGCATATAACCTTTCCATCATATTATATCAAATTAATTATCAAAATATACAAATAAATACCCTAAACTATTAGCAATTTCAATAGAATATGAAGAGTTTCAAATAAATTACAAAATAAATAAATTCGAAATTGTGTTTTGAAGCTGAATTAAATGAAAAACTACAAAATGTTAATTAAGTTGCATATAACCTTTCCATCATATTATGATATCAAATTAATTATCAAAATATACAAATAAATACCCTAAACTATTAGCAATTTCAATAGAATATGAAGAGTTTCAAATAAATTACAAAATAAATAAATTCGAAATTGTTTTGAAGCTGAATTAAGTGAAAAACTAGAAAATGTTAATTAAGTTGCATATAACCTTTCCATCATATTATATCAAATTAATTATCAAAAAATATACAAATAAATACCCTAAACTATTAGCAATTTCAATAGAATATGAAGAGTTTCAAATAAATTACAAAATAAATAAATTCGAAATTGTGTTTTGAAGCTGAATTAAGTGAAAAACTAGAAAATGTTAATTAAGTTGCATATAACCTTTCCATCATATGATATCAAATTAATTATCAAAATATACAAATAAATACCCTAAACTATTAGCAATTTCAATAGAATATGAAGAGTTTCAAATTACAAAATAAATAAATTCGTAATTGTTTTGAAGCTGAATTAAGTGAAAAACTAGAAAATGTTAATTAAGTTGCATATAACCTTTCCATCATATTATATCAAATTAATTATCAAAAAATATACAAATAAATACCCTAAACTATTAGCAATTTCAATAGAATATGAAGAGTTTCAAATAAATTACAAAATAAATAAATTCGAAATTGTGTTTTGAAGCTGAATTAAGTGAAAAACTACAAAATGTTAATTAAGTTGCATATAACCTTTCCATCATATTATGATATCAAATTAATTATCAAAATATACAAATAAATACCCTAAACTATTAGCAATTTCAATAGAATATGAAGAGTTTCAAATAAATTACAAAATAAATAAATTCGAAATTGTGTTTTGAAGCTGAATTAAGTGAAAAACTAGAAAATGTTAATTAAGTTGCATATAACCTTTCCATCATATTATGATATCAAATTAATTATCAAAATATACAAATAAATACCCTAAACTATTAGCAATTTCAATAGAATATGAAGAGTTTCAAATAAATTACAAAATAAATAAATTCGAAATTGTGTTTTGAAGCTGAATTAAGTGAAAAACTAGAAAATGTTAATTAAGTTGCATATAACCTTTCCATCATATTATATCAAATTAATTATCAAAATATACAAATGAATACCCTAAACTATTAGCAATTTCAATAGAATATGAAGAGTTTCAAATAAATTACAAAATAAATAAATTCGAAATTGTTTTGAAGCTGAATTAAGTGAAAAACTAGAAAATGTTAATTAAGTTGCATATAACCTTTCCATCATATTATGATATCAAATTAATTATCAAAATATACAAATAAATACCCTAAACTATTAGGAATTTCAATAGAATATGAAGTTTCAAATAAATTAGATAACATTTCATAAAGATGTCAGAAATCTACCCAGATAATTTTTAGACAATTTACAGACAATTTCCAAACAATTTTCCACGTTGTCCAGACAAAAAACATTTGTAACTGAATGTAAGCATAACTAATCCTGTTTTTTTTTTTTTAGATTTTATATCGATCTAAAAAAGGTGTTAAAAATATTTGAAACATACTATTTTATGTTTTCTACAACTGTTAAAAATTATATATATTTTTTGACATATTGTAGAAAACTTGTACTTGTTGCTGTTTACATAACTATTATAATGTTTGTGAAAACTGTAAAAAAAGTTTAAGGATTCTAAATTCATGGGTTGCATCAACTTTCAATGTTCCATACAACCTTTCCATCATATTATCATATATTAATTATCAAAATATGCAAATAAATACCCTAAACTATTAGCAATTTCTATAGAACATGAAGAGTTTCAAATAAATTTCTCAACATTTCATAAAGATGTCATAAATCTACTCAGATAATTTACAGACAAATTCCAAACAATTTCCAGACAATTTTCCATGTTGTCCTGACACAATAAAATTATTTATAACTGAGTGTAAGTATAACTAATCCTGATTTTTGTTTAGATTTAATATCAATTTTAAAAAACGGTGTTAAACATATTTGAACAATAAAATTATATATTTCTTCTAAAACTGTTAAAAATCATAATTTTTTTGACATTGTGTAGAATAATTGTACTTGTTGTTTATATAACTATTATATTATTGGTGAAAACTCTAAAAAAAAGTTTAAGGATTCTAAATTCATGGTTTGCATCAACTGCACTTGCAATTGGTTTTAAACTTAGTAAATTTTTTGTATGTTGACTATAAAAAAAAATTAATAGTACTACAGATTTTTTTGAGCTAAGATACATCGGCGGGCCGGACCAAATCCTTTCGAGGGCCGGATCTGGCCCACGGGCCGTAGTTTGGAGACCCCTGCATTACACCATACACGCAAACAATTAAATATATATAAAAATAAATAAGTAGTCATACTACAGTATAATACAACTTATTATCTCTTTTAACCGTATAAAAGAAGCATATTTATGGAAACGTCAGTTTATGTGTAGGTACGCCCTTTTCCAGCAATAAAATCGCACGTCCAGCAATTTATCGCAACAAAAATTTAAAAGCAGAGATTCTGTTCGGACGACTCCTTTTTTTACATTTTTTTGGGGTCACTGTTAAAATGATAGTTATTAATATGATAAGTGTCGATTTACTGATGTACTGATGTAAGAGATGTACTTTATGACATGGTCCAATAAATCAAGGCCACGAAATAAGAACAATATTTTGAGCAATAAATAGGATTGTCACACAGGCAGGAGTAAACTAAAGGAGATAAAAAATATTCAAATTATAGAAACGAAACACTATATTTTATACCATATTTTGTGGCAATAACTAAACAAAACATATTTACAGAAAATATCAATATATCTTTGGTACTCACATCCTTCAGACCTACACTTTTTTTTTAATACTATTATTGGTCTGCAATGAACAAAGTACTTAAAATATCAGGTAACTGAAGAAACAATTAAAAAGTAAATAGTTTGTTTCCTGATTACCTTACTATAATTTCACAACAAAAAAAAAACCTAAATTAGAAATAAATACTTACGATTAGTCTGGGTCAATAATTTTAAACATAAAAGCTTTATTAGAGAGATACCAATAAGGTTGGTTTGGCAATCTGAAAGACTTTAAATATGCTTTGATTTGTACACTAAATTTAATTCGCTTTCAGAAACGTAAAACCAACTTTATGTGTACCTTTACAAATTATGTAAAATATACCATATGGAGGGTTCAACAAAAATCAACGGCAAAGTTGGTATTGGCAATCTCAAGTCATGTCTGCACTAAGATCACACATTCACAAGTACAATGTTGGCTGTTGTGTTGACATGTCCGTTTTAATCTTAGTGCAGATATAGTAGAAATCTAAAGCTCTCTATAGTAGAGATGTGGGTCATGATTCATTCTTAAGGAATATTTTTCGAAGAAATAAATGCAATACTGGATTGGCTCTATCGCACTAAAACGCTTAAATAAAATGAGACAGAAAATGTCTCAAACATCAGCTGTACGTTTCAAATGAAACCCGTCCAAACGCTTGTCTCCGTTTATTCAATATTTTAGTTATTCTGTCAGTGTCAAAGTCATATAGATAACCTAATGTTTAAGTTGTAAAGCCCCTGGAAAGTATCTAAAATATATAGCGCCCCTTTTTGTCAAAATTAGTGTAAAGTAGCCTCTGTGCTCTTACCAATTATCCAAATGCCGATGTTTTGGTACAGTATTGCCAGCCAAAGTTCAAATTTTTAATATTATATACATATAACCTATAAAGCAAGTACAATCATATCTGACATTTATACACTAAAGCAAATGAACTATACCTTTTCAAGTTCAAATTGAGACCAATCAAGTTCAAATTGAGACCAATCAATTGCAAATTGAGACCAATCAATTACAAATTGAGGCCAATCAAGTTCAAATTGATACCAATCAATTTCAAATTGAGACCAATCAATTTCAAATGGAGACTAAACAAAATCAAGTTGACACTAAACAATATCAAGTTGAGATTAATCAAATAAAATTTATCATACAACTTGATATTGTTTAGTGTCAACATGATTTTGTTTAGTCTCAATTTGAAATTGATTGGTCTCAATTTGAAATTGATTAGTCTCAATTTGAAATTGATTGGTATCAATTTGAACTTGATTGGTCTCAGTTTGAAATTGATTAGCCTCAATTTGAAATTGATTGGTCTCAATTTGAACTTGATTAGCCTCAATTTGAAATTGATTGGTCTGAATTTGAACTTGAAAAGGTATAGTTAATGGCGTGAATATACGTACATGAAAATGTGAACCATACATTCTGAAGCGATGAATCATGAGCCACCTCTCGTGGTTTCTACTATATGACTTGAGATTGCAAATGCTAACTTCGCCAGTGCTATTTAATAAAAAATATAACAAAAACGTATTTTATAATTATATAAATTTTTGTAGCCTGATACAAATATTAACTTAAATCTGCAGTTAAATTTTTTGGGTACAATAGATGACACGATGGAAGCCCCAAAAACCGTCTTCGTTGAAAGTTAATCTGAGAGTGTAAGTATGGCCTTAGCTTACATCTCATTTGGATTGAAACTTCCAAGCTTGAATGTAACATCAATGCCCAGTTGCATCACGTGAGTCAAATATTAACTCAGGGGGTTACATGTTTATCTCAGGTTAATCTCAACAAATCGTTTCTTTCGCAACTTTTGGTAGAGCTGTTGTGATTTCTTAATTAGAATTAAACGAAAATTTAAAAAAAAAACTAAATAAATTTAATATCGGCAGTCCTTTACATCAAAATCAAAATAAACTTGACAGCTACGCGTAATGAAAATAAGGTGAATTATGGTGAATGGTAACCACTCTAACATAAAATGATTTTGATGCAAAGGGGCACAAAATTTGTTCCTTAATAGATAAACGTTACCCTTAGGGCCGGTTCCATAATACCACAGTCTCCTTTATGTAAAGATTACTTAATAGAAAAGTCGACTTTAAAGTCGGCTTCTGTTCCATATGATAAGACACTTTTTCGTAAAGTGACGTTTAAAAATCAACGTTACAGTACTTAAACGGCGCCTTTTCGGTTTAAAGGAAACTTTAATACCATTATGGAACCGGCCGTTAGATGGGCCACATATTAATAAATAAAGAAGTCTAACTTAGCCTAAAGCAGCACCAGTGTTGGAGCTGCACCATAAAAAATAATTGTATCACAGCTTATATTAGGAAAATATAAATCTTATCTGTGTGAATCCAAAATCAAACTTATGGAAGTACCCTGTTGTGGTATTCGAGGAACAACAAAATCATTCCAGCGTCTTAATCGAGGTGATGTGCAGAGATTCATGAAATAATATTCGTCATTGGTAAGTGTAACAACAAAATTACAATGATGTATTCTGGAAAAATTAAGTTCGGTTATAAAATAAGACATTTACATTTTAAAAATATTTGGCAGTCCCTTCAGATTTTTCTTTGACCGATGACAAATATTGTCAGAGCAAACGTTCTGCAAATGCAATGCGATCGGAATAGATGGTGAAATCATTGCTGCAGAATTTGTGTTAACAATTCTGAGGCATTAAAAAATTTCAAAATACAAGGGCGTGAAAAGAATGTATTTCACATGTAGGTAATACTTGGTTACATCGTGCCACCGCGATTTAATTTTTTTTGCGTTCAAAATCTGGGGACTGCCAAATTAATTCTCCTAAAGCTGTACCCTTTGATATATTGGAGTCCTCAATTTGTCTTCAAGGCACACATAACCATGAACTCGTTTTTTGATTAACAGTCCGACTATGGTAACAATGGATATTAACAGTACCACGATTCCTGATATAAGACCTTAAATAATTCCAATTATATAATTAACCGTTATGCCATTCATAACCCAGAGACGTCTTTTATGACACCCCCGAGTTTTCATTCACATTCACCCTTAATAATCATCTAATTATGTTGTTTATTTTTGATATTTTAACCATATGAGAGCATCTTAAATTTAAATGTATTGTTGTTAGCACGAGGCTCCATTGAACTGCAACTGCAAGCGCGCAGTTGTGACCCTTTGCCAATGAAGTCCAAAAAATTTTCGGCGCAAATTTTGAATTGACACTAACATTTTGAGTGCTATTGTTAGTAAATTGGATTCCGTTATAATAAAAATATTCTTGCAGAAAGTGTCTGTTCGATAGCCTAATGAATCATTAAAATATGTGTTACGGTATATTTTAGAAAATTGTTTGATTTTTTTTTAATGAAACCGTTTTCTATTGGTGGTATTAAAATTAAAATTGATGGCTTAGAATCAAAGTAGAAATTTTTTTTTGTGACCACAAAAAATATTTAAAAGTTTTAAAATTTATGAACCACTGGTTTACTTGGTTACTTGGTTTAGTGGACTTGATCGCATAAATAACAACTGGATCATGCAGGATCAGCTCATATAGGCGGTATTAAAATTAAAATTGATGGCTTAGAATCAAAGTAAAGATTTTTTTTTGTGATTACCATAAATATTTACAACTTTTAAAATTTATGAACCACTGGTTTACTTGGTTACTTGGTTTAGTGGACTTGATCGCATAAATAACAACTGGATCTTGAAGGATCGGCTCATATAGGCTTTAAGATTTTCATTTGACTTTGCAATATAAAAGTTCGATGGAGCTGATGGCAAATTTGACAAAACGAGAACCATTTAAATTTCAGCTGTAATTATCCATTGAAATTTAAATGATCAGTCGGTACATTGCAGAGAAAAACCTCACAAAAAAAAGAGGTGTTCGTGTGTAAATTAGTTGTAATATTTAAATACCTGCTGATGACGATGATGATGGAGAGGTCACACTCAGTTGCATTACTTTACAAACCTTATAAACAGGAACTGATAAAGTGACCTTGCACCTAGATTCCTGAAAATTGATTCAATTAGAATTCTCTGTCAAAAATTATGACAGTAACCAATTACGCCATAGGTGGAGGAGTAGTACGGATTATTATTATTATTATTATTATTATTAATTAGGAATTTACTTTTATAAATTATTATGTTATTAGTTATTATGGTTAACTCTCATTTAAGCTTGGTTTTAAGTTAATCAAAATAAAATACACAATATCTGTGTATATCGATACAATACTTACATTGATAATTTTTACGATGTCGTTATCAGTTTCCTTGCATGTAAAAAAAATTTCGGTCGTAAATTGTGCTAAAAAAAAAATGCAATAGTTATTTACGCAGCCTGGGGGTTGTTCCGATTGTGATGGGTACCCATTATATCAATGGGGACATTTTAAGGCTTTATAAAGAATACTGCCTTAATTATTATGAATATAATTGTTGTTTATTTTTTTACATCTTATGCAATATTAACTTACTAAATACAGTGTGCGCCTAAAGTATGGAATAAATTCGGTAAAACCGAAAATAAAAAAATTGAAGAAAAATCCTCCAAACACCTCGATTTTCTTTGATAAAATTACACATTTTTGCATTACAGTCGATGTTTAACCATCATTTGTTTTTGAGTAACGACGTCATCCATTGTTTTTTTTTTTTTTTTAATGATAACCCCCTACTTTTGTTCTTCATTTTGAGAGATCTTTTCATTGTCGAAATGACAGTATAAAAATATTGCCATGTTACTAACTATAGATTGGCCGATGGGGCGACAGATTGGCGATCTGGAAATTGTGCATTAAACAAATCGCATACTTCCTGCCGAGTTCTTATCCCTACATCCGATGAAAATGTTTTTTTTTTTTTTTGTGTGACACTTAAATGTTCTATTATGCTTAAATTGTAATAAGAGTTTTGTACTGGTTAGGCTAATAGCAGACGGCTTATAATAGCGTGCGGGGTTATTGTTTGTTTCATCCTCAAGCACTTTGAAAACTAAATCTGATAAAAATTACGGCAACATTTTTATACTGTCACTTCGAAAATGAAGAGATCAAAGAAAATCGACGTGTTCGAGGATTTTTTTATTTCAGTTTTAATGAATTTATTGCAGATAACAAAATACAACTAGCAGAGGTAAAACAAGAAAACGAGCTAATGAGAACGGAAATAAAAAAACCTAAATGAAAGAATGGAAAACATAGAAAAGGAGAACAAAAAGAAAAACCAAGTTATCCATGGAGTGAAAATGGACACCAAGGAGGAGAGAGTTATTAAGGAGGCGATGGAGAAATTCCTCGAGGAAAACCTACAAATAAAGGTTAAATTAAGGAGTGCAAAGAAGATTGGCGAAAAAATGTGCGTGATTAAGACTGAAAGTTTCACAGATAAAATTGAGATTCTCAGAAATAAAAGCAAATTACGAAACAAAAAAGATCAAATATTTATTGAGTCGGACCTAACAAAGAAGGAACTTGAAGTGCACAGAGACATAAGAAGAATAGCCAAGGAAGAAAAAGAAAAAGGAAACCAGGCGAAAGTGGGATATAAGAAATTCATAATAAATGGAAAGAGTTGGAAATGGGAGGAAATACAAACAATGGAGCCAAAAAACTGCTAAGCAAAACAAGCAGAGGTTGCATACAAACAAGGACGGAAAAGCAAGGAAAAATGGTAATGAAAAAGCAGATCGACACGATGAATGATCAAATTAGAAGAAGTAGGAGCGACAGCACGAATGTAAAATGGGGCACGAGAATGAATATAAGGAAGGCACAGATAGAAATGGCAACTAAAAAGGAAATGAGTAAAACCAAAGAAAAACAGAGAAATATCAGAATAGGCACATGGAATATAAGAAGCATTAAAGGAAAAGAAGAAGAACTAGTAAATGAAATGATAAAAAATGAAGTTGACATAATGGCAATCACAGAAACGAAAAAGAAAGATAAGGGACTCAAACGAATACATAAGGGATATTTGATGCTCTGGTCAGGGGTAGAAACAAAACAAAGAGCGAAAGGCGGAGTTGGATTAATAATCGCACCAAGCAGAATAAACCATATAAGAGAAAAATATGTAAGCGAAAGAATAATGACAATAGAAATGAACATAACAGAAAAGGAAACATGGTCCCTGATGATAGCATACGGAGAACACGAAGACGCAAAGAAAGAGGAAAAAGACAAATTCTACAAAGATATACAAAAAGAAATTGATAATGCAACAGAAAATGTGATAATAATGGGGGACCTAAATGGACGAGTAGGAAACAAAAATACAGGGATAGAAGAACTCATAGGGAAAAAAGGAGAGGAAACGAAAAATAACAATGGAGACAGAATAATCCAGCTGTGTATAGAAAACAACCTAGTAATAACCAACACAAAGTTCAAACATAAAAATATACATAAGTATACGAGAGCACAGCCCTCCAGAAACGAAGCGTCAATAATCGACTATTTCTTAATTAACAAAAACAATTGGAAAAACATAAAAAATGTTAAAGTAACCAGAAGGGCGGAGATAGGAAGCGATCATTTCCTAGTAAAGATGGACATGAAGGTAAACATCGAAACAAACGTAGATAAAAGGAGAAGAAAAACAAAAGAAAAAATAAAATCATACAAACTTAAGGAAGCACACTACAAAGACATCTACCAAGAAGCGCTAGAAAGAAAATTTAAAGAACAAGTAAGACAGTACACATGCGAAGAAAGATGGAATACATTTAAGATCACTCTACTAAACACAGCAAGAGAATGCTGCGGCGTAGCTAAAATAGTAAACACAGACACAAAAGCGACAACATGGTGGACCAAGGAACTAAGCACAACAATAAAGAACAAGAAAAATAAATGGAAGACATACCTCAGCACAAAATATGCAAAAGACTATGAAGAATATAAAGAAGCGAGAAATAAAGTGAAGATAGAAGTAAGCAAAGCGAAGGAAGAATCATGGAGAAAATTTGGGAAACAGATGCAAGAAAACTTCAGAGAAAACCAAAAATTGTTCTACGGAACAATAAAACGATTGAAACAAAAGAAAGAACATAATATGATGAACATAAAAGATAAAGAAGGAAACATAATAACGCAAGAAGATAAAATAATGCAAAGATGGAGGGAATACTTCGAGGAATTGACAAAAGCAGAGGAAACGACAGCAGAAGAAGACACAATAGAAGAACAAAGAGAAGAAAAGGCTGAAAGTGAAATAGAAAACATACCAATAACAGAAGTAGAAGAAGCAGTAAAAAAACTAAAAGGAGGAAAAGCGCCCGGAAAAGACAACATCACCCCAGAAATGCTAAAGTATATGGGAAAACAAGGAACAGAAGAATTAACTGAACTGATAAATGAAGTACTAAAGAGCGGAGATATACCTAAAGATTGGAGCACCGGAGTAATATTACCAATATATAAAAAGGAGGACAAGAGAAAATGCGAGAACTACAGGGGCATAACGCTAACAAGCATAGCGAGGAAAATAATGACGAGAATAATAGAAAAGCGAGTAAGAGAACAACCAGAAGAAACGATAGAAGACACCCAAAGCGGACTCAGAAGGGGCAGAAGCACGCATGATCTTATATTCACAATAAGACAACTAAGCGAAAAAATGATAAATAAGAAAAGATTCATCCATATATGCTTCATAGACCTAGAAAAGGCCTTCGATAGGGTAAAAAGAGAAAATATATGGAAGGAACTGAAAAAGAGAGGAATTGACACAAAAACAATAGAGCTCATAAAAACAATGTACAAAAATAACAAAAACACAGTAAGAACGAATAACGAAGAATCAGCAGAATTCAAAACAAATATAGGAGTAATGCAAGGTTGTATATTAAGCCCACTCTTATTCACACTAGTGCTCGATGATGCCATAAAAGAAGCGAAGAAAAAGATGAAGAATATGAGGGTAGGATACTGGAAAATTCAAGAGACCCAGATAAATGAATTGCTCTTTGCGAACGATATGGCCATAATAGCGGAGACAGAAGAAAACCTGCAATTCAACATGGAAGTACTGGAAAGTGAGTTGACAAAGATTAACATGAAAATAAACACAGGTAAAACCAAAACTATGGTCATAGCAAAGGAGAGCACAAACCCCATAATAATAATGCAAGGCAAACAAATAGAACAAGTGGAAAGTTTCAAATATTTAGGATCAGTAATAGAAAGCAACGGAAAAATAGAGAAAGAAATAAACGATAGAATAGGCAAAACCGGAAGACTATTCAATGCACTAAAAACTTCTTTCCTAGGAAACAAAGAAATACCTAAAGAAACAAAGACCGAAATAGTGAAAAGGGTAGTGAGACCAACGTTAACCTACAGCAGCGAACTCTGGACATTAAACGAAACAGACAAATCTAGAATTAATGCAGTAGACATGCGCTTTCTAAGAAAAATTGAAAATAAAACAAAAAAAGACAAAACCCGAAATGACATACATAGACTCAACTTACAAATAACAAACATAAATGATACAATCACAGAAGGTCAATTGAGATGGTTCGGGCATGTTTGCAGAATGAACGATAACAGACAGACAAAAAGAGTATATGAGACAAGACCTACGAGGAAATCGTATAAGGGAAGACCAAGAAAAACCTGGAACGACAGAATCAAAGAGCAGGCAGAGAAAAGAGGATTAACATGGGAAAAAATCACAAAAGATAGAAGAAAATGGAGAGAAACCTACGTGAAGAAACAATAAACTGTAAAACCCTACACCAACAAGGTAGAAAGGGAAATGATTAAATAAATAAAATAAAATGAATTATTCCATACATTAGGCGCACACTGTATATACAGAGTACATAAAAAAAAACACGATGTGCAACTACGATAGGACTATGGGCCGGATTAGAAATTAGAAATATTACTCGGAGTTCTTTAGGATCCATATAGGATTTGTGTAAGTGTGTATATGGAGATAGGGCTTGTTACTCTAGAAATTCGCCTCCGACCTCTAAAGGGCCATTAATGAGCTCCCAACGGTGAATGGCACTAGTTTCTCACTACAAATGCACTACCTGTACAGGGGCTCGAACCCAGGTGTTCGTCCATGCTAAGCAAGCGTTCTAACTTGCCAGCCAAACTAGCGATTTATTCTTATTTATTTAGTCATGAATGAAGAATGTCCACAACAACTTACCTTTATCGCATGTTGGTCCGAGGAATGTGGCCTTGATATGGGAGTCAATCGTATCCACGTCAGTGCTGGGGCAAAACGAGCTCAAGGATGCCACAGACTGATTGTTTTTGCATATATAACCATGACAAAATGAGTTGTTATAGCCAAGACCGTAGTGATTATTATCCTTGGAATTAATCTGAAATTCAATGTTATAAATTTGGTTGTGTGGTTCATTATGTACGCATATGTTGGTACAACGGGGCATTAAATTTTTTCGACTTGTCAACCGTTTACAAACGCATGCGGTTCAACCGGAGGTGGGGCATACTCCCATTTATCGGGGCCACTGTGTACCTCTTGATTTGGACACAGCTCTTTCCGTAAGCCGAAACAACCTGTGTGGCATTATGGTTATCTACTCCCTCATTAGTAACTTGTCAATTACACACGGACTTCAGGACTAGTAAATCAGTTATTATGTAATAGTGTTATTTAATTTAGTCATCAGTGTTATGTATTACTATATTACTTAACGAGAGTTGTAAGAAGCATATTACGCAAGCAGAGAAATTTTACGTACCGAGTCGCACAGCGGCGAGGTGCGTAATTTCTCAAGTGCTTGATTGCCTTACAACTCAAGTAATGTACGCCATTTTTTTCTACTCCCAGTCGTACTTATTAAAAATTTTGCACAAATTGATATATTTTTGTTCTGTCAGATGCTCATAGTAACAATTGATATTGACCATCATATAACTATTTTGACAATTTCAACACTAAATGTCACAATGTTGCCAATGCTCATACAAATAATTCCCCCCTAACTGTTACGCAAGTTTACGAAACACTAGTGAATTTCATTAAATGAGCCGTTCATTTTGAAAGTGACTTAAGTCCATTTATCTTTAATTTTAAATACTTAAGGTTTTGCGTTTTTACAAAATTAAAAATATACGTAAGATATATGGTTGACTTGCAATGTTAAATCGCATTTAAGGGATTTAATTTTATACATACTATTAAAAAGTCGCCATTATTAAGTGTATAATAAGACCTTGCTTACCTTAAAAGGACTTAGGTCACTTTCAAAATAAAAATTTGTTTTGTTACAAAAAGTGAAAGTGCTTAAGTCCGTTACATATAGCTTAAAAAATAGAAAAAAATACATTTAAATTATATTTTTAGATAATAGAAATAAATTTAGTAACAAGTTATTCGTTAACATTCTCAGTATGCGAGAGTGATTTGAAGTAGTTATGGTGTTCCGGAGGTATATACCGCAATAAGTCCATCATGTGTCGGTATTTTAGTGATGTGATGCTTCTTATACTTTTATATAACGATGGTAATACAATATTCCCAAATTTTTTAGGTCTACCCCGACGTGGCAATAAATCAAGAATTTTAAATTCTGCGTTCTCATCCATGGTTGTTTTGTATAAAATTGTATATGGTTCATTTCTTAAAAATCGCATCCAGCATATTTGAAGCCAGTTTATTTTTTCTCCGTTGGTATTTTTGGATCTTTTGTAAACTGCTTCTTCCAAGAGTCTTGTTGATATAAAATCCTCTTGTTTCATTTCATTTAGTATGAAAGTATTACCCTTTCTACATTTTTTAATTATATTATAATAATCTTGTGGCACATACAATAACTGATTTCTTTTTAACGACATTTCTATAACGCCAAAATCTCTGTCATTAGGTAAAAATGAATGCCCTGATATTAAAAATTTGTGGTCTATGATTTCCACATCATTTCCTATCGATAGAATTTTTAACCACATTAAAGATATTTTGATGTTTCTGTTTTGTCCTCCACACACGTCACTATATGCAATGATGTGTTTTTCACCTTTCAGGGTTTTTGGGTGTTTCATCCCAAACGTACATGTATACATTATCGTTGTGGAAATTGTGTATGCCTAAATTTAAAATATACATTTATAATAAGCTACTAAAGTAGTTAACTTTGGGAATGGTAACGCTTTCTGCAAATCGAATGAAAAGCCAAAATAATGAGATGGATTACTTGATACTCGCTCTTGATCCTGTTTTAATGCATTTCTAGCCGATTCTGCTAGCTTCAAATGAATATCATGTTCTTCCATAAGTTTTTTCTGTTCTTCATGGTTTTCTGATGCTTTGACTTTAATGTTTAATAGATCACATCTTTGACATGTGTCTTTGCGTGGTTGGTGGAAATGTAGATTAAAATCCTTTTTGAATATTTTTCTATAAGTCCATTCATTAACTGCTTTTAAATTATTTTCTTCACAGTGAAGCTCATAAAAATTAAACATTTTTTTAATAGTCAGTTCAGGATGAAGATATTTTCTGTCAGGATTATGGTCCCTAGTATAATGGGGATCAAATTTCGGGAAACTGTTAATATGGTTTTGAACAATCATATTTGCTTCATCACATATTTTTCTCTACAATCCAGGCAAACGCCCATGTAAATCGTTGTCAACGTTTTTAGATTTTAATACACGTTTCAATCGTCCTTCGCTTATTTGAAAAGTATCTAAAAAGAATTTTTTTACAAACAGCAACTTTGCCTGTTTTAGAATTTAACCAATACGTAAAACTCTCATTTCTACATGAACCTTTTCCGTTTCTCTGACGTCTTCTTTTTACAACTTTGCGTCCGGTCGCTTCGTATAGCAATATATTTTGCTTATTAAAGTAAGTTCCAAAACATTTCGAAAAACGTTTTCTTTCTGTTTCATTTAAATTTTTAAAGCAGTCTTTTCGGCATTGGCAATCTTCATTTTGAAAAACTTTGGCAGGAATAATTTTTCCCGATTGTGTATCGTATCTTTTCCCTGAATTCCGTTTAATTTTACGAATTTTCTGAATATAAGTACCACTTCTGTGTTCTCTGAATCCTTCTTTGAAGGTGCTGTTTTGTAAATTCTCATTCTCAATTACTTCCTCTTCCTCTGTTGAAGAATGAACTTCTAAAATTCTCCTTCTTTTTTTAAATCTGTTGTATGAGTTTAATTCCTCTTCACTTTCAGAATCAAGAAATCTTGTTATTTTATCCTTTCCCATGGGTTTAATAATTTCTTTAAATTAAATATTATTTTTTAAATTTCAATTCAATATCAAAACGTAATTTAAATTACCTTCATCACTGCTTTCAACATTTTGGACCGCACTTTTTGACATCGTCAATAACAAGTGGACTTAGGTCACTTTAAAATTTAGGATTTTCAGTATTTATATTATTTTGAAAATGTACGTGGTATAAAATTTTCAAATGTACTAAGTATATTTCAATACCGATTTATTTTTTTGACAGTTCATCATAAATTATAAATGTCACAAATGCCAACTTGATAAAAGATGAAAATGGACTTAAGCCACTTTCAAAATAAACGGCTCAACTAACACTGTTACGTTATAACTGAATTAATAGCCATGAAGTATTTTTAACACCCCAGAGAAATAGTGTCTTCCCTTTCAAGTAACTGTAATCTAAATAAAACAAAAAATTACCAAAATAACGTCCAATTTCATTGCAGTATGCTAATTTATATGTCAGTTCATCACTTTGGCATTTTTGTAACATCAAGAATACACATACTTTTGGTAATAAAAATTACCCAACGCAATTAAAAATGTCGTTGGGATATTAAAAATCCTATAACATACTCTCCATTCACGATGTTTTTGCATCAGGGGGGTCTATGAATATCTTGTAATGTTGTTGGTAGTGTTTCGGAGAAATAACTGAATTCTCCAATGGAACTTGTCATTTTTTTTTAGGTTAAGTTGTTTTCAATTTCATGTTACAATTTTTAAATAACATTGTTGCCAGATATAAAGTATTAGAGATGAAAATAGAACGGCTGGAAATTATAAATCTGACAATGTGGTAGGAAGCAAATGTCTAATAGACATCAACACAAAAAAATAATTAACTTCCGTTGCATCACTGAATCAGTTGGTGCAACATGACAAAAAGAAAACCCAGCCAACTCGGTTGCAAAAAGGCCGTCAATAGAATATATAGCACAATTTTTTTAATGTGAGTAACTTTTAGGAATATTTCATAAGTGTCAATATATCATAAGTGACTAGATTAATTTACTTTGACCTTTCTATGGGATTGATAATTGTCCCTTTTATCAGTTAACGCCAATATTTGTGAGAAAATGAACAAACATAGGGGCAAAATTATTAGACAAGATGCTAAACAACATGTTCACAAGATACTTTACATATTACCAATTGTTATTTGTGACTTTGACATTTCAACATAAACTCATTAATGCCCTTTTTACAATGCTAAAGTTTCCGTTACTTGAAAGTTTAAAACACAAGATAAAAGTCTTTAAAGTTACTACAGATCATCCATTATAGATATGAATTGTCAAATTCTGGGTCAGCCAAAATGTCACATTGTATAATAATTTTGATAGTGTACACCTATCCCCCGATTTACACGTTTTCGCTTTTACACGGTTTATGCTACTCTGTGATTGAACATGCGCAGTGTACACATCTCACGGGGAATCTCCCGAGCTTATGTGCTGACTTGCTGCACACGCACACTGTGTCTGTATTTCTTCGCATAAAATTAAGGTTTTATCTACGGAAAATTGTATTTGAGTGAAAGTTTCACAGTTTCAGAACGATTTAATTTTCCATATTCGTAAATTACAAGTGAGTGCATAATTTAGATTATTATAAATTAACGGCTGTGATTAAAGTAAAATTCAGAGGGGGAAAATGCGGGAAATTTTGGATGGAAATGATGGCGATTTACCAAATAGCTTTAATTAAAATAAAAAAATTTAGACATTTTAATTTGAATAAAAATTAATTATTAAACTTTTTTAATTTTCCCTCCAAAATTTCCCGCATTTTTTCCCTTTGAATTTTACTTTAATCACAGCCAAATTAACATAAATTAACATAAATTTAAAAAAATTATAGGCTTATAATGACGAAAGAAGTTAAAAGAAAATTTCTTTAGAAACTAAAATCGAAATTTTGGATCGCTTACGAAAGGGAGATAGAGTAGTAGATGTTGCAAAATCATATAGCATGAACGAAGCTACAATAAGAACTATTAGAACAAATGAAAACACAATTAGAAAGAGTGTTGCAGCTGGCAATACCACGAGTATGGGCACAACATCATACACCAGAAATATCGCAATGGAAAAAATGGAGAAAGCGTTAATGCTTTGGATAGAAGATCAAACACAAAAAAAGAGTACCCATTGATACGGGCGCTATAACAAATAGAGCATTACGAATTTACGAAAAAATTGTAGAGCAATTACCATCTTCTTCTTCAACTGAAAAGAAGCCAATTTTTTTGGCAAGTCATGGCTGGTTTGAAAGATTTAAAATAAGACATTCTTTACACAGCTTAAAATTTAAAGGTGAACTGGCTTCTGGCGACGTAGATGCAGCCCAAGAATATCCAGCAACTTTTGCAGAAATTATTAACGACAATTCATACACCCCTGATCAGGTTTTCAATGCTGATGAGTCAGGGTTATTCTGGAAAAAAATGCCTAAAAGGACTTATGTCTCAAAATTGTATAAATCGGCTAGTGGTCATAAAGCAGCAAAAGATCGCATAACAATTCTTTTCTGTAGCAATGCTTCAGGAGATTACATTATGAAACCATTAGTGATTAACAAATCAAAAATGCCCCGTGCCTTTAAAGGAGTAAACATCAATAATCTTCCCGTTTATTGGAGGGCTAATAAGAAAGCGTGGGATACTGCTGCAATGTTTACTGAATGGTTTCACGAATGTTTTATCCCAGATGCCAAAAAATATTTAAGTTCAAAGATATTGCCTTTTAAAGTGCTTTTGTTAATTGACAATGCGCAGGGTCACCCACAAGATCTAGAATATGAGAACGTTGAAGTAAAATTTTTACCAAAAAATACAACTTCATTATTACAACCATTGGACCAAGGCGTAATTTCTACTTTTAAAGCTTTGTACATAACACGAGCCTTCACATATATTTTGGAACAAATGGAGAACAATGAATCTTTAACAGTTATTAGTGCTTGGAATTTTTTTACAATATTAGACTGTGTGAAGCATATCGCCTTATCATACACTGCGATTAAGCAAACAACGCTCAATAACTGTTGGAAAAAATTGTGGCCAAATGTAGTCAAAAATGAACATTCCATTTCAACGTTAAATGATGAATATTCGCAGATAGTACAGATGACGCATTCATTGGGCGGAGAAGGTTTTGATGATTTTACTGTTGAAGATATCGCAGGGTTAATGGCTGATAAAAAACTAAGTGAGGATGATTTAGTTAACTTAGTTTGCGAAAGTGAGTCTGACAAATCTGATGAAGAGGAATTAGTACCAGTAACATTCACTGCTAAAGTCATCCGCGAAGGACTCGCATTGGGAAGAAAGCTGGGTAATCATTTTATACAAAATGACACAAACGTTGAAAGGGCTTTACGATTCCAAAGTGACATAAATCGCTGCTTGGCTCAATATGAAGAAGTTTACAAAGATCTTACAAAAAATTCGAAGCAATTGTTAATAACCGATTTTATTACCATCCCTCATAATGTAAATATTTCTGCTTCAAACATCGAATCGGCACAAATAACTTCGAGTGATGAAAGTGAATACGAACCTTCGATTCCGAAAAAAAGAATGAGAGTAATTTCTGACAGTGATGAAGGATAATAAAACATCTTTGGTTTTATTTTTTGTTCTTCTGTTTAATGTATTGTAATTAAATTTAAAAAAACAGTGTTTCCGTAATATATTACATATTTTAACCTGTCAATGCATTTTATTTTTATTTCTGTGTACACCTAAAAATATTGAAGAAAATCACAACTGTTAAATAGCAAAATTATGCATTTTCTGCAAGCTTTTCGATTTACACGGTTTTGACTTAATTTTCGATTTACACGTTTTTTTCAGGAACGTATCTACCGTGTAAATCGGGGGATAGGTGTATTCATTTCTCTCGTGGTACCCATAAGTTTTTCTAGAAAGTTCTTCCTTTATAAAGTGCATATTAGTGTGAATTCGTGCTGTATTTTGTTTTCCATGCAAATTTAAAGGGTTTTGAAGCCCACTTTCATGTTTACTTATGTTGCAAAAATGATATTATATTAAAATCAGATTTGATATAGATTACCTTAAACACCCTTGCATTTTTTTGCAGATAAATTTCTTTGATGAGCGGGGCGTCATCTCTTTAATTTCCTGATAACAATTAACTACCCACAGTCTCTCTTTTGCAGAGAATAATATTGTTTTCTTTTGATTTTTCCATTTTATTAGCTTTTTATAAGTTTCTGGACGTAAGAAAATTAAATGACACAAAGGACTTGTCAAAATTTGAAATAATCATTTTAATATTGCCGCCAAAATGAAATATTTAAAGTACCCATTGGCGTACCTAGTAACTTTATCAATAATGCCAACCCAATGGCACTTTTGATAATTCATATCTATAATGGATTTAGTTCAGATTTGATTACTCGCCCTAAAAATAATCGGATAGATACAGGGTAGGCCATCTTTATCAATCCACGCAAATCGCTCCAAAGGTATGTCCGATAGCTAAAAGTGACCCTAACAAAAGTTGTATGGCTAAAAGGGGGCCAACTGACAATGACGTCTTCAAGGTCATTTCAAATCAAACTTGGAAATTTTAAAAGGTATCCCAATTTTTGAATTTTTGAATCTTAGTACACAATTAGTTTCTATTCGTGTGATTCAGAGCTCGATGGTTTGATTCGGTTCCAATTGGATCCGTATGGATGGTAAGAGATGTGTTATTGTTTCTACAACGTAAAATTATGAAAATAATATGTGAAGAAAAACCCAAAAAAGTTCGTAATTTTAAACCACGCCCGACCCTTGCGACTTGGTTACAACCTACACTCGTAGAATTCATACTGCGCACTTACCTCGGCAGCCGGTATCTCTTTAAAATCAAGGACATCTCCATCACCAATATTGATTACACAGTTGGGCGAGTTGAGCTTCGACCCATGCTCTTGGTTAATAATAAATGCTTGTTCCACGCACAATTCTGCTCTCGTAAAATTTTTCTAAAATCATACAATTCTACACACTGCAACTTGACATAATAATATCATACCATAACGTTGCATGCGGCTTTAGTTGAATATAGCAAATGCAAAATACAATCTGACATTGACAATTCACCGAATGTATCGCTGCCATCAATGTTGCACTCAATTGTTACATATAAAGTTTTCAAAAAGTTGTTGCCTTGACAGTCGTCGCTCGATAGATTGTATTCGACAATATAATTGCAATCATCGTGTTTCAATGTTTTATTTGCTATATTCTCTATACGGTTACCTGAAATGAAAAAAAGCGTCATGTAGTACATGGAAATATCCCAAAGTAGTTATCGGATGTTAGTGGTATTTATTTCATGACGCCCCTGGTCATTTGGAGTATAAAGAAATTATTAAAATAAGAAAGTTCATATTAATATCTCGGAAACCGCCATCTTGACTTTTGTTTCGACTTGATTCTCAAGTTTGTGCGATCGAACCAAGTAACTTTGATTTAAAACTTTTTTCCACATCTTTAATAATTATGAATATATCGGACTGTTTAGAAAATCGCAATTTTTAGTTTTTTTAGAATAACTTCTAAACTGCTCGGACTTTTGAAAACACCAGCAATTTTCTGTGCAACAATTTCCTTCAAGTAGAATACTTGCTTTTGTGAACATTGTGTACGCTCGTTTAGATTTTTGCTTTGTTTGCTGTTGCCTCACGTAAGAATTAAATTAAAGTCACAACTTACTGTCAATCATGGTCGTGTAGTTTGGTTTGCACAAACTGAACTCATATGAGGTACCATTGTTTGTGATCGTGAAACTGTGCGTCACGGCTTCAAAATTGAACCTTAAAATGCAAGTTTACTACAATAAAGTATGTATCACAAATGGAGTGGTTAGCACTTACACACTGTCATTGTTGCTGTTGCGAAGTATGCAACCAGTATCTCTTGGTTTGTGCATGGTCACCGAGCATACAGCCCGTGTGGGCCAGTCAAACTCGTAAACGCATTTGGTTTTACGTTTGAAAACAGGGCCAACCTGAAATAATAATAATAATAATAATAATACGGAGAAAACACCGAGCAACTGGCAGACAGCACTCATACTACCGATATTTAAAAAAAAAGAGATAAGAAGGAATGTAAAAATTACAGAGGAATAACCCTAATAACACAGCGATAAAAATATACAAAATAATCATAGACAAGAGCTCGGTAAAAAACATATCAAAAAGTGGTATAGATATGTGAATGATATTATGGCCAGCTTCACTGGAACCGACCGACAATTAGATAATTTTGTGATATTTATTAACTCGATCCACCCTTCCATTGACTTTACACTAGAAATAGAAAATAAGGCCAACATCAAATTCTTAGATTTATCGATTACGAGATATAGGGAAAAACTGCACTTCGAAATATGAAGGAAACCCATATTCACAGATTCAGTTAAGACTACTAAAACCATTGCTAAAAACCATGGATATAAAAGCGGATTCAGTTATCCCCTTTAATTCCCGGCATGCTTATAATAAAAAACTGCAGCGTTCCATTCCATGATTCACCGAGCATTAACATTGCCCCTATCAACAATTGCTTTTGATAAAGAAGTTACGAATATTAAAACCATTGCTAAAAACAATGGATATAAAAGCGGATTTGTTAAAAACGTGTTAAATCAACAACAATTAAAACGTCTGAAAAACTATTTATATGCAGGTAAAGAAAAGGGATAAAATATATATATATATATATATATATGGCCTTAGACTCCTAGCGGAGTATTAGCCGCTCCTTTCCTGGAGCTCTTTTGATCCTTTTTTTTGCGGTGGATCAGTCCACATTTTCTATTTTTCCTTCATAGGCTCTTGTGTGTTTTTGTTTCTTGTATTATTTTCTTCCATTCCTTTCTCTCTTGCACCTTCTTCTTCCATTCTGTGACTTTTATTATTCGCAAATCTTCATGTATTTGGTCCTGCCATCTTATCTTCGGTCTTCCTCTTGATCTGCTGAGTGGTGGTTTCCAGCTCGTTATTTTCTTCAATATGGGGTCTTGGCTCCTTTGTATGTGACCATACCAGCTGAGCCTCCGTGCTTTTATGAACTTTACTATATCTTCCTCTTCTAGAATACTTTTTATTTCTTCGTTTCTTAGTGGTCTGTGCTCTTGGCCTTGTATTTTATTAGGGCCCAGTGATCTTCTTATAATTCTTCTTTCCAGTATTCTCAATCTTTCTTCGTCTCTTTTGGTCAGGCACATTGTCTCTGCTGCGTATGTTGTTACTGTTCTTATGTTGGTTTTGTAGATTTTTATTTTCGTTTTCGTGCTGAGATTTTTATCTTTAAGCAGCTTCTGGTATTTCCAGAAGGCCATTTTCCCTGCCTTTATTCTTTCACTGATTTCGATAGATCTGTCGTTGCTTCCACTTACTGTGACTCCTAGATATTTGTAGCTGTTTACTCGTTGGAATGTGTACTGTGCTATTTGTATCTTTGCCGGTTTGTTTTCTTCATGCGTACATGCATTGTGCATATATTTTGTTTTCTCCTCGTTGATGCTTAGTCCTCTTAGATGTGCCTCCTTGATAATTGTAGCCATAGTTTTGTCTAGGCTCTTTTTACTTGTTGTTACTAGTGCGAGGTCATCTGCGTAGCCAATTATCTGTGTTTCGTTCTGTACTAGTGATTTGTTGTTTTCTACTTTGCTTATAATGCCTGCTAACATAATGTTAAAAAGTACTGTTGATAGCCCGTCTCCCTGTCTTACTCCTTTCCCTATGTTTACTTTATTTGTTTTACCGTCTCTTGTGATGGTCTCTGCCGTTGAGTTGTTCATTGTCATTTTTGTAAGATTTATCAGCTTGTTCGGTATTCCCATTTCCACCATTTCCTTTACCAGTTGCTCTCTTATTACGCAGTCAAACGCTTGTTTGAAATCTATAAATAGGATATGTAGCTCCATTCCGTACTCGTAGCATTTTTCTATTATTTGTGTCAATACGTGTATGGCTTCTATTGTTGATTTTCCTCTTCTGAACCCGTTCTGGTATGGGCCAATCTTGGCTTCCGTGTGCTGTGTTAGTCTGTTCCTTATTAGTTCTGTTAGTATTTTGTACGTGGTATTTAGTAGCATTATAGGCCTATAGTTCTCACATTTCTTTGTGTCTCCTTTTTTGTGTATTGGTGTTATTTGTCCGTTCTTCCATTCCGAGGGCATTTTCTCTTCTTTCCATACTTTGTTAATTAGACTGTATATTCTCTCTGTTAGTACTGCTCCTCCCTTCTTTATCAGTTCGTTGTTTATTTCGTCCGGCCCTGCTGTTTTGTGTAGTTTTAGCTTTTTTATCATCTGCGTGAGTTCTTCGTAGTTGGGTGGTTCTTCGTCTTCCGCACTGATTACTGCTACCTCGTCCTCTGTTTGTGTTTACAGGTATATTTTCGTGAAATGTTCTTTCCATTCTTTCTTCCTGATTTTGGTAGCAGGCCTACTTTTGTTGTTCTGTTGTTTGATATATTCGTATAGCTTCCTGTTGTCCTTGCTATTTTCTTCTATTTCCTGTAGTTCTTTATCTAGCCAGTCTATTTTTTTCTTTTTGTAGTGTTTCTTGGCGTCGTGTTGTGCTTGTCTGTATTCTTGGAGGTCCTCTTCTTTTTTTGTCTTTATCCATTTCTTCCTTTTTTGACTTTTTTCTGCACTTTTCTTCTGGCACTCTTCGTCGAACCATTGTTTTGCTGGTTTTTTATTTCCCAGGCCTATTATCTGTTCAGCTGTTTCTATTATAGTGTTCTTTATTCTGCTCCAGTCCTCTTCTATTGTTGTTGCTTCTTCGGTGGCGAGTTTGTTTTCAATTGCAGATCTATATTCTGTTTCTGTGCTCTCATTATCTAGCTTCCTTAGGTTCCATTTCCTTCTTCTTTCTTCTTTATTGTTGTTACGGATTATAATTTCGTTCATTTTTGCAATTATCAGCACGTTGTCCGTATCCGCATTGGCTCCTCTATAAGATCTAACATCCTGTATCATTTTCTTCCATTTCTTTGAGATGAGCACGTGGTCTATTTGGTTCCCATCTGTTCTTCCTGGTATCATCCATGTTTTTTTATGTTCTCTCTTGTGTTTGAATGTCGTACTTGCTACGAATGTGTTTGTTGCTGCTGCTAGGTTGCATATTCGTGAGCCGTTATCGTTTGTTTTGTCGTGTATTGTTTCCCTCCCTGCAACGTCTCTGTTTTGTTCCTCTTTCCCAATTTTCCCATTAAAGTCACCAATTATAATTAAAATGTCGTTCCTGGGTATTTCCTCACAGATCTCCTCTAGCTTGTCATAGAATTCCAGCTTAGTGTCTTCGACCGCATCTTCTGTGGGTGCATATACGTTTGAACTTTTACAGTAATTGTCGAAGCGTTACTTCGTTTTGTTTGTTTTAAACCCCGATAACTAAGATTAGTCTGTTAATTTTATTCATCTTTACTTTTTTAACTTTAAGGCAGTTTTTTTAAATGTTTTTCTTATGTAACCTATTCAAAATGTTGTCTGGTTGAAAACAGATTAAAAAAACTCTACCGAAATAAAATATAAAAAATAAAGGTTGTCATTTAAAAAAACATTAATGACGTCACAACTTTTAAAATTTTGTTTTTATAAATCTGAAATAAAGAGTTTCAATAGATTAATCGATGTGGCTTTTATTTGTTGAAAATTCATAATTACTAATGTATGAAATAAAGTTACGCACTTTTTTAAAATTTTCAAAATTGTCGTGAAGAATAAAAACAATTTTGAAAATTAAAAAAAAAGTGCGTAACTTTATTTCATGCATTAGTAAATAGTTTCATATGCACAATAATTTATATCGCTATCTCCCTTTTAGATTTTTTCTCTCTATACATGTTAACGAAGTTACCGAATTTATCAGCTACTTAATTTCCACACTGTATACACCTATCCCCCGATTTACACGGTACTTGTTTCACACGTTTTCGCTTTTACACGGTTTATGCTACTCTGTGATTGAACATGCGCAGTGTACACATCTCACGGGGAATCTCCCGAGATTATGTGCTGACTTGCTGCACACGCACACTGTGTCTGTATTTCTTCGTATAAAATTAAAGTTTTATCTACGGAAAATTGTATTTGAGTGAAAGTTTCACAGTTTCAGAAAGATTTAATTTTCCATATTCGTAAATTACAAGTGAGTGCATAATTTAGATTATTATGAATTAACGGCTGTGATTAAAATAAAATTCAGAGGGGGAACATGCGGGAAATTTTGGATGGAAATGATGGCAATTTACGAAATAGGCTTAATTAAAATTAAAAAATTAAAACATTTTAATTTGAATAAAAATTAATTATTAAACTTTTTTAATTTTCCCTCCAAAACTTCCCGCATTTTTTCCCTCTGAATTTGACTTTAATCACAGCCAAATTAACATAAATTAACGTAAATTAAAAAAAATTATAGGCTTATAATGAAGAAAGAAGTTAAAAGAAAAGTTATTTCTTTAGAAACTAAAATCGAAATTTTGGATCACTTACGAAAGGGAGATAGAGTAGTAGATGTTGCAAAATCATATAGCATGAACGAAGCTACAATAAGAACTATTAGAACAAATGAAAACACAATTAGAAAGAGTGTTGCAGCTGGCAATACCACGAGTATGGGCACAACATCATACACCAGAAATATCGCAATGGAAAAAATGGAGAGAGCGTTAATGCTTTGGATAGAAGATCAAACACAAAAAAGAGTACCCATTGATACGGGCGCTATAACAAATAAAGCATTACGAATTTACGAAAAAAATGTAGAGCAACTACCATCTTCTTCAACTGAAAAGAAGCCAAATTTTTTGGCAAGTCATGGCTGGTTTGAAAGATTTAAAATAAGACATTCTTTACACAGCTTAAAATTAAAAGGTGAACTGGCTTCTGGCGACGTAGATGCAGCCCAAGAATATCCAGCAAATTTTGCAGAAATTATTAACGACAATTCATACACCCCTGATCAGGTTTTCAATGCTGATGAGTCAGGGTTATTCTGGAAAAAAATGCCTAAAAGGACTTATGTCTCAAAATTGTATAAATCGGCTAGTGGTCATAAAGCAGCAAAAGATCGCATAACAATTCTTTTCTGTAGCAATGCTTCAGGAGATTATATTATGAAACCATTAGTGATTAACAAATCAAAAATGCCCCGTGCCTTTAAAGGAGTAAACATCAATAATCTTCCCGTTTATTGGAGGGCTAATAAGAAAGCGTGGGTTACTGCTGCAATGTTTACTGAATGGTTTCATGAATGTTTTATCCCAGATGCCAAAAAATATTTAAGTTCAAAGGGATTGCCTTTTAACGTGCTTTTGTTAATTGACAATGCGCAGGGTCACCCACAAGATCTAGAATATGAGAACGTTGAAGTAAAATTTTTACCAAAAAATACAACTTCATTGTTACAACCATTGGACCAAGGCATAATTTCTACTTTTAAAGCTTTGTACATAAAACGAGCCTTTACATATATTTTGGAACAAATGGAGAACAATGAATCTTAAACAGTTATTAGTGCTTGGAAAATTTTTACAATATTAGACTGTGTGAAGCATATCGCCTTATCATACACTGCGATTAAGCAAACAACGCTCAATAGCTGTTGGAAAAAATTGTGGCCAAATGTAGTCAAAAATGAAAATTCCATTTCAACGTTAAATGATGAATATTCGCAGATAGTACAGATGGCGCATTCATTGGGCGGAGAAGGTTTTGATGATTTTACTGTTGAAGATATCGCAGAGTTAATGGCTGATAAAGAACTAAGTGAGGATGATTTAGTTAACTTAGTTTGCGAAAGTGAGTCTGACAAATCTGATGAAGAGGAATTAGTACCAGTAACATTCACTGCTAAAGTCATCCGCGAAGGACTCGCATAGGGAAGAAAGCTGGGTAATCATTTTATACAAAATGACACAAACGTTGAAAGGGCTTTAAGATTCCAACGTGACATAAATCGCTGCTTGGTTCAATATGAAGAAGTTTACAAAGATCTTACAAAAAATTCGAAGCAACTGTTAATAACCGATTTTATTACCATCCCTCATAATGTAAATATTTCTGCTTCAAACATCGAATCGGCACAAATAACTTCGAGTGATGAAAGTGAATTCGAACCTTTGATTCCGAAAAAAAGAATGAGAGTAATTTCTGACAGTGATGAAGGATAATAAAACATCTTTGGTTTTATTTTTTGTTCTTCTGCTTAATGTATTGTAATTAAATTTTAAAAAAACAGTGTTTCCGTAATATATTACGTATTTTAACCTGTCAATGCATTTTATTTTTATTCCTGTGTACACCTAAAAATATTGAAGAAAATCACAACTGTTAAATAGCAAAATTATGCATTTTCTGCAAGCTTTTCGATTTACACGGTTTTGACTTAATTTTCGATTTACACGTTTTTCTCAGGAACGTATCTACCGTGTAAATCGGGGGATAGGTGTATACATCTCTTAACATATTTTGGCAAAATTAGTCTTAGAATTAAGAATATATTAAAAAAAGCATATGTAAATATTGTATTAAAACCTTATTGTAAACTTAGTAGTAATATTTGTAACACTAAATGTCCCATTGAAAATATGTGTAAATCGGGGCCATAGATTAACTTTTACGGATTGTAAAGGTGTGTACATTGGTCAATCTGGTAGGAATTTTAACACAAAGTTAAAAGAACATTTACGTTCGTTTAGATAAAACCAGACAAACTCCACATACTCGAACCATCTTATAGAAAATAACCATATCTTTGGAAAAGATGAACTTTCCATAATCCATTTGGCTGAGAAAGCTCGTAAAATGAATTTGTTGGAGAGCCTGGAAATATACAAAGCCCGGGCTAATCCCAGTTCCTTAATGACCAGATCGATTTAATGTACACCTCTCTCTTTGATGCCGCTGTATATAAATAAGTAAGGCTGCTCTAGTTTAAGATACTCTGTTTGATAATGATTACTTAAGTAGTCGAAACTAGTAACAAATCAATAAATAATTGTATGTGATACTAACAAAGTAATGTGTTTTATTTATAATTAATAAAATGTAGCAGTAGGCCCCACCATCATTCAAAAAAAATGTTTTAGTTGTGCCAATTTGAAGAAAATATTTTAAATCAACAGTTAGGCCCAGTTTTACAATCGTGGAACATCCTTGTTCCTGGTACAATTACCTAGGATACAATTGTTTCAACAATTGTATCCTAGGTAATTGAACCAGGAACAAGGATGTTCCATGATTGTAAAACCGGCCCTTAGTGGACCTTTGAAATGTGAACCGTTGTGAAAGTTGTTAATCAAGTCAATTAGTTAATTGTTAGCGTCATAATAGACAAGTGGCATAAATATTAAATGTGTGATTCATATTCAAACACATGAATATGATTCAAACACATTCATATGAGCTTGGTTCAGGTTATTTAAGGTAATATTAATTGCGTTATTGTCTACTTACTTCAGAGGTACCACATTTGAAATTTATATTGAGTTCGTAATCAGTAGCACCCACACATAATCCACCTCTATAATTCAGAAAAATTTCTTTGTTCATAGTTTGCGGGATTCTCTTTCCACCAAATCCGATGAATCTGAAAGTAGTACCAAATATCATGTCATTAATGATTAGTTTTACTTTGAGCTTGTGAAAGGAGAAACAATTGAATGACACACATTAACCCTTTTTCACAACAAACATTTATTGGTTAAATGCACATTTCGGACGTGGTGTGACCATCTTCAGTAACATAAATAGGTACTTATTTATATGTTACTGAAGATGGTCGAAGATGCCGAAATGTGCATTTAATCAATAAATGTTTTTTTTTGTGAAAAAGGGTTAATGTGTGTTATTGAGGATGACACTTGAGTACTTGAGGATGAAACAAACAATAACCCCGCATGCTATTATAAGCCATCTGCTATTAGCCTAAGCGGTACAAAACTCTTATTGCAATTTAAGCATAATGGCACATTTAACTGTCACACAAAAAAATGAAATTTTATTAATTCTCATTTGATGTAGGCATAAAAACTCAGCAGGAAGTATGGATATGTTTAATGCACAATATCCAGATCGCCCCATGAGCCAATCTATAGGCGATTTACATCAAGGCGGCAGCGTCACGGTGGCGCATTTACATACTAGCCATGGGGGTATTTGACGCTTCCAGTAATGTGTTCCTATGTGTTTCTTGTGCTAAAGTGTGCGATTTGCAGAACTGCAGAAGTCGACGAATTTGATGAGGGAGCGAAATGAAGCTAAACATAGAAGAAAGGAAACATGAGAAACATTCAAAGGAAATATACTAGAAGGGGCAAAGGGGACCTGCGGAACAACAAAAATTGGAAACAGGGAAATGAAAAAGACAAACTGGTAGACAGAGGAAGTCAAAAAGGAGATAAAATACAAAAAAGAGAAATGGAAAAGATACCTCTAAACAAAACACAATAGAAGATTATGAAAAATACAAAGAAAAGAGAAACAAAACAAAATCAATAATAAAAGCAAAACAGAAACCATGGACGAAACTTGGCAAAAGATGAATGAGAACTTTGGGCAGAACCAAAAACTATTCTACGGAACACTAAAACAACTAAAACAAAAAAACAACAAACATGATGAACATAAAAGATAAAAATGGAACAATTATCACGAATGAAGACAAGACACAATGAAAAGATGGAGACAATATTTCAATGAATTAACCGAACAGGATAAAGAAGATAACGCAACACAAGACTGGGGTGAAAAGTCGCAAGAAAGGCAAGAGAAAAAAATGAACAAATTAAATAAGAAGAAGTACAAGGAGCCATAAAAATAATTAAAAAAACGGGAGAGTACCAGAAAGAGACGATATAACCCCGGAGATGATGAAACACATGGGAAAATAGGGAATAAAACAACTAACGAAACTAATAAATGACATAATAAGCAGCAGAGAAACACCAAGAGAATGGAATAATGGAATAATTCGACCAAAACATAAGAAAGGGAATAAGAGAATATGCGAAAATTTCAGAGGAATCACACTAACAAGTATACCAAGTAAGATAATGGACAGGGTACTAGAAAAAAGGATGCGAGACAAACTAGAAACAACAATAGAGGCCAGTCAGTGCGGATTCAGAAGAGGGAGAAGTACGCAATACCAAATCTTCATACTCAGACAACAAAGCGAGAAACTATTTAACAAGAACAGATAAATGCAAATATGCTTCGTAGATCTCGAAAAGGCATTCCACAGGATAAGGAGAGAGGACATAGGAAACGGACTAGCAGAAAGAAGAATAGAGGAGGAAACAATAAATGTAATAAAATACATGTACAGACAAAACAGAAATATTGTGAGAACAAACAATGAGGAATCAAAAGAATTCGAAACGAAGAAAGGAGTAAAACAACGATGCGTGCTAGTGCTTTGCTTTTCATAATTGTATTAGATAAGGCGATGAAGAAAGCAAAGCAAAAAATGAAAACGTTAAAAGTTGGATATTGGAAAATTTAGATAACAAAAATATCAGAACTACTTTTCGCAGATGACAAAGCAATAATTGCAGAAACAGAGGAAGAACTGCAACACAACATCAAAATAATTGAGACAGAAATGAGAAGGCGATGAAGAAAACAAAGCAAAAAACGAAAATGTTAAAAATTGAATATTGGAAAATGGAGATAACAAAAATAGCAGAACTACTTTTCGCGGATGACAAAGCAATAATTGCAGAAATCGAGGAAGAACTGCAACACAACATCAAAATAATTGAGACAGAAATGAGAAGGCGATGAAGAAAGCAAAGCAAAAAATGAAAATGTTAAAAATTGAATATTGGAAAATGGAGATAACAAAAATAGCAGAACTACTTTTCGCGGATGACAAAGCAATAATTGCAGAAACAGAGGAAGAACTGCAACACAACATCAAAATAATTGAGACAGAAATGAGAAGGCGATGAAGAAAGCAAAGCAAAAAATGAAAATGTTAAAAATTGAATATTGGAAAATGGAGATAACAAAAATAGCAGAACTACTTTTCGCGGATGACAAAGCAATAATTGCAGAAATCGAGGAAGAACTGCAACACAACATCAAAATAATTGAGAAAGAAATGAGAAGGCGATGAAGAAAGCAAAGCAAAAAATGAAAATGTTAAAAATTGAATATTGGAAAATGGAGATAACAAAAATAGCAGAACTACTTTTCGCGGATGACAAAGCAATAATTGCAGAAATCGAGGAAGAACTGCAACACAACATCAAAATAATTGAGAAAGAAATGAGAAGGCGATGAAGAAAGCAAAGCAAAAAATGAAAATGTTAAAAATTGAATATTGGAAAATGGAGATAACAAAAATAGCAGAACTACATTTCGCGGATGACAAAGCAATAATTGCAGAAACAGAGGAAGAACTGCAACACAACATCAAAATAATTGAGAAAGAAATGAGAAGGCGATGAAGAAAGCAAAGCAAAAAATGAAAATGTTAAAAATTGAATATTGGAAAATGGAGATAACAAAAATAGCAGAACTACATTTCGCGGATGACAAAGCAATAATTGCAGAAACAGAGGAAGAACTGCAACTCAACATCAAAATAATTGAGACAGAAATGAGAAGGCGATGAAGAAAACAAAGCAAAAAATGAAAATGTTAAAAATTGAATATTGGAAAATGGAGATAACAAAAATAGCAGAACTACTTTTCGCGGATGACAAAGCAATAATTGCAGAAACAGAGGAAGAACTGCAACTCAACATCAAAATAATTGAGACAGAAATGAGAAGGCGATGAAGAAAACAAAGCAAAAAATGAAAATGTTAAAAATTGAATATTGGAAAATGGAGATAACAAAAATAGCAGAACTACTTTTCGCGGATGACAAAGCAATAATTGCAGAAACAGAGGAAGAACTGCAACACAACATCAAAATAATTGAGACAGAAATGAGAAGGCGATGAAGAAAACAAAGCAAAAAATTAAAATGTTAAAAATTTAATATTGGAAAATGGAGATAACAAAAATAGCAGAACTACTTTTCGCGGATGACAAAGCAATAATTGCAGAAACAGAGGAAGAACTGCAACACAACATCAAAATAATTGAGACAGAAATGAGAAGGCGATGAAGAAAGCAAAGCAAAAAATGAAAATGTTAAAAATTGAATATTGGAAAATGGAGATAACAAAAATAGCAGAACTACATTTCGCGGATGACAAAGCAATAATTGCAGAAACAGAGGAAGAACTGCAACACAACATCAAAATAATTGAGAAAGAAATGAGAAGGCGATGAAGAAAGCAAAGCAAAAAATGAAAATGTTAAAAATTGAATATTGAAAAATGGAGATAACAAAAATAGCAGAACTACTTTTCGCGGATGATATAGCAATACTTGCAGAATCAGAGAAAGAACTGCAACACAACATCAAAATAATTGAGAAAGAAATGAGAAGGCAATGAAGAAAACAAAGCAAAAAATGAAGATGTTAAAAATTGAATATTGGAAAATGGAGATAACAAAAATAGCGGAACTACTTTTCGCGGATGACAAAGCAATAATTGCAGAAACACAGAAAGAACTGCAACACAACATAGACATAATTGAGAAAGAGATTAAGAAAATAGACATGAAAATAAATTACGAAAAGACAAAAACCATGATAATTGCCAACGAGAACAATAAACATGAAATAAAAATACAATGAAAATTATCAAACAAGTAGAACAATACAGATATTTAGGAACAATCATACAAAGCAATGGTAAATTAGATAACGAAATAGAAGATAAAATAGGAAAAACAGCAAAACTATATAACATGTTAGAAAACACGTTTTTTAGCAAGAAGGAGATATCAAGAGGCACAAAAATAGAAATAGTCAAAAAAGTAATTAGACCAATGCTAACTTACAGTGAAACATGGCCGATGACAGGAAAACAAATAAAAAGAATAAATGCCATGGAGATGAGATTCTTAAGAAGAATAGAAAACAAAACAAGACAGGATACGGAACGAGACGCACAGGAAAAACTTAAAAATAAAGCCAATACAGAAAAAAAATAACAGAAGGCCAAATGAGGTGGTATGGACACATGAGACGAATGAGAGAAGAAAGAAACACTAAGAAAATATACGAGACAAGAGCAACAGGAAAACAACAGAGAGAAAGACCGAGAAAAGAGTGGAACAGCGCAATAAAAGAGGAGGCAACAAGAAAAGGGAACACGTGGAAAGGAATAAAGGAATTAACAAAAGATAGGAGGAAGTGGAGAGAATATTATAAAAATAATATATGAAAATTATTAATTAATAATTATGAAAAAAATCAAAATTGCGCTAGCGATACAACTATCGTTTCTATATTATCGTCACTTTAGCACAACAAACACATAGGACGTCAAGATTTTTGTTGCTGTCAGCGTTGGAGGAATACGATACAAACCCTTTTATATTTTGCCATTGTTGAAGTTAAACCATAACCACCAGATTGATAACTGTACATTCAATACGATAAACGGCAGAAGTCGACGAAATTGATACAAAGCGCACACTTTAGCACAAGAAACACATAGGAACACATGACTGGAAGCGTCAAATGCCCCCCAAGGCTAGTACGTGAATGCGCCACCGTGGCGCTGCCGCCTTGATGTAAATCGCCTATAGTTAGCAAGATTGAATCTAAATTTCTAGAAACTGGTGATAAAGATATTCCAAAACCTGGATGTCCAAATGTTATTGAAGATCAGAAACTAAATATTTTGATAAGTATGGAAGAGAATCCTCAGAATACATCTCGATTGGTTTCACAAGAAAATGAAGTTAGTCAGACAACAGTATCATGAGGAAGGAAAAATATCATCCCAACAAAATAAAATACGTATAATAGCGTGCGAGGTTATTGTTTGTTTCTTACCTGAATTTCAAATTTGGATCCGTGGTGTTGTAGATGCAAGCACCTCTTGTAGCACACAATACAGTGTGATTCGTAACAACCAATGGTCTACAAATGTTAATGTGATATTCAACGCCATCACCATCCTTTGTTACATAGTTCTTATCAGACCTCACTAAAGAGTTGAGGTTGTAAGTTCCATAACTGCTATGAACGGTGCAATCAGCAACGTCACTAAGTTGAAACGAAGGTTTTTTCAGCAACAAATTTTTGCGGTTATCATCGAACTAAAAAAATCACGTTTTTAATAGGCAAAGTGAAATAGCTGAAAACCTTACGTCCTTAGCACACGCTTCGGGCGTCTCCCACAGTATTTCGTATGCACAACCAGTGTCTGCAATAAGGGTAGGGCCTTTCTCAACAAAAGAGCACTTAAAATTTACGTTCGTGCTTAGAAGTTCTTTTGGTTTACTTAAGCACTTGGAACCGTGGAGGAAATTGATGCGTAAGGTTTTGTTTAGCTCTTCTATGCCCCTGGTCGTGCTGCCATAGCTTATGAACTCGCTCCTCTTGCTGTGGCAAATTTGCGAGTGAATTTCTAAAAAACAAAGTACTTCTATAATACAATACAATAAAATAAATACATTGACCACCAAAAAGTCGGTTATGGGAAACTTTATTATTATTGATTTTTCAAAAAAACTTTTTTACCGCATTAATGTGTGCTTCTCTAAAAACCTTATTGGCCCATATCAGATATAGATTTTGACTTGCCTAGAAAATCTGGTTTTTCAAAATGATGAAAATCAAAATCATGCTATTTTTCGGAAACCACGCAAGATATCAATGAGATTTTTTATTGCGGTTAGTTTTAGATTACTGAATCATTTAAATGTCATAAGTTTTTTTTGTTTCGTTTCCTGTTACTTTTGCAATAATTTAATTTGATAATTTTTTTTTTCTCATATTTTTAAGATTTTACGTACCATAACTAAATATTAAATTTCCATTACAGGTTTGATAAAAGCTTTGAGTTATTAGAAAAAATAATACGGAATATTAATTATTTCTTTAGAATATCTGTTATTTACCGAAATGTTATATCACTGCATACTCTCCATTCACGATGTTTTTGCGTCAGGGGAGTCTATGAATATCTAGTAATTTTGTTGGTAGTGTTCCAGAAATAATTGAATTCTCCAATGGAACTTGTCAATTTTTTTTAGGTCAAGTTGTTTTCAATTTGAGTTTATATTTTTTAAATAACATTGTTGCCAGATGTAAAGTTTAAATTACACCTATCCCCCGATTTACACGGTAGATACGTTCCTGAGAAAAACGTGTAAATCGAAAATTAAGTCAAAACCGTGTAAATCGAAAAGCTTGCAGAAAATGCATAATTTTGCTATTTAACAGTTGCGATTTTCTTCAATATTTTTAGGTGTACACAGAAATAAAAATTAAATGCATTGACAGGTTAAAATATGTAATATATTACGGAAACACTGTTTTTTTTAAATTTAATTACAATACATTAAACAGAAGAACAAAAAATAAAACCAAAGATGTTTTATTATCCTTCATCACTGTCAGAAATTACTCTCATTCTTTTTTTCGGAATCGAAGGTTCGAATTCACTTTCATCACTCGAAGTTATTTGTGCCGATTCGATGTTTGAAGCAGAAATATTTACATTATGAGGGATGGTAATAAAATCGGTTATTAACAATTGCTTCGATTTTTTTGTAAGATCTTTGTAAACTTCTTCATATTGAGCCAAGCAGCGATTTATGTCACGTTGGAATCGTAAAGCCCTTTCAACGTTTGTTTCATTTTGTATAAAATGATTACCCAGTTTTCTTCCCAATGCTTCCCAGACTTTAGCAGTGAATGTTACTGGTACTAATTCCTCTTCATCAGATTTGTCAGACTCACTTTCGCAAACTAAGTTAACTAAATCATCCTCACTTAGTTCTTTATCAGCCATTAACTCTGCGATATCTTCAACAGTAAAATCATCAAAACCTTCTCCGCCCAATGAATGCGCCATCTGTACTATCTGCGAATATTCATCATTTAACGTTGAAATGGAATGTTCATTTTTGACTTCATTTGGCCACAATTTTTTCCAACAGCTATTGAGCGTTGTTTGCTTAATCGCAGTGTATGATAAGGCGATATGCTTCACACAGTCTAATATTGTAAAAAAATTCCAAGCACTAATAACTGTTAAAGATTCATTGTTCTCCATTTGTTCCAAAATATATGCAAAGGCTCGTTTTATGTACAAAGCTTTAAAAGTAGAAATTATGCCTTGGTCCAATGGTTGTAATAATGAAGTTGTATTTTTTGGTAAAAATTTTACTTCAACGTTCTCATATTCTAGATCTTGTGGGTGACCCGGCGCATTGTCAATTAACAAAAGCACTTTAAAAGGCAATCCCTTTGAACTTAAATATTTTTTGGCATCTGGGATAAAATATTCATGAAACCATTCAGTAAACATTGCAGCAGTAACCCACGCTTTCTTATTAGCCCTCCAATAAACGGGAAGAATATTGATGTTTACTCCTTTAAAGGCACGGGGCATTTTTGATTTGTTAATCACTAATGGTTTCATAATATAATCTCCTGAAGCATTGCTACAGAAAAGAATTGTTATGCGATATTTTGCTGCTTTATGACCACTAGCAGATTTATACAATTTTGAGACATAAGTCCTTTTAGGCATTTTTTTCCAGAATAATCCTGACTCATCAGCATTGAAAACCTGATCAGGGATGTATGAATTGTCGTTAATAATTTCTGCAAAATTTGCTGGATATTCTTGGGCTGCATCTACGTCGCCAGAAGCCAGTTCACCTTTTAATTTTAAGCTGTGTAAAGAATGTCTTATTTTAAATCTTTCAAACCAGCCATGACTTGCCAAAAAATTTGGCTTCTTTTCAGTTGAAGAAGAAGATGGTAATTGCTCTACAATTTTTTCGTAAATTCGTAATGCTTTATTTGTTATAGCGCCCGTATCAATGGGTACTCTTTTTTGTGTTTGATCTTCTATCCAAAGCATTAACGCTTTCTCCATTTTTTCCATTGCGATATTTCTGGTGTATGATGTTGTGCCCATACTCGTGATATTGCCAGCTGCAACACTCTTTCTAATTGTGTTTTAATTTGTTCTAATAGTTCTTATTGTAGCTTCGTTCATGCTATATGATTTTGCAACATCTACTAGTCTATCTCCCTTTCGTAAGCGATCCAAAATTTCGATTTTAGTTTCTAAAGAAATAACTTTTCTTTTAACTTTTTTCTTCATTATAAGCCTATAATTTTTTTTAATTTATGTTAATTTATGTTAATTTGGCTGTGATTAAAGTAAAATTCAGAGGGAAAAAATGCGGGAAATTTTGGAGGGAAAATTAAAAAAGTTTAATAATTATTTTTTATTCAAATTAAAATGTTTTAATTTTTTTATTTTAATTAAACCTATTTGTTAAATTGCCATCATTTCCATCCAAAATTTCCCGCATTTTCCCCTTCTGAATTTTACTTTAATCACAGCCGTTAATTTATAATAATCTAAATTATGCACTCACTTGTAATTTACGAATATGGAAAATTAAATCTTTCTGAAACTGTGAAACTTTCACTCAAATACAATTTTCCGTAGATAAATCCTTAATTTTATGCGAAGAAATACAGACACAGTGTGCATGTGCAGCAAGTCTGCACATAAGCTCGGGAAATTCCCCGTGAGATGTGTACACTGTGCATGTTCAATCACAGAGTAGCATAAACCGTGTAAAAGCGAAAACGTGTAAAACAAGTACTGTGTAGGTATAGGTGGAACCTACGCAAGGATTTCTTCAGGGCCGGAGCTCAATATTTGCTTAATAATAAAGTCATAAAACGTTCCAACTGCACTGGCGCGGTCAATGCTTTGTAGGGCTCTTGATTTACAAAATCATAAATCATACCGAGGAAAGTTGGTTGGTAATGTAAAAAATGCTTTAATTTGAAATCTAATCATTTTGGTGTATCTAACATGGTGTAATACATATGCAGCTACTACTAACGCATACAAGGCAGCACAATGCTTTTTTGTTACTTTTCCTACTTTCATTTTTAACACACAAATAGAGACAAGATGAGAAAAAAGTAACACTGAAAGTTAGCAACACATTGACAGTGTAGAAGTTCCTAGTTTACAGTTGGCAAAAATTTTAACGTGTAATACACCTGCACATTTTCAATTTATTCATGAATTTATCCATGAATAAATTCATCAATTTCTTTGACCGTGCAAAACCGCTATAATAATTTCAACTTTACATCCGGCAACAATGTTATTTAAAAAATTTAACCTCAAATTCCAAACAACTTAACCTAAAAAAATTTGATATGTTCCATTGGGGAATTCAGTTATTTCTTAAACACTACCAACAAAATTACTAGATATTCATAGACTCCCCTGACGCAAAAACATTGTGAATGGAAAATATTCCAAGCCGGGTCTCTGTATATGGGTAAGTTATATTTGCATGAATCTGCCTCGCTTAGTAATCGCTTTAGTCCTATCTGACAACCTGTCACTTTTGAAATATTTAACTTTATCCTTTTAGATCATTCTTTTACAGGGTGAGTCGAGAGGAACGGACTAAACTCCAGGAGTGTATTGTACACGTGAAAATAATTTTAAAAAAATCTTATGTTGTTATCCAATCTTCATTTTTTTACGGGTACAGTACACTCCTGGAGTTTGGTCCGTTCCTCCCGACTCACCCTGTATATAACATGAAATAGAACATGTTTTATCTATGCTATACAAGTGGATAGAACTTTCTAAATAAAATAGAGGTTTGTGTAAAACTACAGCAGAATTTTGACAGATAGGACACTTTTGCTAAGCTCGGCAGTAATAATAACCGCAGCAATACAACAGTTTAAGCGTAGAAATAATGCGAGAAATAAAATAATGCTCACCTGAGCATTTATTTGGCGGCATCTTTAGAGGTCCACATATGTTTAGTAGCAACTTTCCAGATGTGACATTTTTCACGGTCCAACCCTGTGGTCGATTCAATTTACTCAAATCGTAAATAAAATTTTCATCGTCCATGAACTGAAACAGAGATTAATATTAATCGAATAGGCCAGTACCAAAATGGTTCGAAAGACTTTTTTGCAGCTATAGGCTGCAATATTTAAATTGATAGTAAAGCTGATGACGAAAACTCATCATAATTTGAGTCATAATTTGAATCATACTCAAACTCCCATAAATTGAGCGCTACTAGAAAATTGTCATGGAGTATATTTTTATACTGGCAGCACATTGCTCATAGCTCACATCTTTCACCATTCTCATGCCCGGTATTATCAACTCATTTTAACAGACCTATAAGCCTTCGATGGACGTAATCATTCGGTAACGCCGGGGTGCATACAAGATTTTATTTTTCCCATTTTCTTTAACAAAAATAGAAATTGCATCTCCAGGACGTAATTACATTACACCTTCTTATTACGCCCTGGTTGTTATGGACTTGTTTATATATCTCGTATCCTAGGAGTTATCATTCAATTTTGTAAAGTGAAAAATAAAATGGGTTTACGGGCTTAAATTACTAAATTTTACCAATCCCCTGATGCAGAGGCCATAAAACTGTTGAGCAAGCAGAGCCTTACGATTTAAAAAAAATTCGAGTGCCATAAATATGTTTATACACCTATCCCCCGATTTACACGGTAGATACGTTCCTGAGAAAAACTTGTAAATCGAAAATTAAGTCAAAACCGTGTAAATCGAAAAGCTTGCAGAAAATGCATTATTTTGCTATTTAACAGTTGTGATTTTCTTCAATATTTTTAGGTGTACACAGAAATAAAAATAAAATGCATTGACAGGTTAAAATATGTAATATATTACGGAAACAATGTTTTTTTTAAATTTAATTACAATACATTAAACAGAAGAACAAAAAATAAAACCAAAGATGTTTTATTATCCTTCATCACTGTCAGAAATTACTCTCATTCATTTTTTTCGGAATCGAAGGTTCGAATTCACTTTCATCACTCGAAGTTATTTGTGCCGATTCGATGTTTGAAGCAGAAATATTTACATTATGAGGGATGGTAATAAAATCGGTTATTAACAATTGCTTCGAATTTTTTGTAAGATCTTTGTAAACTTCTTCATATTGAGCCAAGCAGCGATTTATGTCACGTTGGAATCGTAAAGCCCTTTCAACGTTTGTGTCATTTTGTATAAAATGATTACCCAGCTTTCTTCCCAATGCGAGTCCTTCGCGGATGACTTTAGCAGTGAATGTTACTGGTACTAATTCCTCTTCATCGGATTTGTCAGACTCACTTTCGCAAACTAAGTTAACTAAATCATCCTCACTAAGTTCTTTATCAGCCATTAACTCTGCGATATCTTCAACAGTAAAATCATCAAAACCTTCTCCGCCCAATGAATGCGCCATCTGTACTATCTGCGAATATTCATCATTTAACGTTGAAATGGAATGTTCATTTTTGACTACATTTGGCCACATTTTTTTCCAACAGCTATTGAGCGTTGTTTGCTTAATCGCAGTTTATGATAAGGCGATATGCTTCACACAGTCTAATATTGTAGAAATTTTCCAAGCACTAATAACTGTTAAAGATTCATTGTTCTCCATTTGTTCCAAAATATATGTAAAGGCTCGTTTTATGTACAAAGCTTTAAAAGTAGAAATTATGCCTTGGTCCAATGGTTGTAATAATGAAGTTGTATTTTTTGGTAAAAATTTTACTTCAACGTTCTCATATTCTAGATCTTGTGGGTGACCCGGCGCATTGTCAATTAACAAAAGCACTTTAAAAGGCAATCCCTTTGAACTTACATATTTTTTGGCATCTGGGATAAAACATTCATGAAACCATTCAGTAAACATTGCAGCAGTAACCCACGCTTTCTTATTAGCCTTCCAATAAACGGGAAGATTATTGATGTTTACTCCTTTAAAGGCACGGGGCATTTTTGATTTGTTAATCATTAATGGTTTCATAATATAATCTCCTGAAGCATTGCTACAGAAAAGAATTGTTATGCGATCTTTTGCTGCTTTATGACCTCTAGCCGATTTATACAATTTTGAGACATAAGTCCTTTTAGGCATTTTTTTCCAGAATAACCCTGACTCATCAGCATTGAAAACCTGATCAGGGGTGTATGAATTGTCGTTAATAATTTATGCAAAATTTGCTGGATATTCTTGGGCTGCATCTACATCGCCAGAAGCCAGTTCACCTTTTAATTTTAAGCTGTCTAAAGAATGTCTTATTTTAAATCTTTCATACCAGCCATGACTTGCCAAAAAATTTGGCTTCTTTTTAGTTGAAGAAGAAGATGGTAATTGCTCTACAATTTTTTCGTAAATTCGTAATGCTTTATTTGTTATAGCGCCTGTATCAATGGGTACTCTTTTTTGTGTTTGATCTTCTATCCAAAGCATTAACGCTTTCTCCATTTTTTCCATTGCGATATTTCTGGTGTATGATGTTGTGCCCATACTCGTGGTATTGCCAGCTGCAACACTCTTTCTAATTGTGTTTTCATTTGTTCTAATAGTTCTTATTGTAGCTTCGTTCATGCTATATGATTTTGCAACATCTACTACTCTATCTCCCTTTCGTAAGCGATCCAAAATTTCGATTTTAGTTTCTAAAGAAATAACTTTTCTTTTAACTTCTTTCTTCATTATAAGCCTATAATTTTTTTTAAATTTATGTTAATTTATGTTAATTTGGCTGTGATAAAGTAAAATTCAGAGTAAAAAAATGCGGGAAATTTTGGAGGGAAAATTAAAAAAGTTTAATAATTAATTTTTATTCAAATTAAAATGTTTTAATTTTTTAATTTTAATTAAACCTATTTGGTAAATTGCCATCATTTCCATCCAAAATTTCCCGCATTTTCCCCCTCTGAATTTTACTTTAATCACAGCCGTTAATTTATAATAATCTAAATTATGCACTCACTTATAATTTACGAATATGGAAAATTAAATCTTTCTGAAACTGTGAAACTTTCACTTAAATACAATTTTCCGTAGATAAAACCTTAATTTTATGCGAAGAAATACAGACACAGTGTGCGTGTGCAGCAAGTCAGCACATAAGCTCGGGAGATTCCCCATGAGATGTGTACACTGCGCATGTTCAATCACAGAGTAGCATAAACCGTGTAAAAGCGAAAACGTGTAAAACAAGTACCGTGTAAATCGGGGGATAGGTGTATAGTATTTTAATAACATATTATGACTTTATTAAATGAAAAAAATATTCACAAATAAATCAGAAGAAACCAAATCACGTTCATTGATATTTTGGAAAGGGAACGCCTATTTATTGAATATGTTTTAATTAATGCAAGGCATGAGCTTGCATTTCCTTAAAAAGCTTCTGTATATTCTGTGTGTTATCAGTAGTTTTTAGTTTAATGCATCACTAAAAGTTCGCTTCTGTAGTTTCATTTCTCAACGAAAACGATTTCTGATATAAGTATGTAGATCCGATGATGCTGAGAACTCATATGAGTCTGGAATAACTATTTATGCACCAAGGGCGCTGCTACGATGATTACGTGCGGAGAACGATGAAATTCAGCTCGAGGGCTTCGGCCATAGAGAGGCGATATTGTTCCAATCACGTGGAAAATACACTTCAGGGCGTAATGAATTCATTGCGCCATCTTATGGTATCATCTGGTATGGCGCAATTTTATGGTATCATCTGGTATGGCGCCATCTGGTTGGTATGGACATTTTACATGAAAATACAATCCAGTTGGTTGTTATGGACATGTGTACATATTTCGTATCGTAAGAGTTATCATTCAATTGGAGTAAAGTGAAAAATAAATGTATTTTAATTAGTTTCAAAAGGAAATTGGTAACACTTCAAGCAACTGTCACAAAATTGTCATAACCTTTTTTTGCACATTCTGACATCTGCTATTGGCAATAAAATATCACATCCTACTTCGGAGAGAATAGATTCATAACTTCAAATACAAAATAACATATCCTCCACTGGAAACTTTGGTTCAAACCGAATCAAACTCAATTTATGTGCTGCCGCGCTTATTACGGAGTATTAGTACCAGAAAGTGCAGTGACCTATGCATAGACTACCACAGACTGAACAGGTCCAACACGGGTGCGGGCTATTACGGCATAAAATTATATAACAAACTTACTGTCTATACCAAGAACCTTCCGTTTAGCCGTTTCAGGATGGCACTCAAGCGATTCCTCATTGACAACGCTTTTTTTTCAGTCGATGATCTAATTAAATGTGACAAGATTTTGTAAAGTATAAACAAATGAAATGGGATCCTATATGTCTGCAATGTATCGTATAGGTATAACTTAAGTTTTAATATGTTTTATATTGTATAAATGTTTTATATTGTGAAATGGTACCAATTTTTTATTTATAGTTTTATATCTCAGTAGTTTTCATAATTTTAAGTATTTTGTAAAAATTTATTAGTATTATATATATATTATATTATGTACTGACTTGTGTAAAACAGATATTTGTTAATGCACCAAAAATAAAAATAAATCTAAAATTAAAAGTGTCCTATCTGACGACATATCACTTTCCAAGATATTTGACATTTCTAATCATTCTTACATCGAATTCTTATGTAGGGCATGAAATATAAAATGGTTTATCTACCCAATACAAGCGGTAGGGCTTTCTAACGAAGTAAAATGGACGGGGCCATTAGACCAGAAAGGGTAAATAACTCCATAAACGATATTTTGTCAGATATGACACTTTTGCTAAGCACGGCAGAATAGTAAATAGAGTTTACTTACTGTACAATTCATTGGTAATTTGACACATCCGTATTTAGACTCGACTTCAAACTTGTAATTCCTCGCTAGTTTGACAGCATTCCCAAGAGTTAATAACCAGTTGCATTTCAAAACAATTTCTGTGTGCAACTTATCTGAAACAAATAATCATATTAATGTACAGGGTGTTTGAACTTGGTGACGGGCTTTTAATCGGGACGTGTTGTAGAACTATCGTTATTGCACAACTGAACTATCTTGCTTGGTTGCAATTAATATTATATGTCAAAACTGCAATTTTATACTTTTAAGCAAATCGGATGTCAAATGATAATGTCAATAAGTAAGTAACACCAAGGGGTTAGGCTGGAGATTCAGGATTTGGATTACCCTCGGCTGAGTGAATTCAGATTTGCATTTAGGTGGAAGTTACGAAATTTGCAAATTTGCAAATGTTCAACAATTATCATAATGTCAACATGACATTAAATACCTTGATTAACTTCTCCACAGATCGTTACTTATAATGAATTGCTTACTTCTTTGACGAAGTTTCTGGAATTTGCTCTTGATTTCCAAACCATTGGTCCACGAGTTGTAGCTGACATCGATAGTGTTGATGCTTGAAATTGGCTGTACTGAATTGCCAAGTATGCACCCACTGACATCCGCAGATTTGCAGGGCGCCGCCGCGCTACACAAACTAATGGCGTAAGATATATTGCCACTTTGTACGATCAGGTAATTTTCCTTTAGCAATGGCCGCAAATCGATCAGGAGTCCATTATGCCTCGTAGTACATCTTGGGGTGAAGCTTGGATCGATTATCTTCGCGCTTATTTCACAATCATCGACACCTAGGAATGCATCCTGAAAAACGTTTTGTACTTACACTTTTTACTACGTTTAAGGTTTGAATTTAGTCAGGACCAGAATAACTTGGGGTGACTAATCACAGTAACTTTTTAGTATTGACGAAAGCATCCTGAACAACGTTTTGTACGTGCATTTTTAGTTACGTTTGAGGTTTGAAGTTTTGTGAATAGTCAGGACCAGATTAACTACGGGTGACTAATCGCAGTAACTTGTTAGTATTGACAATAACTATGGTAAGAAAAATATTGCAGAAAAAAATTTCAATTGTAAAATGGTTTTATTAAGTGTACAAATTGCACAAATAAAACTGTAGTAGATACAATTGGTACTTCGGAAAAGTGGATACAAGTACCACGCAGCACTACAACTTAATCAGGCAATTTAAAATTGGTGAATTTGAAATGTGTGAAGTTTTAACTAAAAGTAAGCGAAAGGAATATGTGATCGACGCAAAACTGTTTCTGATATTGCCAACACTGCGGAGTTACACAATGCATTAATTGAGGAGCTAATGGCAGCACCTTTAGCCAGATTTTTTTTTTAATGAGAGTAACCATTATTAACCTACACTAATTGGTAGAAGGTGCGATGATAAATATATATATATACCATTATTAATATTTCATAACTGTGATAGGTACTGACTATGTAGTTTATTTTGACCTGTGATTTCTGGGGGATTGGTAATACAGATTTAAATTAGGCATTTACTGACAGCGAAATTTCAATTTGATTGTCTCTTTTTTCAGTTAAATCAACACGACCAAGCTTTGTAAGAAAATGTACAAACATACCCATTCACGATGTTTTTGAGTCAGGGGAGTTTATGAATATCTAGTAATTTTGTTGGTAGTGTTTCGGAAATAACTGAATTCCCCAATGGAACTATCAATTTTATTTTAGGTTAAGTTGTTTTCAATTTGAGGTTATATTTTTTAAATAACATTGTTGAAAGATGTAAAGTTTAAATTATTAGAGATGAAAATGGAACGGCAGGAAAGACATGAAAAATAATGCATCGAAACACATTCAATTAATTAAATCAATATACACCTATCCCCCGATTTACACGGTAGATACGATCCTGAGAAAAACGTGTGAATCGAAAATTAAGTCAAAACCGTGTAAATCGAAAAGCTTGCAGAAAATGCATAATTTTGCTATTTAACAGTTGTGATTTTCTTCAATATTTTTAGGTGTACACAGAAATAAAAATAAAATGCATTGACAGGTTAAAATATGTAATATATTACGGAAACACTGTTTTTTTTTTTAATTTAATGACAATACATTAAACAGAAGAACAAAAAATAAAACCAAATATGTTTTATTATCCTTCATCACTGTCAGAAATTACTCTCATTCTTTTTTTCGGAATCGAAGGTTCGAATTCACTTTCATCACTCGAAGTTATTTGTGCCGATTCGATGTTTGAAGCAGAAATATTTACATTATGAGGGATGGTAATAAAATCGGTTATTAACATTTGCTTCGAATTTTTTGTAAGATCTTTGTAAACTTCTTCATATTGAGCCAAGCAGCGATTTATGTCACGTTGGAATCGTAAAGCCCTTTCAACGTTTGTGTCATTTTGTATAAAATGATTACCCAGCTTTCTTCCCAATGCGAGTCCTTCGCGGATGACTTTAGCAGTGAATGTTACTGGTACTAATTCCTCTTCATCAGATTTGTCAGACTCACTTTCGCAAACTAAGTTAACTAAATCGTCCTCACTTAGTTCTTTATCAGCCATTAACTCTGCGATATCTTCAACAGTAAAATCATCAAAACCATCTCCGCCCAATGAATGCGCCATCTGTACTATCTGCGAATATTCATCATTTAACGTTGAAACGGAATGTTCATTTTTGACTACATTTGGCCCCAATTTTTTCCAACAGCTATTGAGCGTTGTTTGCTTAATCGCAGTGTATGATAAGGCGATATGCTTCACACAGTCTAATATTGTAAAAAAATTCCAAGCACTAATAACTGTTAAAGATTCATTGTCCTCCATTTGTTCCAAAATACATATATGCAAAGGCTCGTTTTATGTACAAAGCTTTAAAAGTAGAAATTATGCCTTGGTCCAATGGTTGTAATACTGAAGTTGTATTTTTTGGTAAAAATTTTACTTCAACGTTCTCATATTCTAGATCTTGTGGGTGACCCGGCGCATTGTCAATTAACAAAATCACTTTAAAAGGCAATCCCTTTGAACTTAAATATTTTTTGGCATCTGGGATAAAACATTCATGAAACCATTCAGTAAACATTGCAGCAGTAACCCACGCTTTCTTATTAGCCCTCCAATAAACGGGAAGATTATTGATGTTTACTCCTTTAAAGGCACGGGGCATTTTTGATTTGTTAATCACTAATGGTTTCATAATATAATCTCCTGAAGCATTGCTACAGAAAAGAATTGTTATGCGATCTTTTGCTGCTTTATGACCACTAGCCGATTTATACAATTTTGAGACATAAGTCCTTTTAGGCATTTTTTTCCAGAATAACCCTGACTCATCAGCATTGAAAACCTGATCAGGGGTTTATGAATTGTCGTTAATAATTTCTGCAAAATTTGCTGGATATTCTTGGGCTACATCTACGTCGCCAGAAGCCAGTTCACCTTTTAATTTTAAGCTGTGTAAAGAATGTCTTATTTTAAATCTTACAAACCAGCCATGACTTGCCAAAAAATTTGGCTTCTTTTCAGTTGAAGAAGAAGATGGTAATTGCTCTACAATTTTTTCGTAAATTCGTAATGCTTTATTTGTTATAGCGCCCGTATCAATGGGTACTCTTTTTTGTGTTTGATCTTCTATCCAAAGCATTAACGCTTTCTCCATTTTTTCCATTGTGATTATTCTGGTGTATGATGTTGTGCCCATACTCGTGGTATTGCCAGCTGCAACACTCTTTCTAATTGTGTTTTCATTTGTTCTAATAGTTCTTATTGTAGCTTCGTTCATGCTATATGATTTTGCAACATCTACTACTCTATCTCCCTTTCGTAAGCGATCCAAAATTTCGATTTTAGTTTCTAAAGAAATAACTTTTCTTTTAACTTCTTTCTTCATTATAAGCCTATATATTTTTTTAATTTATGTTAATTTATGTTAATTTGGCTGTGATTAAAGTAAAATTCAGAGGGAAAAAATGCGGGAAATTTTGGAGGGAAAATTAAAAAAGTTTAATAATTAATTTTTATTCAAATTAAAATGTTTTAATTTTTTTATCTTAATTAAACCTGTTTGGTAAATTTCCATCATTTCCATCCAAAATTTCCCGCATTTTCCCCCTCTGAATTTTACTTTAATCACAACCGTTAATTTATAATAATCTAAATTATGCACTCACTTGTAATTTACGAATATGGAAAATTAAATCTTTCTGAAACTGTGCAACTTTCACTCAAATACAATTTTCCGTAGATAAAACCTTAATTTTATGCGAAGAAATACAGACACAGTGTGCGTGTGCAGCAAGTCAGCACATAAGCTCGGGAGATTCCCCGTGAGATGTGTACACTGCGCATGTTCAATCACAGAGTAGCATAAACCGTGTAAAAGCGAAAACGTGTAAAACAAGTACCGTGTAAATCGGGGGATAGGTGTATTTAAAACTCAAATTAATGTGTCCAAGCATTTTTCAAAAATATTTTTAATTTTTGAAATATCTAATGTATTCCAGATTTTTTGTACGCCCCGTATAGATTACATAGCCTAATTATATTGTGTAATTAAGTTGTATCGCAATCAATCATGTTTGTAAAATTTTTATTTTTTAATTTTTCACCTTTTTAAATTTTCATTTTTAAACCAAAGGGTAGATACACATATTTAGAAGCTATTGAAGAGCTATTTTGTCATGTTGGACAAACTGATTCAGTGATGCAACGGAAGTTAATATCCGAAATAATTAACGAATTCCAGACTTTTTGCCAACAAAAAAAATAATGATAGTAGTGAAAAATATTATAAATCTGACAATGTGGTAGGAAGCAAATGACTAATAGACATCGACACAAAAAAATTATTAACTTCAGTTGTATCACTGAATCAGTTTGTCCAACATGACAAAAATAAAACCCAGTCAACTCGGTTGCAAATAGGTCGTGGATGAAATATAGGTGCAAAACTATTAGGCAAGATACAAAACAACATATTCACAAGACGTTTTCAGCATTAACAACTATTATTTGTGACATTAACATTTCATCGTAACCTCATTAGGGCCAGTTTTACAATCGTGGAACAGCCTTGTTCCTGGTACAATTACTTAGGATACAATTGTGTCAACAAATGTATCCTAGGTAATTGAACCAGGAGCAAGGATGTTCCACGATTGTAAAACCGGCCATTAGTGACCTTTTTACGATGCAAAAGTTTCCGTTACTTGAAAGTTCGCAACACAAGATAAAAGTTGCTAAAGTTACTAGATTTTGTTACTCACATTAAAAAAACCTTTTACTTTGTTTCTTCGGCCTCGTTTCATAATTTTGCCATATTGTAATACGTACGTTACGATACTAAAGGCCTTATTAAATCGATTTTTTACATGATAAAACGCTACGCTGTGACAATGCTATCGGCATTTTCAACGTGCATTAAAGCTGTTGAAAATGCTCATAGCGTGGCATCGCGTAAGAATTCAATGAATCAGCCTTGATATCATAAATAACTATTAAATTTCTCAGACAGACACAACACTGACTGGACATAATATTTGCTCAGGTCAACACTTACATATGATAAGTCTCACCTTCTGTATCTACAAGCGCAAAAAAAAAATGAATCAGTTTGAGGCAGCTGTTCTGTTTTTATTTGACGTTATCATTGTGTGGTTGTTACGAATCGATAGATAAATACTTGTAATTTGTATAAATATCATGGACCTTAGTAATTAACAAAAGTGAAAAATTCTTGAATTTTGGATGGAAACTAAGTCGTTGGTGCAAACCCAGGCCCAATCTGAACTTTTGTGGGCTCCTTATTGTCCCAACATAGCCCCAATAGACTATTATCAGTGATTATAATATTAGGAAGATGCCTAACGAACTTTTGTGGGCTCCTTATTGTCCCGACATAGCCCCAATAGACTATTATCCTATTATCTCCACTAGACTAAATTAGAACATGAAATTGCATATACACCTATCCCCCGATTTACACGGTACTTGTTTTACACGTTTTCGCTTTTACACGGTTTATGCTACTCTGTGATTGAACATGCACAGTGTACACATCTCACGGGGAATCTCCCGAGCTTATGTGCTGACTTGCTGCACGCACACGCACACTGTGTCTGTATTTCTTCGCATAAAATTAAGGTTTTAGCGACCGAAAATTGTATTCGAGTGAAAGTTTCACAGTTTCAGAAAGATTTAATTTTCCATATTCGTAAATTACAAGTGAGTGCTTAATTTAGATTATTATAAATTAACGGCTGTGATTAAAGTAAAATTCAGAGGGGGAAAATGCGGGAAATTTTGGATGGAAATGATGGCAATTTACCAAGTAGGTTTAATTAAAATAAAAAAATTCAAACATTTTAATTTGAATAAAAATTTATTAATAAACTTTTTTAATTTTCCCTCAAAAATTTCCCGCATTTTTTCCCTCTGAATTTTACTTTAATCACAGCCAAATTGACATAAATTAACATAAATTTAAAAAAATTATAGTCTTATAATGAAGAAAGAAGTTTAAAGAAAAGTAATTTCTTTAGAAACTAAAATCGAAATTTTGGATCGCTTACGAAAGGGAGATAGAATAGTAGATGTTGCAAAATCATATAGCATGAACGAAGCTACAATAAGAACTATTAGAACAAATGAAAACACAATTAGAAAGAGTGTTGCAGCTGGCAATACCACGAGTATGGGCACATCATACACCAGAAATATCGCAATGGAAAAAATGGAGAAAGCGTTAATACTTTGGATAGAAGATCAAACACAAAAAAGAGTACCCATTGATACGGGCGCTATAACAAATAAAGCATTACGAATTTACGAAAAACTTGTAGAGCAATTACCATCTTCTTCTTCAACTGAAAAGAAGCCAAATTGTTTGCCAAGTCATGGCTGGTTTGAAAGATTTAAAATAAGACATTCTTTACACAGCTTAAAATTAAAAGGTGAACTGGTTTCTGGCGAAGTAGATGCAGCCCAAGAATATCCAGCAAATTTTGCAGAAATTATTAACGACAATTCATACACCCCTGCTCAGGTTTTCAATGCTGATGAGTCAGGGTTATTCTGGAGAAAAATGCCTAAAAGGACTTATGTCTCAAAATTGTATAAATCAGCTAGTGGTCATAAAGCAGCAAAAGATCGCATAACAATTCTTTTCTGTAGCAATGCTTCAGGAGATTATATTATGAAACCATTAGTGTAACAAATCAAAAATGCCCCGTGCCTTTAAAGGAGTAAACATCAATAATCTTCCCGTTTATTGGAGGGCTAATAAGAAAGCGTGGGTTACTGCTGCAATGTTTACTGAATGGTTTCATGAATGTTTTATCCCAGATGCCAAAAAATATTTAAGTTCAAAGGGATTGCCTTTTAAAGTGCTTTTGTTAATTGACAATGCGCCGGGTCACCCACAAGATCTAGAATATGAGAACGTTGAAGTAAAATTTTTACCAAAAAATACAACTTCATTATTACAACCATTGGACCAAGGCATAATTTATACTTTTAAAGCTTTGTACATAAAACGAGCCTTTGCATATATTTTGGAACAAATGGAGAACAATGAATCTTTAACAGTTATTAGTGCTTGGAAATTTTTTACAATATTAGACTGTGTGAAGCATATCGCCTTATCATACACTGCGATTAAGCAAACAACGCTCAATAGCTGTTGGAAAAAATTGTGGCCAAATGTAGTCAAAAATGAACATTCCATTTCAACGTTAAATGATGAATATTCGCAGATGGTACAGATGGCGCATTCATTGGGCGGAGAAGGTTTTGATGATTTTACTGTTGAAGATATCGCAGAGTTAATGGCTGATAAAGAACTAAGTGAGGATGATTTAGTTAACTTAGTTTGCGAAAGTGAGTCTGACAAATCTGATGAAGAGGAATTAGTACCAGTAACATTCACTGCTAAAGTCATCCGCGAAGGACTCGCATTGGGAAGAAAGCTGGGTAATCATTTTATACAAAATGACACAAACGCTGAAAGGGCTTTACGATTCCAACGTGACATAAATCGCTGCTTGGCTCAATATGAAGAAGTTTACAAAGATCTTACAAAAAATTCGAAGCAATTGTTAATAACCGATTTTATTACCATCCCTCATAATGTAAATATTTCTGCTTCAAACATCGAATCGGCACAAATAACTTCGAGTGATGAGAGTGAATTCGAACCTTCGATTCCGAAAAAAATAATGAGAGTAATTTCTGACAGTGATGAAGGATAATAAAACATCTTTGGTTTTATTTTTTGTTCTTCTGTTCAATGTATTGTAATTAAATTAAAAAACAAAACAGTGTTTCCGTAATATATTACATATTTCAACCTGTCAATGCATTTTATTTTTATTTCTGTGTACACCTAAAAATATTGAAGAAAATCACAACTGTTAAATAGCAAAATTATGCATTTTCTGCAAGCTTTTCGATTTGCACGGTTTTGACTTAATTTTCGATTTACACGTTTTTCTCAGGAACGTATCTACCGTGTAAATCGGGGGATAGGTGTATTGTTTGTTGATTTAAGTTAATTTGTTTTGTTTTGTGTTAATAAACGTGGAGTTATTAGAGTTTGAAACTGTTTCCTTCTTTTTGGCGGGCCCTGTAGATTCTAGGTGAGAGTATATTCATGTTTCTGCATCATCAACTAATGACAGCATTATTTTTCATCTTAATAATATCAAATATAATATGTTTATTATACTTACTTTTGCAGAGTGACTAGCCTGTAAATCCACAACTACTTTATATTTTTCTCGGGTGCCATCAGCAGCAGAACATTCCGTGGTTCCATTTGAAGAGACCATTTGATCTAAAATGAATGATTAATTTTTAGTACTAATACTTAAATATAGGTAGAGTAGGATACAGTTTTTTTGGTTGAGTTTTTTTTCTAACATTGCACCACAATTTAAAAAGTTTTATCTTTAGCGTTAAATAGTTGTGTTTTGATTGTGTGTTTGGTTGAAAAAGACGTTTTAATGTTATAGTGTATAAGTTTTCTTGAAAAGTGAATGATTTATATTAGGTCGAATGTCTATAGTTTTCTGATTGTGTTTTGGATATTATTGTCGTATTATTTATATTGTTTAGTTTTTTGAAATAATTGTATGTAGATTTTTTAATTATTTACTTTATTGTGTTTATATTGAAAGCATTATTTAAGGCGATTTTTTTTATTAAATTTATTTCATATTTATTACGATATTTTTGTTGTTGTTTAGTATAATTTTGTTAATCGTGTGAAATTGTCGTTGCTTGTATTCTGTTGTTTATTTCTTTTGTTTTATTAAATTTATTTCATATTTATTATGATATTTTTGTTGTTGTTTAGTATAATTTTGTTAATCATGTGAAATTGTCGTTGCTTGTATTCTGTTGTTTATTTCCGTTTCGACGTTCCTTTTCCTTTCAATAATTTGTCCTAAGTATTTTATGTGTTCTACTAGTTCTACTTTCTCGTTATTGATTGTAATGTTTATTGCTTCTTTAGTTTCTCCTATTTTCATTACCTTTGTTTTCGATATATTTATTTTTAATCCAGCTTTTTCCAGTTTAGTATCCCATATGTTAATATTTCTTTATAAGTCCCTCTTATTTTGTGCCATGATTGCCATAACGTCTGTGAAAATACATTCATTTATTGTTGTGGGTTTTAATTTGTTGTATCCTATCACTGTTTTCTTTGTCTTGGTATTAATCTTCTTCATGATTTCATACATTGGTATTATGAACAAAATGGGGCTTAGTCCACCGTTTTGTCTCAGTCCATTTGTGGTTTTAAATTCTGTTGTGATTATGTCTCCGGTTATGATACAATTTTCTGTGTTGTTATATATGCTTTTGATTACCCTTCTTAGTTTAGGTCCTATTTGGGTATCATTTAGTATCTGCCACATAAATTCTCTTTCGATTGTACCAAACGCTTTTTCTAAGTCTACAAAGCAGATATACATGTCTTTTTGGTGTTCTATAGTCTCATTTATTAGATTTCCTATTGCAAATAGGTGGGTCTATTGTACAATGTGCTTTCCTGAACCCGCTTTGTGATGGTTCTATTTCATTTTCAAGTATTTCTCTAATTCTTCTTTCTAGTATGTTCTCATATATATGGCCTTAGACTCCTAGCGGAGTATTAGCCGCTCCTTTCCTGGAGCTCTTTTGATCCTTTGTTTTGCGGTGGATCAGTCCACATTTTCTAGTTTTCCTTCATAAGTTTTGTGTGTTTTTGTTTCTTGTATTATTTTCTTCCATTCCTTTCTCTCTTGCACCTTCTTCTTCCATTCTGTGACTTTCATTATTCGCATATCTTCATGTATTTGGTCCTGCCATCTTATCTACGGTCTTCCTCTTGATCTGCTGAGTGGTGGTTTCCAGCTCGTGATTTTCTTCAATATGGGGTCTTGGCTCCTTTGTATGTGACCATACCAGCTGAGCCTCCGTGCTTTTATGAACTTTACTATATCTTCCTCTTCTAGAATACTTTTTATTTCTTCGTTTCTTAGTGGTCTGTGCTCTTGGCCTTGCATTTTCTTAGGGCCCAGTGATCTTCTTATAATTCTTCTTTCCAGTATTCTCAATCTTTCTTCGTCTCTTTTGGTCAGGCACATTGTCTCTGCTGCGTATGTTGTTACTGTTCTTATGTTGGTTTTGTAGATTTTTATTTTCGTTTTCGTGCTGAGGTTTTTATCTTTAAGCAGCTTCTGGTATTTCCAGAAGGACATTTTCCCTGCCTTTATTCTTTCACTGATTTCGATAGATCTGTCGTTGCTTCCACTTACTGTGACTCCTAGATATTTGTAGCTGTTTACTCGTTGGAATGTGTACTGTGCTATTTGTATCTTTGCTGGTTTGTTTTCTTCATGCGTACGTGCACTGTGCATATATTTTGTTTTCTCCTCGTTGATGCTTAGTCCTCTTAGATGTGCCTCCTTGATAATTGTAGCCATAGTTTTGTCTAGGCTCTTTTTACTTGTTGTTACTAGTGCGAGGTCATCTGCGTAGCCAATTATCTGTGTTTCGTTCTGTACTAGTGATTTGTTGTTTCCCACTTTGCTTATAATGCCTTCTAACATAATGTTAAAAAGCACTGTTGATAGCCCGTCTCCCTGTCTTACTCCTTTCCCTATGTTTACTTTATTTGTTTTACCGTCTCTTGTGATGATCTCTGCCATTGAGTTGTTCATTGTCATTTTTGTTAGATTTATCAGCTTGTTCGGTATTCCCATTTCCACCATTTCCTTTACCAGTTGCTCTCTTATTACACAGTCAAACGCTTGTTTGAAATCTATAAATAGGATATGTAGCTCCATTCCGTACTCGTAGCATTTTTCTATTATTTGTGTCAATACGTGCATGGCGTCTATTGTTGATTTTCCTCTTCTGAACCCGTTCTGGTATGGGCCAATCTTGGCTTCCGTGTGCTGTGTTAGTCTGTTCCATATTAGTTCTGTTAGTATTTTGTACGTGGTATTTAGTAGCATTATAGGCCTATAGCATTGATTAACTAAATACATATAGATGCGCAACGAGGTCTGAACTGTGTTAAGCGATGAAAGTTCTCGCACCTAGTTCGCGCTACCAGTATCTGAGAACTCACCGAGCGGTCGCCCGTGGTGGGGGCAAAACACTGCTTCACACTTCCAATACGACTGTGGACTGGCGACGTTCTGCGAGCTCCAAACCGTTGCGATTTTGCGTGTATTTTTGTGTATTTTCAAATCCAAGATGAGTACAGTCGCTCATATTTGTGTGTACAATAATTGTTGTAATGACAGCCGAATAAACAAAGAGATCAGCTTTTTTCGATTTCCAGTGAAAGATTTGTCGAGGACAGAGGAATGGAAGAAAAATTGCGGGAATATAAATATAGTTTATATGACCAATGATAAATTGACAAATAAAGTTGTGTGTGAAAATCATTTTTTGCCGACAGACTATTATGAGTCTAATCGACGCAAATTGTTGAGAAAAAATGCAGTGCCTGTTAAATTTAATCAACAAGGTACGTATTTAATATAGAAAGGATATTTCACGGCGTCAATATAAATTGGCGGATTTTTCTTGAATTCTGTTCTTGACGATATTTTTTAATACCACAATTACTTTACTATTATGACGTGATAAAACTAATTTAAATTTTGGGATATATGGGGGTCTATTACGTAGTGATGGGCATAATCGAATGATTTTCATAGTCGAATTATGCCAATACGAATGATGGCAATAATCGAATTATAATTCGAATTATTTAATAATAATCATTCTATTTGAAATCATTGATAATTCGATTTTCACTAATAATTATTATTGCGAATTATTTGAGCACGCCGCAGTTATTCCTTTGATTGTTTTTACCGACACTTAAATCGCAAACGAAATGTGCCCACGCCGACCGGCGCGGTTCTATTGGCGGGAGCCCTTGTTTGTTTTTTTATGACAGTTTCTTTACATGTATAACTCTTTGATGTGCCGCCCGCATCGGTTCGACATACATATATTCTGGGTGTTTTTTGGCCATTCTCAGTTTGGCTGCGTTGGCGCATATAACAAAAATAAGGTTTTTCCTTATTGTTAATCAGGTTTCTAACATCAACAAATCTTTGGCAATCTCTTCGAAAATAATATTTTCTTGAATTATAAAATAATATTTTTAACATTTTACAGAAGAAGATATATCATTTAAAGTATATCCGTCTTGTAGCGACGTGAAGGCTTCCCGAAAAAGGAGATCAAGTTCTACCTCCACAGCTTCTAATGTAGACATAGAAACTGTGGAATATACACAAAACAATCAATTTCCACAAATTTCAAGTTTCATAAGTTCTGCCAGCTCATCTTCAAAAGTGAGCGATAGTATAATTAAAATGCCATAATCGAAAAACGAAATTTTAAAGAAGAAAATCCGGACTCTTTCTTCCAGAGTAGTGCAGCTTAGAAGAAAACTGAACGTTAAGCTAGTTCAATCCAGCAGAAGAAAAAAAAATAAATTTACAACTAGAGTCATTGATAAACTATTATGTGATAAGAGTGAAGCTGTAAAAACATTTATTAATATGCAGCTATATCACAAAAAGAGGGGCAAGTGGACAAAGGCAGAGAGGCAGTTGGCACTTTCTTTACATTATAAATCGCCAGGAGGTTACAAGCATATGCGACAAAATCTTAAGTTTAATCTACCATCTATCAGAACCATACAACTTTGGCTGAAGGTTTGTAACTTGAGGACAGGGGTCAAAACAAATTTTACGAAGAAACTGCTACTCAAAGCAAAATGTATGACGGAGAGGGAAAGAAAGTGCGTTGTAATGTTTGATGAAATTGCCATAAAACCCAATTTGGATCTAAACCATCATGAAGGCATAATTGAGGGTTACCAAGATTTATCTACTCTTGGGCGGGAACCAAAATTAGCAAATTCGTGTTTAGTTGTTATGATTCGGGGATTACTCCACAACTGGAAAGTGCCATTTTGTTACTACACATCGAAGGGAAATGTCTTGAGTGAATCATTAAAAGTAATCATAGAAAATGTTATAGAGGCACTGTATAAATTAAAATTTGAGCCCATGGTATTAGTGTGTGACCAAGGGGCCAATAATCGTGGTGCATTGAGACTATTAGGAGCTACAAGAGAACATCCAGAAATACACATAAAAGGCAAAAAAATATTCACTTGCTTTGATGCACCACATCTGGTGAAGAGTCTAAGAAATAATTTTTTAAATCCAAAATTAAAACTATACATCAATAATAAACATGTATCTTGGAGCGACATTACTAAGACATATGATATTGACAAAAAAAGTGAAACAACAAGAACTATGCTAAAAATAACAGAAGCACATATTGCACCTACGAACTTTCAAAAAATGAAAGTAAAGTATGCTACGCAGATATTTTCGCATACCGTTGCTGCTTCTATAAAAACTGCTCATCACACGAAGGAGTTGAACTCCGAAACGGCATTAAATACTGCAGAATTTATTGAAAATATCAATCAAATATTTGATGCTTTAAATAGTCGAGTCGTAAATGACCCCAATCCGCAAAAGAGACCATTGTCAGTGTTTAATACTGAAACCACAGAAATTTTACGAAATGCGTTAGAGTATTTAGAAAGTTTTGAAATTTATGATGAAAAGGGTAAGAAGAGGAATAACATATATTGCATTAATGGTTTTATATGGACCATAAGATCTATTTTACTTCTTTGGGATGATCTTAAAATTGATAATGTTAAATATTTATTAACACGGTTCATAAACCAAGATGCAGTAGAAAATTTGTTTTCTGTCATTCGAAATAGAAATGGTTACAATCCCACTCCAACCGTACAGCAATGCAGAATAGGTCTGCAACATAACATGAACATTAGATTGTGTATGGAAGTGGATAGCGCCAATTGTGAAATAGACGACACAGACCTACTCGAAGTGGACGAATGTAAACACCCGATAGTGGACAACACTGATGTCGAAGAACAACCTATCGAGGACGATGCAGATGAAAGCACAATGGAAAAATCAGCAAGTATTAATGTAGACGACTCTGAAGAGTTAATACTGGAAGAAGAGTTGGAATCTGCATCTAGAACAACAGACACTGCAGAAGCTATAGCTACTACAACCAAAGAAAAAAAATTGTTAGATCCTAATAAATTTACTTTGGAAACTTCATCCAATATTTATGTGGCAGGCTACATACTCCATAAATTGCAAAAAAAATTCAACTGCAACATTTGTTTTTCCAATTTATTTAAAGATGGAGAAGAATTGATTAACAAAAATGAATTTTTCATTTTATATAAAGATTACTCCACTGACCAAAATATTGCTTTTTTAAGAAGGCCAACTGATGAAATGGCAAATGTATTTGACCATATGTTTAAAGAATTTACATTTTTATTTCATAAGTATAAATGTGGCGAAAATGTCCGCAAATTAATTACTGGTGACCTAAAACTATCAATAGAAACCCATTTTAGTTGGTTTGTAAACGTCAGAAGAGAATGCATGCCTCACACAGATTTCATTATTAACATGTTCATTAAAATGAAAATATATAGACAACTAAAATGGGTTTCTGCCGATAGTCGAATAATTTCAAAACCAATGTTAAAGCCGCATCGAAAAATACGAATATTATGTAACAATTAATGTATGTAATTAATGTATGTTTATATTTTCGTATACCTATACAGGGTATGTGTAATTTGGCAAAAGAACTACACATGGCGATGTACGATGTTGGTCAAAAAATCGAGTCGAAAATCTTAATACCAAAATGTTGTACCATGCTTTCTGAGCCTGCACCAGGTCCTGAAAGTTTTAACATCAAATCGTTTAATAAGCATTATAATTCTTATTTTCATAAAAAACACCCGGCAATGGTGAACTTCGCTTATGTCAGTGCCATTTTTTTACACTTACAATAACGAATTCATTTAAACTTGCTAGTTCCAATTTTTCTACATTTTTTTTCCTTCCAACATTTCGTAACAGAATTCACAAATGCAACACAGCAGTCAGTTGAATTAATCAAATTTGCATTAGTGTAAGATTGCTGTTATTTTTAGAGTTTGTTGACTCAATACTACTATCACCATTTAATTATCAATATCCCTTTAAATTATTATGTAATATAAAATTATTTGACAGAAGTAAATTTCTGTTGTTTTAAATATTTTGTTTTGACTATTCAGAAAGAATATGTCGCTCGTGGCAATAGATGATCCTTAAATAATTTCCCAATGTTTGTATTTATTGAATTTGTATTATTGAATTTGTATATAAATTTATATTTTATGTATGTTTTGTAAGCACGGTATGAGCATTGTTAGCATTAATTTTGTTAATACACTAATCATTTGTATGTACATCAGTTTGTTTATTACATAATATATTTTCTTTTCGTGACGTTCGCTTCAGTATTACAAATTATATTTTATGTCACCGATATCGTTAGCTCGGGTTTACGGAATTTATAAAGAGTGTTATTTTGATAATTCAATTAACTTATTATGTTGTATTAAAATTAGTAAGTAACTACTATAACGAATTCAAATTTACAATATTTTATGTTAATGTTCTAATAAAATATTTGATGTATTTTTCTATTCAATTTTTATTGTAGTATTTGCGGTATTTACAACGACTACACACGATAATAGTTGACATAATTATGTATCACGAAGATACCTGACCATCGAAATCGTCGAAAGTCGATTTGGATTTGCGTGTAAATTACTCCGTGCGAACGATTACGCGGCAAATGGGTAACTCTTGGAAGGTCCGCATATTTGCGAGTGTCGCTACTTTGCAGGCGTGTAGTTTTAGGACTCGAGGGGAAAGGGGACGAAAATAGAATGAGATAGCCAGCTCTTAACAGAGAATATACGTGCGTTGCACCTCTTTATAATTTCTATACTCACTGCCTATAGTTCTCACATTTTGTTGTGTCTCCTTTTTTGTGTATTGGTGTTATTTGTCCGTTCTTCCATTCCGAGGGCATTTTTTCTTCTTTCCATACTTTGTTAATTAGACTCTCCGTTAGTACTGCTCCTCCCTTCTTTATCAGTTTGTTGTCTATTTCGTCCAGCCCTGCTGTTTTGTGTAGTTTTAGCTTTTTTATCGTCTGCATGAGTTCTTCGTAGTTGGGTGGTTCTTCGTCTTCCGCACTGGTTACTGCTACCTCGTCCTCTGTTTGTGTTTCCAGGTATATTTTCGTGAAATGTTCTTCCCAGTCTTTCTTCCTGATTTTGGTGGCAGGCCTACTTTTGTTGTTCTGTCGTTTGATATATTCGTATAGCTTCCTGTTGTCCTTGCTATTTTCTTCTATTTCCTGTAGTTCTTTATCTAGCCAGTCTATTTTTTCTTTTTGTAGTGTTTCTTTGCGTCGCGTTGTGCTTGTCTGTATTCTTGGAGGTGCTCTTCTTTTTTGTCTTTATCCATTTCTTCCTTTTTTGACTTTTTTCTGCACTTTTCTCCTGGCACTCTTCGTCGAACCATTGTTTTGCTGGTTTTTTATTTCCCAGGCCTATTATCTGTTCAGCTGTTTCTATTATAGTGTTCTTTATTCTGCTCCAGTCCTCTTCTATTGTTGTTGCTTCTTCGGTGGCGAGTTTGTTTTCAATTGCAGATCTATATTCTGTTTCTGTGCTCTCATTATCTAGCTTCCTTAGGTTCCATTTCCTTCTTCTTTCTTCTTTATTGTTGTTACGGATTATAATTTCGTTCATTTTTGCAATTATCAGCAAGTGGTCAGTATCCGCATTGGCTCCTCTATAAGATCTAACACCCTGTATCATTTTCTTCCATTTGTTTGAGATGAGCACGTGGTCTATTTGGTTTCCATCTGTTCTTTCTGGTATCATCCATGTTATTTTATGTTCTCTCTTGTGTTTGAATGTCGTACTTGCTATGAATGTGTTTGTTGCTGCTGCTAGGTTGCATATTCGTGAGCCGTTATCGTTTGTTTTGTCGTGTATTGTTTCCCTCCCTGCAACGTATCTGTTTTGTTCCTCTTTCCCAATTTTCCCATTAAAGTCGCCAATTATAATTAAAATGTCGTTCCTGGGTATTTCCTCACAGATCTCCTCTAGCTTGTCATAGAATTCCAGCTTAGTGTCTTCCCCCGCTTCTTCTGTGGGTGCATATACGTTGACTATTGTTATGTTGGCCTGCTTGTTTTCAATTCTTATGTATGCTATTCTGCCGTTCACTGCTTTGAATTGGATTATTTTCCTTCTCCCATAGTTGTTGACCATAAATGCGGTGCCATTTTTCCCTTGTTTCTTTACTCCAGAGTAGTATAGCGTGAAGTTCTTTCTGTCTATTTTCCCTTCATTTTTCCATCTCACCTCTTGCCAAAATTTCTAGTTTGTATTTGGTCATTTCGTTTGCTATTTCTTGCATTTTCCCAGCTGTTAACATCGTTCTTACGTTCCATGATCCAATTTTTGTTATTTTGTTTCTTCTTTTCTTCTTTTTTAACTTTTTGTTGGTGGCTTTTGTTTTTTCTTTCTCTTCTCTTGTCCTTCGCCATTGCTTTGTCGTCCTCTGTGTGTGGTTGTCTCGGGCTTCCTCTAGTTTTTTGGAATCAGTTTGTTCTCTTCGTGGCTCCATTTCATCATTTCCCCATTGATTGCTACTTTTTGGAATCCTATCTTTATGCTTACGTTCGTGTCCTTCATCTTTCCTGCTTTAGCCGCGTCTCTTATTTTCTTCTGGGTTATTCGTTCTTGCTTTGTCATTTCGCTATCTATCTATATATATATATATATATATATATATCGCTTCCTCTTAGTTTGTTATTGTTTTTTAAAATCAACATTTTGTTACAATATTATTAAACCAAATTAAAAACACAATAAAAGAAATGCAGTAACCCTCAAATGATGTGAAAATTTGGCATAAATTCTATTCAACTTATTTATTATTGATGTTTTTGTAATGTCGTGCTAAGTTCGTTAATATCAATCAAATCGTCCCACTTTTTCGAACAGAATGAAGAAGATTAACTCAGAAAACAATTAAATAATGTATTTTGAGCAACACACGTTAGATATTGATGCAATTTAAACAATTATTGTCGGCGCGTAGTAAATAAAGACGAGAGATTGGTATCGCCGTGCTCATATTGCGCCAGAGCGGCATTTAAATGGACACGTGTATTTGATGCGTGATAAATAATAAACCACTGTAAATATTTCTGGATGTAACGCTGATCAATTCAAATCGAATTATAATCGGTAACGTTCATGCCACTTGTTATATTATTACCAATAATATTTCATATAATCTAATGTCAAAAACGAACTTTGAGCGATATTGTACGGATTGTAATAAAATACCAAAACGCCGCAAACCTATCATTGCGGCGCAACTATGCATGCCAGAGACAGCCTCCTTGCGCTGTTGCCCTTTGCGTCACTCCGTCCCGCGATACATTTGCATTTCTCCTTTTCTAAACTTTAATTGTTGCTGTAGTAATTCTATTTTTAATGATAATGTTGCTTTTTTAAGTAAACTACGACCGATTATATGAATATAATACGCATATGAAAGAAACATTAGAACTTATCTTCGATGCATATAAAAACACGGAAAATGAAGACATTGTTACGCGTCAATAATTTCGATTTTCCCGTATCTTCCCGCTTGAGCTCCAGTAACGTTTATTTACACAAGTCAGCACATTCCCGCACGTCCTCGCATGAATCGTAGGGGTCTCTTGGGCGACCGGGCGCTTATGTCGTTCATTAGTGCGCATTTATCCACCAAGTTGAGTAGTTCCATAGAATAGTAAATAGTGCCTGCAGTACATAGAATTAGATAATGTAAGTACACCTTCGTAGATTGCACGGTAGAATAAGGTAGAAAGACTAACCAGTAGAGAGACTTATTGGCCATCGTCGTAAGGGATCCTGCACTCTACATTTATGAATCGCATATATTTGCGGGATGTGTCCAGGGGAAGTTTGGGGTCAACGGTATTTTTACCTACTAGTTTTCACCACTCAAATTATCGGCCTGACAACATATACAATATCTATCTAAAATATAAGGAATCATACTTAAACCATGTTAAAATAGAGAAACAAAACAACATAATTCATAAAATTAATGCATCATCAAACAAATCAAAGGAACTATGGACCACTATTAACCGTGAAACAGGCAGAGGCACGAAAATATGTACCATCGATGGATCTCTAAATTGCAGGGACTTCAATGATTTTTTCTGTAGTATTGGCAATAATCTGGTGCAAACAACACAAAACAAAGTAACGGAACAAACAGTGCTAAAGGTAAAAACAAAAGGCATTACCATGTTTTTCAACCCAACCACACCTGCTGAGATTGAAAGTGCTATTGGTAGCATGAAAAGTAAAACATCGAAGGACATCTACTCAATTGATTCTAAATTAATAAAGTATGTCGCACATGCAATATCAGAACCTCTAGCAGATATTACGAACTCATCCATGAGTACTGGAATCTTCCCCCAAAGACTAAAAATAGCTAGAGTAGTACCAATATTAAAACAAGACGGTCGATCCGAAAGAAGCAACTACAGACCCATATCAATACTACCAACCTTCTCAAAAATTCTCGAATTGATAATTCTCAAACAAATAACAAGGTTCTTCGGAGAAAACAAATACATAACAGAGAGTCAATTCGGATTTCAGAGAAACTTAAATACAACGGATGCAATAATGAATCTTCTAGGCAACATCTACCAGGCAATGGAAGACCATAAGTTATGTTTTGCTCAATTTTGTGACTTGAGTAAAGCATTTGACTGCATGTCACATAAAATTCTTCTGGAAAAACTAGACCACTATAAAGGTATTTCGTTGCGGCTTATGACGTCTTACCTAGAATATAGAGCACAAATTGTTGATTTTAATGGAGAAAAGAGCAATCCAAAATACATACGGCGAGGAGTCCCACAAGGATCTATACTGGGGCCGATACTATTTATCATATACATTAACGACCTGCCGGCCAATCTTAAATGCCATACTTTCATGTTCGCTGACGACACAACTTTACTGGTATCAGACAAAAATACTGAAGTAGCACAACAAAAGCTAAGTACAGCCAGTGGCAATGCATCTGAATGGTTCGATGCGAATGAGCTTTGCCTTAATACAGCCAAAACAAATGTACTCCTTTTTACCTCCAGTAGGCTGCATCAGGTATCCAAGGATTCGCCAAAATTCCTTGGAATACATTTAGACAGTCGATTGACATGGAAAGCACACGTAGAAAATTTGTGTATGAAATTGGCATAAAGTATCTACACAATCAGAAGAATGAAGGACATCGTAAACATCCAGGCAGCTATAACCACCTACTATGCCATCTTCTACAGTCGGATGTCTTATGGCATTGAAGCTTGGGGGCTTTCAGCTCATGCATCCCAAGTATTTATTTTGCAAAAAAAAGCTATACGTGCGATAATGGGAGTACCACAGATGAAGTCTTGTCGACAACTATTTAAGCAAGAAGGTATACTGACGATGGCATTAGTCTATATTCTTCAACATGCCGTATGAACGTGGAAAACTAGGCACAATCTTCCATCTAGGAGTACTGTGCATGAATATGGTACGAGGTCGCAGCATCATCTAGTCGTCCCATCAAATAGACTTCACCTTACAGATCCAAGATCGGTGGAGATAAAAATTCTGAATCATCTTCCAGTACAATGGCAGCACCAGAAAATGCACAGCTTCAAAAAGCAACTTAGCGAACACTTAAAAGAGCATGCTTTCTATACAGTACAGGATTTTTTTCTACATAAAATGTAGTGTTTTCCTAATTTATATTGTTTTGACCTCACATGTAATTCATGTCCAATAAAAGAAGTATGAAGTATGAAGTATTTACGTATTACAATGTAATACGTAATAGTTTATTTGATATTCCCGGCCGTTGCGAACTTATTGCCCGGCAATAAATTTGCTATTTAAAGGGAAAGTATAGACAAATATCACTTGGAAAAATCTTATATACCTCGGCAACTGTCCTACAAATATTGACAAAAATATTAAAAAAATTGCTAAAACTGGTTTTACGAAAAATAAATTCCTAAAGTTGTGTTTTTCTAAATTACAGGAAAAATCCGGACTTTTTTGCACAATCCTCGATACAGAAAAAACGGTTATGGCAAAACTTATTAAATTAAAATTCGTTACATAGGAATGTGTGTCCTTGCGATATTTTTTTTATTTGCGCTATTTGGATAAGTAGTTTCTGTTTTATGTACGTTTAAAACTTTTGAATCCGATAGTAGTCGACATGATAATTATTATGGTACAATCGGAAATAGCCCATACATACTTTATGAATGGGCAGTTACTACGTAATTGCAACTAATAAATTAGAAACATGTGCAATTCCTTATCAGTTAACGATGCAAACTGTTTACATGTGCTAAATAGGTTATCATTTATCACTTACCGTTGGCAAACTCAAAGCTGATGCCAGCGTTTGGTATAAACTGGTTCCCGGATTTCAATACGCAGGCCCAGGCCTTGGGGTCACAGCCGGGGATGGTGCCCAACGCATGGCAAAGGTTCATATGGAGCACGAGGTCCCTCTTAGCCATGGTAAACGTGGTACTAAAAAGGAAAACACAAATCAAAACAAACTGTAAATAGTATATAACGCCATTAGGCCGATATGTAGCAAATAACAGGCGCGGGTTGAAGTTTGTAAACCGAGGCGAAGCGAAGCGGAGCGGAGCGCAGCCGAGGTTTATATCCAACCAAGCCTGTTATTTGCATATCGGCCGTATGTTGTTCGATACTTTTTGTAATACCTAAATTACAAAAACTGGTCAGTTTATCAATATTAAATTTCAAAATTAATGAACTAGTTATCCAGGCGCAATTTGATACCATAGCAACATCAACGGTTCAAATACAAACAAACAAGTCAAAGTGAAATTAGAAAAATAATGTCAGATGTGCAAAGTTCTTCGTTTTGTGGTATCCCCGAAGATGTACTAAATGAAGCAAATGCTGCCACAATCGATTTACTTCCCCAAAAAAGCAGCAGCAGGTATGATAAAGAATATGAAGACTTTATTGCGCATAAATTTGCGTTGTCATTTAAATAACGTCCACGGCCGTTATTATAACGGCCAAGGCCTTTGCGCCTGTCATATCGATCAAGCAGACAGTGTAATGTTTCCATTATTACTAACTAAATGTATAAATATGTCTCTCTATTCTTAAATTACAATATGCAGTCTCTTCATATTATCTCCGAATTTCTTAGATTAACTTCCGTTCAAAGTTATCACCGCGCGACGCTCAGTCTAGCTTTTGTGTATTAATGTTATTTACACTTTAAGTAGATGCAAAATATGTAATTTAGATAGACAGAGATGTTTCAATATCAGAGCGAACCTTGAATATTCTTTGTTCTTGAATGCGTTCAAAGTTCGTTCTGGCCCTACTCCAGTGAGTTACAACCGAGGGTTCGAAACTTGTAACCGATGTGGAGAAAATCAGTTACTAAGGAACCACGACACAGTACATAATAAAACACGTCAGAGTACATAGACAAAAACGCCACAGTTCATAATCCATCAAGTTTGTGTAATTCGTGTTATTCGGTTCTTCATTTCTGGACAGTTAATTGTGTCCACAAATAAATAAATAAACAGTATAAATAAAAACCAGTGTTTAAAAAACTCCTACAAACAACCCGTTTATTACAAAATTGGCGCAGTCGGTAGGATTTGTGATAATTGCCGTGGAAAATAAATCGGTTCACAAAAGAAAAGAAATAAACGGAAAGGAATTATTCCCTGGTTTTTAAGGCTGTCCTTAATTAAATGCAGAAAACGTGAGCGATGTATTTGTGTGAATATCTACCAGGAGTGTAAAAAAAAAAAACCGCCAAGACGAGGACAAGACGTGCAGTTTCCCGATCTACCACAGACGAGGACAAAACGTGCAGCTTCCCGTTCCACCGCAGAGGAGGTCATTTTCATCTCTGAAGAATCACCGGATGGACAAGATGAACCTCATAATATTTTTTATGTAAGTCGAATTTTCTTACTAAAGGAACCAACATTTTTATTTAACTTCCATTATAAATTGAACACTCGTTTTTATTTACGTTACAAAATGGCAGTTGACTTGACTATGTTAAATTTTGCATTTAACATTTTAACTGACACTAAATTTGATAATTCAAAATCATCTAATCATAATAATTTGGAAGATTTTATAAACCAATGTAATGATGCAATTAATTTAGTCCCGGACGAGCAGAAACCGCAATTATTAATTGCCATAAAAAATAAAATTCTAGGCGTAGCAGGTCGTAGTACAAGAAGTAGACACATTGACACTTGGGATGTTCTAAAACGATTTTTACGCGAAAATTTTTCAATTAAAATGACTTACAGTGCTGTCTTAGCAGAATTAAATGTGTGTACTCAAAAACTAACCGAAACAGTTTCCGATTTCGGCACACGCGTAGAAAAATGTCGTCAAAATTTAATTTTAACCTTACCCAGAAATGTTACACAAGAGGCAAAAGAAGCACAAATTGAAATGGTCAATGCACAAGTCCTTAGTGTATTCACCAGTGGCTTAAAAGGTCAAATAAATCTAATTGTGAGAGCAATGAGGCCTGAAATACTCGAAAAAGCCATAACACTTGCAATTAATGAAGAACAAATGACTAAACCGACTAATGACCTCCCTTGTACATCAAAGTTTTGTCACATTTGCAACAAAAATTCTCATTTCACATCCAATTGTAGATTCAATTCACTTAATAATACGTCTAATCAACCACCCCGCGAAATTCATAATGCCCAATATAGTGATCAAAGGAATCAACAAATTAAATGCAATTACTGCAAAAACATGGGACATTCTATAAACGAATGCCGTAAAAGGCAAAATCTAAATTTTCGACAAAATCAATTTAATCAAAATTATCCAAATATATCTAATCAAAAGTTTTCAAATAGAAATGTTCCAAATTATAATTTCCAAACAACATCCAGCCGTAATAATTATCAAAATCAAAATGTACAAAATACAAATTCAAGCAGCTCTTATCAAAACGATCGAAATATTAATTTCCAAAACTCACAAAATTCCAATATTTCAAATCAAGCGCACCAATCCAACACGAGAAACCAAAATTCACGTAACAACCAAAATATGTCAATGATTCATTCAGGAATTGCAAACGTTCGCCAGGTTAGAACTATAAAATCTAAGCATTATCGTAATAATACTACTAATATCGGTGATAATGCTACAAGAGTCAATAATTTAGAATGTAAAATTGAAGCGATGTATAATGAAATTAGAAACTTAAGATCCGAAATTAATCAAAACCAAATAAATTTTCAAAATCAGTTCCTACAATTTAAATCAGATCAAAAACTTTTAACAAACGAAATTGTATCACGTATATATCATGAAATTCAAGTCAATTTAAGCGAACAATATAATAACTTCAATCAAAAATTTAATCAACAGCAAGAAATTCTAAAAACAATTACCGATAATTATTCTAAACTAGAAACGGATATGGCTCCAATTCAAGTCAATACTAAAGCTGATACTTTCAATAATAGTGATAAATTGCCTCAAAATTTGGAACAATACAAAGATACAAATTCACAATTAGAAAACACAATTCCTGATGAGATAACATGTAAAAATAAAATAATTCAATCTTTTCAAGGATATCAAAGTACCAAATTCAAACCTAAAGAAGCTAATATTTCCGAAAAAAATAATCGAACACTATTAGACGAAACACATTTTAATAATGACGAAATTGTAAATACTAATTCTATTAAGTATTCTAATAATATATGTGCCAACTTTGAAGTGCATCAATCAGGCGATGTGTATTCCAATCCTGTATCATTATTTGAAGCCTTTTTTATTACGGAATAATTCGAATTTTACTGAAAACTAATTTTAATGACTGATGAATTAAGCCAGCAATACTCTACTCTTATAAACGCTATATTGTTTGCAAAATCTGATATTCTTCATCCTTTTATTTTAAGTCCTGAACAATATATCACAGAACTTACTTCCACTTTACAACTTTTGCCCATTTCAACTTCATATGCTCTCCCTTTGACTGTCGAGAACTCAGTTCACTTATTACAGGTAGCTTCCCTCGTAGTCTACTACAGTGACAACAAGCTTATTTTCATTATTTCAAATCCACTAATCTCCCAAATTACATATAAATTTTATAAAATAACACCACTTCCAACTTCTTATGATGATTCATCTTTTATTTTCATTCAGCCAACTTCAAACTACATTGCAATATCTTTAGATAAATTAACCTATAGTAGTTTCAACGATTTAAGTCATTGTCACAAAATACCCGACAAATATATATGTTACCTACATCAACCTCTTAGATCAAATGTGTTACAAGCAAATTGCGAATCTTATATGATATTGCACTCAAACATCTCAGAAAGTTGTGACACAAGAATAGTTAAGCTCATGTCAGAATATTGGCAGAAATTAGAATCCACAAATTCTTGGCTTTATTTAGCCCCAAAAGCAAAATCTGTTACGCTCTCATGCAAAAATTCTACTAGCATCGACATACATATTATGAATTCAGGTGTTTTAATCTTACTTCCAAACTGTAAAGTATATACGGGTACTAATACAATAACTTCCTCTAATAATAATTTTGAAAGTATGTTGACTTTTGTAATACCCCCTTAGAACATTCTAAATGATGGTTGTTGCGATAAAATAAAAAAAATTAAATATTAGTCATCTTGTTCCGATTCCGACAACTCATGTTGATTCGAGAAATCTAATTACTGCTAGTCATAAATTGGATGATATAGTACAAATATCAAAAAATATCTCAAACAACTCTCAATTGTTAAATGTCTCTCCTTCCTATTTGACATATCTCATTTCAATTATAATGTTAATGTACATATTATTTAAAGTTTACAAAATAATTATTGGTTGGCGAAACCGTATCCAACATGTTGTTCACAGACCACACCAACCTGCAATGCCTATGAATCGAATCGGTGACGCTAATATAGATCCAAATGTGGACATAACTCTAAATGAAATAGAGGCTCCAGTCGAAGTTAGACGTAGTCAAAGACTTGTTGCCAGATACCGTAACGACTAATTTTAAACAAATAATGGTTCCTATTAATAGTAAGATTTTTCGATTGTTTTCAAATAACTAATTTTGTCTTTACCTTACATACCCTTTCTACGTGTTCTTTATCTTTTATATTATTTTGAATTGTCCTTCTTTTTCAGATATTTTATATTATGTTATGTATAAAAAAAAAATATTATCATTCCTCGTTATCCTTTATGTTTTATATTATTTTGTATTGTCCTTCTTTTTCAGATATTTTATAATATGTTATATTTAGGTATTGTGATTGTGTGTATATATCTACATAATCTATATAAATACTTTTTTTTCTCAATAAGGAGAGGAGGATGTAATGTTTCCATTATTACTAACTAAATGTATAAATATGTCTCTCTATTCTTAAATTACAATATGCAGTCTCTTCATATTATCTCCGAATTTCTTAGATTAACTTCCGTTCAAAGTTATCACCGCGCGACGCTCAGTCTAGCTTTTGTGTATTAATGTTATTTACACTTTAAGTAGATGCAAAATATGTAATTTAGATAGACAGAGATGTTTCAATATCAGAGCGAACCTTGAATATTCTTTGTTCTTGAATGCGTTCAAAGTTCGTTCTGGCCCTACTCCAGTGAGTTACAACCGAGGGTTCGAAACTTGTAACCGATGTGGAGAAAATCAGTTACTAAGGAACCACGACACAGTACATAATAAAACACGTCAGAGTACATAGACAAAAACGCCACAGTTCATAATCCATCAAGTTTGTGTAATTCGTGTTATTCGGTTCTTCATTTCTGGACAGTTAATTGTGTCCACAAATAAATAAATAAACAGTATAAATAAAAACCAGTGTTTAAAAAACTCCTACAAACAACCCGTTTATTACAACAGTACTGATAAATGTCAATAACGCAGAGGTATTACAAAAAAATAGTAACAATTTGCGTTTTTCACGATTCGTTCTCGAGACTATGAACAAGACGAGGGTACAAAAAAATCGCACATAAACCACTCCAACGTAATTTTTATACACAGGCGCCCCTGAAAAGGGTTCCAACTGGAGTATTTCGGCAGATGTTTACGTGATTAAAAGGAGAAAAACACAAATGTTGCAATGTTTGTGTTTGAAGGGTGACTTAAAACTTTTATAGGTTGCAATTTTAAACAAATGTTAGGTAATATGGTGCAAGACTTCCGTACCGTATATATATATATTTTTTTTTTTTCCAAAAAATCTGAAACTATAAAAATATCAATATTGCACTTGTGAAGTCACATAAAATAATAATAAAATTCTAAACACTAAGGGGTGGTTTTTATGAAGGGATGAACAAAAAGTTTTGTTCAAAAACTCTTGATCTGGTACTGGCATAAAAGATAAGCATGTACGCCCACACAGCTGAGCTAAAATTTGTAAGAGAAGCAGATGATGGAACCTGCTTAATGATGAAGGTAAAATATTGAATTTTAAATTAATCAGAATATTACAATTTTTGTTTAAATTTCAGGTAGTGTTGGGTATTAGTGGAGCGTGTCGACGAGAAGAACTAACTTTTCTTCAGGTTCAAAACATCAAGGACATGTGGTCATTTATTTTGATTGATATTCCCAACACAAAGACAAAGACCAACGTGCGAAGAGAATTTACTACTTCCATGGGAACATAGAAAATGTGGATCTGCTCGAAATATTCCGCAAATATCTTCGTCCCTAACAAATTGAAACTTCAAGATTTTTCTTGGGATATCGAAACGGAAAATGTACGAGGCAACCTGTTGGAATCAATAGTATTGAAGGCATGCCTAAACAAATTGCAGAATTTTTGAAGTTACCTTCCAATTATACGGGGCATTGCTTTAGAACAGGGTTCTTCAACCTTTCATTCCCTTCGGAACCCTTCTGACTTGTGGTATTTCTAAAGGAACCCTCGCAATTAAAATAAATAATTATCAAGTTTAAGGTTTTATCCATAAAATACCAATTATGTATTTAAGGTTGTTATATTATTATATTTATAATAGTACTTACTGGTAAATAATTATTTTTATTTTATTTTATTATTTATTTATTTTATTTCGCCCGACTAGTTTCGGTTTCAAAAAAAAAACATCAGAGTCTGTTTTTTAAAAAAGCGAAACTAGTCAGGCGAAATAAAATAAATTAATTAAATAAAATAAAAATAAATATTTACCAGTAAGTACTTTTATAAATATAATAATAAAACAACCTTAAATAACTATTATTGAAATTTGGCTATATTCTTTATTAAGAAATTCTAATCAAAATAATTAACAGAAAAATAAAATCTAGAATTAGTAACACATTTACGAACGAACTTAAATTCAAATCACAAAATAACAGTTATACCAGGCTGGGCCTGTTATATAGAATTTTCAATTGTCACAGTAAAATGTTTGATTATTTCTGTATTGTTTTCAATTCTTATTGATTTAATGATTATTGTAAACAATTAAATTATTTCTGTCAAAATTGCAAATGATTAATTGCCAAATATCTAATTGTAAGTTCAAAGATGGCAAACTTTAATTTTTAATAAAATTTGAGTTATTACTCTTAATATGTCAAAAACTATATTCAAGTTTTAAGGTCAAAATTTCAATTTTTACTGTCGAAGCTGCACTTATTACTGTCAAAATGTAAATATTACTGAAAATTGCAGTGATTACTGCCAAAATTGCAATGATTACTGTTTAAATTACAATGATCGTTTTTTGGATCTTTTCAGTTATTCATGTTCAAATTTAAAAAAATATCGTCAACATTTCGATAGAAGCATTAAAAGCAGAATTGGAATAAATGTTTGTTTTTTATTCAAAAATCAATGATCAAATCAAATCAAAATTTTTGATTTTTTTAATTTTTTTAAATGTTTTTGGTCAGTTTTTGTCAGGGTAGATGCTTACTCGTCAAAGCATTAATTGCAAATTCAAACATTATTGGTAAATTATAATTTTGGATAAGATTTGAGTTAATACTTGTAAAATTAAATAAAATAAAATTTTGAAAGATAAAATTTTAATTATAACCTCAAAGCTGCACGTATTATTATCACAATAGCAATTGTTACAGTCAAAATAGCAATTATTATCGTTATCCTTATTCAAGGATTATTGTAAACAAATATTTTTTTTCTGTTAAAATTAAAATGTTTACTCTTCAAAGTTTTAATTGCAAATTCTAAGATTACAGCAACATTTTAATTTTTGATAAAATTTGAGTTATGTCTTCTTAAATTTCAAAACTAATTTTCAATGTTTAATAATAAAATTTCAATTATTAACGCCAAATGTGGACGTGTCACATAACTATCAAAATAGCAACTATTGTCCTAATCTCTATTCATGAATTACTGTAAACAATTAAATTATTTCTTTAAAATTGCATTGATTACGCGTCATACTATTCGTAGAATTTTCAAATGTCACAGTAAAATGTTTGATTATTTCTGTATTGTTTTCAATTCTTGTTTATTTAATGATTACTGTAAACAATTAAATTATTTCTATCAAAATTGCCATGATTAATCGCCAAATATTTAATTGTAAGTTCAAAGATGGCAAACTTTAATTTTTAATAAAATTTGAGTTATTACTCTTAAAATGTCAAAGACTATATTCAAGTTTTAAGGTAAAAATTTCAATTTTTACTGTCAAATCTGCACTTATTACTGTCACAATTGTAAATATTACTGCCAAAATTGCAATGATCGTTTTTTGTATCTTTTCAGTTATTCCTGTTCAAATTTAAAAAAATATCGTCAACATTTCGATAGAATTAAAGCATTAACAGCAGTGTTGGTGTAAATGTTTGTTTTTTAATCAAAAATCGATGACCAAATCAAATTTAAAAAAAATAATGTTTTTGATCAGTTTTTGTCAGGGTAGATGCTTACTCGTCAAAGCATTAATTGCAAATTCAAAGATTATTGGTAAATTCTAATTTTAGATAAGATTTGAGTTAATACTTTTAAAATTTAAAAAGAAAACAATTTTTAAAGATAAAATTTTAATTATAACCTCAAAGCTGAACGTATTATTATCACAATAGCAATTGTTACAGTCAAAATAGCAATTATTATCGTTATCCTTATTCAAGGATTATTGTAAACAATTAAATTATTTCTGTTAAAATTAAAATGTTTACTCTTCAAAGTTTTAATTGCAAATTCAAAGATTACAGCAAAATTTTATTTTTGATAAAATTTGAGTTGTCTTCTTAAATTTCAAAACCAATTTTCAATGTTAAATAATAAAATTTCAATTATTAAAATCAAATGTGGACTTGTCACATAACTGTCAAAATAGCAATTATTGTCCTAATCTCTATTGATGAATTACTGTAAACAATTAAATCATTTCTTTCAAAATGACATTTATTACTCGTCAAACTATTCATTGCAAATTTAAAGATTAATAGCAAATTTTAATTTTTGGTAAAGTTTCAGTTATTACTTTCCCTTAAAATTTCGACTATTTTCAATTTTTAATGACAGAGTGTTCATTAACAAGTCAACGCGGTACGTATTACTGTCAAAATAGCAATTGTTACTGTAAAAATAACAATTATTGCTGTCAAAATTACACATATTACTATCAATATTACAATCACTAAGTGGCAATTCTTCAATTCTATTAAAATGTTAAAATTTAAATTTTTAATAAAATGTCTGTTACTGTTACTGATGCTGTTCTGTCATTATAACAAAATTTAAATTATAACATCAAAGCTGCATATATTACTGTCAAAATAGCAATTGTTACTGTAAAAATAGCAATTATTGCTGTCAAAATTACAATTATTACTATCAATATTACAATGACAAACTGCCAATTCTTCAATTCTATTAAAATGTAAAAAAAATTTTTTTTATAAAATGTCTCACTGTTACTGATGCTGTTCTGTCATTATAACAAAATTTAAATTATAACATCAAAGCTGCATATATTACTGTCAAAATAGCAATTGTTACTGTAAAAATAGCAATTATTGCTGTCAAAATTACAATTATTACTATCAATATTACAATGACAAACTGCCAATTCTTCAATTCTATTAAAATGTAAAAAAAAATTTTTTAATAAAATGTCTTACTGTTACTGATGCTGTTCTGTCATTATAACAAAATTTAAATTATAACATCAAAGCTGCATATATTACTGTCAAAATAGCAATTGTTACTGTAAAATTAACAATTATTGCTGCCAAAATTACAATTATTACTATCAATATTACAATGACAAACTGCCAATTCTTCAATTCTATTAAAATGTTAAAATTTAAATTTTTAATAAAATTTCTGTTACTGTTACTGATGCTGTTCTGTCATTATAACAAAATTTAAATTATAACATCAAAGCTGCATATATTACTGTCAAAATAGCAATTGTTACTGTAAAAATAACAATTATTGCTGTCAAAATTACAATTATTACTATCAATATTACAATGACAATCTGCCAATTCTTCAATTCTATTAAAATGTTAAAAAAAATTTTTTTAATAATATATCTGTTACTGTTACTGATGCTGTTCTGTCATTATAACAAAATTTAAATTATAACATCAAAGCTGCATATATTACTGTCAAAATAGCAATTCTTACTGTCTAAATAGCAATTATTGCTGACAAAATTACAATTATTTCTATCAAAATTACAATGGTAAACTGCCAATAATTTAATTCTATTAAAATGTCAAAGATTACATTTATATAAAAAAATCTTTTACTGATTCTGTTGCAGTTCTGCCATTCAGTTGTAACATTTTCAATTGTTACAGTAAAATATTCAACATTTACTTATGTGTAATATAACAATATAGTAACAAATACAAATACATAAATAATTATACTTATATAATTATTATTGTAAATTTAAACAAATTTGCCTATATTCTTTAGTAAACAATTCTAAACAAAATAATTACTGGAAAGAAAATCACATTACTGGCTAAACTGCCTGGTTTTGCTTCGCGCCCTTCACACTATGTAACATTGGAGCAGAAGCTATTTTTATAACAAAACCTCGAATTAGTAACAAATTTACGATCGAATTTAAATACAAAACACAAAGTAATATTAACACCAAGCTTGGCCTGTTATTTTAAATAACTTACTTAATAGATTTCAACAAAAATGCAATTATAACATCCACATGTGATACATCATCGAAAAGATCATTATTTAAAAAAACACAACTTTGTATTGTATCTTGGTTATTAACGAAGATATAAAAATTCTGTAAAACTCATTCAATTCACCGTAGAAAAGTACCTCAAGAACATGCAACTCGTATCTTAATGAAATGACAAATTAATGAAATATTGATAAAAATCGAAAACGGAAAATAATGAGTTTTTGGCCATAACTTCAAAACGAAAGACGATAGCCAATTTTTGTATTCACCATTGAGTTGGTCTTGAAAAATGAGATCGAGGACACGCCATCCGATTTTCTCTATCTCTTCTAGTTACCGAGATCCCCTATAGAAACATCCAAATTGGGCCACCCTGTACAATTTCAATAATTTGATTTCTAACTTTTAATGTTGAAATATTATTTCCGTACTTTTCCCAACTCAAATTAGTATTCAAATGTTAAAGTTTTCCAAACTCTAGTAGAACATACATATTAGATTGTTTTACAAGTTAAGAAAAGTACGATTCTTCCAGAGAGTGTAAATGTTTAATTCACAAGCGAGTGCAGCTGAGCGAGCGGATTAAGTTTACACGAGCATGGAAAATCACTTTTCTAACACGTGGAACATACAATTTTTTCGTGTACTTAATGAAAATCAAGTAAATAATATATCATTCGAAAGTAATGCATCAAGGTATGTCAAGCGTGTACCGGCATAATAAAATGTCAGAATTTTAGACGAACGCCGGCAACTTTCTTGGCCGACAGTGCAGCATCCATGACATCCAAGTATTGAAGAGACACGGGGCCTGGCGATTAAACAGAGTAGCGTAAGCCTATGTCACGAAAAAATGGCATGTTCCACACGCAAGAAAAGTGACTTTTGTTTATGTGGTTGCTATGAAGAAATGTGTAACTAAGTGGTAAAGTAGCACTTTCTTCACTCATTTCTATGACTTACTTTTCCAATAAGTACACGAAAATAGTTATTTGTATATCAAGGCCGAGAAATCTCATTTTAGGGACCGAGAGAAAGTTTGTCGCCGAGGCCGCTTGCGGCCGAGGCAATACAATCTCGAGGTCGCTAAAAGATTTCGCGGCCGAGGTGTACACAACGTTTTTCGTGCAATTGATGCACGCTGCAATGAGTCTCCTAGGTTGTGAACAAGCGACTGTCAATTTTGACAAAATAATAAACGTCAAAAAAATTAATCGATAATTCAGTTAAACGAAGTAGAAATGAATACTAGTGATAATGATGATTTAGAGTGTACACCTCCGGAGTTGAGAAAAATTGCAAACGCTGCCACAGATCATTTAATTCCAGAGAAAAGTAGACGGCTATACGAGAATGCATACGTTAAATTTAAAACTTGGTGTGAAGAACAAAAAGCTGCGAACATATCGGAAAATGTTATATATATATATACACCTATCCCCCGATTTACACGGTAGATACGTTCCTGAGAAAAACGTGTAAATCGAAAATTAAGTCAAAACCGTGTAAATCTTAAAGCTTGCAGAAAATGCATAATTTTGCTATTTAATAGTTGTGATTTTCTTCAATATTTTTAGGTGTACACAGAAATAAAAATAAAATGCATTGACAGGTTAAAATATGTAATATATTACGGAAACACTGTTTTTTTTTTTAATTTAATGACAATACATTAAACAGAAGAACAAAAAATAAAACCAAAGATGTTTTATTATCCTTCATCACTGTCAGAAATTACTCTCATTCTTTTTTTCGGAATCGAATTCACTTTCATCACTCGAAGTTATTTGTGCCGATTCGATGTTTGAAGCAGGAATATTTACATTATGAGGGATGGTAATAAAATCGGTTATTAACAATTGCTTCGAATTTTTTGTAAGATCTCTGTAAACTTCTTCATATTGAGCCAAGCAGCGATTTATGTCACGTTGGAATCGTAAAGCCCTTTCAACGTTTGTGTCATTTAGTATAAAATGATTACCCAGCTTTCTTCCCAATGCGAGTCCTTCGCGGACGACTTTAGCAGTGAATGTTACTGGTACTAATTCCTCTTCATCAGACTTGTCAGACTCACTTTCGCAAACTAAGTTAACTAAATCATCCTCACTTAGTTCTTTATCAGCCATTAACTCTGCAATATCTTCAACAGTAAAATCATCAAAACCTTCCCCGCCCAATGAATGCGCCATCTGTACTATCTGCGAATATTCATCATTTAATGTTGAAATGGAATGTTCACTTTTGACTACATTTGGCCACAATTTTTTCCAACAGCTATTGAGCGTTGTTTGCTTAATCGCAGTGTATGATAAGGCGATATGCTTCACACAGTCTAATATTGTAAAAAAAATCCAAGCACTAATAACTGTTAAAGATTCATTGTTCTCCATTTGTTCCAAAATATATGCAAAAGCTCGTTTTATGTACAAAGCTTTAAAAGTAGAAATTATGCCTTGGTCCAATGGTTGTAATAATGAAGTTGTATTTTTTGGTAAAAATTTTACTTCAACGTTCTCATATTCTAGATCTTGTGGGTGACCCAGCGCATTGTCAATTAACAAAAGCACTTTAAAAGGCAATCCCTTTGAACTTAAATATTTTTTGGCATCTGGGATAAAACATTCATGAAACCATTCAGTAAACATTGCAGCAATAACCCACGCTTTCTTATTAGCCCTCCAATAAACGGGAAGATTATTGATGTTTACTCCTTTAAAGGCACGGGGCATTTTTGATTTGTTAATCACTAATGGTTTCATAATATAATCTCCTGAAGCATTGCTACAGAAAATAATTGTCATGCGATCTTTTGCTGCTTTATGACCACTAGCCGATTTATACAATTTTGAGACATAAGTCCTTTTAGGCATTTTTTTCCAGAATAACCCTGACTCATCAGCATTGAAAACCTGATCAGGGGTGTATGAATTGTCGTTAATAATTTCTGCAAAATTTGCTGGATATTCTTGGGCTGCATCTACGTCGCCAGAAGCCAGTTCACCTTTTAATTTTAAGCTGTGTAAAGAATGTCTTATTTTAAATCTTTCAAACCAGCCATGACTTGCCAAAAAATTTGGCTTCTTTTCAGTTGAAGAAGAAGATGGTGATTGCTCTACAATTTTTTCGTAAATTCGTAATGCTTTATTTGTTATAGCGCCCGTATCAATGGGTACTCTTTTTTGTGTTTGATCTTCTATCCAAAGCATTAACGCTTTCTCCATTTTTTCCATTGCGATATTTCTGGTGTATGATGTTGTGCCCATACTCGTGGTATTGCCAGCTGCAACACTCTTTCTAATTGTGTTTTCATTTGTTCTAATAGTTCTTATTGTAGCTTCGTGCATGCTATATGATTTTGCAACATCTACTACTCTATCTCCCTTTCGTAAGCGATCCAAAATTTCGATTTTAGTTTCTAAAGAAATAACTTTTCTTTTAACTTCTTTCTTCATTTATAAGCCTATAATTTTTTTTAATTTATGTTAATTTATGTTAATTTGGCTGTGATTAAAGTAAAATTCAGAGGGAAAAAATGCGGGAAATTTTGGAGGGAAAATTAAAAAAGTTTAATAATTAATTTTTATTCAAATTATAATGTTTTAATTTTTTTATTTTAATTAAACCTATTTGGTAAATTGCCATCATTTCCATCCAAAATTTCCCGCATTTCCCCCCTCTGAATTTTATTTTAATCACATCCGTTAATTTATAATAATCTAAATTATGCACTCACTTGTAATTTACGAATATGGAAAATTAAATCTTTCTGAAACTGTGAAGCTTTCACTCAAATACAATTTTCCGTAGATAAAACCTTAATTTTATGCGAAGAAATACAGACACAGTGTGCGTATGCAGCAAGTCAGCACATAAGCTCGGGAGATTCCCCGTGAGATGTGTACACTGCGCATGTTCAATCACAGAGTAGCATAAACCGTGTAAAAGCGAAAACGTGTAAAACAAGTACCGTGTAAATCGGGGGATAGGTGTATATATATATATATATATATATATATATATATATATATATATATATATATATATAATAATTTTAGGTTGCTTGGCAACCTTTTGTGGCCATAGCTGAGAAATTGCACTTCTCGGTCTGTTGTGTCGCTGAGAAGTTACCATTTCTCGTCCAATTGCTCGAAAAAAGGATTTTCCACTGTCTTTTTATTTTTATTTTGTTTCGATGGTAATTTGGTTGATCAATCTCATTGCATTTTTTTGTTTACATGTGTAAATTGCTGTTATTCTTGAGTGACTCAATCTCATTGATAAATGAAATGAAAACAGTCTAAGCTTTAGATAATCATTCGTTGACGGACATTCAGTCCGTCAATGCCAGAATTATGTGCTAATTAATTTGCTTTCGCGGAAATGAATAACATGCATACATACCTGTAAAATGTTTGATTTCTACCGGCGATTAAAAACTTGCACGTAGGACCATCGTTCTTGTTCACATATTCGCAGCCGACTAAACACATGCATGTGAAAACTAGCAACATTAGCTTCAGTAACGAGCACATTTTCTGTTTTAATTGCATGGTGTTCTTTGAGGTTAGATACTTGCGCAACGTTCCACGAATTTTCAACCTGTAAAACTGACGAATAGATCAAATTAACGACACGACCTCGACACTGTCCATCGAATGGACCTCATCAAACAGAAACCCACAGTGAAATGAATCGAATTATTATTTAATCAAAACCGGCACGACGTACCAGACGTGACTAGCAGAGTGAGCAAAAAGGTTATAAATGCTGCGCTCGCCGACTCAAAGTGCTGACTGTGAGACAAATTACAAACAACCCACACTATAATACCGATGCAGCGCAGATGCAGTACCTTTAGATTAGAGGAAAATTCTACACTATTAATTTAGGGAATCCCCTAATTTTGCAATGCTTAGAACGTGCCCGCACCAAATGAGCGCTTTTTCAAATTTATATTTACTACATGTAAATAGATATTGTAAATCATCCATATTATTTACATTTCCAATTGTTTCATATGACTCTATAAATTAAATATAACATCCGAATACTGTCAATAATGTAGAAATTATATTACATTGTTTTGTTATGTATTTGCAAATTCTTTCCACTCGTTTCTGTTCTTTGCCATGTCTCTTGCTTGTTTCACTGTCTTCCCTCTGCTGTTTATTATTTCTTCTATTTTGTTGTCCCATTCTTGTCTTTTTCTACCTCTTCCTCGTTTCTTTCCTGTTTTTGCTTCCCAAATTCGTTGTGTTTGCTTTGTATTTTTCATCCTAATTAGATATCCCCGCCAGTTGAACTGTGTAATAGATGTATGTAATATATGAAGAAAACAACACAAAAATTCCGAGAAGATTCTTCAAGATCGAACGAAAATAGAAATTACAATCAGGTAGAAAGAGAAATTAAAGACTGTTCAAAATGTGGTAAATCACATCCGATAAATAAATGTCCAGCATACGGTAAAAAATGTTTAAAATGTAAAAAGGACAATCACTTTGCAAATAAATGTAGGAATAAATCTGTAAACCAAGTGAATCAATCGGATAATTGTAATGATCACTTGAGTATAGACACAATTAATAATGGAAACAAAAACCTCAATAATTTTAATCATTGCATTATAGAGTTGAGTATAGGTGAAGATGCAGATGTAAAGGCTAAATTTAAAATAGATACGGGAGCAAGTGTCAATATAATTTCCTACTTTGAATTAAAACGTGTAAATTTAATTTATAAAATATTGAGAACATTAAGGAAACTTAATCACATTTACTGGAGATAAAATTCCTATATTGGCAAAATGTTATCTAGATTTATACTATAATGGAAATTGTTTCAAGAAAACTGAATTCTTTGTAGACAAAAGTAATAATGGGTCAATCTTAGGTTTAAAAACATGTATTCATTTAGGAATAGTAAACATAAAAAATGATGAGGGTATCAAATTCATTAATACAGTAAATAAAAACCAAATTAAAAATTATGAAGAATTAACCAACAGATATAAAGATGTATTTGAAGGTATAGGTAAAACAAGTAAGCCATATCACATTGAAATACAAAAACATGCAAAACCAGTAGTAAATCCAATAAGAAATGTACCTTTTGCTATACAAGATCAATTTAAAAAATGTTTAGAAAATTCAGAAATATTAAAAATAATAGAAAAAGTTCAAGGCAGCTCAGAATGGATAAATTCATATGTACTAGTTAGAAAAGAAAATGGTTCTCTACGAATCTGCTTAGATCCAAGAGATTTAAATGAAGTTATAATAGATAGAAAATACAAAATACCAAACATGGACGAAATAACAAGAAATTTGAATGGTTCAAAAATATTCACAATATTAGATGCAGCTACTGGATTTTTGAACATTCCATTAGATGAAAAATCTAGTAAGTTATGCACTTTTGCAACCCTCATGGTAGATACAAATTCAATAGACTACCATTTGGTATAAAAACTGCAAGTGAAGTATTCCAAGAACCTTTTCAAGAAATTTTTCATATAAAAGGTGTAGTAATCTATGCCGATGATATTTTAATTCATGCCGAGACTAAAGAAGAACATGACAAAATATTGGAAGAAGTATTTAAGATAGCTAGAGAAATAAATGTAAAATTTACTAGAAACAAATGTAAATTTGGTCTAGATGAAGTTAAGTATTTAGGACATAAGTTTTCAAATAAAGGTATATCAATGGATGAAGATAAAATTGAAGCCATCGTAGGAATGCCCAAACCAAATAATAAAAAAAAAGGTCCAAAGATTCCTAGGTTTCATAACTTATGTAGGAAAATTTATTCCAAACTCATCAGAAATTACTCAACCATTAAGGGATTTAATTAAAGATAACAATATATTTTCATGGGAACACCCTCAAGAAAAAGCATTTAACGAATTAAAAAAGATAATTTCACAAGAACCAATTTTAAAGTATTTTAATCCAAGAGAGCAAATAACAATATCAGTTGATGCATCTAGCTCAGGCTTAGGTGCAGCACTTTTGCAAAATGAAAAACCATGTGCATATGCTTCCAGAGCTATGACAGAAACTCAGCAAAGATATGCTCAAATAGAGAAGGAACTATTAGCAATATGTTTTGGCGTACAAAAGTTCTATCAATATGTTTATGGAAGAGAGTTTACAGTTGAAACCGATCACAAACCATTAATTTCCATATTCAAAAAATCATTAAACTCATGCCCAGCTAGATTACAAAGGATGCTTTTGACATTACAAAAATATAAAATAAATTTAGTTTACAAACCAGGCAAATATCTAATAATAGCTGATACATTATCACGAGCAACAGTAAATATAGTATTCGAAGATAATTTAGAATTAAACGCTCAAGTATTCCGAATCGAAAAAAAATTAACAATTAAAGAGGACAGGTTAAAACAATTGATAAAAGCAACTGAAGATGTTGAAGAATTAAAACTGATAAAAACCTTTATTAAGGATGGATGGCCAAAGAACATAAATAAAATGACAGTAAATTTGAAACCATTTTACAAATTAAAGTCAAAAATAACAATGGGAAGCAATAACTTAATATGTATGAATCAAAGAGTCATTATACCAAAATCATGGAGAAACAAAGTCCTTGAAGACATACACACAGGTCATTTAGGTATATATAAATGCATATCGAGACCAAAATTTGCAGTATATTGGCCTAACATGATAACACATATAGAAAATGTAATTAATAGATGTTACGTATGTAATAAATATTCAAACTCGAATAGAAGAGAGCCTATGATAAATCATCAAATAATTAAAAAACCATGGCAAAAAATAGGAATTGACTTATTTGAAATACAAGGTGAAACATTCCTTATTGCAGTGGATTGCTACTCAAAATATCCCAAAATCATGACGTTGAACAAAAATCTAACTTCCAAAAATGTAATCAACAAATTAAAATCCATATTTACTAGACATGGAATACCCAAAATTGTTGTATCAGATAGTGGAAGACAATTCATCAGTGAAGAATATGAAACATTTTCCAAAGAATGGAATTTTAAAATAACTAAATCATCCCCATATCACCAACAATCCTACGGTTTTACAGAAAGATCAATTCAAACCATTAAGAAATTAATTAAAAAGACATTAGAAAATAAAGAAGACATATACTTAGCTGTATTAAGTTACCGTAACACCCCTGTCTATGATACCTACACACCATCTCAGATAATAATGTCACGATACTTAAGAGACAACTTACCCATTAATGAAAACAAACTAAATTCTCAAATTAAAAATAAGACAAAACTAAAGAACAAAATTGACACAAGACAAATCAAATCAAAAATTTATTATGACAAATCTGGTATACGTTCAAACGTTGAACTTAGAAATGGAATGCAAGTTTGGTTCCAAGAAAAGCCTAAAAGCACTTGGAAACTAGGAAAAATTAAGAATAAACTAAGAGAAAGAACTTACGAAATAGAAAAAGAGGATGGAAGATGTATAATATGAAATAGTGTTTACATTAAAAACTTCAAATGTTCAAACGAAGTGATACAACGTTCAAACATTGTATATAATAATAATATTGTAAATGATAACATTGCAGATGATAATATTGTATATGACAACATTACAGGTGATAATATTGTAAATGACAACATTACAGATGATAATATTGTAAATGATAACATTATAGATTATAACATTGTAAAAAGAGTGAACTGGAAACGAGTAACCAGAAATCCAAAAAGACTGTATGACTATGTAACGTAATAAGGGAGATGTAATAGATGTATGTAATATAGATGTAATGATGTAATGTATGTAATGTATGTGCCTTTGAGGTAAAGAAGATTGTCTAACCTACCGCAACGACCACGCATAGAAGTTTAATAAAGACAGTATACACATGGCAGTTGTCTTGTTCAGTCGATTCCTAGATCTACTCCTAGATATATAACAAGCTGCTTCATTTCTATAAACTTTTCTATTGATTCTATATCCAATTCATCTCTGATGTCTCTATTTCGTATCCTGTATTTTTTCGTTACTTGTTTTACTCTTCTCAAATATTTCATTTCTATTGCCTGTAATCTACTTTTATCTCTCTTTGTTAGCTTCCACGTCGCTCCCATGTGTCAAAATCGTTCTGTATATAGTTTTGCATGTATTCATTTTTGTCTTTCTGCTTATCACTTTCTTGTTAGTAAGTATATTATTGAGGGCATAGTACGTTTTTATTGTGTTGTTTATTCTGTTGCTTAATTCTCCTTCCATTTTCCCGTCTTCTGTAAGTTCTACTCCAAGGTATTTGAATTGCTCCACTTGTTCAATCTGGTCCTGTCCTATCTGTATATTTATGTGTTCTTTCTGTTTTCCTATTATCATTACTTTTGTTTTGCTGTAGTTCATCTTCATGTTATATTTCTCTAGGTGTTTATTCCATACGTTCATGTTATGTTGCAGGTTCCTCTCACTTTCTGCTATCACTACCACATCATCGGCGTATGCTCTTTCTGATATTTTAACCATTTGCATGTTTTTGTATCCTGCGTTTGCTTTTATTATTTCTGTTTTCGTGCTTTTCATTGTTTCATCCATATATAGGTTGAATAGTGTTGGGCTGAGAGCTCCTCCTTGGCTTAGTGCATTATTTGTTTTAAAAGTTCTTGAAATTTGCCCCTTGTATATTATTGCATTACTGTTGTTGTTATATATATTCTGAATTACTTTCACTATCCTGTTTTTTATTCCTCTCTCTTTTAGTATTAACCATAGTTTCTTTCTTGGGGTCATGTCAAACGCTTTTTCGAGGTATATGTATTTTTATTACTTGCGATTATTTTTTCTGTGATTTGTTTTATTGCGAAGATGTTGTCTTGTGAGGATCTCCCTTTCCTGAAACCACATTGCGGTTCTTCTAAGGTATGTTCTATTCTTGCTATTATTCTCTTGTTAATTGTCTTTTCTAATATTTTCATCCCTATACTTATTAGTGTTATGCCTCTATAGTTTGCGCATTTCGTCTTGTCACCTTTCTTGTGTATCGGTACTATTAACGCTGTTTGCCAGTCTTTTGGTATCGTATTTGTCTTCCATATTTGGTTCAGTAGCTTCAGTAGTTTATCTTTTCCTATGGGTCCCATGTGTTTAATCATTTCTGCTGTAACCTGATCTTGTCCTGGTGCTTTTCCTATTTTCAGTTCCCTTATTATTTCTAGAAGCTCTTGTTCGTTGATAGTCTCAGTTACCGTTTCTGTGTTTCTGCTGTTTCTTATCTTCTGTTCGTTGCCGCTATTTATAGTTAGCAATTCTTCGAAATACTCTGTCCATCTTTCTATTATTTCTTCGTTTTCCTTCAACATTTTGCCTTGTTTGCCTTGTATGTATATCGTTTCTTGTATTTTTTCTTTCCTGCATCCTTTTATTGTTTAATAGCATAGCTTTCCTTTGCATTTTTCTCCATTGTCTCCCCGAACTTTTCCCATTCCCTGGTCTTTGCTATTCTAACCTCATCTTTTACTATTTTCCTTTTTTCCTTGTACCTTTCGTAGTTATTACTGTTTTGGACATTTAGGTATCTTTGCCATGCTTTTTTCTTTTCTTTTATTTTATCTCGTATGTCCTCTGACCACCATGCTGTCTGTTGTTTCTTGTTTGTACTTTTCTTCAACCCGCATGTCTCTTGTGCTACCTCAAGCATATTTCTTTTTATGTTATTCCACATTTCCTCTACTGCTTCGCTGTGGTTGGCCACTTCTAACTTAGCTTCTAATTTATCTTTGTATTGTATTGCTGTTTCTTCATATCTTAGTTTGTATGTTCGTATCTTCTTGTAGTTTACTGCTATAGTTGGTCGCTGTATGTTTCGGTCACTCTCTTGATAGTTTTCCTTGAGTGTGGTCACCACTAGGTAGTGGTCACTTCCTATTTCGTAGCTTCTCTTTACTCTTGTGTCTACTATTTTGCACTTTCTTCTTTCTTCTGTTAATACGAAATCAATTATAGATTTTTCGTGCCTGCTTATCACTTCCCTGGTGTATTTGTGTACCTCCCTGTGGTTGAATATTATGTTCGCTATTATTAGATTGTTCATTCTACAATAATCTAGCATTTTCTTGCCATTTTCCTTTATTGTATCTTCCCCGTACATTCCTCTCATCGTATCGTTATCTTTTAAAAGATAACCTATTTATAACGAAATAATAATTATTTATAAATAAATATTGACTTAATTATATCGTTGAGTGAAGGAGTTTAACTCCTTCACTCAACGATTATATTGAAATAATAAATACTATTAAATATAATGAAGTTTAGGTTAATTGATAATATAATAGCATTTGATATATGTTCAATGCTATAGTGTGTATAAATGATTTAGTGTTTAAGTAATTTGTTAGTGTGGGGAAGAATTAAAATGTGTAAAAATATTTGTATTGGGGTATTAATTTTGGTGATAGAAAGTAAAATCAATTCTTAAATAAGTGTGTCAGTTATTTTATATGTATATATTTAGAATTATTTACTTACGTATTTAATGTTCATATATCTTGAATTTATTTGAAATGTAAATTCCAATTTGATAGATGTCTAATTTGAAGTTTTATTTAATTGTTTTTGTTGATTTATGTGTTATATGGATTATATGGTTGTTGTTTAGTATAATTTGGTTAATCGTGTGAAAGGTTCTTGTCGTTGCTTGTATTCTGTAGTTTATTTCTGTTCCCGCATTCCTTTTCCTTTCAATAATTTGTCCTAAGTATTTTATGTGTTCTACTTGGTCTGGTCGGTTTCTCCAATGTATTTTGCACCACAATCGTTGCAGGTTAACACGTTGCAAGTAAGGACGAGACAATGGAGGTAATGAAGAACAAGAACAAACTTAAAGACATAAAGATATTTGTGTATTGTGTGTAAAAATAAGAATAATCGCAAGGAAGGAAAAACAAAAAGGAAAAACGGTCATAACTAAGTACAGAAAAATAATCATAAACGGAATAACATAGCAATGGAATGAGGAAAGGGAACAAATACAAAAAAAAGAATAACGGAGAATGGAGAAGAAGCTGCCAAAAAGAAAGAAAACACACAGCAAGAAAAAAGGACAAGGCCACAAACAATCCAAATGGAAATGGGGGAAACGACCGAGTAATTAAAAACGAAACATGGAGAATTGGAACATGGAACATAAGAAGTATAAAAGAAAAAGAACAATAACTATACGTTAGTGTATAATTGTTTGTATTGTTAATATAAGTATTATTATTTATTAGTTATTTAATGTAAAATTCTTCTTAGTTTTATTTCTTCTTTCTTAGTTTTATAATCTTGTTATTTTTTTATTAATTGTTTTTTCTCCAGAAGATATTTAAGTTGTAGTTTTATATTATCCATGATTGATTGGAGATTTATGTTGTCTGTTCTGCTATTCAAGATATTGATTAATAATTTAACTTTAGTTTTTATATTTTCTAGGTTTCTGTATTGTTTATGTCTTTCATTTTTTAGTTTATTTTGTTTAATTTGTTCTTGGAATCGCGTGTTAATATCAGAGGGGAATTTGTAATTTATGAAGGCTGGAGTTAGTTTTTCTTTTCTGCATGTTTTTTTCGAAGTTTATGTGATGTTCTGTTATCTTCTTTTTCAACGTGGACGTATAGAGTATCTGAATAAGTTTTGACGCACTTACCATTTTCATTGAGTTTAAGTTTTTATCCACAAAATACCAGTTATTTATATTTTGAGGTTGTTATATTTAGTACTTACTGGTAAGTATTTTTTTTTTTTTAATTTTATGATGTATTTCTGTTCCCTGACTAATTTCAGTAATGAAAAACCATCATCAGAGGCATATCTACGAAGAATGCAATAATTTAATTAGGTAAAACATCAAATTGGAGTCGAGTTTGTTACAAAAATAATTAAATATAAATTATAATAGTATTTGTAATGTGTTTAATGTTAGAGTGTGTTTAAGTGATTTAGTGTTTATGTATTTTTTTAGTGTGGGGAAGAATTAAAAAGTGTGAAAATTATGTTTAATGGGTGCAGGGGCGGATGGGCAACATACAAGCGGCCAGGGAACGAACTTTTGCCGGCCCATTTTGCATTCATATAAAATTGCAATAATACCATATAATCAAAATAATAATCATACTTCAAAGTTTGACAAATATGTAAAAATCAAAAATACTTTACAATAAATAATTTAATATTGAATATATTATTTTTTTTAAATAACACCTCTGACGATGGCTTATAAAATCCGAAACTAGTCGGGTTAAGATCAGTTAACCCGAATAATGTCAAATAACATTGTTAACATCAAATAAAAAGATTACATAACTACGACAGAGTACTCCCCATAAAGAAAAAAATAATATAAAATTTAATACCATAAGTAAGACTTATTTATTTATTAATACAGAGGTTCCTAATGTGTGCGCTCAGTACTGCTTTCAATCATATTAAATAAAATATGAAAAATATTAGGTAAATAAAATTTGTCATGCTTTGACTAAGAAAATTTAATTATAATTTACAAAATCTTCACTATAAATTACAAAGTTTAATTAGATCCTGCATTTTTTTTAAATTATTGGAGTTTTATTCAGGAAGCATATCCCTCACTATTAAACTAGCTATTAAAATGTTCATAGTTATTTGCAGAAAATTTATTGAACATAAAAGAAAAAAAATAAGAAAAAAATTGAAATGTAATATTCAACATTATTACTTTTACAAATTTTACATTACAAATTGTAATTAAAATTGTAAAATATTAATCAAAACACAAAATTGCCACTTGAATTATATAACTTATATTGAAAATTATGTCAATAATAATAATAATATTGTTTATTAGCGGGAGAACCTGCATAATATACACATAAAAAATAAATATAAAAACTTACTTAATGAAAATCAACATGAAACTTAATTTGATTTGATTTTTTATATGATAGTAAAAAATATATATTATAAATTCCAAAACTCAAAGGAAATAACAAAGTTATCATGATAAATGATAGAATTTAGTAGAAATTATAAAATTTATTAGTTGTAAATTGTAATGAATTGGAAATTACAAAATTTTCATAAGAATTTTTTAATATAATTTCTAGACTTTTCATAAATTGTAAATATCAATAGAACCTGCGAGTTTTTATTAATTTTATTAATATTCTGAGAGAAATTTGCAAAAAATTTATTGCAAAATACAAAACTAAGTACAAAATTACAAAGAGAAATTATGAAGTTCTCGTTGCAAATGACAAATTTTGATATTTTATTACAAATTGCAAGTTCATCAAACCATAAAATTCTCATTGAAATATCTCGCTTGTAAATTGCAATGAATTGGAAATTACAAAATTTTCATTAGAAATTTTTAATATAATTACCAGACTTTATAAATTTACTTCATAAATTGTCACGATCAATGGAACTTGCGAGTTTTTTATTGGAAATTATACCGTCTTTCCCCAGAAATCATATTCCTTGCAAATGTATTAACCATTTCATAGAAATTTACAAAAAATATATTGGAAGGAGTAAAATGTTGATTAAATTTTTTTTAAATTCAACAAAAACATGAAATTTTGACATTTTAACTACACATCACAAAAATTTCTTCGAAAACCTCATAAATAGTAATAGCATTATGATGAATGTTACGAAATTTTTATGATGGGTTTCAGTATTTCAATAGAATTTATGGAGAATTAATTGTAAATTACAAAAGTTTTAGAATTTGTAAATGTTGAATTTAAAGTGGAACATTGTAGTAAAAATTGCAAAGTTTTTATAATGAATACAATATTTCAATGGAATTAGAAAACAATTATGAAGTAATAGATAAGTTTTATTGGAATTATGTAATTTTCGTTGTGACTTTCATCATTAATCATTCTAAATTACAAAATTGCAATAACTTCAAGAAAATTTGATTGTTAATTGATAAATTTCACTGTAAAATGTAAAATATTCAACATTCGTATTATAAATTACAACATTTAAGCAGCGATTATGAAAATTTATTGTAAAGTGCCAAAATTTCACTATAAAATGCAAAATGTCATTGGTATTTTCAAGTTGTTAGTTAAAATGTTTATAGTTATTCGTAGAAAATTTTATGAAAATAAACTTAGGTTGAAATTACGAACTTTTCATTAGAGATTACAAAATGTTCATTAGAAATTATGAAATTCTTATTATAAATACCAAAATTTTACTATATTTACATTTTCCTTGCAAATTAGAAAATTTTATTAAAATGTGCAAAAAGGAAATCAAACCACAACATAGTCATATTAAATCAAGATTATTAATAAACTTGTCGTTTATTATATGGTTCTATAATACTTTTTTGTAGCAAATTGTCATGTCAATTGCTCTATGATATAAAAAGTATGCCTTCCATTAAAAAACTAAATTACATACTGATAATTTAAGTGGACACTTAACTGATGGTATTTTGGAATGACTAATTGTCAAAATTTTCAGGACAACATATATTAGTTAAAGAGGTATCTTTCAGGTACAATTCGAGATAATTTTTTCGTTTTTATCTTATTTGTGAGAGAAATTGAAGCCATGTTTCATAACGTCTTTTTGAGGTCAAAATTAAGAAACTAAAAACGATAGGAAAACACAAAGGGTGTTTTAAATTAAACGCGTAAGCCAGAAACATAATAATATATAGGGTGTTCCATGTAAATAACAAAAGTTGATGAATACTTCCTGTGGAACCGGAAGTGATAAAGGGTTGCATGTATTTCACGTAAGGTGAAGGGAATCAATCATGTTTGGATGATTTTTTTCAATTTTTTATTTTATCGGGAACCCTATAAACTGTTAACACTCAACTAGCGTGGGACACCCTGTATATCCATAGTAATATCAGACACATTCACGTTAGAATAATTTAGCATTTACAAAGCGTGTATCTCGAAATATTTCAAAATTTCAGTTAAACATCTGATTTTGGAACTCTTTACTGTTAACATGTACCTACTGAATAAATGGCAACTTTCTATACGGTTAAATCCCATTGAAAATTGTTATCAAATTTCTGTTTCTCTTGCAAATTGGTTTGTGTTTGCTTTGGGTTTTGATTTTGACTATTCGGTTGCTATTGAAACATGATCTAGAGCAGATCACTTTTCACGTTTGCCGTTTATGCAAACGCCCATTGTGCACTACAATGTGTAATATGCAAACGTACACACATTCTGAGAGAAATCTCAACGGCAGTAAAACGTAATACGAACTTCAATATTATTTTGCTTGATAAGAAAAGAATCTTGCAGTGTAAAGGGGCTGTGCTCTAAATTTACGTCGTAGTTACGTTCCGAGAAACTTATATCAGTATATACTGCTTAGAAGCAATTTGTAACAATGCCTGATAGTCAGAGAACTAAATTATTAACTCGCTCATAAAAAAAATTGCTAACTTAGTACCCACATAGCATTTTGAGCATACCTTTCAGTACACACATAATCTCGCTTACAAAAAACGATATGGAATGGAATGAATCTCAAAATGAGCCAAAATTCTGTATAAAGGGAAATGATTTGCCAAAAAATTAAATATTTGAAAACAAAAAATAATTTTGAGAATAAATACATCACGAATTTTTCAGCCCCAGTTCAGCCGGATGTCACGACCAGAAGGTTCCATTAAAATTTGTTTTAAAAATTTATAACAGTTCTCTGAATTTAATTTCAATTTCATATCTTTTTTTGTGTTTTTAATAACAATAAGGTATCTTCCCCACTTCACCCGGAAGTCACAACCAGAAGGTTCCATTCAAATTTGTTTTAAAATTTAATAACAGCTTTCTGAGTTTATATTGAATTTCATATTTTTTTTATATGTTTCTAATAACAATATGGTATCTTCCCCAGTTCAGCCGGAAGTCACGACCAGAAGGTTCCAATACAATTTTTCAAATATGAATGTTCCCTGTTCAGACGGAAGTCACGACCAGAAGGTTCCATTCAAATTCGTTTTAAAAATTAATAACATTTCTCAGAATTTAAATTCAATTTCATATATTTTTATATGTTTCTAATAACAATATGGTATCTTCCCCAGTTCAGCCGGAAGTCACGACGAGAAGGTTCCAATACCATTTTTCAAATATAAATTTTCCCAGTTCACCCGGAAGTCACAACCAGAAGGTTCCATTCAAATTTGTTTAAAGATTTAATAACATTTCTCTCATTTTAATTTCGTTTTCATACCTTTTTATGTGTATTTAATAACAATATGGTATCTTCCCCAGTTTAGCCGGAAGTCACAACCAGAAGGTTCCATTCAAATTTGTTTTAAAATTTAATAACACTTCTTTGAATTTAAATTCAATTTTATATCCTTTTATATGTTTCTAATAACAATATGGTATCTTCCCCAGTTTAGCCGGAAGTCCGACGGGAAGGTTCCAATACCATTTTTAAATATAAATTTTCCCAGTTCACTCGGAAGTCACGACCAGAAGGTTCCATTCAAATTTGTTTTCAAATTTAATAACATTTTTCTCATTTTCATACCTTTTTATGTGTTTTTAATAACAATATGGTATCTGCCCCAGTTCAGCCGGAAGTCACAACCAGAAGGTTCCATTCAAATTTGTTTTAAAAATTAATAACATTTCTCAGAATTTAAATTCAATTTCATATCTTTTTATATGTTTCTAATAACAATATGGTATCTTCCCCAGTTCAGCCGGAAGTCACGACGAGAAGGTTCCAATACCATTTTTCAAATATAAATATTCCCAGTTCACCCAAAAGTCACGACCAGAAGGTTCCATTCAAATTTGTTTTAAGATTTAATAACATTTCTCTAATTTTAATTTCGTTTTCATACCTTTTTATGTGTTTTTAATAACAATACAGTATCTGCCCCAGTTCACCCGGAAGTCACGACCAGAAGGTTCCATTCAAATTTGTTTTAAAAATTAATAACATTTCTCAGAATTTAAATTCAATTTCATATCTTTTTATATGTTTCTAATAACAATATGGTATCTTCCCCAGTTCAGCCGGAAGTCACGACGAGAAGGTTCCAATACCATTTTTCAAATATAAATATTCCCAGTTCACCCAAAAGTCACGACCAGAAGGTTCCATTCAAATTTGTTTTAAGATTTAATAACATTTCTCTCATTTTAATTTCGTTTTCATACCTTTTTATGTGTTTTTAATAACAATATGGTATCTTCCCCAGTTCAGCCGGAAGTCACAACCAGAAGGTTCCATTCAAATTTGTTTTAAAATTTAATAACAGTTTTCTGAGTTTAAATTGAATTTCATTTTTTTTTATATGTTTCTAATAACAATATGGTATCTTCCCCAGTTCAGCCTGAAGTCACGACGCGAAGGTTCCAATACAATTTTTCAAATATGAATGTTCCCTGTTCAGCCGGAAGTCACGACCAGAAGGTTCCATTCAAATTTGTTTTAAAAATTAATAACATTTCTCAGAATTTAAATTCAATTTCATATCTTTTTATATTGTTTCTAATAACAATAAGGTATCTTCCCCAGTTCAGCCGGAAGTCACGACGAGAAGGTTCCAATACCATTTTTCAAATATAAATATTCCCAGTTCACCCAAAAGTCACGACCAGAAGGTTCCATTCAAATTTGTCTTAAGATTTAATAACATTTCTCTCTTTTTAATTTCGTTTTCATACCTTTTTATGTGTTTTTAATAACAATATGGTATCTTCCGAAGTTCAGCCGGAAGTCACAACCAGAAGGTTCCATTCAAATTTGTTTTAAAATTTAGTAACAGTTCTCTGAATTTAAATTCAATTTTATATATTTTGTTTTTATATTCTTTTGTTTCTAATAACAACATGGTATCTTCCCCAGTTCAGCCTGAAGTCACGACGCGAAGGTTCCAATACAATTTTTCAAATATGAATGTTCCCTGTTCAGCCGGAAGTCACGACCAGAAGGTTCCATTCATATTTGTTTTAAAAATTAATAACATTTCTCAGAATTTAAATTCAATTTCATATCTTTTTATATTGTTTCTAATAACAATAAGGTATCTTCCCCAGTTCAGCCCGAAGTCACGACGAGAAGGTTCCAATACCATTTTTCAAATATAAATATTCCCAGTTCACCCAAACGTCACGACCAAAAGGTTCCATTCAAATTTGTCTTAAGATTTAATAACATTTCTCTCTTTTTAATTTCGTTTTCATACCTTTTTATGTGTTTTTAATAACAATATGGTATCTTCCGAAGTTCAGCCGGAAGTCACAACCAGAAGGTTCCATTCAAATTTGTTTTAAAATTTAATAACAGTTTTCTGAGTTTAAATTCAATTTCATATCTTTTTATATGTTTCTAATAACAATAAGGTATCTTCCCCAGTTCAGCCTGTAGTCACGACGAGAAGATTCCAATACCATTTTTCAAATATAAATATTCCCAGTTCACCCAAAAGTCACGACCAGAAGGTTCCATTCAAATTTGTCTTAAGATTTAATAACATTTCTCTCTTTTTAATTTCGTTTTCATACCTTTTTATGTGTTTTTAATAACAATATGGTATCTTCCGAAGTTCAGCCGGAAGTCACAACCAGAAGGTTCCATTCAAATTTGTTTTAAAATTTAGTAACAGTTCTCTGAATTTAAATTCAATTTTATATATTTTGTTTTTATATTCTTTTGTTTCTAATAACAATATGGTATCTTCCCCAGTTCAGCCTGAAGTCACGACGAGAAGGTTCCAATACAATTTTTCAAATATGAATGTTCCCTGTTCAGCCGGAAGTCACGACCAGAAGGTTCCATTCATATTTGTTTTAAAAATTAATAACATTTCTCAGAATTTAAATTCAATTTCATATCTTTTTATATTGTTTCTAATAACAATAAGGTATCTTCCCCAGTTCAGCCCGAAGTCACGACGAGAAGGTTCCAATACCATTTTTCAAATATAAATATTCCCAGTTCACCCAAACGTCACGACCAAAAGGTTCCATTCAAATTTGTCTTAAGATTTAATAACATTTCTCTCTTTTTAATTTCGTTTTCATACCTTTTTATGTGTTTTTAATAACAATATGGTATCTTCCGAAGTTCAGCCGGAAGTCACAACCAGAAGGTTCCATTCAAATTTGTTTTAAAATTTAGTAACAGTTCTCTGAATTTAAATTCAATTTTATATATTTTGTTTTTATATTCTTTTGTTTCTAATAACAATATGGTATCTTCCCCAGTTCAGCCCGAAGTCACGACGAGAAGGTTCCAATACCATTTTTCAAATATAAATATTCCCAGTTCACCCAAACGTCACGACCAAAAGGTTCCATTCAAATTTGTCTTAAGATTTAATAACATTTCTCTCTTTTTAATTTCGTTTTCATACCTTTTTATGTGTTTTTAATAACAATATGGTATCTTCCGAAGTTCAGCCGGAAGTCACAACCAGAAGGTTCCATTCAAATTTGTTTTAAAATTTAATAACAGTTTTCTGAGTTTAAATTGAATTTCATATTTTTTTATATGTTTCTAATAACAATATCGTATCTTCCCCAGTTCAGCCGAAAGTCACGACCAGAAGGTTCCATTCAAATTTGTTTTAAAAATTAATAACATTTCTCTGAATTTAAATTCAATTTCATATCTTTTTATATGTTTCTAATAACAATAAGGTATCTTCCCCAGTTCAGCCTGAAGTCACGACGAGAAGGTTCCAATACCATTTTTCAAATATAAATATTCCCAGTTCACCCAAAAGTCACGACCAGAAGGTTCCATTCAAATTTGTTTTAAGATTTAATAACATTTCTCTCATTTTAATTTCGTTTTCATACCTTTTTATGTGTTTTTAATAACAATATGGTATCTTCCCCAGTTCAGCCGGAAGTCACAACCAGAAGGTTCCATTCAAATTTGTTAAAAAATGTAATAACAGTATTCTGAGTTTAAATTGAATTTCATATTTTTTTATGTTTCTAATAACAATATGGTATCTTCCCCAGTTCAGCCGGAAGTCACGACGAGAAGGTTCCAATACCATTTTTCAAATATAAATATTCCCAGTTCACCCAAAAGTCACGACCAGAAGGTTCCATTCAAATTTGTCTTAAGATTTAATAACATTTCTCTCATTTTAATTTCGTTTTCATACCTTTTTATGTGTTTTTAATAACAATATGATATCTTCCACAGTTCAGCCGGAAGTCACAACCAGAAGGTTCCATTCAAATTTGTTTTAAAATTTAATAACAGTTTTCTGAGTTTAAATTGAATTTCATATTTTTTTATATGTTTCTAATAACAATATGGTATCTTCCCCAGTTCAGCCGGAAGTCACGACCAGAAGGTTCCATTCAAATTTGTTTTAAGATTTAATATCATTTCTCTCATTTTAATTTCGTTTTCATACCTTTTTATGTGTTTTTATAACAATATAGTATCTGCCCCAGTTCACCCGGAAGTCACGACCAGAAGGTTCGATTCAAATTTGTTTTAAAATTCAATAACAATTCTCTGAATTTAATTTCAATTTTATATCTTTTTGTGTGTTTTTAATAACAATATGGTATCTTCCCCAATTCAGCCGGAAGTCACAACCAGAAGGTTCCATTCAAATTTGTTTTAAAATTTAGTAACAGTTCTCTGAATTTAAATTCAATTTTATATATTTTGTTTTTATATTCTTTTGTTTCTAATAACAATATGGTATCTTCCCCAGTTCAGCCTGAAGTCACGACGAGAAGGTTCCAATACAATTTTTCAAATATGAATGTTCCCTGTTCAGCCGGAACTCACGACCAGAAGGTTCCATTCATATTTGTTTTAAAAATTAATAACATTTCTCAGAATTTAAATTCAATTTCATATCTTTTTATATTGTTTCTAATAACAATAAGGTATCTTCCCCAGTTCAGCCGGAAGTCACGACGAGAAGGTTCCAATACCATTTTTCAAATATAAATATTCCCAGTTCACCCAAAAGTCACGACCAGAAGGTTCCATTCAAATTTGTCTTAAGATTTAATAAAATTTCTCTCATTTTAATTTCGTTTTCATACCTTTTTATGTGTTTTTAATAACAATATGATATCTTCCACAGTTCAGCCGGAAGTCACAACCAGAAGGTTCCATTCAAATTTGTTTTAAAATTTAATAACAGTTTTCTGAGTTTAAATTGAATTTCATATTTTTTTATATGTTTCTAATAACAATATGGTATCTTCCCCAGTTCAGCCGGAAGTCACGACCAGAAGGTTCCATTCAAATTTGTTTTAAGATTTAATATCATTTCTCTCATTTTAATTTCGTTTTCATACCTTTTTATGTGTTTTTATAACAATATAGTATCTGCCCCAGTTCACCCGGAAGTCACGACCAGAAGGTTCGATTCAAATTTGTTTTAAAATTCAATAACAATTCTCTGAATTTAATTTCAATTTTATATCTTTTTGTGTGTTTTTAATAACAATATGGTATCTTCCCCAATTCAGCCGGAAGTCACAACCAGAAGGTTCCATTCAAATTTGTTTTAAAATTTAGTAACAGTTCTCTGAATTTAAATTCAATTTTATATATTTTGTTTTTATATTCTTTTGTTTCTAATAACAATATGGTATCTTCCCCAGTTCAGCCTGAAGTCACGACGAGAAGGTTCCAATACAATTTTTCAAATATGAATGTTCCCTGTTCAGCCGGAAGTCACGACCAGAAGGTTCCATTCATATTTGTTTTAAAAATTAATAACATTTCTCAGAATTTAAATTCAATTTCATATCTTTTTATATTGTTTCTAATAACAATAAGGTATCTTCCCCAGTTCAGCCGGAAGTCACGACGAGAAGGTTCCAATACCATTTTTCAAATATAAATATTCCCAGTTCACCCAAAAGTCACGACCAGAAGGTTCCATTCAAATTTGTCTTAAGATTTAATAACATTTCTCAGAATTTAAATTCAATTTCATATCTTTTTATATTGTTTCTAATAACAATAAGGTATCTTCCCCAGTTCAGCCGGAAGTCACGACGAGAAGGTTCCAATACCATTTTTCAAATATAAATATTCCCAGTTCACCCTAAAGTCACGACCAAAAGGTTCCATTCAAATTTGTCTTAAGATTTAATAACATTTCTCTCTTTTTAATTTCGTTTTCATACCTTTTTATGTGTTTTTAATAACAATATGGTATCTTCCGAAGTTCAGCCGGAAGTCACAACCTGAAGGTTCCATTCAAATTTGTTTTAAAATTTAATAACAGTTTTCTGAGTTTAAATTGAATTTCATATTTTTTTATATGTTTCTAATAACAATATGGTATCTTCCCCAGTTCAGCCCGAAGTCACGACGAGAAGGTTCCAATACAATTTTTCAAATATAAATATTCCCAGTTCACCCAAAAGTCACGACCAGAAGGTTCCATTCAAATTTGTCTTAAGATTTAATAACATTTCTCTCTTTTTAATTTCGTTTTCATACCTTTTTATGTGTTTTTAATAACAATATGGTATCTTCCCCAGTTCAGCCGGAAGTCACAACCAGAAGGTTCCATTCAAATTTGTTTTAAAATTTAATAACAGTTTTCTGAGTTTAAATTGAATTTCATATTTTTTTATATGTTTCTAACAACAATATGGTATCTTCCCCAGTTCAGCCGGAAGTCACGACCAGAAGGTTCCATTCAAATTTGTTTTAAGATTTAATATCATTTCTCTCATTTTAATTTCGTTTTCATACCTTTTTATGTGTTTTTAATAACAATATAGTATCTGCCCCAGTTCACCCGGAAGTCACGACCAGAAGGTTCGATTCAAATTTGTTTTAAAATTCAATAACAATTCTCTGAATTTAATTTCAATTTTATATCTTTTTGTGTGTTTTTAATAACAATATGGTATCTTCCCCAGTTCAGCCGGAAGTCACAACCAGAAGGTTCCATTCCAATTTGTTTTAAAATTTAGTAACAGTTCTCTGAATTTAAATTCAATTTTATATATTTTGTTTTTATATTCTTTTGTTTCTAATAACAATATGGTATCTTCCCCAGTTCAGCCTGAAGTCACGACGAGAAGGTTCCAATACAATTTTTCAAATATGAATGTTCCCTGTTCAGCCGGAAGTCACGACCAGAAGGTTCCATTCATATTTGTTTTAAAAATTAATAACATTTCTCAGAATTTAAATTCAATTTCATATCTTTTTATATTGTTTCTAATAACAATAAGGTATCTTCCCCAGTTCAGCCTGAAGTCACGACGAGAAGGTTCCAATACAATTTTTCAAATATGAATGTTCCCTGTTCAGCCGGAAGTCACGACCAGAAGGTTCCATTCAAATTTGTCTTAAGATTTAATAACATTTCTCAGAATTTAAATTCAATTTCATATCTTTTTATATTGTTTCTAATAACAATAAGGTATCTTCCCCAGTTCAGCCGGAAGTCACGACGAGAAGGTTCCAATACCATTTTTCAAATATAAATATTCCCAGTTCACCCTAAAGTCACGACCAAAAGGTTCCATTCAAATTTGTCTTAAGATTTAATAACATTTCTCTCATTTTAATTTCGTTTTCATACCTTTTTATGTGTTTTTAATAACAATATGGTATCTTCCCCAGTTCAGCCGGAAGTCACAACCAGAAGGTTCCATTCAAATTTGTTTTAAAATTTAATAACAGTTTTCTGAGTTTAAATTGAATTTCATATTTTTTTATATGTTTCTAATAACAATATGGTATCTTCCCCAGTTCAGCCGGAAGTCACGACGAGAAGGTTCCAACACCATTTTTCAAATATAAATATTCCCAGTTCACCCAAAAGTCACGACCAGAAGGTTCCATTCAAATTTGTTTTAAGATTTAATAACATTTCTCTCATTTTAATTTCGTTTTCATACCTTTTTATGTGTTTTTAATAACAATATGGTATCTTCCCCAGTTCAGCCGGAAGTCACAACCAGAAGGTTCCATTCAAATTTGTTTTAAAATTTAATAACAGTTTTCTGAGTTTAAATTGAATTTCATATTTTTTTATATGTTTCTAATAACAATATGGTATCTTCCCCAGTTCAGCCGGAAGTCACGACCAGAAGGTTCCAATACAATTTTTCAAATATGAATGTACCCTGTTCAGCCGGAAGTCACGACCAGAAGGTTCCATTCAAATTTGTTTTAAAAATTAATAACATTTCTCAGAATTTAAATTCAATTTCATATCTTTTTATATTGTTTCTAATAACAATAAGGTATCTTCCCCAGTTCAGCCGGAAGTCACGACGAGAAGGTTCCAATACCATTTCTCAAATATAAATATTCCCAGTTCACCCAAAAGTCACGACCAGAAGGTTCCATTCAAATTTGTTTTAAAATTTAATAACAGTTCTCTGAATTTAAATTCAATTTTATATCTTTTTATATATTTCTAATAACAATATGATATCTTCCCCAGTTCAGCCGGAAGTCACGACAAGAAGGTTCCAATACCATTTTTCAAATATAAATTTTCATAGTTCACCCGGAAGTCACAACCAGAAGGTTCCATTCAAATTTGTTTTAAAATTTAATAACAGTTTTCTGAGTTTAAATTGAATTTCATATTTTTTTATATGTTTCTAATAACAATATGGTATCTTCCCCAGTTCAGCCGGAAGTCACGACGAGAAGGTTCCAACACCATTTTTCAAATATAAATATTCCCAGTTCACCCAAAAGTCACGACCAGAAGGTTCCATTCAAATTTGTCTTAAGATTTAATAACATTTCTCAGAATTTAAATTCAATTTCATATCTTTTTATATTGTTTCTAATAACAATAAGGTATCTTCCCCAGTTCAGCCGGAAGTCACGACGAGAAGGTTCCAATACCATTTTTCAAATATAAATATTCCCAGTTCACCCTAAAGTCACGACCAAAAGGTTCCATTCAAATTTGTCTTAAGATTTAATAACATTTCTCTCTTTTTAATTTCGTTTTCATACCTTTTTATGTGTTTTTAATAACAATATGGTATCTTCCGAAGTTCAGCCGGAAGTCACAACCTGAAGGTTCCATTCAAATTTGTTTTAAAATTTAATAACAGTTTTCTGAGTTTAAATTGAATTTCATATTTTTTTATATGTTTCTAATAACAATATGGTATCTTCCCCAGTTCAGCCCGAAGTCACGACGAGAAGGTTCCAATACAATTTTTCAAATATAAATATTCCCAGTTCACCCAAAAGTCACGACCAGAAGGTTCCATTCAAATTTGTCTTAAGATTTAATAACATTTCTCTCTTTTTAATTTCGTTTTCATACCTTTTTATGTGTTTTTAATAACAATATGGTATCTTCCCCAGTTCAGCCGGAAGTCACAACCAGAAGGTTCCATTCAAATTTGTTTTAAAATTTAATAACAGTTTTCTGAGTTTAAATTGAATTTCATATTTTTTTATATGTTTCTAACAACAATATGGTATCTTCCCCAGTTCAGCCGGAAGTCACGACCAGAAGGTTCCATTCAAATTTGTTTTAAGATTTAATATCATTTCTCTCATTTTAATTTCGTTTTCATACCTTTTTATGTGTTTTTAATAACAATATAGTATCTGCCCCAGTTCACCCGGAAGTCACGACCAGAAGGTTCGATTCAAATTTGTTTTAAAATTCAATAACAATTCTCTGAATTTAATTTCAATTTTATATCTTTTTGTGTGTTTTTAATAACAATATGGTATCTTCCCCAGTTCAGCCGGAAGTCACAACCAGAAGGTTCCATTCCAATTTGTTTTAAAATTTAGTAACAGTTCTCTGAATTTAAATTCAATTTTATATATTTTGTTTTTATATTCTTTTGTTTCTAATAACAATATGGTATCTTCCCCAGTTCAGCCTGAAGTCACGACGAGAAGGTTCCAATACAATTTTTCAAATATGAATGTTCCCTGTTCAGCCGGAAGTCACGACCAGAAGGTTCCATTCATATTTGTTTTAAAAATTAATAACATTTCTCAGAATTTAAATTCAATTTCATATCTTTTTATATTGTTTCTAATAACAATAAGGTATCTTCCCCAGTTCAGCCTGAAGTCACGACGAGAAGGTTCCAATACAATTTTTCAAATATGAATGTTCCCTGTTCAGCCGGAAGTCACGACCAGAAGGTTCCATTCAAATTTGTCTTAAGATTTAATAACATTTCTCAGAATTTAAATTCAATTTCATATCTTTTTATATTGTTTCTAATAACAATAAGGTATCTTCCCCAGTTCAGCCGGAAGTCACGACGAGAAGGTTCCAATACCATTTTTCAAATATAAATATTCCCAGTTCACCCTAAAGTCACGACCAAAAGGTTCCATTCAAATTTGTCTTAAGATTTAATAACATTTCTCTCATTTTAATTTCGTTTTCATACCTTTTTATGTGTTTTTAATAACAATATGGTATCTTCCCCAGTTCAGCCGGAAGTCACAACCAGAAGGTTCCATTCAAATTTGTTTTAAAATTTAATAACAGTTTTCTGAGTTTAAATTGAATTTCATATTTTTTTATATGTTTCTAATAACAATATGGTATCTTCCCCAGTTCAGCCGGAAGTCACGACGAGAAGGTTCCAACACCATTTTTCAAATATAAATATTCCCAGTTCACCCAAAAGTCACGACCAGAAGGTTCCATTCAAATTTGTTTTAAGATTTAATAACATTTCTCTCATTTTAATTTCGTTTTCATACCTTTTTATGTGTTTTTAATAACAATATGGTATCTTCCCCAGTTCAGCCGGAAGTCACAACCAGAAGGTTCCATTCAAATTTGTTTTAAAATTTAATAACAGTTTTCTGAGTTTAAATTGAATTTCATATTTTTTTATATGTTTCTAATAACAATATGGTATCTTCCCCAGTTCAGCCGGAAGTCACGACCAGAAGGTTCCAATACAATTTTTCAAATATGAATGTACCCTGTTCAGCCGGAAGTCACGACCAGAAGGTTCCATTCAAATTTGTTTTAAAAATTAATAACATTTCTCAGAATTTAAATTCAATTTCATATCTTTTTATATTGTTTCTAATAACAATAAGGTATCTTCCCCAGTTCAGCCGGAAGTCACGACGAGAAGGTTCCAATACCATTTCTCAAATATAAATATTCCCAGTTCACCCAAAAGTCACGACCAGAAGGTTCCATTCAAATTTGTTTTAAAATTTAATAACAGTTCTCTGAATTTAAATTCAATTTTATATCTTTTTATATATTTCTAATAACAATATGATATCTTCCCCAGTTCAGCCGGAAGTCACGACAAGAAGGTTCCAATACCATTTTTCAAATATAAATTTTCATAGTTCACCCGGAAGTCACAACCAGAAGGTTCCATTCAAATTTGTTTTAAAATTTAATAACAGTTCTCTGAATTTAAATTCAATTTTATATCTTTTTATATATTTCTAATAACAATATGATATCTTCCCCAGTTCAGCCGGTAGTCACGACCAGAAGGTTCCATTCAAATTTGTTTTATGATTTAATGACATTTCTCTCATTTTAATTTCGTTTTCATACCTTTTTATGAGTTTTTAATAACAATATGGTATCTTCCCCAGTTCAGCCGGAAGTCACGACCAGAAGGTTCCAATACCATCTTTCAAATATGAAATTTCCCTGTTCAGCCGGAAGTCACGACTAGAAGGTTCAATTCAAATTTGTTTTTAAATCCAATAACAGTTCTCTGAATTTTAATTCAATTTCATATATTTTTTGTGTGTTTTTAATAACAATATGGTATCTACCCCAGTTCAGCCGGAAGTCACAACCAGAAGGTTCCATTCAAATTTGTTTTAAAATTTAATAACAGTTCTCTGAATTTAAATTCAATTTTATATATTTTAATATGTTTCTAATAACAATATGGTATCTTCCCCAGTTCAGCCGGAAGTCAAGACAAGAAGGTTCCAATACCATTTTTCAAATATAAATATTCCCAGTTTACCCTGAAGTCACGACCAGAAGGTTCCATTCAAATTTGTTTAAAAATTTAATAATATTTTTCTCATTTTCATACCTTTTTATGTGTTTTTAATAACAATATGGTATCTTCCCCAGCTCAGCCGGAAGTGACAACCAGAAGGTTCCATTCAAATTTGTTTTCAAATTTAATAACAGTTCTCTGAATTTAAATTCAATTTCATATATTTGTATATGTTTCTAATAACAATATGGTATCTTCCCCAGTTCAGCCGGAAGTCAAGACAAGAAGGTTCCAATACCATTTTTCAAATATAAATATTCCCAGTTTACCCTGAAGTCACGACCAGAAGGTTCCATTCAAATTTGTTTAAAAATTTAATAATATTTTTCTCATTTTCATACCTTTTTATGTGTTTTTAATAACAATATGGTATCTTCCCCAGCTCAGCCGGAAGTGACAACCAGAAGGTTCCATTCAAATTTGTTTTAAAATTTAATAACGGTTCTCTGAATTTATATACAATTTTATATCTTTTTATATGTTTCTAATAACAATATCGTATCTTCCCCAGTTCAACCGGAAGTCACAACAAGAAAGTTCCATTCAAAACTGTTTTAAAATTCAATAACAGATCTCTCAATTTAATTTCAAATCTTTTCATGTGTTTTTAGTAATATGGTATCTTCCCCAGGTTAGCCGGAAGTCACGACCAGAAGGTTCCAATACCATTTTTCAACCTGTGGTTTGTATTAACTCATTTTATTTAAAATTTGATATGAAATCTTGTATTTTGTTAAACATTTAGCATTTTGAATTTCATCACTGATTTATTGTTTAAATTAATTCACACTCAATATAACGTTAACTTGACGATGCTTCTTTAGCTTGGCATCAAATTCCACGAGCTTCGCCCTCCTTTAGATTTTATACGAATTCTTTATATTTTCATATCATTGGTCCATACATCCAACGTGAGCATTAATTTATTTATGTTATGTCCTCTGCTTTTCTTTAATTGAATTAATATGAACATGGTGAATCCTCCCATGCAATTCTAGTAAAAACTAAATTAAATTTGTTTTCAAATATGTAACAAATACGTGATTTATTAAATGTTATAGTTGGTTCTATATATTCAGGTGGTGCAATTCGCATAGCAGAAGTTCCCTTGGCGTTAAACGTATTGCCTAATGAGTCCCATTTTTAATAATTCTCTGGCTACTAGTGCATATGCGGTCGACAAATTTATCTCGATGTTTGACATTTAAAAAAAAATCATTCGACCCCGGTCTTATTACTACATGGTTTAGATTTAAAAATCATTACTCAAAAAGCCAAATATTTTGTATGAAAATTAATTGAAACAAATATCTCTGTAATAAAATTTTATTCAGTCTCCATTATCGAAGAACTGTATTAATTTAAGAGCTACACTTTAACACATTTTGTTAAATCATTTTACTTATTTTTTTTTAAATATATGTATCACCATCGTCATGGAGAATAATTGAATTAAATGATCGTTTAAAGAGAAAAACAAATCGATTTAAACATGTAAAAATCAAATATCGCGGCTATTTAAAATAAGAAAGTTGCTATTAATATCTCAAAAACCGCCATCTTGATTTTTGTTTTGACTTAATTCCTAAATTTGTGCGATCGAATCAAGTAACTTTTATTTTAAACTTATTTCCGCATCTTTAATAATTATCGAAGTTTTTAGAAAATCACGATTTTTAGTTTTTTTAGAATAACTTCTAAACTGCTCGGATAAAAAAAAATTCAACATAATCTGAACCAGCATATTGAACTGCATAATACTGCCTATTTAACCAGATCTCTTCAGGAATAAGAAAGATACCCATGCAATCCCACTCTATTTAGGGCACCCTGTATACCACCTATTTTAATAACTATTAAACTTATACCTACCACCCTTTTTTCAGATTTTACAGAAGTATTGGCAGACTTTTAAAATTTCTATACATAGAAAACTGTAGTTTTAGAAGGGATTCTTCTGTTATAAGATTGAACAGCAAACAAATCTCGTATTTCTCATAAACTACGGCCATTGTATAAAGGTTTTACCATGAAAACTCTGTCCGTATTTATATAAATTTCAATATTCTACCGTCACATATCTCAGATATTTAATGAAACAATATCAAAGTCATACGTTATCTCCATAGAAATGATAGTAGTATCGCTAGCGCAATTTTAATTTTTTTCGTAATTTTTAATTAATAATTTTCATATATGATTTTTATAATATTCTCTCCACTTCCTCCTATCTTTTGTTAATTCCTTTATTCCTTTCCACGTGTTCCCTTTTCATGTTGCCTCTTCTTTTATTGCGCTGTTCCACTCTTTTCTCGGTCTTCCTCTGTGTTGTTTTCCTGTTGCTCTGGTCTCGTATATTTTCTTAGTGTTTCTTTCTTCTCTCATTCGTCTCATGTGTCCATACCACCGTATTTGGCCTTCTGTAATTTTTTTCTGTGTTGGCTTTATTTTTAAGTTTTTCCTGTGCGTCTCGTTCCGTATCCTGTCTTGTTTTGTTTTCTATTCTTCTTAGGAATCTCATCTCCATGGCATTTATTCTTTTTATTTGTTTTCCTGTCATCGTCCATGTTTCACTGTAAGTTAGCATTGGTCTAATTACTTTTTTGACTATTTCTATGTTTGTGCCTCTTGATATCTCCTTCTTGCAAAAAAACGTGTTTTCTAACATGTTATATAGTTTTGCTGTTTTTTCTATTTTATCTTCTATTTCATTATCTAACTTACCATTGATTAGTGTGATTGTTCCTAAATATCTGTATTGTTCTACTTGTTCGATAATTTTCCTTGTATTTTTATTTCGTGTTTATTGATCTCTTTGGCAATTATCATGGTTTTTGTCTTTTCGTAATTTATTTTCATGTATATTTTCTTAATCTCTTTCTCAATTATGTCTATGTTCTGTTGCAGTTCTTTCTCTGTTTCTGCAATTATTGCTACGTCATCCGCGAAAAGCAGTTCTGCTATTTTTGTTATCTCCATTTTCCAATATTCAATTTTTGACATTTTAATTTTTTGCTTTGCTTTCTTCATCGCCTTCTCATTTCTTTCTTAATTATTTTGATGTTGTGTTGCAGTTCTTCCTCGGTTTCTGCAATTATTGCTTTGTCATCCGCGAAAAGTAGTTCTGCTATTTTTGTTATCTCCATTTTCCAATATTCAATTTTTAACATTTTCAATTTTTGCTTTGTTTTCTTCATCGCCTTCTCATTTCTTTCTTAATTATTTTGATGTTGTGTTGCAGTTCTTCTGCAATTATTGCTTTGTCATGCGCGAAAAGTAGTTCTGCTATTTTGGTTATCTCCATTTTCCACTATTCAATTTTTAACATTTTCATTTTTTGCTTTGCTTTCTTTGTCGCCTTCTCATTTCTTTCTCAATTATTTTGATGTTGTGTAGCAGTTCTTCCTCTGTTTCTGCAATTATTGCTTTGTCATCCGCGAAAAGTAGTTCAGCTATTTTTGTTATCTCCATTTTCCAATATTCAATTTTTGACATTTTCATTTTTTGCTTTGCTTTCTTCATCGCCTTGTCATTTCTTTCTCAATTATTTTGATGTTGTGTTGCAGTTCTTCCTCGGTTTCTGCAATTATTGCTTTGTCATCCGCGAAAAGTAGTTCTGCTATTTTTGTTATCTCCATTTTCCAATATTCAATTTTTGACATTTTCATTTTTTTCTTTGCTTTCTTCGTCGCCTTCTCATTTCTTTCTCAATTATTTTGATGTTGTGTAGCAGTTCTTCCTCTGTTTCTGCAATTATTGCTTTGTCATCCGCGAAAAGTAGTTCTGCTATTTTTGTTATCTCCATTTTCCAATATTCAATTCTTAACATTTTCATTTTTTTATTTGCTTTCTTCGTCGCCTTCTCATTTCTTTCTCAATTATTTTGATGTTGTGTTGCAGTTCTTCCTCTGTTTCTGCAATTATTGCTTTGTCATCCGCGAAAAGTAGTTTTGCTATTTTTGTTATCTCCATTTTCCAATATTCAATTTTTAACATTTTCATTTTTTTATTTGCTTTCTTCATCGCCTTCTCATTTCTTTCTCAATTATTTTGATGTTGTGTAGCAGTTCTTCCTCTGTTTCTGCAATTATTGCTTTGTCATCCGCGAAAAGTAGTTCTGCTATGATTGTTATCTCCATTTTCCAATATTCAATTTTTGACATTTTCATTTTTTGCTTTGCTTTCTTCATCGCCTTCTCATTCCTTTCTCAATTATTTTGATGTTGTGTTGCAATTCTTCCTCCGGTTCTGCAATTATTGCTATGTCATCCCCGAAAAGTAGTTCTGCTATTTTTGTTATCTCCATTTTCCAATATTCAATTTTTAACATTTTCATTTTTTGCTTTGCTTTCTTCATCGCCTTCTCATTTCTTTCTCAATTATTTTGATGTTGTGTAGCAGTTCTTCCTCTGTTTCTGCAATTATTGCTTTGTCATCCGCGAAAAGTAGTTCTGCTATTTTTGTTATCTCCATTTTCCAATATTCAATTTTTAACATTTTCATTTTTTGCTTTGTTTTCTTCATCGCCTTCTCATTTCATTCTCAATTATTTTGATGTTGTGTTGCAGTTCTTCCTCGGTTTCTGCAATTATTGCTTTGTCATCCGCGAAAAGTAGTTCTGCTATTTTTGTTATCTCCATTTTCCAATATTCAATTTTTGACATTATCATTTTTTGCTTTGTTTTCTTCGTCGCCTTCTCATTTCTTTCTCAATTATTTTGATGTTGTGTTGCAGTTCTTCCTCGGTTTCTGCAATTATTGCTTTGTCATCCGCGAAAAGTAGTTCTGCTATTTTTGTTATCTCCATTTTCCAATATTCAATTTTTAACATTTTCATTTTTTGCTTTGTTTTCTTCATCGCCTTCTCATTTCTTTCTCAATTATTTTGATGTTGTGTTGCAGTTCTTCCTCGGTTTCTGCAATTATTGCTTTGTCATCCGCGAAAAGTAGTTCTGCTATTTTTGTTATCTCCATTTTCCAATATTCAATTTTTAACATTTTCATTTTTTGCTTTGCTTTCTTCATCGCCTTCTCATTTCTTTCTCAATTATTTTGATGTTGTGTTGCAGTTCTTCCTCGGTTTCTGCAATTAAAATTAAATGCACGTTTATAAAAAATAAATTCTTTAAATTGAATTCATTGTTCTATTTATAACTCGACGTTCTTTCAGTCAATGCTTTCTTCAACTGTCCTGTGTTTTGGACAAAATAGTAAAAGGCATATTCATAGGCTAGGAAAGTTTACCATACTATTCTGTAGTTGCTTTTATAATCTAAGATAAAAAATAAATTTTAAAAATAAACATGTTTTTAAATTTTGTTTGGGTTTTTGCACATTTGTTGTGCTTTTTTATTTGTATTTATGCTTTTTTTGCTTATGTTAATGTCTTTATTTTCAATAATATGTGCCTTTTAAGTACTTTTTTTGTTTTTTTGTGTTTTTTGTCCGGTCTTTAGTAATGTGTATGGTTGGGATTTTTAAATTTTGTTTGGGTTTTTGCACATTTTTTGTGCTTTTGTATGTGTATTTATGCTTTTTTTGCTTATGTTAATATCTTTATTTTCGAAAATATGTGCTTTTCTAAGTGCTTTTTTTATGTTTTTTATGTTTTTTGTCCGGTCTTTAGTAATGTGTATTTTTGGGAGGCAAGATTTTCATTCCATGAATCTCCAAGTAAGGGAAGCATTGAGCTGTATTGCAAATCGATAATTTTAAATGTATAAAACGTATTAAATTTGCTACATCTTATCTGGGATTACGTAGATAAGATATGAATGATTTTCGCAAAAATAAGTTTAGTTGTCTCACAATATATTGAGTGAATGTTGTTGCCCTTCAACTAGATTTTAAAATGAAAGTCTTTTTGCTCATTTCTCTGGTTTTAATTTTTTCAAGCTCTACGCGAGGTAAGTTTAATTTATGATATACATATTTCACAATAACTGATTTTGCAAATACAAGGTGAAATGTAATAACAGATTTTATAAAACGAGCCATTTGTAAGTTTCACATTTTTTTTTTTTTAGTAATGTCTACTATAATTTTCAGTTTGTTTTAATAGAAAACATACATGTTCAGGATGTTTTAAATTAAACCACCCAAAACGGCATTTTAATCCACCGGATGGCGCTTATTTAGGCTAAAAAACTGGCCACGTAAGCCAAAATTTAGAACAGATATCCGTAATATCTATCTATTATCTTATGATTAGTATCAGTGTTATCAATTGAAGTTTCAAGATTTATAGGTACAATGGCAGCCATCCAATAATTAGCGATACTTAGTGAAAATTTCCGTATTTTTCATTAGATTAAATTAGGCCTTATTCATTGACGTTCGCGTAGCATGTAAAAGAATTTCTGATTTAACATCCTACTAGCTCAAATCAGTTTTTTTACATTTTTTTGCAAATACTTCATAGTATAACCCTACCAAAAATTTAGACCGGTGAAAATTATTTAAACTGCTCTACAAGAATACACCAAAAAAAAATATACCGAACCATTTCAAAAAAAATGTCGGTGTCGTCACTACAAATAAATGAAGGGGTTTAAAAATGTTTTTTTTTTCACCAACTTGTAGCTAATACTGTCCCATTTAATAATATATATGGTTTATTGATGATTAAATAACAAATGAAGTCGCTACAGTCTCTGGCGCTTTTTATCGAACACACTGTATATATACAGGGTCCGTCATTTCACCTCCCGTCTTCTGTAGCTCAGTTACTAATTGAGTTAGGATTTTGATACTTTGCAGACTTTACTTACATTCTATGGCGTATTTTAGGAAAATATTTTTGATTATACAGGGTGTCCCAAAAAAGTGTGACGTCATGATGGTGGGTATTTTTAAATTGCATGGTATATTTTTTGTTGTTTAGTTGGGTGCCCTTTATGGATGCCTTCATACCCATGACATTTTATTAAAATTGGTTCAGTGATTTTAGTACAAAAAAATAAAAACTGAAAAAAAAAAACAGTTTTGCACCATTGGTTAAGAAAATTAATAAGAGATAAAAGTATGCGTTGTTAACAAAACCATACAAGTTACTCATTAAATAAGGTCTGATAGTTGCGTTAACCAAGTTTTTTTTATGTGCATTATACAGAGTGCCCAAAATTTAGTGTCAAACTTTTCAAACTTTAAAGCACTTTATTTTTCTTATTTTAAATTGGAGCCCCTGTATATTTTTATGTCATTCTATGTGGAATTAAAAGACAAACATTTTTCCTAATTACAATTCTATCGCAATTCCTAACACATTGAAAGTTATGTGCAGAAAACTCGATTTATCAACTATTCCAATAGCCATTTTAATGAATAAAAGTCGAAGGTGACTTTGAAAAACAATTTATTGACATAACATGTTTTGTAGTTACAATTAATATCTCGAAAGTATTAAAGGTTTCACAGATCTTCGTCTAAACCTATTACACATCGTAAAAGTATTAAGTTTTGTATAAAAAATAGTTTTAGTAATAAAATTTCATAAAAACATAACATAACTGTGCATTTCCAAAATTAATTAATTGCTAGAACTTATGTTCTATGTGTCTTCCGCTCTCTTGAAGGCACAAACGAAGACGAGTATGAAATGACATTGCCACTCTTCGTAGCAGGTTGAATGTAATATTTTGAAATGCGAATATGAAAGTCATATCCACATTTGTCAATATAGTTCATAATATTTGTCATATTATGAAAATCATATTTTCCAGGACAAAAAGTAATTTTGGTATCTTGGGTATAAAGACCTTAGCTAAAAAAGTTTTAAACTTTTATATTACTACAGTCAACAATGGCTCTTGTCACTTTGTTAAACTTTAATGTCAATAAATTGTTTATCAAACCCACCTTCGATTTTGATTGATTAAAATGGCCATTGGAATAGTTGATAAAACGAGTTTTCTGCAAATATCTTTGAATGTGTTAGGAATTGAGATAGGCTTGTTATTAGGAAAAATGTTCGTCATTTAATTCCGCATGGAATTACATAAAAATATACTGGGGTTCCAATTTAAAATAAGAAAAATAAAGTGCTTTAAAGTTTGAAAAGTTTGACACTAAATTTTGGACACTCTGTATAATGCATATCAACAAAACTTGATTAACGCAACTGTCAGACCTTATTTAATGAGTACCTTGTATGGTTTTATTAACGAGGCACTATTTTTATCCCTAATTAATTTTCTTAACCAATGGTGCAAAAGTGTTTTTTTTCAGTTTTTATTTTTTTGTGCTAATGTCACTAACCCGATTTCAATAAAATTTTATGGGTATGTAGGCATCTACAAAAGGCACCCAAATAAGTGACAAAAAATATACCATGCAATCTAAAAATATATATTATGATGACGTCACACTTTTTTGGGACACCTTGTATAATGAAAAATATTTTCCTGAAGTACCCTAGAAAGCAACTCAAGTCTGAAAAATATCAAAATCCTAACTTAATTAGTAACTGAGCTATTGAAAACGGGAGGTGAAATGACGGACCCTGTATATAGGGAGCATGCAGTATAATGTATATATATATATATATATATATATATATATATATATATATATATATATATATATATATATATATATATATATACATACATATATACAGCGTAGAAATGAAGTAACGCCTAAATTCGATAACTTCGTTCTTCGTTCAAATTAATTTTCCCAAAAAAATCTGAATGTGGTATAGCGATTTTAATTCTAATTATTGGTATAGGTATAGCACCATTTTCATCTTTACGTAACGTAATTTGTTTTTAAAGTTATGACGTCATCGACAGTTTTTCAAATGACAATCTATGTTTCTTATTATTGATATCTGTAGTTTTGATAATTTTTTTTTCTACGGTAAAAAAAATTCAATGTGTATCTACGTTAGCAAAAATTGAGACAAAGATTTTCGAAATTTGAACGAAGTTATCGAATTTATGCCTTACTTCATAAAAAAAATCTGGGGGTGGAGTTTGATCAGGTTTCCGCTTTAGAAATATGGCAACCATAGCATTGCCACACTGTGTTTACGTTTTTCTACAGAAAAATAATTGCCATCTGGTGGATGGAAATGGCGATTCATTTTTACAAGGGACACCCTATATATACGTTGTACTGCATGCGCCCTGTATATATATATACAGGGTGTTAATATTAAGTTGTAACTCCCGAAAATGGCAGTTAGAACTCATCGAAACAAACAACTTTTCTTAGTTAAAATTTTTGAATTGGAGCCCCAGTTCATAGTTAATGGCGTTCTTTTGTTTTTCGAAAAATCGTCATTACTCCCTTATTTTAAGAAATATTTAAAAAATACAAAAACGTTCAGCATGCGCTATCGGTTCTCTAAAACATTTGTATAAACAATTATTTTCTATTTTATCAAATAACAAAATGGCGACCGAAGAAAATTTTCGAAACAAGATATTTTGAAAATCACTCGATTGATTTTTGAAAAAAAAACATTTATGAAATCCAAAAACTATATTATAACATTTGTCCGAAACATTTTTTTCGATCTGTCCAAAAAAGTTATTATTCAAATTGAATTACAAGATGAATTTTAACAAACTGCAACAATCATTTAAAACAAAGTAGGTTAACCTTAAGGTAGGCCATTAAACAAGTTGAGGCACGTGTTTTCTAGTTTGTACGTCCAAATTTAAATACTTTTTGATCTTGTTCTTCAGAAATTTCTGCTTCATCTTGAAAAGTTTCTGTCACGTTTATCATTTGTGTGCGTATTTTGTATAATTTCTGTATAAAAATGCATAATTATCAAATCAGACAAATGTTATAAGATAGTTCAAGGATTTTATAAATGTTTTATTTTCAAAAATCGATCGATTGGTTTTCAAAATATCTTGCATAGAAATTTTTGATCGGTCGCCATTTTGTTATTTGATAAAATAGAAAATAATTGTAAATACAAATATTTTAGAGAACCGAAAGCGCATGTTGAACGTTTTTGTATTTTTGAAATATTCCTTAATATAAGGGAGTAATGACGATTTTTCGAAAAACAAAAGAACGCTAATAACTATAAACTTAGGCTCCAATTCAAAAATTTTAACTAAGAAAAGTTGTTTGTTTCAATGAGTTCTAACTGCCATTTTCGGATGTTACAACTTAGTATTAACACCCTGTATATATATATAGAGGGCGCATGCAGTACAATGTATATATAGGGTGTCCCTTGTAAAAATGAAAGCATTGCATTTGTAAGAATATTTTTTCATATGAACATGTTTTCATTAGTTATATATATATATATATATATATATATATATATATATATATATATATATATATATATATATATATATATCAATTTATCCCGTTTCTCTCCGTTTCTTATTTTACTCTGTCATTCCAGGTTTCCCTCGATCTTCCGTGGTAGTTCCTTCCTATTTCTCTCTTTTGTTACACTTTTCTTATTATTCTGCCATCTTTCATGCGGCACACATGTCCAAACTATCTCAGGTGACCATCTACTATTTTTTCGTTTAAGTTCTCTATCTTTAAATTTTGCCTATTTGTTTCGTTCCTAATTCTATGTGTTCTGGTCTTCTTTTCCAACTTCTATAAAAAACACATTTCTACTGGATTTGTCCGTGTTTTATGCTTTTCTGCTAGGGTCCATGTCTCGCCGGTATACATCTTTGTAGGCCCTATTACCTTTTTTACCATCTCTATTGTTGCAGTCTTCGGTATTTATTTTCTTCCAAAAAGTGTTGCATTATCGTATTAAATATTTTACCTTCTTTTCTTGTTCTGCCACTTATCTCTTTATCTAATTTTCGGTAATTTTCAATTATCGATCCTAAGTACTCGAAACTTTCCACCTGTTTTATTTGTTTTCCATTTAGATTTTTTCTATGTTTTGTCTTTACCTCTAGTGATTATCATTGCTTCTATTTTGTCTGTAATTATCTTCTATTTTTATCTTCTTTATTTATCTATTGTATAGATATTGTATAGAACTTGTATGTTTACCGTGTTAACTCCTTGTCGAGTATCTTGATAGTATGCTGTAGCTTTTCTTCAGACTCCGCCATTATCGCTATATCATCCGCAAATACCATTCCGGATGCTGTGTTAGTTCCATTTTCCAATATCCTAGTTTTAGGATCTTCATAATTTTCTTCACTTCATTTATGGCTACGTCTAAAACTTATGAAAATAATAGTGGACTCAGAATATACCCTTGCTTTACGCCGATCTTTGAATCAAACCCTTCAGACTGTTCATTACTTGCTCTAACTATGTTTATATTGTTTTTATTCACGACTTTTATTAGCTCTATAGTATTCCTGGTTTGTTGTGTTTTCCATATTGTTTCTCTTCTCACTCAGTCCAAGGGTTTTTAAAAATTGATAAAGCAAATATGTATATCTCTCATCTTGTTTGTAAGTTTCTCGCTAATTTGTCTTATTATGAAGATACGATCTTGTGTGCCTCTTCGTCTCCTGAAACAGAATGTGTATCTTCTATTGTATCTTAAATCTGATCTCTTATTTTTTCTATAATTCTCGACAATATCTTTTCTTGAAACTATTCAGCGTAATTTCCCTATAACTACTATAATTTCTCTTATCTCCTTTTTCGTATATGGGTAGTATTATTCCTTTGTTCCATTCTGTTGGAATTTTCGTGCTTTCTACTATATCCTTCAATAATTCTGTTAACTATTTTGTTAATCTGTCTTTCTTCGTCTTCCTTCGTCTCCTGAATCGGAATGTGTATCTTCTATTGTATCTCCAATCGTATCTCTTCCTTTTTCTACAATTCTCGCCGATATCTTTTCTTGAAACTATTTAGCGTAATTCCCCTATAATTACTACAATTTCTCTTATCTCCTTTTTCGTGTATGGGTAGTATTATTCCTTTGTTCCATTCTGTTGGAATTTTCGTGTTTTCTACTATATGCTTCAATAATTCTGTGAATTATTTTGTTCCTCTGTCTTCCTTCGTTTTCCTTCGTCTCCTGAATCAGAATATGTATTTTCTATTGTATCCCCAATCGTATCTCTTCTTTTTTCTATAATTCTCGCCAATATCTTTTCTTGAAACTATTTAGCGTAATTCCCCTATAATTACTACAATTTCTCTTATCTCCTTTTTCGTATATGGGTAGTATTATTTCTTTGTTCCATTCTGTTGGAATTTTCGTGCTTTCTACTATATCCTTCAATAATTCTGTTAACTATTTTGTTAATCTGTCTTTCTTCGTCTTCCTTCGTCTCCTGAATCAGAATGTGTATCTTCTATTGTATCTTCAATCTTATCTCTTCCTTTCTCTATAATTCTCGCCAATATCTTTTCTTGAAACTATTTAGCGTAATTCCCCTATAATTACTACAATTTATCTTATCTCCTTTTTCGTATATGGGTAGTATTATTTCTTTGTTCCATTCTGTTGGAATTTTCGTGCTTTCTACTATATCCTTCAATAATTCTGTTAACTATTTTGTTAATCTGTCTTTCTTCGTCTTCCTTCGTCTCCTGAATCAGAATGTGTATCTTCTATTGTATCTTCAATCTTATCTCTTCCTTTCTCTATAATTCTCGCCAATATCTTTTCTTGAAACTATTTAGCGTAATTCCCCTATAATTACTACAATTTATCTTATCTCCTTTTTCGTATATGGGTAGTATTATTCCTTTGTTCCATTCTGTTGGACTTTTCGTGCTTTCTACTATATCCTTCAATAATTCTGTTAACTATTTTGTTAATCTGTCTTTCTTCATCTTCCGTCGTCTCCTGAATCAGAATGTGTATCTTCTATTGCATCTTCAATCGTATCTCTTCCTTTTTCTATAATTCTCGCCAATATCTTTTCTTGAAACTATTTACCGTAATTCCCCTATAATTACTACAATTTCTCTTATCTCCTTTTTCGTATATGGGTAGTATTATTCCTTTGTTCTATTCTGTTGGAATTTTCGTGCTTTCTACTATATCCTTCAATAATTCTGTAAACTATTTTGTTAATCTGTCTTTCTTCGTCTTCCTTCGTCTCCTGAATCAGAATATGTATCTTCTATTGTATCTCCAATCGTATCTCTTCCTTTTTCTATAATTCTCGCCAATATCTTTTCTTGAAACTATTTGGCGTAATTCCCCTATAATTACTACAATTTCTCCTATCTCCTTTTTCGTATATAGGTAGTATTATTCCTTTGTATCATTCTGTTGGAATTTTCGTGCTTTCTACTATATCCTTCAATAATTCTGTTAACTATTTTGTTAATCTGTCTTTCTTCGTCTTCCTTCATCTCCTGAATCAGAATATGTATCTTCTATTGTATCTCCAATCGTATCTCTTCTTTTTTCTATAATTCTCGCCAATATCTTTTCTTGAAACTATTTAGCGTAATTCCCCTATAATTACTACAATTTATCTTATCTCCTTTTTCGTATATGGGTAGTATTATTTCTTTGTTCCATTCTGTTGGAATTTTCGTGCTTTCTACTATATCCTTCAATAATTCTGTTAACTATTTTGTTATTTTGTCTTTCTTCGTCTTCCTTCGTCTCCTGAATCAGATTGTGTATCTTCTATTGTATTTCCAATCGTATCTCTTTCTTTTTCTATAATTCTCGCCAATATCTTTTCTTGAAACTATTTAGCGTAATTCCCCTATAATTACTACAATTTCTCTTATCTCCTTTTTCGTATATGGGTAGTATTATTTCTTTGTTCCATTCTGTTGGAATTTTCGTGCTTTCTACTACATCCTTCAATAATTCTGTTAACTATTTTGTTAATCTGTCTTTCTTCGTCTTCCTTCGTCTCCTGAATCAGAATGTGTATCTTCTATTGTATCTTCAATCTTATCTCTTCTTTTCTCTATAATTCTCGCCAATATCTTTTCTTGAAACTATTTAGCGTAATTCGCCTATAATTACTACAATTTCTCTTATCTCCTTTTTCGTATATGGGTAGTATTATTTCTTTGTTCCATTCTGTTGGAATTTTCGTACTTTCTACTATATCCTTCAATAATTCTGTTAACTATTTTGTTAATCTGTCTTTCTTCGTCTTCCTTCGTCTCCTGAATCAGAATGTGTATCTTCTATTGTATCATCAATCTTATCTCTTCTTTTCTCTATAATTCTCGCCAATATCTTTTCTTGAAACTATTTGCGTAATTCGCCTATAATTACTACAATTTCTCTTATCTCCTTTTTCGTATATGGGTAGTATTATTCCTTTGTTCCATTCTGTTGGAATTTTCGTGCTTTCTACTATTTCCTTCAATAATTCTGTTAACTATTTTGTTAATCTATCTTTCTTCGTCTTCCTTCGTCTGCTGAATCAGAATGTGTATCTTCTATTGTATCATCAATCTTATCTCTTCTTTTCTCTATAATTCTCGCCAATATCTTTTCTTGAAACTATTTGCGTAATTCGCCTATAATTACTACAATTTCTCTTATCTCCTTTTTCGTATATGGGTAGTATTATTCCTTTGTTCCATTCTGTTGGAATTTTCGTGCTTTCTACTATATCCTTCAATAATTCTGTTAACTATTTTGTAATTCTGTGAATTATGTTGTTCCTTTGTGTTCCTTCATCTCCTGAATCAGAATGTGTATCTTCTATTGTATCTTCAATCTGATTGATTCTTCGTATTCTTCTTCTTCTTCTTTCTACTTCTTTTTTCTATAATTCTCACCAATATCTTTCCTTGTACACTATTCAGCGTTATTCCCCTGTAATTACTACAATTTCTCTTATCTCCTTTTTTGTTTGTATATGGGTAGTATTATTCCTTTGATTTCTGTTGGAATTTTCGTGCTTTCTACTATATCCTTCAATAATTCTGTTAACTATTTTGTTAATCTGTCTTTCTTCGTCTTCCTTCGTCTCCTGAATCAGAATGTGTATCTTCTATTGTATCTTCAATCTTATCTCTTCCTTTCTCTATAATTCTCGCCAATATCTTTTCTTGAAACTATTTAGCGTAATTCCCCTATAATTACTACAATTTATCTTATCTCCTTTTTCGTATATGGGTAGTATTATTTCTTTGTTCCATTCTGTTGGAATTTTCGTGCTTTCTACTATATCCTTCAATAATTCTGTTAACTATTTTGTTAATCTGTCTTTCTTCGTCTTTCTTCGTCTCCTGAATCAGAATGTGTATCTTCTATTGTATCTTCAATCTTATCTCTTCTTTTCTCTATAATTCTCGCCAATATCTTTTCTTGAAACTATTTAGCGTAATTCGCCTATAATTACTACAATTTCTCTTATCTCCTTTTTCGTATATGGGTAGTATTATTTCTTTGTTCCATTCTGTTGGAATTTTCGTGCTTTCTACTATATCCTTCGATAATTCTGTTAATTATTTTGTTAATCTGTCTTTCTTCGTCTTCCTTCGTCTCCTGAATCAGAATGTGTATTTTCTATTGTATCTTCATTCTTATCTCTTCTTTTTTCTATAATTCTCGCCAATATCTTTTCTTGAAACTGTTTAGCGTAATTTCCCTATAATCACTACAATTTCTCTTATCTCCTTTTTCGTATATGGGTACTATTATTCCTTTGTTCCATTCTGTAGGAATTTTCGTGCTTTCTACTATATCCTTCAATAATTCTGTTAACTATTTTGTTAATCTGTCTTTCTTCGTCTTCCTTCGTCTCCTGAATCAGAATGTGTATCTTCTATTGTATCTTCAATCTTATCTCTTCCTTTCTCTATAATTCTCGCCAGTATCTTTTCTTGAAACTATTTAGCGTAATTCCCCTATAATTACTACAATTTCTCTTATCTCCTTTTTCGTATATGGGTAGTATTATTCCTGTGTTCCATTCTGTTGGAATTTTCGTGCTTTCTACTATATCCTTCAATAATTTTGTTAACTATTTTGTTAATCTGTCTTTCTTCGTCTTCCTTCGTCTCCTGAATCAGAATGTGTATCTTCTATTGTATCTTCAATCTTATCTCTTCCTTTCTCTATAATTCTCGCCAGTATCTTTTCTTGAAACTATTTAGCGTAATTCCCCTATAATTACTACAATTTCTCTTATCTCCTTTTTCGTATATGGGTAGTATTATTCCTGTGTTCCATTCTGTTGGAATTTTCGTGCTTTCTACTATATCCTTCAATAATTTTGTTAACTATTTTGTTAATCTGTCTTTCTTCGTCTTCCTTCGTCTCCTGAATCAGAATGTGTATCTTCTATTGTATCTTCAATCTTATCTCTTCCTTTCTCTATAATTCTCGCCAGTATCTTTTCTTGAAACTATTTAGCGTAATTCCCCTATAATTACTACAATTTCTCTTATCTCCTTTTTCGTATATGGGTAGTATTATTCCTTTGTTCCATTCTGTTGGAATTTTCGTGCTTTCTACTATATCCTTCAATAATTCTGTTAACTATTTTGTTAATCTGTCTTTCTTCGTCTTTCTTCGTCTCCTGAATCAGAATGTGTATCTTCTATTGTATCTTCAATCTTATCTCTTCTTTTCTCTATAATTCTCGCCAATATCTTTTCTTGAAACTATTTAGCGTAATTCGCCTATAATTACTACAATTTCTCTTATCTCCTTTTTCGTATATGGGTAGTATTATTTCTTTGTTCCATTCTGTTGGAATTTTCGTGCTTTCTACTATATCCTTCGATAATTCTGTTAATTATTTTGTTAATCTGTCTTTCTTCGTCTTCCTTCGTCTCCTGAATCAGAATGTGTATTTTCTATTGTATCTTCATTCTTATCTCTTCTTTTTTCTATAATTCTCGCCAATATCTTTTCTTGAAACTGTTTAGCGTAATTTCCCTATAATCACTACAATTTCTCTTATCTCCTTTTTCGTATATGGGTACTATTATTCCTTTGTTCCATTCTGTAGGAATTTTCGTGCTTTCTACTATATCCTTCAATAATTCTGTTAACTATTTTGTTAATCTGTCTTTCTTCGTCTTCCTTCGTCTCCTGAATCAGAATGTGTATCTTCTATTGTATCTTCAATCTTATCTCTTCCTTTCTCTATAATTCTCGCCAGTATCTTTTCTTGAAACTATTTAGCGTAATTCCCCTATAATTACTACAATTTCTCTTATCTCCTTTTTCGTATATGGGTAGTATTATTCCTGTGTTCCATTCTGTTGGAATTTTCGTGCTTTCTACTATATCCTTCAATAATTTTGTTAACTATTTTGTTAATCTGTCTTTCTTCGTCTTCCTTCGTCTCCTGAATCAGAATGTGTATCTTCTATTGTATCTTCAATCTTATCTCTTCCTTTCTCTATAATTCTCGCCAGTATCTTTTCTTGAAACTATTTAGCGTAATTCCCCTATAATTACTACAATTTCTCTTATCTCCTTTTTCGTATATGGGTAGTATTATTCCTTTGTTCCATTCTGTTGGAATATTCGTGCTTTCTACTATATCCTTCAATAATTCTGTTAATTATTTTGTTATTTTGTCTTTCTTTGTCTTCCTTCGTCTCCTGAATCAGAATATGTATCTGCTATTGAATCTCCAATCGTATCTCTTCCTTTTTCTATAATTCTCGCCAATATCTTTTTTTGAAACTATTTAGCGTAATTCCCCTATAATATTGCAATTTCTCTTATCTCCTTTTCCTATAAAGGTAGTATTATTCCTTTGTTCCATTCTGTTGGAATTTTCGTGCTTTCTACTATATCCTTCAATAATTCTGTTAACTATTTTGTTAATCTGTCTTTCTTCGTCTTCCTTCGTCTCCTGAATCAGAATGTGTATCTTCTATTGTATCTTCAATCTGATCTTTTCTTTTTTCTATAATTCTCGCCAATATCTTTTCTGGAAACTATTTAACGTAATTCCCCTATAATTACTCCAATTTCTCTTATCTCCTTTTTCTTATATTCCTAGTATTATTCCTATGTTCCATTCTGTTGGAATTTTCGTATTTTCTACTATATCCCACAATAATTCTGTTAACTATTTTGTTAATGTGTCTTTCTTCGTCTTCCTTCGTCTCCTGAATCAGAATGTGTATCTTCTATTGTATCTTCAATCTTATCTCTTCTTTTCTCTAGTATTCTCGCCAATATCTTTTCTTGAAACTATTTAGCGTAATTCCCCTATAATTACTACAATTTCTCATAAATAATTTTTCGTATATGGGTAATAATATTCCTTCGTTCCATTCTGTTGGAATTTTCGTGCTTTCTACTATATCCTTCAATAATTCTATTAACTATTTTGTTAATCTGTCTTTCTTCGTCTTCCTTCGTCTCCTGAATCAGAATGTGTATCTTCTATTGTATCTTCAATCTTATCTCTTCCTTTCTCTATAATTCTCGCCAATATCTTTTCTTGAAACTATTTAGCGTAATTCCCCTATAATTACTACAATTTCTCTTATCTCCTTTTTCGTATATGGGTAGTATTATTCCTTTGTTCCATTTTGTTGGAATTTTCGTGCTTTGTACTATATCATTCAATAATTCTGTTAACTATTTTGTTAATCTGTCTTTCTTCGTCTTCCTTCGTCTCCTGAATCAGAAGTGTATCTTCTTTTGCATCTTCAATCGGATCTCTTCTTTTTTCTATAATTCTCGCCAATATCTTTTCTTGAAACTATTTAGCGTAATTCCCCTATAATTACTACAATTTCTCTTATCTCCTTTTTCGTATATGGTTATTATTATTCCTTTGTTCCAATCTGTTGGAATTTTCGTGCTTTCTGCTATATACTTCAATAATTCTGTTAAGTATTTGTTAATCTGTCTTTCTTCGTCTTCCTTCGTCTCCTGAATCAGAATGTGTATCTTCTATTGTATCTCCAATCGTATCTCTTCCTTTTCCTATAATTCTCGCCAATATCTTTTCTTGAAACTATTTAGCGTAATTCCCCTATAATTACTACAATTTCTCTTATCTCCTTTTTCGTATATAGGTAGTGTTATTCCTTTGTTAAAATCTGTTGGAATTTTCGTGCTTTCTACTATATCCTTCAATAATTCTGTTAACTATTTTGTTAATCTGTCTTTCTTCGTCTTCCTTCGTCTCCTGAATCAGAATGTGTATCTTCTATTGTATCTTCAATCTGATCTTTTCTTTTTTCTATAATTCTCGCCAATATCTTTTCTGGAAACTATTTAACGTAATTCCCCTATAATTACTCCAATTTCTCTTATCTCCTTTTTCTTATATTCCTAGTATTATTCCTTTGTTCCATTCTGTTGGAATTTTCGTGTTTTCTACTATATCCCACAATAATTCTGTTAACTATTTTGTTAATGTGTCTTTCTTCGTCTTCCTTCGTCTCCTGAATCAGAATGTGTATCTTCTATTGTATCTTCAATCTTATCTCTTCCTTTCTCTATAATTCTCGCCAATATCTTTTCTTGAAACTATTTAGCGTAATTCCCCTATAATTACTACAATTTCTCTTATCTCCTTTTTCGTATATGGGTAGTATTATTCCTTTGTTCCATTTTGTTGGAATTTTCGTGCTTTCTACTATATCCTTCAATAATTCTGTTAACTATTTTGTTAATCTGTCTTTGTTCGTCTTCCTTCGTCTCCTGAATCAGAATGTGTATCTTCTATTGTATCTCCAATCGTATCTCTTTCTATTTCTATAATTCTCGCCGATATCTTTTCTTGAAACTATTTAGCGTAATTCCCCTATAATTACTACAATTTCTCTTATCTCCTTTTTCGTATATGGGTATTATTATTCCTTTGTTCTATTCTGTTGGAATTTTCGTGCTTTCTACTATATCCTTCAATAATTCTGTTAATTATTTTGTTAATCTGTCTTTCTTCATCTTCCTTCGTCTCCTGAATCAGAAAGTGTATCTTCTATTGTATCTTCAATCTTATCTCTTCTTTTTTCTATAATTCTCGCCAATATCTTTTCTTGAAACTATTTAGCGTAATTCCCCTATAATTACTACAATTTTTCTTATCTCCTTTTTCGTATATAGGTAGTATAATTCCTTTGTTCCATTCTGTTGGAATTTTCGTGCTTTCTACTATATCCTTCAATAATTCTGTTAACTAATCTGTCTTTCTTCGTCTTCCTTCATCTCCTGAATCAGAATGTGTATCTTCTATTGTATCTTCAATCTTATCTCTTCTTTTTTCTATAATTCTCGCCAATATCTTTTCTTGAAACTATTTAGCGTAATTCCCCCATAATTACTACAATTTCTCTGATCTCCTTTTTCGTATATAGGTAGAATTATTCCTTTGTTCCATTATGTTAGAATTTTCGTGCTTTCTGCTATATCCTTCAATAATTCTGTTAAGTATTTGTTAATCTGTCTTTCTTCGTCTTCCTTCGTCTCCTGAATCAGAATGTGTATCTTCTATTGTATCTCCAATCGTATCTCTTTCTATTTCTATAATTCTCGCCGATATCTTTTCTTGAAACTATTTAGCGTAATTCCCCTATAATTACTACACTTTCTCCTATCTCCTTTTTCGTATATGGGTAGTATTATTCCTTTGTTCCATTCTGTTGGAATTTTCGTGCTTTCTACTATATCCTTCAATAATTCTGTTAACTATTTTGTTAATCTGTCTTTCTTCATCTTCCGTCGTCTCCTGAATCAGAATGTGTATCTTCTATTGTATCTTCAATCTTATCTCTTCTTTTTTCTATAATTCTTGCCAATATCTTTTCTTGAAACTATTTAGCGTAATTCCCCTATAATTACTACAATTTCTCTTATCTCCTTTTTCGTATATGGGTAGAATTATTCCTTTGTTCCATTCTGTTGGAATTTTCGTGCTTTCTACTATATCCTTCAATAATTCTGTTAACTATTTTGTTAATCTGTCTTTCTTCATCTTCCGTCGTCTCCTGAATCAGAATGTGTATCTTCTATTGTATCTTCAATCTTATCTCTTCTTTTTTCTATAATTCTTGCCAATATCTTTTCTTGAAACTATTTAGCGTAATTCCCCTATAATTACTACAATTTCTCTTATCTCCTTTTTCGTATATGGGTAGTATTATTCCTTTGTTCCATTCTGTTGGAATTTTCGTGCTTTCTACTATATCCTTCAATAATTCTGTTAACTATTTTGTTAATCTGTCTTTCTTCATCTTCCGTCGTCTCCTGAATCAGAATGTGTATCTTCTATTGTATCTTCAATCTTATCTCTTCTTTTTTCTATAATTCTTGCCAATATCTTTTCTTGAAACTATTTAGCGTAATTCCCCCATAATTACTACAATTTCTCTTATCTCCTTTTTCGTATATGGGTAGAATTATTCCTTTGTTCCATTCTGTTGGAATTTTCGTGCTTTCTACTCTATCCTTCAATAATTCTGTTAATTATTTTGTTAATCTGTCTTTCTTCGTCTTCCTTCGTCTCCTGAATAAGAATGTGTATCTTCTATTGTATCTTCAATCTTATCTCTCCTTTTTTCTATAATTCTCGCCAAAATCTTTTCTTGAAACTATTTAGCGTAATTCGCCTATAATTACTGCAATTTCTCTTATCTCCTTTTTCGTATATGGGTAGTATTATTCCTTTGTTCCATTCTGTTAGAATTTTCGTGCTTTCTACTATACCCTTCAATAATTCTGTTAATTATTTTGTTAATCTGTCTTTCTTCGTCTTCCTTCGTCTCCTGAATCAGAATGTGAATCTTCTATTGTATCTCCAATCTTATCTCTTCTTTTTTCTATAATTCTCGCCAATATCTTTTCTTGAAACTATTTATCGTAATTCCCCTATAATTGCTACAATTTCTCTTATCTCCTTTTTCGTATATGGGTAGTATTATTCCTTTGTTCCATTCTGTTGAAATTTTCGTGCTTTCTACTATATCCTTCAATAATTCTGTTAACTATTTTGTTAATCTGTCTTTCTTCGTCTTCCTTCGTCTCCTGAATCAGAATGTGTATCTTCTATTGTATCTTCAATCTGATCTCTTCTTTTTTCTATAATTCTCGCCAATATCTTTTCTTGAAACTATTTATCGTAATTCCCCTATAATTGCTACCATTTCTCTTATCTCCTTTTTCGTATATGGGTAGTATTATTCCTTTGTTCCATTCTGTTGGAATTTTCGTGCTTTCTACTATATCCTTCAATAATTCTGTTAACTAATCTGTCTTTCTTCGTTTTCCTTCGTCTCCTGAATCAGAATGTGTATCTTCTATTGTATCTTCAATCTAATCTCTTCTTTTTTCTATAATTCTCGCCAATATCTTTTCTTGAAACTATTTTGCGTAATTCCCCTATAATTACTATAATTTCTCTTATTTTCTTTTTCGTATATGGGTAGTATTATTCCTTTGTTCCATTCTATTGGAATTTTCGTGCTTTCTACTATATCCTTCAATAATTCTGTTAATTATTTTGTTAATCTGTCTATCTTCGTCTTCCTTCGTCTCCTGAATAAGAATGTGTATCTTCTATTGTATCTTCAATCTTATCTCTCCTTTTTTCTATAATTCTCGCCAAAATCTTTTCTTGAAACTATTTAGCGTAATTCCCCTATAATTACTACAATTTCTCCTATCTCCTTTTTCGTATATAGGTAGTATTATTCCTTTGTTCCATTCTGTTGGAATTTTCGTGCTTTCTACTATATCCTTCAATAATTCTGTTAATTAATCTGTCTTTCTTCGTCTTCCTTCGTCTCCTGAATCAGAATGTGTTTCTTCTATTGTATCTTCAATCTTATCTCTTCTTTTTTCTATAATTCTCGCCAATATCTTTTCTTGAAAGTATTTAGCGTAATTCCCCTATAATTACTACAATTTCTCTTATCTCCTTTTTCGTATATGGGTAGTATTATTCCTTTGTTCCATTTTGTTGGTATTTTTGTGCTTTCTACTATATCCTTCAATAATTCTGTTAATTATGTTGTTATTTTGTCTTTCTTCGTCTTCCTTCGTCTCCTGAATCAGAATGTGTATCTTCTATTGCATCTTCAATCTGATCTCTTCTTTTTTCTATAATTCTCGCCAATATCTTTTCGTGAAACTATTTAGCGTAATTCCCATATAATTACTACAATTTCTCTTATCTCCTTTTTCGTATATGGGTAGTATTATTCCTTTGTTCCATTCTGTTGGAATTTTCGTGCTTTCTACTATATCCTTCAATAATTCTGTTAATTAATCTGTCTTTCTTCGTCTTCCTTCGTCTCCTGAATCAGAATGTGTATCTTCTATTGTATCTTCAATCTTATCTCTTCTTTTTTCTATAATTCTCGCCAATATCTTTTCTTGAAAGTATTTAGCGTAATTCCCCTATAATTACTACAATTTCTCTTATCTCCTTTTTCGTATATGGGTAGTATTATTCCTTTGTTCCATTTTGTTGGTATTTTTGTGCTTTCTACTATATCCTTCAATAATTCTGTTAATTATGTTGTTATTTTGTCTTTCTTCGTCTTCCTTCGTCTCCTGAATCAGAATGTGTATCTTCTATTGCATCTTCAATCTGATCTCTTCTTTTTTCTATAATTCTCGCCAATATCTTTTCTTGAAACTATTTAGCGTAATTCGCCTATAATTACTACAATTTCTCTTATCTCCTTTTTCGTATATGGGTACTATTATTCCTTTGTTCCATTCTGTTGGAATTTTCGTGCTTTCTACTATATCCTTCAATAATTCTGTTAATTATTTTGTTATTTTGTCTTTCTTCGACTTTCTTCGACTCCTGAATCAGAATGTGTATCTTCTATTGTATCTCCAATCGTATCTCTTCCTTTTTCTATAATTCTCGCCAATATCTTTTCTTGAAACTATTTAGCGTAATTCCCCTATAATTACTACAATTTCTCTTATCACCTTTTTCGTATATGGGTAGTATTATTCCTTTGTTCCATTCTGTTGGAATTTTCGTGCTTTCTACTATATCTTTCAATAATTCTGTTAATTATTTTGTTATTTTGTCTTTCTTCGTCTTTCTTCGTCTCCTGAATCAGAATGTGTATCTTCTATTGTATCTTCAATCTTATCTCTTCTTTTTTCTATAATTCTCGAAAATATCTTTTCTTGAAAGTATTTAGCGTAATTCCCATATAATTACTACAATTTCTCTTATCTCCTGTTTCGTATATGGGTAGTATTATTCCTTTGTTCCATTCTGTTGGAATTTTCGTGCTTTCTACTATATCCTTCAATAATTATCTTTAATCTGATCGATTCTTCTTCTTCTTCTTCTTTTTCTTCTTTCTTCCTCCTTATTCTATAATTCTCACCAATATCTTTCCTTGTACACTATTTAGCGTTATTCCCCTGTAATTACTACAATTTCTCTTACCTCCTTATTCGTTTGTATATGGGTAGTATTATTCCTTTGATTTCTGTTGGAATTTTCATGCTTTCTACTATATCGTTCAATAATTCTGTTAATTGTTTTGTTCCTAATTTGCCCATCTACTTTATCATTTCTGGTGTTATGTCATCTATTCCTGGCGCTTTTCCGACATTCAACTTATTCATAGCTTCTATTACTTCTTAATCCTTTATTTTCTCTTTTCATTTTATTTCTTCTTATTGCGGGGGTATTATGTCTTCTTATATCATTAGTACATATCCTTTTCTGTAATTGTCTCTTCGTATTTGACTGTTATATTCATCATGCTGTATTCCTTCTTCTTTTTTAATTGTTTTCCTCCAATGAAATAGTTTTTGGTTCCTTCTGACAACAGAAATAAAAACTTAAACTTACCCATTGAAGAAAACTTCACAAGTTTCATATATTAAAGAAAAGCATTTTAAAATCCATCGAAAGATAAAAAAAAAAGTTTTCTGGTGATAAGAGATTACTAGCGGGCCTTCGAATATTCTTCTGTAAAAGTCTCTTCTTATCTGCGCTGAGAGTCCCTTGGGTCCATAGCTATATGGAGATAGATAATAATCTATCTAATCTATCTAATAATCTATCTAATTTGTTAATAATCCTAGCAATTACAACAATTATAAAAACATACTAAAATGTAACATTTATTACAGCCTTGAAGTGCTATCTATGCTCTGCAAATGAAGCTGATGAGCGATGTGCAACTGATCCAGAATCGAATGCTATCATATATAATTGCGAGAAGAATTACTGTACCTCAATGAGACAGGACTATTTGGTAAGTAACGAAATATTATCTGTATTAAAATTTAAAAGATTATTATTTTTTTCAAAAACTCGATATTTTCTGGGTACACATGTAAGGGTTCGGAATATCCATATTTTGTATAAATTAATTTAACATAAAACTACGAAAAATGACTGATATTAATTGAGACGGTTAGTAATAAATTTGAAACAATTTCATACTCAGGTATAAACATGAAAAACAAGTAAAAGCCAAGTATTGTGTTAGAATAGGAAGGGGTGATCATTTGGGGGATTTTATAAGTAATCTGATTAAATATGAATTTAATTTGAAGAGATTACAAAGGAAATTACGAGAACTTTTATATTCACTTATTAAGACGCGTTCGATACGTGGTGACGCAATTATATAAATAATCACAGAAGAGGCCGGAGCAGGCTGATGACTAATCATAACAGTTTGGTAATTTTGTACCAGTAACCTTGCTATAGGGCACATGTGAGGTCACCGGAATGAGAATTAATATTAAGGGGAATCCCGTAGAATAGCAGAGTGGGCGAAATATTAATATAAATAGAATCGTTTTACATGCGAAAAGTTTAGTTGGTTCCAGATTGGCGAGGCGACAGGCCCTTATTATCGTCATCAATAGTATGCGCGAATATCATTGTGAAGAGTATTATCCGATTTAGATTTATTTAAAAGTTACTGTGTTCCGAGAAGAAAGGGCAAGCAACAAAAAATCAGTTATCGACTATATTTTAATAGATAGAGAACATCGTAGTAACATAATCGATACAAAGGTTAGAAGAGGATTCGAAATTGATAGCGACCACTACCTATTGATATCAAAAATAAAAGAAAACACAGTAGAAGTAAACGACAGACATGATAAAGAAATAAAGAAAGAAAGAGAGACGACAAAACTTTACAAATTGAGAGAGGAAGAAGTAGCCAAAGAGTACACAAAAATGGTGACAGAGTTAATATCGCAAAAAAAGAGAATGCAAGAGATGGACATTATAAAGTTATGGGAAACAATAAGAAACATTATGAAAGAGGCAGCAAAAATAACATGTGGAACAATGAGAAAAACAAACAAGAAGAAACAAACGAGATGGTGGACAGAAGAAATTAAAGAGGAAATTAAAAATAAAAAGCTGGCCTGGAAGCAATACCTAAATGATAAATCAGACGCAAAATATGACCAGTATAAAGAAAGCCGAAAGAAAGTCAAAGAAGTAATACTAAAAGCGAAACAAAAGTCACGGGAAGAATTTGGAGAAAGAATGGAAAGAAATAGCAGAGAAAACCAGAAGTTGTTCAATAATGTTATCTAGAGGTCCAGAAAAAAAAAACTAATCAAGAAATCAAGAGCAAACAAGGAAATATATTAAGGGAAGATGAACAAATTATGAACAGATGGAGGGAATATTTCATGGAATTATTAAATGCTGAGGAAAACAATGATAGAGAGATAGAAGAAATTACACAAAACCGAGAAAACAAAACCGAGAACGAAGAGATAACAGAAAAATAATTAGACATAGTAATTAAGAGCCTGAAAAACGGAAAAGCGGCAGGAAAGGACCAAATAACAGCAGAAATGATGAAAACCATCGGCGAAGAAGCGAAGAAACTACTATTAAAAGTATATAATGGAGTATGGGAAGAGGAGCGGATACCGGACGACTGGAGGACCGCACTTGTGGTACCAATATACAAAAAAGGCGACAGAAAAGAATGTGGTAACTATAGAGGCATCAGTCTAATAAGTGCTGGAATGAAAATATTAGAGAAGATTATAGAAAGCAAAATAAGGACAACAGTAGAAACGACATTACACGAGGCACAAAGTGGTTTTCGGAAAGGGAGGCGTATACAAGACCACATTTTCACAATCAAACAGATCATAGAGAAGAAACAAAAACAAAATAAAAAAGTATACATGGGCTTCATAGACATAAAAAAGCATTTGATACGGTCAACAGAGAGAAACTTTGGAAAATATTGGAAGAAAGAGGTTTGAGCGCGAAAATCATAAACATTATCAAAATGATATACGAAAACAACAACAATATAATAGTGTACAACAACAACGAATCAAAGTGCTTCAAGACCAAAGACGGGCTGAGACAAGGAGGAAGCCTAAGTCCGATTCTATTTATCATCTACATGGACGAGATAATAAGAAAATGCCAAACAGGAACAAGAGAAATGGAAATAGGATGCAGAAGAATGAGGAACATCAGTGTGAAACAAGGAGCGTTCGCAGACGACGTTGTATTACTGGCGAATGAAGAAACAAAATTACAAAAGAACATGGAAATATGGGAAGAGATACTTAAAAAGTACCAAATGGAAATAAATACGGATAAAACTACAGTTATGGTAGTGGGAGGTATGGAAGCGATGAACATCAAATTAAAAGACACCAAAATAGAGCAAGTGGAGGAAATTAAATACTTGGAGGTAGTAACAGTAACGGGGAACAAGTGAGTGAGATTGACATGAGTATTAAGAAGGCTACAAGTACTTACCATGAACTGAACAAAACCATCCTACGCAGAAAAGAAATATCGACCAAAACAAAAACTAAGTTATACAAGACACTGCTAAGACCACTATTAACTTTCGGATGTGAGACGTGGAATCTGAAAAAGAGGGAGAAGGAAAGAATACAAGCTGTGGAAATAAAATACCTGAGAAGAACGAAAGGGGTAACAAAATTCGACAAGATCAGAAGCTCAGTAATAAGAAATGAACTAGAAATAGAATCGACCCTGGAATTTATTGATAAGAGACAGTTAGGATGGTGGGGTCACATGCACAGGATGAAAGAAGGCAGACAACCAAAACTTGTGTGGGAAGCAAAATGCAAGAAGACCGGACGAGGCAGACCAAAGAAAACCTGGGACGACACGATTAAAGAGATATTAACAAATCATGGACTAACAACGATACAGGCAAAGAACATGACAAACGACCGAAAGAAATGGAACAAATTTATAGAAAACTAATGGAAAGAAGAAAATGAGAAATGTAAAGAAAAACACCTACACTAATTGGTAGAAGGTGTAATGATAAATATATATACTGTGTTCAGGATAGTATTGATTATTTCGAAATTGAGTAGCAATAATCGGTAAATTCCCACCGAAGTACCAAAAACAAATACCGCGTGAAGTATATATATATATATATATATATATATATATATATATATATGGCAAATTATTGGTTGTTTTGTGTAATGAGTATAAACGAGTTATAAATAATCATATTGTAATTTCATTAATATCAGTCATATGAACAATTTGCAGGATATATTTAACAAACTTGTATCTATCAAAACCTAGTTAGTGAAGCCTGAAGTAATAAATGGAATGTGACATTGGAAGGCACAAACAGTGACATATGTCATGAAGTCGTGACATGCATTGAGATGTTTTGTGGGCACGTAGAATTGAGCAATGTGTGAAGTCATTGTCGTTAAGTACATCTTTCATCCAAAACTAACTAATACTTTTTAAGTCAATAAAGATAGTCATTATATTCAAAATTGATATTTAAATGTTGTTGCAAAATCCTTTAAAGTGAATAAATAACACTTAATCCATAAATATGTGTCTTTATTTTATTAATATTATTGTTACTAACACACGCATTACCTCCAAAAGAAGTTGGGTTTGTCACGATAATGATTTAATATCAAACATAACGTAAAGAAGTACTGCCATTAAACGATCACACAAAATAAAAGTAAAATAGATAAATCACGAGCCAAAACACATATCATAAATAAATTATAAGAATTTATGATTACAAGTAAAATATACCTAATTAATAAATATTGGAAAAACCGAAATCTTACACACATAAATAGTAAACAAATATTAGTCGCCTTAGCACAAGTCGAAGTAACTTTGTATGCATTTTTAACAGTTCTGTGTTACGTGATTATGTATTTGGTGTTCACAAATTTGAAAATTGTAACTTTTTGCTGCAAAATTGGATTATGCTAGTAATTTGATAGTCGTTTATTATTTTATTTAAATAGGATCCAAATGGAAAACTTAGATCAATGACTAGAACTTGTGAAGATGATCCCCCCATTAAAAACGAAGTAATTGAAGATGCATGGTGGCGCTATCATTATGTTGCATGCCAGGAAGATCTATGCAATGGTGGAGATGGTAAATGGCCAATCAGGGATTAGCGATTTCGTATGTCCACACCATCGAGTCATCTGGAACAATACAACTTGTATCTAAGTTTGCTTAGTGGTTGTCATTAAGTATAGTGTTTTACAGAGTCAATAATTTATGTAGTAAAATAGCAATAGTTGGGAATATATTCATTAAAAAATATGTTGGTGTAATAATGGTATTCTTTATTCACTTTTACCTGACATCCCGGTGTGTTATGTTTTTTTCCCCACTCCCTGCATGGTAAGTACACTGTTGTAACATTGATTTGATGGAAGTAAGCTCAACTTACCGATAAAGCTGTGGTTACTATGAACAACGGGAAGTAAGTAAACAAATTTTAGATTATAAAAACTCGGTTTTTATTTTCAATATATCACAGTATATACACACAGATGCAAAAACACCGGGTCTTTAGGTCATTGTTTACAAAAGAACCATTTTTTTTTTAATTTTGATGTTGGTATGGTCCTTTGAATAAAATTTTTAGTGTTTTACAATCCGAGACCGTCAGGATGTAGAAAGAAGCAACATATGGTACTTACTATGGTATTATTTATTTAATGAACATTAATAAGCGAAAACGATAATAAACGAAATAAAATGCATTTCTGCAAAATAAACTTAACAGAGATTAACAATGAAAATGACAGTTAATCGAAAACAAACAAGTCAAAAACCAGTAGCCACCTTGATCCTCTATGCATAATGCCGAATGAGCAATAGGTAGTGAAGAACGCATAGCTTTAAATGTTATTTTCGCTTATTAAATAAACTGATAAGTATCATATATTGTTTTTTTCTACATCCTGATGGTCTCTTTGATTGTAAAACACTAAAACTTTCATTCTAAGGACGATACCAACATTAAAATTTAAAAAAATGGGTTTTTTGCAAACAACGACCCAATGGCCCGTTTTTTTGGCATCTGAGTGTATCTGAGTATATCCAGGGACCTAATAATGCTATTGAACTCGTATCGTTAAAAAATCGTCAAAATTAATAAAACTTTTCTCAATCGATGATAGATTTTTGCCAATGCAGTATACCGATGGCAGAATGGAAACTTTCGTTTGTTTCAAATGTTCGATTTTGTTTTCAACCTCCTGCTGAGTTCCTCCAACAAAAATGACAGATTCTTGTAAATCCACAATGGTAAATTTGGTTGTGCTCCTCTTCCCCATTACTAAATCCTTTTTGATTATTTTGTTGGTTGCCAGGTACCCATAGAGCCCCCAGATTAAAGCTATATTCCAGTAGTCTGTAAGCAAAAGCAATTTCATAATTAAATGAATAAGTTATAATTTGAATGAGAACAGATTTTCAGATGCTCTGACTTTTTTGAAATTATTATAAATGCTAAACTTACAAGTTTTAAATTTAGAATTCTTGTAGGAGACAGTGATGTTGAATTTGATATTTAAGAAAGAAATGAATTGTTTTTTATAAATTCCAATTTAATTGAAGAGCGGGGTTTTGGCGCGAAAACTGGGCTCTGGTTGTTGATAAATCCGCCAGGATTCAATTTAAAAGCGCTCTGTAATATGTTTTGCACTCCTTACTAAAGAAATTTGCGTGCACATTAGCAAAAAAACAGTAACATGTTGCCATGTGTTTAACTTGTATTGCTTGCGGGAAATGATGTGGTTTTTTGCGGCGCCGGCGAGCGCGAGACTTTTTTATCGATGCCTGCAAATTTAAGTCATCACTTTATTTCCGATACATTATATTATGTAATTGGGTCAGAATTCTCTTTCAAACAATGACCGTAACCAATTACGCCATAGGTGGAGGAGTAGTAGGGATTATTATTATTATTATTATTATTATTATTATTATTATTATTATTATTATTATTATTATTATTATATTATATATTTTAAGAATCCTCTTTACCCAAAGGCGGTATAGGATATTGCATGTAAACGACAGCCAAGATAATTCATGAACGGGTCAACATAATTACAATCGGAGACCAGTCTCTTTAGAAAGTTTAGATAGTTATCTACAATTGTGCCGAGTAGTTTTTAAGAAACAATGTATTTATTTAATTAAGACAGGGTACATATAATGAAAATTCCACCAGGGATTTGGAACTAATGTTGTTGCGAACCACCTTCTTTTCTTTGTTACAATATAATGAATTATAATGGAGTATTCTTGTCTGCACATAAATCCGATTAGGTCATCAGAAATAAGTCACCTTTGATTTATTTCTTAAAACTTTGTCTAATTGTAGATAAATGTCTAAACTTTCTATATCAGTTCTCCGATTGTAATTATGTTAACCCGTTCATAAATTATTTGGCTGTCGCTTATTAATACTAGCTGGGGTAAAGAGGCCTCTTAATATTAGGGAATATTTTTTTTAAATTTTACATTTATTTCATTAAATTCACTAAATCCTTTTACAAGTTTTGTAAGTTATATGACCAAATATGAGTCTTATTGAGATTACTGTAAACTTATTAGCCAAAAAAGGTATATGAAACATTTCTTACATTTTAAGATCACTTTTATTTAAAAATAAATAGACGCCTGACAGCCAATTCCATTTTCATTGTCGTGCCGAGGGATTTTTTGATCGCGGAATATAGGGAAATAACATTGGAAAACGGGTTTCCTTCAATTTCTCTTGCCCCACTGAAACTATAAGGAAGCAGACCATATTTATTTTAAATACTTTTATTTTTGACAATGGAATGTTTGGTGCCAATATAAGCAGGCTCTTGGTGACCTCTTCAAGTGTCCAAAAAACTATTAAGATAGCAGTTATTAACGACCCAAGAACTTATCTCCTTATCTCCTCAGGACCGAAATTTTGTATGCATACTTATCCCTTCTTAAAGTATTATAAGTGCGTGCATTCCGCCCTAGAGATTTCAACAACACCCCACAAGCAAATATATTCATTTTGGTTTCTTTACATTCGGGTGCGCAGTTTGAAAATCCTATTCAATTATCGTTGTGCTTTTTTCGTGTGTTTCTGTTTTGTTTATTGTGCGTTTTGGTTTTGTGTGTGGTTTATAAACTTCTGTCTCCCCCGTGACTATTTTCTACTTCCACCCTGTGACAATTATTGTGTCTGTATTTTGTGTACGGCTAATTCCTCCCTGTGACAATTATTATTGCGTATTTTATATTTTTATATTTAGTTAGACTATTATAGCTTCCTGTGACAATTTACTTGTGCGCTGTGTAGTTCTTTTGCGTATTACGAGATTTGTGGTCATTCAACAACAAATTCTTGATTTTTCAAAATGCCGAAATGCCGGAAATGTCCATCACGGCTGAAAGGTTACAGTACGCACACTAAGAAAAGCAGGGCAATTCGAGAAACGATGAAGAAACAAGAGATTGAACAAGAAAGGTAAGTAACAAACATACTTTTATTAAATCAGATATTATTATGTTTTTGTTACTTTAGTTTTCCGAGAAAACGAACAACATCATTACAAAGGTAATTAGGCTCGGTATCATTCTTCTGTAGGTGGAAACAAAAAAATTTAAAAAAAACATGCGATAATTCATTTGAGTAGTGTAGCTTGCAATAATTATTGATTATTACATTTTATTAGGTTACCCCGGAAATCGCCCACCCCACACTTAGGGGAATCTTCAAGAAGATCAAATGAAAAATTGGAGACGTAAGTAAAATTTTCAATTTTTGTTATGCAACCTCATAGTATTTTTAGGTATTCGTGAAGAGAAAAAAAATGCTATAATTTAAAAAAAAAAATAGATTGCCATTTAAAAAAGTTTCGATGACGTCATTTTTAAAAAGTGACGTGTCACAAAAAGAAAATAAAAATCATCAAATTCTTGCAACGCATTAGCTGACAAACTTGTGTATAAAACTTTTTTTTTTCTAATAATAATAACTCCAGGGAGGCGGTTCCTTCCTTTTTAATCACCCTGTATATAAAATAATTTGTAGTACTGACTGCCTGGAATTGAATTTGAAATTGATTGTTTTACAACGATAATTATTTATTATTTAGACTGGTGTCTCACTCTCCAAACCTACAGGAAGATATAAGTGCATATATAACATCAGATGAAGAATTCAAGCAGTAAGTAGTAAACTTTTAATGTGCTCTTTTTGAACCGTGATATTATGTTGAGTATCCCACATCATTGAGATACATATTACATTTAATAAATCATATTCATTGAAATTAATACATTTATAGATTACCTGAAAAGTTCATAGATGAATCATGGGGATCCAATGCCGAACTTTTAGAGTAAGTCAAGTTTTTATGTGCTTTCGTTACTTAATATTCATTTTTTTTTGTTACTATTAGAATAATGAAGGAAAAATTAACAGTGGAAAAACATCCTTCGGACTCGTCAATTTCAGGCAATAGAATTGTAAATTTAAAAAATTTACAAAACATAATTTTTATTGCGGAAAACCATGCAAGAAATTGTACAGCAGGAAACCTTATTATGGAGAAAGAATCGCGAGAAGGTCTCATAAGTAAAATAAATTTAAAATGCAACACTTGCAGTAAGATATATCAATGTTCTACATCAGAATCTGACAGCACCAATATTGCTGCAGTTTGGGGTACCTTAGCAACTGGTAGTACTTTCAAACACACATAGGAATTATTTAGTGTAATGGATGTTCCGTCAATTTCCAAAAATATGTTTTTTAAAATACAGGAAAATTTAAATCAGGTAATTGTAGAGAGAGAGTAAGCCTTTTCGCCGTGGGTAATTATGTATTTATATAAAGTTAATTTTGGTCAATTACACGCATCGATGGTTAAAAACACAAACGTTTGTCCAAAATAGTTCTTACGATATTCTAGTCAGTCCAATTTCAAGACGGAGAGTCTGACTAGATCAGAGCCTACCGCAAGGCCAATCGTTACTTGTGTAGATGTTCAAGGGCCGATCATGCATGCAATAGTTTATATAAGTTTTGTCTTGACAGATTGGACAGACTATAGATACTATGATTCGTTGACTTTGCATTGACGTTGACTTTATTTTTATTTTAATCGTAAATTTTTTCCTGTACGTATTTGTTAATATCAATATATGTTATTCTCATTTGAGTTATGCTATTTGTAGATATATACAACATCATCTTGGGAAAATATCCGAAGAGCTGGCGAAGAAGAAAAAAAAAATGGCTGTTGAAGCCAATGAGGTTGATTTAGATGGAATTCCATGGATCACTGTTTATTTGGATGGCGGATGGTCCAAGAGAAGTTATGGACATAACTATAATTCTGCACCTGGACTTGTAAGTATAATGTCATTTAAAACGTATTTGTGTTTAATTTTTTTTTCTATTAAGGCTGTGATTATTGGTCGTAGAACCAAAAAAGTTTTATTTATTGGGGTCAGGAATAAATTATGCATAATATGCAAACGTGCGGACAACATGGGGCTTCTAATAAAAAATCACATTTGCTTTAAAAATTGGTCCGGATCATTTACAGCGATGGAAGCAGACATTGTAGTGGAAGGATTCAACACTAGCATAAATATGCATGGTCTCCGATATAAAAAATTTATAGCTGATGGAGATTCTAACGTCACTTCAAAAATTTTTAGAAATGTAACGTATGGGAAGGATGTCACAAAAATTGAATGCGTTAACCATACTATAAAAAATTATGGGAAGAGATTATACTGTTTGAAAAATGACAAGAAGAATGTTTCCTTAGCTGCCAGAAAAATATTAAATAACAAACTAATTTTATCATTACAAAAAAGAGCACAAAAAGCCATTTATGATAATGCCCATGGTGATGTGGCAACAATGATTGAAGATTTAATTAATGGGCCTTATCATTGTTTCAATCATCATTCGCGTTGCAAAGATTACAATTGTAGCAATGTTGGTAGTGTAGAAGAGCACAGTTTCAATTATGCAAAATCTACAGGTTTATTCAGATTAATTCAAGGAGCTCTAAATCCAGTTATAAGAAAGGGTCATAATCTTATAGATAATGAGACAAACAATCGTGCTGAGATATTTATGAACATTGTTAGTCGATTTAATATGGGCAAAAGACTTAATTTAGTTCAGCGTGGCTCATATGAAGCCCGATCACATTTGTCAGTATTGAGATATAATGAAGGTATGTATTTCTTTCAAGTTAATTACGATAATACATGTAATATATGTTAAAGATTTAAATATAATAAATATGTGTCTTTACATATATTTCTTACATATGTTATCAGTCTAGTTAAACAATGAAGGTACACTACAGCATTGTTACATATTTTTTTATGATTAACTAGGTACTTCGTGGCACTTGAGTTCATGGAAAGAGGCAACCGGCAAAAGTCCTGGGAAACATTTAAAAAAAATTATATCAACAGAGAAAAGCAAACGAAAATTAGTATATCCTAAAAAACAAAAATCTCGAGAACAGCTAAAACAAACTACAAAAAAAATTAACACTGAATATGGACCCAATGCAGAACAATTAGAAATGGCCCAAGAAGAAGTAGAAGTAGAATGTCAGCGGTATTGTGACTCCTTGACAGTGAGTAATTTGTACATATATGAAGGATCGTGCATTTATAAATCTAACTTTTTCGTATTGTAGATGTCAAAAGCTATTCAACTAGAAATTGCTGCCAATACTGTGGGACAGTTTGATAACCAAGTATACCGTTCTGAAAGGGCAAATCGTCTCACAGCATCAAATTTTGGTTCAGTTATCAAACGATTACCGACAACTTCTTGCCACAATTTGGTGAAACAAATTTTATATCCCACTAATTTTACTTGTGATGCCACAGAATTTGGAAAAATGTATGAGAGTGTTGCAATTTCTAAATTCCAAGAAATTTATGGCATTACAGTGAAACCAAGTGGCCTTTTTATAGACATAAATTATCCATTTTTAGCCGCGTCACCAGATGGTTTAATTGGAGATGATTCAATAGTTGAGGTGAAGTGTCTTTATAGCCTTAATAAATTAAATATGTCATTAGAACAAGCAGCTACAACCAAAAATGTATGTCTTGAACTTATTAATGGCAATCTGAGACTTAAAAGAAAGCACATATATTACTATCAAGTAAGTAAATTTTCCATAAAACATTTTCCATAAATGTCTAATTCTATTTCAACAAACTTTTTAGGTGCAAGGGGCTCTTCATATCAGTGATAGAAAATCTGCGTATTTCATCGTTTTCACAAGAGAAAATGAGCCCCTTTTTGTGGAACAGATTGCTAGAGATGATAATTTATGGCAAGATGTTATGTTACATAAATTAGTGCAATTTTATACATTTTGTATTCTTCCGGAAATTGTACGAGGCAACATCAAAAAAGGATTGCGTTGTGTTGATCCGGAATACATAAAAGAAAATCAAAAACTAAAAAAATTAAACGAAATTAACAAAAAACTGAGCATTAACCCGTGTGTGCTTGTTTAATAATAATATATATATATATATATATATATATTTTTTTGTACATTTGAATCTATTCCCTGCTTCAGTTGCCTAAATATATCTTCATTATTTGTCACAAATTTAATTCGTGCTCAGTTGTATTAAAATATCTATAAATTAATATACAGTTGACGCAGAAAGAAGTGAGGTACGCTGTTTAACCTAGCTTGATTTTGTGTTTTTCTCTCAAATTATAAAAATGAGACGTAGACGCAGAAAAAAATTAGAACAGATTGTTTAGCCGAATTTAAACCACTAGACTTTAGTGAAAAATGGATCTAAGAGTAGTCCTATTCTTTCTGTGTCAACTGTTCAATATGAAACCGAAATGAAAATATAACTATGACATTTAATGCTAACATGTTATCTTGTTTTAATGTGTGTATTTTGGCAGTCTCTAAAGTCATTTTTAGGACTGGGATAATTTCACCAATCTTGTAAAATTAACTTATGTTCCTATACATGTCACTTTCTCTAATTCTCTAATTTGTCTATTCACATTACTTTTAAATCAACGTTTTTTTGCAATCTATTTGTAAGACTTATTACAATTGATATAATCTAGTAACCATCAATAGATTTTTGTTATTTTAGAAAGAAATATATCTTTGTATATTTCCCATATAGTGCCGACTTTTTGGCGGTCACTGTATATATACATATATATATATATATATATATATATATATATATATATATATATATATATATATTATATATATATATATATATATATTATATATATATATATATATATATATACATATTTTATACTGTGATTTATGATCTGCACCTAATTCTCCAAAGTATCATGTAATAATAACCTATTTGCTATTAGCTGTTATAATTGATTATAATTTTAGTTGAAAATATATTATGTGTTAAAAATTAAAGAAACTGTAGGTTATTATCAAGTTTGGGTGACATCATCTCCTTTCATAAATCATTGACCTTGAATTGGCTGTCGCACATTCCAAAGGTTTGTTGACAAGGATATTTGGCAACACGGCATCGATGTCCTTTCATTGCACCATCTCGTTGCGAACACACGAACTGCTAATAACCAATTTTGTGTATTTTTATGGCGGGGAATTCAATTTAGGTACACTTTAAATAATTAATTAAACCATAAAAACATATGTTAATTAATAAGTACTATATCTTATTAGATACAGTATTTTACAAGGTTTCAGGATATATTTTTGGAATGAATAAATATAATTTCTCTGAATCAAATCATTTAAATAATATGGTAAACAATTGGTAATTTTAATTATAAATTATGCAGTGACACGTAGAATCAGGTATATATTCATGTAAAGCTTTAAAATTGTGCAAATATTTGCAAATACAATCCATGAAGATGAAAAACGGCAAAAATCGAAGATTTAATGAAATTTCATAGAAAAACGTAAATAATCGAAAAACTAACTATGCAGCGACCCGTAGTATTTATTTTGATAATTTATGGTACAGAAAATATAACGTGAAAGTAATTATTAACAGCGTTGAAGTTGAAAAACACTTTTACGCCCGAAAAACCGCGCTCTGAAGAGATGCAATAATCAAAAGGATAACTTCTACCATATGCATTTGCACAAAACAATAAACGTATATTCTATGAATAAGTGTCTCAATTTCATTCCAAACTGATGCACACAACTTCAAAATAATGAATTGTCTATAATCAGATATCCAGATAAAATACACCTTAAAAAATACAGGAGTTTGGAGAACCCATAAAACATGTGAATACGTCAAAATATTTTTATTTTTATTTTTGTGTGATCACGTAACTTTCCCACCGCATAGGAAAGTAAACATTATAAAAATAGATTATTATTATAGATTAACAATTCTATACGTACAATCTCATAGGTTTGTACCACTTTTTAAAATATCCAGCAAGGCTTTTATATGTTTACCTCTAACGTGGTTGTCAACCGTTAGAATTCTTTGAAATGATTCTTCCCATTGATTTAGCATACAATTTACATTCCCAAATGCTGTTTTAAAGTCCATATCGATATACAAACGAATAAATATGAGAAATACAACAAATACCATCTTAGTAAACACTATACCAGTCCACAGCCTGATGGATTCTTAGAAAAAGGCCACTTCTTTATAATATCGGCTGTCCCATTTGTCTTCATAAATTTCAACCAAAAATGGAAACAAGCTTTCCAGGTGTTCGAATTATTCAACTGTCAAATTATCAAATTTTAGAGTTCGGATGCAACTCTCTGCATAACTTTCTGGTTCTAGAAGGAACGTATTAATATTAGAGGTATTCAAATGTTCGTACTTAATTTTACATATGGAGTGCAAATACTATCGTGTATGGTCTGAAGTGCCAAATAGATATTAGAACTTGGAACTTATATTACAAATTTTGTAAATTCGTATATTACTTTTTCTTGTGATTCTAAATTACTTAAAAGTTTATCAAGTCTATTAGGTTTATTTTCAGTTTTGTCTTCTTTCTGTTGAGTTGCATTTTTTTCCAAAACATGATATCCCTTTCAACGATGTTGTCATATTATTAAACTTAGTATAGTATACAGTCTTCCTCTTTTGCTGGTTCGGTAATACTCCTGAAATAATAATATGCAATGTACACCCCAAACAAAGTCAGCACAAATTAATAATTTAAAGATATAAATTTTTTTAAGACACACTACATAAAAAAACATAGATAAGTAGATAAACGGTTTCTTTATTAATTTCTACCTACTTCAAGTTCTAGGTACGAATGAAAAGTACTTTTCACTTTATTGTAAAATATGTATTCTTTCAAAACCAAAGCTTGCTCCATTTAATTAATGTATCGATTTGTCAAAAATCTCAAGAAACATGCTCATTTATTTAACTTTTAAAGTATTTGTTTATAAATAGAATATATTTTTTTTATAATTGTGTCCATCTACTGACAAAATATGTTTATACGTCTATTTCTTTACGGTTTGAAAACGGCATCGTGAAATCCCTAAAAAGGATAGATTTCACTTTTATGAACGATGACGCCATACGCATTCATTTTGTTGCATGCATAAAAACAGGAATGTGGGAAAATTTTTGTTAAAAGGGTCTTACTAATTTTTCTGTTGGAAATCTTTTCAATATATCTTGTTCTAGCTGGTGACTGGCTGCTAGTGTCATTCTTATGCCCTTTTCTTCAAAACATTGGGCAATTACTGTGATTAATAAATTCCTTTGTTCTTCTTGAAAATACAAAATTTGGTGTAGTATTCCATGAGTGCATTTCCTCTTGACATTTCATTTAAAACGTCGCTACAAATAATAAATACATTAAGTACTTAATAACAAATCGACTTTCAAGTATAAGCTCTTACTTTGTCTAAACTACAAATATCACAGTTAACAAAGCACAAAAATCAGACGTCAGCCTGCTACGGTGTCGAATATCGAAGTGGAGTGTGTCCATTACCACAAGTGGTAGGTAGTAGAGATGCGTTCTTGCGTACCAATGAACTAGTTCATTAATACAATGAAATAAATTCGTTAGCCCATGAACCTTTTTCAATAATTTGACGATTGTCTTTCATTAAAACAATGAATACTACATTACCATATTATTCTATACATAAATATGATGTCATTTAGGTATCTTTGCCATGCTTTTTTCTTTTCTTTTATTTTATCTCGTATGTCCTCTGTAAACAGTAATAACTACGAAAGGTACAAGGAAAAAAGGAAAATAGTAAAAGACGAGGTAAGAATAGCAAAGACCAGAGAATGGGAAAAGTTCGGGGAGACAATGGAGTAAAACGCAAAAAAAAATCAGAAACTATTTTATAAAACAATAAAAGGATGCAGGAAAGAAAAAAGACCAGAAACGAGATACATACAAGACAAACAAGGCAAAATAAGCAGAAATGTTGAAGTAAAACGAAGAAAGAATAGAAAGATGGAAAGAGTATTTAGAAGAATTACTAACTATAAATAGTGACAACGAACAGAAGACAAGAAACAACGAAAAGAACATCACACAAACAGTAACGGAGAGTATCAACGAACAAGAGCTTCTAGAAATAATAAGGGAACTGAAAATAGGAAAAGCACCAGGGCAAGATCAGGTTACAGCAGAAATGATTAAACACATGGGACCCATAGGAAAAGATAAACTACTGAAGCTACTGAACCAAACATGGAAGACAAATATGATACCAAAAGACTGGCAAACAGCGTTAATAGTACCGATATGCAAGAAAGGTGACAAGACGAAATGCGCAAACTATAGAGGCATAACACTAATAAGTATAGGGATGAAAATATTAGAAAAGACAATTAACAATAGAATAATAGCAAGAACAGAACAGACCCTAGAAGAACCCCAATGTGGTTTCAGGAAATGGAGATCCACACAAGACAACATCTTCACAATAAAACAAATCACAGAAAAAATAATCGCAAATAATAAAAATACATAACTGGGATTCATAGACCTCGAAAAAGCGTTTGACATGACACCAAGAAAGAAACTATGGTTAATACTAAAAGAGAGAGGAATAGAAAACAGGATAGTGAAAGTAATACAGAATATATATAACAACAACAGTAATGCAATAATATACAAGGGGCAAATTTCAAGAACTTTTAAAACAAATAATGGACTAAGACAAGGAGGAGCTCTCAGCCCAACACTATTCAACCTATATATGAATGAAATAATGAAGAGCAAGAAAACAGAAATAATAAAAGCAAACGTAGGATACAAAAACATGCAAATGGTTAAAATATCAGGAGGAGCATACGCCGATGATGTGGTAGTGATAGCAGAAAGTGAGAGGAATCTGCAACATAACATGAACGTATGGAATAAACACCTAGAGAAATATAACATGAAGATGAACTACAGCAAAACAAAAGTACTGATAATAGGAAAACGGAAAGAACACATAAATATACAGATAGGACAGCACCAGATTGAACAAGTGGAGCAATTCAAATACCTAGGAGTAGAACTTACAGAAGACGGGAAAATGGAAGGAGAATTAAGCAACAGAATAAACAACACAATAAAAACGTACTATGCCCTGAATAATATACTTACTAACAAGAAAGAGATAAGCAGAAAGACAAAAATGAATATATACAAAACTATATACAGAACGATTTTGACATATGGGAGCGAGACGTGGAAGCTAACAAAGAGAGATAAAAGTGTATTACAGGCAATAGAAATGAAATATCTGAGATGAGTAAAACAAGTAACGAAAAAAGACAGGATACGAAATAAAGACATCAGAGAGGAATTGGATATAGAATCAATAGAAAAGTTTATAGAAAAGAAGCAGCTCAACTGGTTGGGACATCTAATTAGGATGAAAAATACGAATCAAACAAAACAAATCTGGGAAGCAAAAACTGGAAAGAAACGAGGAAGAGGCAGACCAAGACAAGAATGGGACAACAAAATAGAAGAAATAATAAACAGCAGAGGGAAGACAGTGAAACAAGCAAGAGAAATGGCAAAGAACAGAAGAGAGTGGAAAGAATTTGCAAATACATAACAAAACTGTAATGTAACTGTAATAACATGTATAGCCCACACCGAAAGAAAAAGGGCCTTTTGATAATAATAATAAAATATGATGTATGCCGTTCATTAATATGATTAGAAAATGCATTGTTATAATGAACTATTTCATTGGGTTGATGAAAATTTCATTGTAACAATGATTTTTTTACGTCAAGACAAAGAAACATTGTTCATTGTCTCAATGAACATAGATTCATGGTATTAACCCGGCGTTACACATGTGAAGATTTTGTGCACCATTACATAAGTGGGGTGTGACAAACCCCAGTACAAAAATAGATGTAAATTTTTTTTTCGCATTATTTTTCTTCAAAATTGTATGTTAGGGGCCTCATATAGGTTCATATTGGAATCAAATACAAACAGATTAAACATAATATTTCTATTTAAAAATTTACAGAAAGAAAACTGAAAGTACTGATTTTTTAAAATACAAAATACTTCTAATGGCAACAACACTTATATAACATAAGAAAAAACATAAAATTCAAGTGAAAACATAAAAAATAATAGCAAACATATTAAGTAACTAAAAAAAAGCCAATCACATAAAATCAGAGGGAAAAAACTATTGGTCTTTTGAATCTACGCAATTTTGGCAACTCATAACGGCGTGTTCAAGGCACTATAATGATTTGCAATGAACACAGAAATATTTTGTTTTTCGATCTTTCTTTCTAGGACATACAGAACACCTTCCCTGAGGCTTTGGAATATTGAGGGACTGTTTACCATGGCCATCATCGATTAGGTTCCCTATTTTTAGACGGATTTCCCTTGGAACCCTACAATTATTTTTCCTTTCTTCGATATGCTCCTGGATAAGTTGAAGGCCCAGTTTCTTGATAAAGATCCTTCTACGAAGTTTTATATCTTTTACATTTTCTCTGTATATGACAAGAGCATTTACAGCTGCCGTATTCAGTAGAGAAAAAAAGAGAGTTAGAGGCCATCTTCTTGAATTTCTGGAAACGTTATATGAAGCCGAAAACTCATCTACTACGTCGACTCCACATTTTGTAGCGTTATAAAACGTGATAATTTCCGGTAAACGCTTCTCTGCACTAGATTCATCAATCTTCGCATCGTGGTGCATTGTGGACAACAACAAAACATTCTTATTTCTTTTTGGTACATAGGATACGAGAGTGACGTCCGTTTGGAAACCAAATAAACTACTTTTTATTTTTCTGCTTCTTACAGAAATGAAATTCTCTGGTATGCATCGTTTATTTTTGCTCAAAGTACCGACTGATGTTAATTTGTGTTTTTTGAGGAGTTTTATCATCAGCTCGTATCCTGTGTACCAATTGTCAAAAGTTACATTCGGATTCGTTCCAGAAATGGGTTGTATAAGTCTCTCAACAATATCAGAGGGAGAATTGCTGAGTTTGTAGGGCCCTTGCGGCTGCTGACCTGCATACACTTCCATATTCATAACATAGTACGATCGCGCATCTACTAATGCTTGTACTTTGATGCCATACTTGGCTGGTTTATTTGGGATGTATTGCTTGAATGAGCACCTTCCCCTAAAGGACTCTAATTTCTCATCTATGGTCAAGAACTCCGAAGGAGAGTATGATTGTTTGCAATTGTCCACAAATCTTTCTAGAAGCGCACGTATGGGAGTAAGTTTGTCAATTTTGATCCTGATCTGGCGGTTTTTTACATTGTCGAAACGAATGCAAACCATCAAAAACTGAAATCGATTGATGTGCATCGTTATTTGAAAAATGTCTACTCCAGTGCCATCTGTTTGCCACAAGTCTCTCAAATTCTGGCGATTAGAATGAAACATTCCTGCCGGGTAAAGCAAGGCAATAAAAGCTTTCATCTCGGGGACACAAGTAAGTTTGACCAGAGATTTGTTTGGATGGGAAACTGATTTCTCCTCTATTTTTACATTAGTCCATCGCACAATATTATCCTCCACTATTTGACTGTCAAAAAATAGCTGCCAACACTCCAGCATGCTTTTTGCACTTTTAGCGTAGTCTTTCACATGTTGACCTTCAGTAACAATATTTTTCAACCTCGTTCTAATACATGTATTTGATGCATTTTTGTCCCATTTCGATCCATCTTTTCCGAAATAGACATCAACCTTGCTTCTCTTATGCCCCATTGCATTTTCCTCCTCTTGTTCTATTTCCGTCACTGCTTCAGCTTCTATTTCGTCGTCTGCCGTTATTTCCTGTTCAGAGTTAGTATCGTGCTCACTCTCTGACACATGATCACTACCATTTTCACTCCCTGATAAAATAATTTCATCCATCACTTTGATCCTCATTAAAAAGAGCCTGAAGTCTTAATTGTTCCTTTTCATATGACATTTTTCTATGTAAAAAATACAAGAATTAGTAGTTTTAGTGTTATATTGAAAAACATAATAATATACCTTTTATGCGTAATTTACTTCCTTTGTTACATAGGTGGGGTTTGATGGACCCCAAGGAGCTTTGGTTGCCTATAAATGTAGCCTCCTCGTGTGTAGAATGAAACTGACACTTGTATCTAATGGAGTGATGTTTTATAAGAAGGTACTGGTGGGGGCATGCGCATCAGATGGCAATTAAATTGTTTCCGTTGCGTTTAAACAGGCTTGGGGTTTGTGAGACCCCACATGTGTTACGCCGGGTTAATGAATACAGTTATTAATCTATGAACAATATTTCATTCGACTAATGAAAAAGTTCATTGTCACAATGAATATATATATATATATATATATATATATATATATATATATATATATATCAATGAAGGCAGTTCATTATTATAATGAACAAAATTTGGGTCAGTGTATTCGCAACAAAATATTTTGAAACGTTCGCTGAAAAATCTTGTAGCGACAGCATAGCCATCATTTTGACAAAAAAAATTTAATGTAAAATAATTTTTCTATATAATTTGTATTCAAAACCTGGGTAGGTATCAACCCACGACCACAGATCCCACGCCTCGCACCCATTACTTGAAGTAATGGGAAGTACGAACATCCAAGATATTACATGATTGTAAGTAAATATTGTGAATACATCTACTATTACTATTACTATTACAAAATTATAAAGTCAACTATATGTGATTCACTTTACTCCCTAGGGAAAGTGGATATTTTACTCCCTCAGGGATTAAAGTAGTGTAGTATGTGTCGACTATCAGGTATATATATATATATATATATATATTGTGTCGGTTTATTCCTGGTATAGAGAAAAATGAATTATTATTGGCAATTAAAAATTTTCACTTGATCTTCAGTGAGTATACCAATCCTATAAAATTTGGAAAGAAAGTTGTTTCAAAGATTTTTTTAAAGTGTTTGTATTAATAATTGAAAGATACATGTTAAAAATAATAAGTAATACATTACACGATCATGCTTAATATAAAATTATCAATAACAGAGAAATGTTAATAATAGTGGGTATTAAAACTAACATAATCAGAAACAAATAAAGGTTTTAATTTTAATTTTTAACCCAAGTAACAGTCTTGTCCATGTGCAATATAGACAAGTGGATAGTGTAGAAAGCTTTTAATCATCTATTCCCTTGTAACATAAACTTCTTCATGCTTACACGATCATGCTTAATATAAAATTATCAATAGCAGAGAAATGTTAATAATAGTAGGTATCAAAACTAACATAATCAGAAACAAATAAAGAGTTTAATTTTAATTTTTATGCCAAGTAACAGTCTTGTCCATGTGCAATATAGACAAGTGGATAGTGTAGAAAGCTTTTAAATCATCTATTCCCTTTAACATGAACTTCTTAGGGAATTTAACTCGAAGCTCTTCCTGCAGGTAAGTTAGAAACTGTATGAGCTCTTCCAACATATTCCTAAAACAAACAGCTTTTTTATTTACAGACATTTCACCGACACCAATCCAGAGAAACACATAATTTTTTTATAAGATGGTCCATAGATACACAACAATAAAGTATTATGTACAGAATAATAATTAAAAAACAGGCAAACATGCTTATATACAGTGTGTTTCACTTGAAATTGTAACACCTCAGTAACTTTTTTTATTTTTCAGTGGGTTTAAAAAACCTGTCTTTTAACACGCGAAGCTACTAAAGCTTTGTTGAATGGGCAAACTACATAAGTAAATACACCTATCCCCCGATTTACACGGTATTTGTTTTACACGTTTTCGCTTTTACACGGTTTATGCTACTCTGTGATTGAACATGCGCAGTGTACACATCTCACGGGGAATCTCCCGAGCTTATGTGCTGACTTGCTGCACACGCACACTGTGTCTGTATTTCTTCGCATAAAATTAAGGTTTTATCTACGGAAAATTGTTTTTGAGTGAAAGTTTCACAGTTTCAGAAAGATTTAATTTTCCATATTCGTTAATTACAAGTGAGTGCATAATTTAGATTATTATAAATTAACGGCTGTGATTAAAGTAAAATTCAGAGGGGGAAAATGCGGGAAATTTTGGATGGAAATGATGGCAATTTACCAAATAGGTTTAATTAAAATTAAAAAATTAAAACATTTTAATTTGAATAAAAATTAATTATTAAACTTTTTTAATTTTCCCTCCAAAATTTCCCGCATTTTTTCCCTCTGAATTTTACTTTAATCACAGCCAAATTAACATAAATTAACATAAATTAAAAAAATTATAGGCTTATAAATGAAGAAAGAAGTTAAAAGAAAAGTTATTTCTTTAGAAACTAAAATCGAAATTTTGGATCGCTTACGAAAGGGAGATAGAGTAGTAGATGTTGCAAAATCATATAGCATGAACGAAGCTACAATAAAAACTATTAGAACAAATGAAAACACAATTAGAAAGAGTGTTGCAGCTGGCAATACCACGAGTATGGGCACAACATCATACACCAGAAATATCGCAATGGAAAAAATGGAGAAAGCGTTAATGCTTTGGATAGAAGATCAAACACAAAAAAGAGTACCCATTGATATGGGCGCTATAACAAATAAAGCATTACGAATTTACGAAAAAATTGTAGAGCAATTACCATCTTCTTCTTCAACTGAAAAGAAGCCAAATTTTTTGGCAAATCATGGCTGGTTTGAAAGATTTAAAATAAGACATTCTTTACAGAGCTTAAAATTAAAAGGTGAACTGGCTTCTGGCGACGTAGATGCAGCCCAAGAATATCCAGCAAATTTTGCAGAAATTATTAACGACAATTCATACACCCCTGATCAGGTTTTCAATGCTGATGAGTCAGGGTTATTTTGGAAAAAAATGCCTAAAAGGACTTATGTCTCAAAATTCTATAAATCGGCTAGTGGTCATAAAGCAGCAAAAGATCGCATAACAATTCTTTTCTGTAGCAATGCTTCAGGAGATTATATTATGAAACCATTAGTGATTAACAAATCAAAAATGCCCCGTGCCTTTAAAGGAGTAAACATCAATAATCTTCCCGTTTATTGGAGGGCTAATAAGAAAGTGTGGGTTACTGCTGCAATGTTTGCTGAATGGTTTCATGAATGTTTTATCCCAGATACCAAAAAATATTTAAGTTCAAAGGGATTGCCTTTTAAAGTGCTTTTGTTAATTGATAATGCGCCGGGTCACCCACAAGATCTAGAATATGAGAACGTTGAAGTAAAATTTTTACCCAAAAATACAACTTCATTATTACAACCATTGGACCAAGGCATAATTTCTACTTTTAAAGCTTTGTACATAAAACAAGCCTTTGCATATATTTTGGAACAAATGGAGAACAATGAATCTTTAACAGTTATTAGTGCTTGGAATTTTTTTACAATATTAGACTGTGTGAAGCATATCGCCTTATCATACACTGCGATTAAGCAAACAACGCTCAATAGCTGTTGGAAAAAATTGTGGCCAAATGTAGTCAAAAATGAACATTCCATTTCAACGTTAAATGATGAATATTCGCAGATAGTACAGATGGCGCATTCATTGGGCGGGGAAGGTTTTGATGATTTTACTGTTGAAGAAATCGCAGAGTTAATGGCTGATAAAGAACTAAGTGAGGATGATTTAGTTAACTTAGTTTGCGAAAGTGAGTCTGACAAATCTGATGAAGAGGAATTAGTACCAGTAACATTCACTGCTAAAGTCATCCGCGAAGGACTCGCATTGGGAAGAAAGCTGGGTAATCATTTTATACAAAATGACACAAACGTTGAAAGGGCTTTACGATTCCAACGTGACATGAATCGCTCCTTGGCTCAATATGAAGAAGTTTACAAAGATCTTACAAAAAATTCGAAGCAATTGTTAATAACCGATTTTATTACCATCCCTCATAATGTAAATATTTCTGCTTCAAACATCGAATCGGCACAAATAAATTCGAGTGATGAAAGTGAATTCGAACCTTCGATTCCGAAAAAAAGAATGAGAGTAATTTCTGACAGTGATGAAAGATAATAAAACATCTTTGGTTTTATTTTTTGTTCTTGTGTTTAATGTATTGTAATTAAACTAAAAAAAAACAGTGTTTCCGTAATATATTACATATTTTAACCTGTCAATGCATTTTATTTTTATTTCTGTGTACACCTAAAAATATTGAAGAAAATCACAACTGTTAAATAGCAAAATTATGCATTTTCTGCAAGCTTTTCGATTTACACGGTTTTAACTTAATTTTCGATTTACACGTTTTTCTCAGGAACGTATCTACCGTGTAAATCGTTGGATAGGTGTAACTAGTTATCAAAACTGAACGCAAGAAATTGAAAAAACAGATTAGGTTTTTTATTAAAGAATTTTATTAAGAAAAGTGGTTTGGAATCACCTCAAAACCCTGAAAATCCCAAGTTTAGTTGAAAAAAAAAATCACCTTAAAATATATAATATGTTCATTATTTATTAACAATATCTAAACACCATGAGATCCATCACATCAATCATTGGTAATTTGTCACACTCCTAATAGCCTCCTAAAGTATTGTTGATTTTAATTGATTATGGCGGCACTAAATTGATTCATAGATTTCTTACACGACGCAAAGCTTCGCGATGACAATGCTATCGCTAAGTGCATTTTCAACAGCTTTTACTGCACATTGAAAATGGCCCTAGCGATAGCATTGTCACAGCGTAGCGTAAGAATTCTAAGAATCAGCCTTAAAGCTTACAAACTTACAAGGCAGCGCCTTAAGGCTTACAAACTTATAAGCGTCATCAATAAGGCTTGCAAACTCACAAGGCAGCGCCTTAAGGCTTACAAACTTACAAGCGTAATCAATGAAAAAGTGAAAATTGTTAAGATTGTAGGTAATTTTTTTTTTATCAACCAACTTGTTAAGCTTCAAATATTGAAAAGAAAGTATTTTAAAGTCCACCAAATAATAAAAAAGTTACTGAGGTGTTTCAAGTGAAAGTGTTACCATTTCAAGTTAAACACAGTGCACAATGACAAGTGCAAAACGTTATCCAATTTCATAGTTAAATCATCCGAGCATTGTAGTTTTATAGATACACATAAAATGTAGGTGCTCACTTTTTAAACCGTTGCAAAAATGCCTTTTCTGATTGAAACATTCTCTTGGTGAAATCTTCTATTGCTTTGTAAATATCTCTGTAAGTTATATCAAAAGTGTCGTACTGAAATGCTCCAATTCTAGATAAATACTGCACTCCAATCTCCAAACCACCTTTAATGCAGAGCAATAAAAAACAACATTTTAGTTATATTACCAAATACCTAATTTTATTTCTTCGGCACACAATTCCAAATTACATTGTTTAGCTGTATAGTGGTTTGGGTTCACATTCAACTCATCAATTAGTTTATTGGCACAGCGCAAGTCTTCAATATTTCCATATGTATTGACTGAAATATAAAAGATTAGTTGGATAACATGTAACGACTAACATGGTTAAAATATTTTATTTTTCACACTTACATAATTTATAGCATTCACTGAAATAATTAAGCTTCATTATGGTATGAAATGTAAATTGGTACCCACAAATCTGACATACAAAGCCATTATTTGGACGAGGCATACAAAAATGGTGCCTATTCGGACATGGAATAAACTCATCCTAAAAATAAAGTTTTGCTATATAAACTGGTTTAAATCTTATTAATACTTACATCAACATGGTTAGGCAAGCTACAATATTTACAATCACAATTAAAATCAAATGTAAAATTTAATGCTAGATTTCGTTGTTTTTGAGACAAGTCGATTTGATTAGGAATGTATGCTGTAAATATTTGATCCCCTTTTGAAATATCTTCACTTGCTAATAATATAAATTGTGATGTAACTGTGGAAATACTAAAAAACAAAGATGTATAAATTAAATTAAAGGCAAAACGTGATTTTGATTTGCATTACTGTGATGTATTTGGTATACAGGAGTGATTGAACAAACTATACGATGGATACAGTAAGAAATTACTATCTTTCACTGAGGTTTTAACCATGTATTCATTATAATGGCAAATTATTCGTAATTGTAACAAGTATTTTCCTGTTGCGTGGATTAGAACATCTTCCCTATTTATATTTCCAAATATATTTTTCTCTTTAATCACATCCAATAGTTTTGTGTGATGTACTATATACGTCATCAAATAGCACCAACCCTATAATATATTTTTATTTTAGTATCAAATAATATAATCGAATCTACATCATCACACCTTCATGCGTACATCAAAATACTTGTTTTTGGAAAATGTTTTAAAATCCATGAAGAGGTTTTGCACGTATGGAAAATTATTTTCAACATTGCCAAAGCAAGAGACATCATTATTTTTAAAAATTTCTAATTGAGTGTTAGATGTCAAGCCTTTTAAAAAGAGTCGGAAAGTTAAACGTATATACCGACATTCTACAACAGTGCACTCCATTTGGAATAGTTTACATTCCCACTTGTGAATCTCTCCATCGATCTGTCTGCACTCATCAGAGCAATACAAGCAATAACAGCACTTTGTGCAACTGAAAGTAAATTAAATGTATTTAAGAAATAAATTACATTTTGTACATACGGATATGGGGTTACACATGGCTGAAAACAATTGGAGCACTGGCTTATTCCAATTGCTGCGTAAGGGTAATCAATTAAAATGGCTGCACCTTTCTTAATATCGTTCCTGGCAACAACATGTTTACCGTATTTTTTATTGAACCTAAAACATAATAAATTTGGGATTGTGAGATCCATTTCCTCCTTAATTTTTGCTTTAGAGTTATGCATTGAAAATTATGCGATGGGTGTAGTTAATTATGTACATACGGTACATAAGGTGTAGTTAATGACAAACTTTTTATAGCTAGAAATACCACTTAATGTGGTAATAAAACATACTTCAGTTCCACGTTTTCTGATGCATTTAAATATTTTGCATTCATATTCATTTCCGGAATTAGCATGTCATCACTGTCATCTTGTACATACTTTTGCTCTCCAAGTGGAGAGTTTAGAATTTTCTTTGATTCTTCTAAAAATGTATCTACAACATTAAAATCAGTATAATTGAACAAATTAGCATACACATATACATATTATTCAGCGACCGCTAGTTTGGCTGACAGGTTAGAACGCGCATGCACGAAGACCCGAAGACCTGGGTTCAAGCCCGAGTACAGGTAGTACATTTGAACTGAGATACACTCTAACTGTATGAGAAACTAGTACCATTCGCCGTTGGGATCTCATTAACGGCGCTCTAGAGATTGGTAGCGAATTTCTAGAATAACAAGCCCTAACTCAATACAAACACTAACACAAATCACACGGCAGAAGGACCCGTTGGTCAATGGCCAGTTAGAGAAAATATCTAGCAAATAACATCACTACAACTACTATTATTCAGCCATATAGCCTACCTATGTGTTGTTGTTCTGAACTCTTTAGAGCGGTTTCCATTTTTGCAAAAGCTTCTTTGGCACCATTTAAATCTCCCAAGCCCATCCAAGCCTTCATCTCCCTGGTGTACAATTTTGGATCCAAATTATGTTTCATGCTTAGTTTTATTAATTCTAAGCAAGACTGAAAATGTACAAAATCAAAGATTTCTCTTACAAACGAAACACATGTAAAAATTGAAACCAAGGCCAGATTAATAAATTTGAAGAAAACTTTTCCAAAATACATACATTTGTGAAATGACTGATTTATGAATTACGAATAATGACTGAGGAATTATCTATCCTACATACCTTGATAACCTTGTAATAATGAATAAATTGTGATAAATTCTTTCATCAACTTAAAATACGGCAATTTGAGTGCCCTTAAGAGGCCATATTTTAAGTTGAGAATTCCTGAATACATTAAAGCCTTATAACTATATTATTATCAATTACCCTGTGTAACAATTTTTGGGTCATCGCTTCCAGCCTAAATGGCTCCAAAGCGAAATGAGCGGAGTTTGATTATATTCGCTCGCGTTTGCTTTTCACTGAACCAAATTTTGTTCATTATAATAATGAACTGCCTTCATTGATAAATATTCATTGAGACAGTTAACTTTTTCATTAGTCGAATGAAATATCGTTCATAGACGTTTAATAACTGCGTTCATTAATACTATGAATCTATCTTCATTGGCACAATGAACAATGTTTCTTGGTTTTGATGTAAAAAAAACTTTTGTGTAATTACGGTGGTATTTTAGGTTAATTTACAACCCCTCTAATCCTGTTATTGAAAAATAATCCCAACCCTTATTAAGACATTTATTGCACTTTGGTCTTCTAGGTATCTATCTGCATAAGATAATCACATTGTTTTCCTGAGAAATATCTTCGAAAACGAAAACATTTGGAAAAAACTACCGCTACCGTACCGAACATTTGCGGTAGATTTTTAGAGAAAAAAGTACCGCGGTACGGTAGTCGGTACTTTTTCATGAAAAGTACCGCGGTACGGTAATCGGTAGTCAAAAAAGTACCGCGGTAGAGTACCGCGGTACTTCTTTATTCTACAAAACTTTATTTTTAGGATGAGTTTATTCCATGTCCGAATAGGCACCATTTTTGTATGCCTCGTCCAAATAATGGCTTTGTATGTCAGATTTGTGGGTACCAATTTACATTTCATACCATAATGAAGCTTAATTATTTCAGTGAATGCTGTAAATTATGTAAGTGTGAAAAATAAAATATTTTAACCATGTTAGTCGTTACATGTTATCCAACTAATCTTTTATATTTCAGTCAATACATATGGAAATATTGAAGACTTGCGCTGTGCCAATAAACTAATTGATGAGTTGAATGTGAACCCAAAGCACTATACAGCTAAACAATGTAATTTGGAATTGTGTGCCGAAGAAATAAAATTAGGTATTTGGTAATATAACTAAAATCTTGTTTTTTATTGCTCTGCATTAAAGGTGGTTTGGAGATTGGAGTGCAGTATTTATCTAGAATTGGAGCATTTCAGTACGACACTTTTGATATAACTTACAGAGATATTTACAAAGCAATAGAAGATTTCACCAAGAGAATGTTTCAATCAGAAAAGGCATTTTTGCAACAGTTTAAAAAGTGAGCACCTACATTTTATGTGTATCTATAAAACTACAATGCTCGGATGATTTAAGTATGAAATTGGATAACGTTTTGCACTTGTCATTGTGCACTGTGTTTAACTTGAAATGGTAACACTTTCACTTGAAACACCTCAGTAACTTTTTTATTATTTGGTGGACTTTAAAATACTTTCTTTTCAATATTTGAAGCTTAACAAGTTGCTTGAAAAAAAAAATTACCTAAAATCTTAACAATTTTCACTTTTTCATTGATTACGCTTGTAAGTTTGTAAGCCTTAAGGCGCTGCCTTGTGAGTTTGCAAGCCTTAAGGCTGATTCTTAGAATTCTTACGCTACGCTGTGACAATGCTATCGCTAGGGCCATTTTCAATGTGCAGTAAACGCTGTTGAAAATGCACTTAGTGATAGCATTGTCATCGCGAAGCTTTGCATCGTGTAAGAAATCTAAGAATCAATTTAGTGCCGCCATAATCAATTAAAATCAACAATACTTTAGGAGGCTATTAGGAGTGTGACAAATTACCAATGATTGATGTGACGGATCTCATGGTGTTTAGATATTGTTAATAAATCATGGTAACTTGTGAGAATAACATTGAAATTCGACTTGAACATATTTTAAGGTGATTTTTTTTTCAATCATACTTGGGATTCAGGGTTTTGAGGTGACTCCGAACCACTTTTCTTAATAAAATTCTTTAATAAAAAACCTAATCTGTTTTTTCAATTTCTTGCGTTCAGTTTTGATAACTAGTTATTTACTTATGTAGTTTGCCCATTCAACAAAGCTTTAGTAGCTTCGCGTATTGAAAGACAGGTTTTTTAAACCCACCGAAAAATAAAAAAAGTTACTGAGGTGTTACAATTTCAAGTGAAACACACTGTATATAAGCATGTTTGCCTGTTTTTTAATTATTATTCTGTACATAATACTTTATTGTTGTGTATCTATGGACCATCTTATAAAAAAATTATGTGTTTCTCTGGATTGGTGTCGGTGAAATGTCTGTAAATAAAAAAGCTGTTTGTTTTAGGAATATGTTGGAAGAGCTCATACAGTTTCTAACTACCCTGCAGGAAGAGCTTCGAGTTAAATTTCCTAAGAAGTTTATGTTAAAGGAAATAGATGATTTAAAAACTTTCTACACTATCCACTTGTCTATATTAGACTTGGACAAGACCGTTACTTGGGCTAAAAATTAAAATTAAACCCTTTATTTATTTCTGATTATATTAGTTTTAATACCCACTATTATTAACATTTCTCTGTTATTGATAATTTTATATTAAGAATGATCGTGTAATGTATTACTTATTATTTTTAACATGTATCTTTCAATTATTAATACAAACACTTTAAAACAATCTTTGAAACAACTTTCTTTCCAAATTTTATAGGATAGGTATACTCACTGAAGATCAAGTGAAAACTTTTAATTGCCAATAATAATTCATTTTTCTCTATACCAGGAATAAACCGACACAATATATATCTGATAGTCGACACATACTACACTACTTTAATCCCTGAGGGAGTAACATATCCACTTTCTCTAGGGAGTAGAGTGAATCACTTGTAGTTGATTTAATAATTTTGTAATAGTAAGTAATAGTAGATGTATTCACAATATTTACTTACAATCATGTAATATCTTGGATGTTCGTACTTCCCATTACTTCAAGTAATGGGTGCGAGGCGTGGGATCTGTGGTCGTGGGTTGATACCTACCCAGGTTTTGAATACAAACGATATATAAAATTTATTTTACATTAAAAAAAATTATCAAAATGACGGCTATGCTGTCGCTACAAGATTTTTCAACGAGCGTTTCAAAGTATTATGTTGTGAATACACTGACGAAAATTTTGTTCATTATAATAATGAACTGCCTTCATTGATATATATATATATTCATTGTGACAATGAACTTTTTCATTAGTCGAATGAAATATTGTTCATAGATTAATAACTGTATTCATTAATACCATGAATCTATGTTCATCGAGACAATGAACAATGTTTCTTTGTCGTGACGTAAAAAAATCATTGCTACAATGACATTTTCATCAACTCAATGAAATGAGTTCATTATAACAATGCATATTCTAATCATATTAATGAACGGCAAACATCATATTTAGGTATAGAATAATATGGTGATGTAGTATTCATCGTTTTAATGAAAGACAATCGTCAAATTATTGAAAAAGGTTTATAGGCTAACGAATTTATTTCATCGTATTAATGAACTAGTTCATTGGTACGCAAGAACGCATCCCTACTACCTACCACTTGTAGTAATGTACACACACTCCAATTCGATATTCGACACCGTAACAGGCTGACGTCTGATTTTTGTGCTTTGTTAACTGTGATATTTGTAGTTTAGACAAGGTAAGAGCTTGTACTTGAAAGTCTATTTGTTATTAAGTACTTAATGTATTTGTATTTGTAGCGACGTTTTAAATGAATTGTCAAGAGGAAATGCACTCATGGAATACTACACCAAATTTTGTATTTTCAAGAAGAACAAAGAAATTTATTAATCACAGTAATTGCCCAATATTTTGCAGAGAAGGGCATAAGAATGACACTAGCAGCCAGTCACCAGCTTGAACAAGATATATTGAAGAGATTTCCAACAGAAAAATTAGTAAGACTCTTTTTACAAAAAAATTCCCACATTCCGGTTTTTATGGATGCAACAAAATAAATGCGTATGGCGTCATCGTTCATAAAAATGAAATCTATCCTTTTTAGGGATTTCACGATGCCGTTTTAAGGCCGTAAAGAAATAGACGTATAAACATATTTTGTCAGTAGATGGACACAATTATAAAAAAATATATATTCTATTTATAAACAAATACTTCAAAAGTTAAATAAATGAGCATCTTTCTTGAGATTTTTGACAAATCGATACATTAATTAAATGGAGCAAGCTTTGGTTTTGAAAGAATACATATTTTACAATAAAGTGAAAAGTACTTTTCATTCGCACCTAGAACTTGAAGTAGGTAGAAATTAACAAAGAAACCGTTTATCTACTTATCTATGTTTTTTTATGTAGTGTGTCTTAAAAAAAATATATCTTTAAATTATTAATTTGTGCTGACTTTGTTTGGGGTGTACATTGCATATTATTATTTCAGGAGTATTACCGAACCAGCAAAAGAGGAGGACTGTTACTACTAAGTTTAATAATATGACAACATCGTTGAAAGGGATATCAAAACATATTTTGGAAAAAAAAATGCAACTCAACAGAAAGAAGACAAAACTGAAAATAAACCTAATAGACTTGATAAACTTTTAAGCAATTTAGAAACACAAGAAAAAGTAATATACGAATTTACAAAATTTGTAATATAAGTTCCAAGTTCTAATATCTATTTGGCACTTCAGACCATACACGATAGTATTTGCACTCCATATGTAAAATTAAGTACGAACATTTGAATACCTCTAATATTAATACGTTCCTTCTAGAACCAGAAAGCGATGCAGAGAGTTGCATCCGAACTCTAAAATTTGATAATTAGACAGCTGAAAAGTTCGACAACACCTGGAAAGCCTGTTGCCTTTTTCGGTTGAAATTTATCAAGACACGTGGGACAGCCGATATTATAAAGTGGCCTTTTTATAAGAATCCATCAGGCTGTGGACTGGTATAGTGTTTGCTAAGATAGTATTTGTTGTATTTCTCAATTTATTCATTTGTATATCGATATGGACTTTAAAACAGTATTTGGGAATGTAAATTGTATTCTAAATCAATGGGAAGAATCATTTCAAAGAATTCTAACGGTTGACAACCACGTTAGAGATAAACATATAAAAGCTTTGCTGGATATTTTAAAAAGTGATACGAACCTATGAGATAGTAAGTACAGAATTGTTAATCTAAAATAATAATCTATTTTTATAATGTTTACTTTCCTATACGGTGGGAAGTTACGTGATCACACAAAAATTAAAAAAAAAATATTTGACGGATTCACATGTTTTATGGGTTCTCCAAACTCCTGTATTTTTTAGGGTGTATTTTATCTGGATATCTGATTATAGACAATTCATTATTTTGAATTTGTGTGCATCAGTTTGGAATGAAATTGAGACACTTATTCATAGAATATACGTTTATTGTTTTGTGCAAATTCATATGGTAGAAGTTATCCTTTTGATTATTGCATCTCTTCAATTAAATTGGAATTTATAAAAAACAATTCATTTCTTTCTAAAATATTAAATTCAATATCACTGTCTCCTACAAGAATTCTAAATTTAAAACTTGAAAGTTTAGCTTTTATAATTATTTCAAAAAAGTCAGAGCATCTGAAAATCTGTTCTCATTCAGATTATAACTTATTCATTTAATTATGAAATTGCTTTTGCTTACAGACTACTGGAATATAGCTTTAATCTGGGGGCTCTATGTGTACCTGGCAACCAACAAAATAATCAAAAAGGATTTAGTAACGGGGAAGAGGACCACAACCAAATTTACCATTGTGGATTCACAAGAATCTGTCATTTTTGTTGGAGGAACTCAGCAGGAGGTTGAAAACAAAATCGAACATTTGAAACAAACGAAAGTTTCCATTCAGCCATCGGTATACTGCATTGGCAAAAATCTATCATCGATTGAGAAAAGTTTTATTAATTTTGACGATTTTTTGACGATACGAATTCAATAGCATTATTAGGGCCCTGGATATACTCAGATACACTCAGATGCAAAAAAAACGGGCCATTGGGTCGTTGTATAGTCCTTGGAATGAAAGTTTTATTGTTTTACAATCAAAGAGACCATCAGGATGTAGAAAAAAACAACATATGATACTTATCAGTTTATTTAATAAGCGAAAATAACATTATGGCATTAATGGCATTATGCATAGAGGATCAAGGTGGCTACTGGGTTTTGACTTGTTTGTTTTCGATTAACTGTCAATTTCATTATTAATCTCTGTTAAGTTTATTTTGCAGAAATGCATTTTAATTCGTTTATTATCGTTTTCGCTTATTAATTCATTAAATAAATAATACCATAATAAGTACCATATGTTACTTCTTTCTACATCCTGACGGTCTCTGATTGTAAAACACTAAAAATTTTATTCTAAGGACTATACCAACATCAAAATTTAAAAAAAATGGTTCTTTTGCAAACAATGACCCAATGACCCGGTGTTTTTGCATCTGAGTGTATATACTGTGATATATTGAAAATAAAAACCGAGTTTTTATAATCCATAGTTTTATTTTCCAAAATATAAATATGTTTCTTTCCTCCTGACTCACCCTGTATATATATATACAGGGTGAGGGTATATATATATATATATATATATATATATATATATATATATATATATATATATTAGTTATATATATATATATATATATATATATATATATATATATATATATATATTAGTTATATATATATATATATATATATATATAACGCGTGTTTTTTGTATTGCTGCACATAGGCTATGTTCAGTTTTAAAACAACAGTATCAAATTCATTGCTAAAATTCAATGGTTTGCAACCCTGCTGCTTCGGCTGGTATACAGATTGTGCAAGATGAATTTCAGTGCATTATCCTGCGATACCAATCCCATCGATCCCGTTCAATCAACAAACATCAACCGTTAATCCCGAAATAGTAACTCATTTGCCGAATGGAAGATATTGGTTCTTCTTTGGCATAACATAATAATTTTATTTAATTTCTTCAGTTGAAATACGGCATCTCCTAGTTCTTTTATGATGACCAATAGCGACGCATCATGTACCTACTATTAAATTTTGCGATTATATTAGACAGTTTCGATTGATTGGATTCGTCTGTCAGGATAATGCACTCAAAATAAATTTCTCAAAATCCGTATACTATTGCCAGCTCGGTACCATTTGAATTTGAATATTTGAGTACTTTCTCCGTATACTATTGCCAGCTCGGTACTATTTGAATTGGAATATTTGAGTACTTTCTTGCGTTGAATAAATTTTCTCAAAAAATTAGATATTTGAAATGATCCATTTACACGCGCTAGTAAATTTGGTTGCATAACCGTTGCATTTCAACAATGCATTTGGTACTGTCGTTTTAAAACATGTTCAGTTTGACAATGTTCATCAGACAATGAAGACAATGAAGACATTGATGATATTTTTTATTCCCGAAATGCACCATAAACATTATAACAATGATTCTTGTACGTTAGTATAATGAAATTATGTTTATTAATATGATGAATTCAGTCATTGGTCTATGAACGACAAATCATTTTAGTAATGAACACGTACATCGGAGCAAAATTGATGTTGGAATTCATTGATATAATGAACATTTTTATTGTATTTATGTACTCTTTTGGTTCAGTGTACGATACTATAATACTATAATATCGTCTATTGGCAAGGGTTCCCATACTTTTTGGCAGAAGGGCCACATTTAACGCCAACTTTTAAGATTATAAAAACTTTTCTAAAACTGAAACATTTTTTAAAACCGTGTCCATACTGCATAACATAAAATTTACCAAATATGAAATAAAACTGCAACACAATGTTTCCATTGAAAATATTATAAAATACCTTTTGCTCCAAATTCACTGTAACAATGAACTAATTTAAAATACCTTGTATTTTCGCTCTTCAAGTTTGATTGCCGAAAGATTTGCCAAAATGGAAGCATATATTTTAGTATTTGGCCCTGCCAGCAATAAGGCTTCTATGTAGCAACCTTCTGCATCTACAAAGTTCTTCGTTTTGTACATAACATTGCCCGCCTCCTTCATGTGTGTCGCTTCTGTATCGCTTTTTACTTTAACATTGGTCATCTGTAATTGTTGACGACAATACCTGCAAAATATTTGTATATTACTTCGCACAATTTTAGTTTTCAATTTTAATATGTTATCTTCCATGAGGCAGTTGTTTAAATGCTTCATAGAAGATCGGCAGAAGAAAATTGAGAGCAGTTTTATTGGGGCGTTATGAACTGCAAAGCAAGCAAACCACCATAAAATAATATTACGCACCCGGAAAATTTGTCCCAGTAATAAGTGACAACGTCCATCTCGTCCCTGAAATTCATTCTGGGCACTGAAACATAAATAGCTGTGTAACGAAATAAGTAAAAAAAAAAACATAATGGAAATTTTAATCGATTACTCTAGTCTGCCAGAATTATTAAAAAGATTCGTAGCCAATAGACAAGGAAGCTAACAAAATGGGAGTGCAAATTAGTAAAGACAAGAACAAATGAGGACAAAGCACTAAGAAATTATGGACGATCAAGTAAGCCATCTTCAAATAAACCAGAAGAACTACGAAAAAGTGCAAACATTCACCTACCAGATAAGCGACGGAAATAGAATCACCGCAGCAAAGCAAACTACATCTGCATATACAAAGATTCCAACGGAGGGTACCAACGAACAAGAGCTTCTAGAAATAATAAGGGAACCGAAAATAGGAAAAGCACCAGGACAAGATCAGGTTACAGCAGAAATGATTAAACACATGGGACCCATAGGAAAAGATAAACTACTGAAGCTACTGAACCAAAGATGGAAGACAAATATGATACCAAAAGACTGGCAAACTGCGTTAATAGTACCGATACACAAGAAAGGTGACAAGACGAAATGCGCAAACTATAGAGGCATAACACTAATAAGTATAGGGATGAAAATATTAGAAAAGACAATTGAGAAAAAAATAATAGCAAGAATAGAATGACCCTAGAAGAACTGCAATGTGGTTTCAGGAAAGGGAGATCCACGCAAGACAACATCTTCACAATAAAACAAATCACAGAAAAATGAATCGCAAATAATAAAAATACATATCTGGGATTCATAGACCTCAAAAAAGCGTTTGATATGACACCAAGAAATAAACTATGGTTAATACTAAAAGAGAGAGGAATAGAAAACAGGATAGTGAAAGTAATACAGAATATATATAACAACAACAGTAATGCAATAATATACAAGGGGCAAATTTCAAGAACTTTTAAAACAAATAATGGACTAAGACAAGGAGGAGCTCTCAGCCCAACACTATTCAACCTATATATGGATAAAATAATGAAGAGCATGAAAACAGAAATAATAAAAGCAAACGTAGGATACAAAAACATGCAAATGGTTAAAATATCAGAAGGAGCATACGCCGATGATGTGGTAGTGATAGCAGAAAGTGAGAGGAACCTGCAACATAACATGAACGTATGGAATAAACACCTAGAGAAATATAACATGAAGATGAACTACAGCAAAACAAAAGTACTAATAATAGGAAAACGGAAAACGGATAAATATACAGATAGGACAGGACCAGATTGAACAAGTGGAGCAATTCAAATACCTTGGAGTAGAACTTACAGAAGACGGGAAAATGGAAGGAGAATTAAGCAACAGAATAAACAACACAATAAAAACGTACTATGCCCTGAATAATATACTTACTAACAAGAAAGAGATAAGCAGAAAGACAAAAATGAATATATACAAAACTATATACAGAACGATTTTGACATATGGGAGCGAGACGTGGAAGCTAACAAAGAGAGATAAAAGTAGATTACAGGCAATAGAAATGAAATATCTGAGAAGAGTAAAACAAGTAACGAAAAAAGACAGGATACGAAATAAAGACATCGGAGAGGAATTGGATATAGAATCAATAGAAAAGTTTATGGAAAAGAAGCAGCTCAACTGGTGGGGACATCTAATTAGGATGAAAAATACGAATCAAACAAAACAAATCTGGGAAGCAAAAACAGGAAAGAAACGAGGAAGAGGCAGACCAAGACAAGAATGGGACAACAAAATAGAAGAAATAATAAGCAGCAGAGGGAAGACAGTGAAACAAGCAAGAGAAATGGCAAAGAACAGAAGAGAGTGGAAAGAATTTGCAAATACATAACAAAACTGTAATGTAACATAACATGTATATAGCCCACACCGAGAGGTAAAGGGCCTTTTGATAATAATTAATTATAACAATTTTCAGGGTGGGAATCGAACTGACTGGATTAAGTAGAGTAGGCATCAGCAAGGATGAAGGCAAAATAAACCAGAAGTCGGTCACTCATCATCCTCATTCGCAACTTAAGTGATGCTTCAGGAACGCACATGCAAAAATTACACAATCCTCACCTGTTCCTAAACTATCAAACATCTGCTCAGACTCACCACTCAAGTTAAGGATAAGTTGGATAGGGATAGACTCCGAATATTTTCTTAGTTTGATTATTAATCTTCGTTTGCTTCATAACAATTTCTGTAGGATTCTAATAATGCATATTTATTGCAACACCCTTCAATTATTTAACATGTATAACAATATTATTATTAATCATAAAAATACATATGGTTTCATTTTATGTTATATTTTAATAACCACCATATAGCGGATTATTTATGATGGAATAGTATTAAAATTACGTATTATTGCGTCATGATGGCGATTTGCAATGTGACCGTTTACGGCTACAATCTAGGGACGATGGAATAACCACACTGATTCGTTTGAGAGGACAAAATGTAAATGCAAAATAGTTACCGGAACGAGAAGAATCCATCAATAACTCTAAGAGATTCATGTTGAACTGAAATCACTATCCACTATAACAAATTAAAATATTAAACAAGATGCGTGCATCCACCTACAAATATAACTACGAATGTGCATGAGACAACCCACAGACAACTTATAACCCAAGAAGTCAGCGAAACCAGGGAAACCCAAGAAGCCAGCGCAAGAATGTATACTGCGAATGAATTCAGTGTTGCCAGCTGTCTTGAAATATTTAGATAAAAATAAATGTCCAGAACTGTTATTTCTGTTTAACGAGATGAATCAATCATAAGTGAAATTAAAAGAATTAAAATAGTAACTGAAAAATTTCAGAAGCAAAAGTCTATTAATTAAGTAATAGAAAGGAACGAAATAAACTCGGTAGGATTCAATAGATGTCACTAAATCCATTCAAATTTGGAATTGGGATTTCAAAACTATTTCAGAACAGGTGGAGGCTGCTGAAAGTAATAAAAATGTAGTACTGTGTAGTGGTAAATCTCAAATAAAAACAATAGACTTGGCAACATTAGATTAAGATGGGGAGGGGATTTGACCTCGTAAAGCACATAAAACAAGAACATTGATTATATCAATCGAATTCGCATAGTCAAGCGGATAAATATAATATTATCTGCGATATTTCAAATTAGTATGTAAGCAATCCCGAAATTTAATGCCATGTGCAGGGGCGGATAGGCCATACGGGAAAATGGGAAATTTCCCGGTGGGCCGGTAGGCATCCCGAATGTTGGGCCGGCAGGCCCCAGAATTTTTTTCTGGAAAATCCGACGACAAGTTTATTAATAATCTTCATTTAATATGACTATGTAGTGGTTTGATTAGCTTTTTGCACATTTTAATAAAAATTTCTATATTGTAAGGAAAATGTAAATATAGTCAAATTTTGGTATTTATAATAAGAATTTCATAATTTCTAATGAACATTTTGTAATCTCTAATGAAAAGTTCGTAATTTCCACCTAAGTTTATTTTCATAAAATTTTCTACGAATAACTATAAACATTTTAACTTCAACAACTTGAAAATACCAATGACATTTTGCATTTTATAGTGAAATTTTGGCACTTTACAATAAATTTTCATAATCGCTGCTTAAATGTTGTAATTTATAATACGAATGAAGATTTTACATTTTACAGTGCAATTTATCAATTAACAATCAAATTTCCTTGAAGTTATAGCAATTTTGTAATTTAGAATGATGAATGATGAAATTCACAACGAAAATTACACAATTCTAATAAAACTTATTTATTACTTTATGATTGTTTTCTAATTCCATTGAAATATTGTATTCATAATAAAAACTTTATAATACGAATGTTGAATATTTTACATTTTACAGTGAAATTTATCAATTAACAATCAAATTTTCTTGAAGTTATACCAATTTTGTAATTTAGAATGATGAATGATGAAATTCACAACGAAAATTACACAATTCTAATAAAACTTATTTATTACTTTATGATTGTTTTCTAATTCCATTGAAATATTGTATTCATTATAAAAACTTTGCAATTTTTACTACAATGTTCCACTTTAAATTCAACACTTACAAATTCTAAAACTTTTGTAATTTACAATTAATTCTCCATAAATTCTATTGAAATACTGAAATCCATCATAAAAATTTCGTAACATTCATCATAATGCTATTACTATTTATGGGGTTTTCGAAGGAATTTTTGTGATGTGTAGTTAAAATGTTAAAATTTCATGTTTTTGTTGAGTTAAAAAAAATGTAATCAACATTTTACACCTTCCAATATATTTTTTGTAAATTTCTATGAAATGGTTAATGCATTTGCAAGGAATATGATTTCTGGGGAAAGACGGTATAATTTCCAATAAAAAACTCGCAAGTTCCATTGATCGTGACAATTTATGAAGTCAATTTATGAAGTCTCGTAATTATATTAAAAATTTCTAATGAAAATTTTGTAATTTCCAATTCATTGCAATTTACAAGCGAGATATTTCAATGAGAATTTTATGGTTTGATGAACTTGCAATTTGTAATAAAATATCAAAATTTGTCATTTGCAACGAAAACTTCATAATTTCTCTTTGTAATTTTGTACTTACTTTTGTATTTTGCATTGAAATTTTTGCAAATTTCTGTCAGAATATTAATGAAATTTATAAAAACTCGCAGGTTCCATTGATATTTACAATTTATGAAAAGTCTAGAAATTATATTAAAAAATTCTTATGAAAATTTTGTAATTTCCAATTCATTACAATTTACAACTAATAAATTTTATAATTTCTACTAAATTCTATCATTTATCATGATAACTTTGTTATTTCCTTTGAGTTTTGGAATTTATAATATATATTTTTTACTATCATTTAAAAAATCAACTCAAATTAAGTTTCATGTTGATTTTCATTAAGTAAGTTTTTATATTTATTTTTTATGTGTATATTATGCAGATTCTCCCGCTAATAACATTATTATTATTATTAACATAATTTTCAATATAAATTGTATCATTCAAATGGTAATTTTGTGTTCTGATTAATATTTTACAATTTTAATTACAATTTGAAATGTAAAATTTGTAAACGTAATAATGTTGAAAATTACATTTCAATTTTTTTCTTTTTTTTTTTTCTTTTATGTTCAATAAATTTTCTGTAAATAACTATGAACATTTTAACAACTTTGTGAGGGATATGCTTCCTGAATAAAACTCCAATAAATAAAAAAAATGCAGGATCTAATTAAACTTTGTAATTTATAATGAAGATTTTGTAAATTATAATTAAATTTTCTTAGTCAAAGCATGACAAATTTTAATTACCTAATCTTTTTCATATTTTATTTAATATGATTGAAAGCAGTACTGAGCGCACACTTTAGGAACATCTGTATTAATAAATAAATAAGTATTATGAAAAACTTATGGTATTAAATTTTATATGATTTTTTCTTTATGGGGAGTACTCTGTCGTAGTTATGTATTCTTTTTATTTGATGTTAACAATATTATTTGACGTTATTCGGGTTAACTGATCTTAACCCGACTAGTTTCGAATTTTATAAGCCATCCTCAGAGGTGTTATTTAAAAAGAAATAATATATTCAATATTAAATTATTTATTGTAAAGTATTTTTGATTTTTACATATTTGTCAAATTTTGAAGTATGATTATTATTTTGATTATATGGTATTATTGCAATTTTATATGAATGCAAAATGGGCCGGTAAAAGTTCGTTCCCTGGCCGCTTGTATGTTGCCCATCCGCTCCTGGCCATGTGCATGGAACGCCGTTTAAATAGTACAACGGCGTTTCATAAGAGAAATTGAAGGAAACCCGTTTTCCAATGTTATTTCCCTATGTCGCGCGATCAAAATATCCCTCGTCACGACAATGAAAATGGAATTGGCTGTGTGAGGCGTCTATTTATTATTTAAGTGATCTTAAAATGTAAGAAATGTTTCATATACCTATTTTGGCTAATAAGCTCAATAAGACTCAAATTTTGTCACATAAATTACAAAACTTGTAAAAGGATTTAGTGAATTTAATTAAATAAATATAACATTTTTAAGAAATTATTCCCTGATATTAAGAGGCCTCTTTACCCCAGCGGTACTATTAATAAACGACAGCCAAATCATTCATGAACGGGTTACATAATTACAATCGCAGAACTGATATAGAAAGTTTAGATATTTATCTACAATTAGACAAAGTAGTTTTAAGAAATAAATTAAAGGGGACTTATTTCCGATCACCTACTCGGATTTATGTGCAGACAAGAATACTCCATTATAATTCAAGATATTGGAACAAAAAAAAAGAAAGTGGTTCGCAACAACATTAGCTCCAAATAAACCGAGGGAATTTCCATTATATGTACCCTGTCTTAATTAAATAAATACTGAAGAAAATTTCACAAATCGGCTAAACATGCCATTCTTTTAATCAACGTAATAAATCACCGTTTTATTATTTCTTAAAACTACTCGGCTCAATTGTAGATAGATGTCTAAAGTTTCTAAATCAGGTCTCCGGTTGTAATTATGTTGACCCGTTCATAAATTATCTTGGCTGTCGTTTACATGCAATTCTCTATACAGCCTTTGGGTAAAGAGTCCTCTTAAAATATATAATATAATAATAATATTAATAATAATAATAATAATAATGATAATAATAATATTAATAATAATAATAATGATAATGATAATAATAATAATAATAATAATAATAATAATAATGATGATGATAATAATAACAGTAATAATAATAATAATAATAATAATAATAATAATAATAATAATCCCTACTACTCCTCCACCTGCGGCGTGAATTTTGACCCAATTACATAGTATAATGTATCAGAAATAAAGTGTTGACTCATAAATTAGCAGGCATAAAAAAAAACTCGCGCTGCTTCATCGTAAAAGTATTTGCAGCCGGCTATACAAATGAAACACATGGCAACATCTTATTTTTTTTTGCTAACGCGCACGCAAATTTCGTTAGTTATTATTATTATTATCAAATGGCCCTTTACCTTTCGGTGTGGGCTATACATGTTACTACAGTTACATTACAGTTTTGTTATGTATTTGCAAATTCTTTCCACTCTCTTCTGTTCTTTGCCATTTCTCTTGCTTGTTTCACTGTATTCCCTTTGCTGTTTATTATTTCTTCTATTTTGTTGTCCCATTCTTGTCTTGGTCTGCCTCTTCCTCGTTTCTTTCCTGTTTTTGCTTCCCAGATTTGTTTTGTTTGATTCGTATTTTTCATCCTAATTAGATGTCCCCACCAGTTGAGCTGCTTCTCTTCTATAAACTTTTCTATTGATTCTATATCCAATTCCTCTCTGATGTCTTTATTTCGTATCCTGTATTTTTTCGTTACTTGTTTTACTCTTCTCAGATATTTCATTTCTATTGCCTGTAATCTACTTTTATCTCTCTTTGTTAGCTTCCACGTCTCGCTCCCATACCTCAAAATCGTTCTGTATATAGTTTTGTGTATATTCATTTTTGTCTTTCTGTTTATCTCTTTCTTGTTAGTAAGTATATTATTCAGGGCATAGTACGTTTTTATTGTGTTGTTTATTCTGTTGCTTAATTCTCCTTCCATTTTCCCGTCTTCTGTAAGTTCTACTCCAAGGTATTTGAATTGCTCCACTTGTTCAATCTGGTCCTGTCCTATCTGTATATTTATGTGTTCTTTCCGTTTTCCTATTATCAGTACTTTTGTTTTGCTGTAGTTCATCTTCATGTTATATTTCTCTAGGTGTTTATTCCATACGTTCATATTATGTTGCAGGTTCCTCTCACTTTCTGCTATAACTACCACATCATCGGCGTATGCTCCTCCTGATATTTTAACCATTTGCATGTTTTTGTATCCTACGTTTGCTTTTGTTATTTCTGTTTTCATGCTCTTCATTATTTCATCCATATATAGGTTGAATAGTTTTGGGCTGAGAGCTCCTACTTGTGTTAGTCCATTATTTGTTTTAAAAGTTCTTGAAATTTGCCCCTTGTATATTATTGCATTGCTGTTGTTGTTATATATATTCTGTATTACTTTTACTATCCTGTTTTCTATTCCTCTCTCTTTTAGTATTAACCATAGTTTCTTTCTTGGTGTCACGTCAAACGCTTTTTCGAGGTCTATGAATCCCAGATATGTATGTTTATTATTTGCGATTATTTTTTCTGTGATTTGTTTTATTGTGAAGATGTTGTCTTGCGTGGATCTCCCTTTCCTGAAACCACATTGCGGTTCTTCTAGGGTATGTTCTATTCTTGCTATTATTCTCTTGTTAATTGTCTTTTCTAATATTTTCATTCCTATACTTATTAGTGTTATGCCTCTATAGTAAAGCGCATTTCGTCTTGTCACCTTTCTTGTATATCGGTACTATTAACGCTGTTTGCCAGTCTTTTGCTATCATATTTGTCTTCCATATTTGGTTCAGTAGCTTCAGTAGTTTATCTTTTCCTATGGGTCCCATGTGTTGAATCATTTCTGCTGTAACCTGATCTTGTCTTGGTGCTTTTCCTATTTTCGGTTCCCATATTATTTCTAGAAGCTCTTGATCGTTAGTACTCTCCGTTACTGTTTCTGTGATGTTCTTTTCGCTGTTTCTTGTCTTATGTTCGTTGCCGCTATTTATAGTTAGTAATTCTTCGAAATACTTTTCCATCTTTCTATTATTTCTTCGTTTTCCTTCAACATTCTGCCTTGTTTGTCTTGTATGTATCTCGTTTCTTGTCTTTTTTCTTTCCTGCATCCTTTTATTGTTTTATAACATAGCGTTTGATTTTCCTTTGCGTTTTTCTCCATTGTCTCCCCGAACTTTTCCCATTCCCTGGTCTTTGCTATTCTAACCTCGTCTTTTACTATTTTCATTTTTTCGTTGTACCTTTCGTAGTTATTACTGTTTTTGACGTTTAGGTATCTATGCCATGCTTTTTTCTTTTCTTTTATTTTATATCGTATGTCCTCTGACCACCGCGCTGTCTGTTGTTTCTTGTTTGTACTTTTCTTCAACCGGCATGTCTCTTGTGCTGCCTCAAGCATATTTCTTTTTATGTTATTCCACATTTCCTCTACTGCTTCGCTGTCGTTGGCCACTTCTAACTTGGCTTCTAATTTCTCTATGTATTGTATTGCTGTTTCCTCATCTCTTAGTTTGTATGCTCGTATCTTCTTGTAGTTCACTGCTATAGTTGGTCGCTGAATTTTTCGAGTGTTGTTTTCCTTGAGTGTGGTCACCACTAGGTAGTGGTCACTTCCTATTTCGTAGCTTCTCTTTACTCTTGTAACGGTTCGAACCCAGGTGTTGTACAAATTCTCATAATTTGTAATATTTATTATTCATTGCATTTATTTAACTGCAATTCATCCTTAAATGCAATTGGATGCATTTAATTTCTTTAACTGCATATTACATGAATTCTTATAATTCAAGTAATTGATTTGGCTCGTGATTTACAAATTCTCGTAATTTGTAATATTGATTTGGCTCGTGATTTAGTGGTAGTACTCTACGTTGTGTTTGATTTTTAAATCAAAATCGTGATAACTCAGTTTGGTTTGTTTTATGGGTAATGTGTCTGTTAGTAATTTTTGTTAGCAAGTAAAACACAGATACATGGATTTCATATTATTTATTCATTTTAAAAGGTTATGCAAGCGACAGGTAAATAAAAGACAATTTTGTTACTCTAATTGGACGTTATTTATTTAGTTATATTTATTTAAATTTTGGAATAGATTTGTTTAATAATTATTGAAAATTTATTATATTCTTTGAATTTGAATGATTTATTTTATTTTGAAAACAGAGTAACTTATTAACACTGCGGTTGGAATTACAAAGTGTTACTTAGCGACTTCATGCACCACAATCTTCAAATTGTGCCGAGAAGGATATCTGATACATGTCATCACTGCATAGAAATTCATTAGCACGGTGCCTACCAATGTATTTCAACGCCACCTTGTGGATAGGGACGAATCACATAACTTCACATTAAAGTACTTCAAGCGATTCCAGTGCTGCAAGCACCCAATGTGTCCTCATTCGGAGATATTGCTAGTATTCGCGTTTACCAACACTATCAGCCATGTGATCGTAAAAACTTTAATAGGTATTGTTATTCAAAATTGATTATAGATTAGTATGATAAAGCTCTATTCTACTTCTACTTTTCTATCTACTTAAGCACATACAAACATTCGTTTCATTCATTCATAATTCTGAGATTTCTTGAATATCGGAGGGCTGAGCAAGTTTAATTATAAGATTTAATTACAAATATCATTGAATTGTTTATACGAAATTATTAAGTTATGTTTCCCTGACGCAACTTTTTATTTAACTACCGATTGGTTAATGAGGCCACACTGTTTATCAAATGTTTTGCGACAGCGGAAAGGAAGGCATGTTACAATATTCTCCTGTCAGTACGAAAATATTGTCAGGACAAGGTATAAAATGCAGTTAGGTTCAACTCCGCAGTGGCGTGAGGCTCCCTACATTTCATACCCTTATTAAACTTCGTTCATTAAAAGCGACAAGGCGCGGTAATATCACTAGATAGGTTACATTATTAGTATGGAATTGACTTTGGAATTGTTAGTGTGAAAAGATGTTTGATCAAATGTTTTGCGACGGCGGAAAGGAAGGCATGTTACAATATTCTCCTGTCAGTACGAAAATATTGTCAGGACAAGGTATAAAAATGCAGTTAGGTTCAAGTCCGCAGAGGCGTGAGGCTCCCTACATTTCATACCCTTATTAAACTTCGTTCATTACCAGCGGCAAGGCGCGGTAATATCACTAGATAGGTTACATTATTAGTATGGAATTGACTTTGGAATTGTAAGTGTGAATTACATTTGATAAACTTGTGTTATATATTCACCTGAGGAATTAATGTTTAAAATATATGAGTCGTCGTCGGACAGCGTGACGTTCTGTCTCGATCGGTACATCTAACTGGCTCCGTTTAAGTTCCGCACTTCTATTTATACTGGTATACTGGTCCCCCACTTTTTACTCTTCTTCCCCCGTCCTATGATAATTCTGCTTACCGCTGCAAATTGACGCCTTCCCATACGTGTCACCGAATTACGCAATCGCCGTTTCGAGTTCCCGTCGTATTCCCACGACCTATTTCTCTGTGTCATCATTTTGATCGTGTGCTTATTTACATTTGCCCAAAACTACGAAGTCAGCAAAATGAATGTACTCGCTTGGGAAACGCGTCGTCGGCCGCGGCCTGCTATGATATTTACGCAGTTTTGTTCCGACTCGTAAAATTATGGATTTTAATATTATTAGGTTCTTACACTCTTGTGTCTATTATTTTGCTCTTTCTTCTTTGTTCTGTTAATACGTAATCTATTATAGATTTTTCGTTCCCGCTTATCACTTCCCTGGCGTATTTGTGTATCTCCCTGTGGTTGAATAGTGTGTTCGCTATTATTGGATTGTTCATTCTACAGTAATCTAGCATTTTCTTCCCATTTTCGTTTATTGTGTATTCCCCGTATCTTCCTCTCATCGTATCGTTATCTTTTACTTCCTTGCCAATTCTGCTGTTGAAGTCTCCTGCTACATATATTTCTACAATGGCATTTTTGGATGTTTCGTTGAGCCGATCCCAGAATTCTTCTTTGTTGCTAGCCGTGGCGTCTTCATTTGGTCCATATGCTATAGTTATTGTTCTGGTTCTGTTGTTTTCTTTTAGTTTTACGGTTAATATCCTTGCTTGCCATGATTCTATTTGGTGTTCTATGTCTCTGTGCATTATGCATCCTACTCCTGCGGACGCCCTTTTATCCTTGTCTACCCCGCTATATATTATTTTGTGCTTGTTATTAGTTGTGTACATTCCATTATCTTTCTTTTTCGTCTCAGTTATTGCTAATATCTCTACTTCCATTCTTTCGAACTCTTTTTCCAACTCTGCCTCTTTACCGAATGTACGCCTTATATTCCATGCTGCTATTCTCCATATTCGGCCTTTATCTTTTTTGATATTTTTCCTGTTTATTGTGTCCTCTTCCTTTATTTCTATTTCTATTTGTGCCTTCCTTATATTCCTTCTCGTGTCCCATTTTACTGTCGCGCTGTCGCTCCTATTTCTCCTAATTTGATCATTCATCGTGTCGATCTGCTTTTTCATTACCATCTGCGGCGCCATCTAGCGAGATTGCATATGGCCAATAATTATGATGTCCCAGTGCCAGTTTTGTCTGCGAGAAGTTGGCGGAACTGAAATTCGAGTAGGTCATTCGACGTATGGTGGGGAGCGGATCGTGCAACTGTCTCGCAATTAGCCAATCGTCTTGCGCAACACAAACCTGTCAGCCTCGTTGGCCAATCGCGCGCCTCGTACCAAAAGTGCAGTGCATTTTTCCGACGTTTCTTCGGTGTGAGTCGGGCTTTGTTATGACGTAAACTTGAAATAAATAGTTCCCCTCCGTATGCACTTAAAATAACAACAAAACAGACGTCCACCGATTCTGTAATGTCGCCACACTGATCGATTGCACCACAGTTCGGCGCGATGCGTTACTTTCCAATCGGCGGAGGGTCCAGGTAATGAACGCCCCTCGAGTCTCCGACTAGTCCGACCTGAAGGTGGGCACCATGGCCAACAGAAGAGCTCTCCTGACCGCCTCAATGGAGCCAAACTCCAACGACCCGCTCAGGGATCTGTTCGAGGCGTGCAAGACTGGGGACATCGCGCGCGTCAGGAAGCTGGTCACACCGCAGACGGTCAACGCCAGGGACACTGCTGGAAGGAAATCCACACCTCTTCACTTTGCTGCAGGTAACAATAAACAAAAGACACCAGAAAACATCACCTCAAAAACCACAAACACAACTTGTCAGGAAACAAAGTGTGACGAAAAACAAACGACTTCTTTCAGCGCCTTCCTCAAAATATGCCTTAAAATGTGATTTATGCTTAACCGAACTGAAAATAAGAGAATTGCTACGCTTATTCGTTTCTCTGCACCGTCGCACGAAGGTGTATGCGGTTTTAACATAAATATCACGTACGATTAATTGTACCAGTCGACATTACGTTCAGCACAGGTTGTCTACATTATCTAAGCCCTTGAAGCCTCCTCTTGCAGGAGACAGCAAGCGAGAAGCCACCAAAAAATTTAACCCACTAATGGTAGTGGGTGCGACTGACTTTAACACCCAACATAACGAGCCAAGATAAAATAGACATGTAAGGCCGGCCATGAATTTATGTAACATTTGTTGCAACACGTCGTTACAAGCCTCTTTGTTTTCGAATGCTTTGCTTCATATGGAGGTTCTTACATCATGTCTCTGACAAGTCAAGACTTGCAATTTGATGATCGGTTTCATACGCAGCTTGCCCCAAAATGAGGCATCATTTATACTCTACTCCAGAGTTTCCCAAAGTGTGGGCTTTGCTTCATATGGAGATTCTTACATCATGTCTCTGGCAAGTCAAGACTTGCAATTCGATGATCATTTTCATACGCAGCATGCCCCAAAATGAGGCATCATTTATACTCTACTCCAGAGTTTCCCAAAGTGTGGGCAGCGACCCGACACCGGGTGGTAGAAAAATTTTGCCGGTTGGCGCAAAATAAATAGACAATACTTTTTTCTACTCCCTTAATAGAAAGTAGGACTGTTGTCCCTCATTCGAGGGAAGAAAGTTGCCTCCCAAGAATAATACTTAGAATAGAAACATTAATGCCCGATTGCACCGTATGCGTTAAGGATACTTAAAATTTTAAGGTTCCTTAACGGACGAAAAACCATTGCACCGCCATCTTAAGGTCACTTAAACACCGTAAGGACCCTTAAATTTTAAGCTCCCGACTCCGGCGGAATAACTTATTTAAGGGTTACAAACTGTCAGTTTAACGTATTATGAGCAGTGGATGTGTATAAAATATTACTTATTTTTAACTACATTAGCTTTTATACTGATTTTAAGATAACTAACGAACTTATAATTACAATTCGAGTGTTGAATACCTTGACTATGATTGCAATTGTTGTTAAAGCAATATTGTGAACAATTTGGTGTTTGTAGGTTAGTTTGTGTTGAATTTTGATACAGGATAATCGGGTGTATTGCGTATCAAAAAACCTTGGCAGTAACGTGTACGTTACTTGAGAGCATCACATTCGAAAGTCAGATAGAGTTATGTCATAAATGCATTTGATATTCGAATGTGATACTGTCAAGTAACGTACACGTTACTGCTCAAGTTTTTTGATACGCTATACAACAAATTGTGTGATTCGATTGAATTCAATTGAAACTTTAATATAAATAAATTACTTCTACATTCGTATATTATTCGGCATTGGTGCTTGATACATCTGCATTTCCTCTACAATTATGACATAAAATTAATTTTGTTAAAATTGAATAACATTTAAAATCAAGATAAAAGTGACATTCTGGAATCCAAATTCATCGGATTTCCTTGTTTAGTTTATTTGAGAACGGATTAATTTAACAATTTGGACGGCCTAAGTTTTTATAGACAGAGAGGAATCGAGGTAAAACATACCGTTGACAACTGTTTTGTGTTAAATTTTATCCGAGTGAATATAGCAGTTATTAAAATTCCCTAGAATGCTGAACGCTAAGGTCCCTTTACTAAGGACACTGATGTCTTGTACGGTGCAACACAAAGTTAATTTTAAGGATCCTTAAAATTTAAACTTACTTAACTAAGGGTCATTAAAACTACAAACGGTGCAATCGGCCATAAATAGCTGTAATAATAGTGTATGGTTTTATTTTATTGATAGCGCTGAGGGTTACATGACCCGAGGCTGCAATAGTATTCACAACCGTGGTGTATATACTATTCTTTCGCTACTAGAACCATTACGATAATTTAAAATTAAATATTAAAATACAACAAACATATGTCATTACATCAATCAAAATTTGACATTGATGTATTCAACGAATATAGGCGATTTACATCAATGCGGCAGCGCCACAGTGGCGCATTTACGTAGTAGCCATGGGGGGTATTTGACGCTTCCGTGTTAAATGTATTCCTATGTGTTTGTTGTGCTAAAGTGTGCGATTCGTATCAAATTCATCGACTTCTGCAGTTTATCGTTCAGTTATCAATCTGGTGGTTATGGTATAACATAAACAATGGCAAAATATAATAAGGTTTGCACCGTATTCCTCCAACGCTGGCAGCAACAAAAAATTTGACGTCAGTTCGCATCGATTCCCGCCTGCAGGCAAAATGAACGTGAAATATGTAACGAAGCTGGCAAATACCGTGCTGATGGATATACAAAGAGCATGGAAGCTCAAATTAACCCTTTCATGCATGACTTTTTTAAATCGAAATAAATTCCAATTCAAATTCATAGTTAAATCTTTATTAAGCACTTAAATAATGCATTAAAAAAATATATAAATTCAATAACAAGAAAATATTATTAAATATCTAAATGTTCATTTGAGTGGACATCATGCACCAGAGTCTAAATTGGCGTTTGAACAAATCTTGAAACAATCGGGGCAGAGAGACACCTTATATGTTTTGCAGATATATGTGGTCCTTCTTTTGCACTCGCGGGAATGACGTCTATTGGCATATTTTTTCCGTTAGCTTCGGCCAGTGGCCAAGACCATCAAACCTCACCACTGTGGAAAGAATATTTGTTTTCTTCTTCAAAATTGATGGTGATATGTCTACCCATTCTGGATGGTTCATAAAGTGTTCCTTTGTGAATTAGAGCTTTTGCAAGGCATCCTTTAAATTGCAAAACGTCTTCCTTGTTATTACCTGCTTTTTTATGAATAATGTGGGAGTTGATGACTGCTACATCAATGGAATGCATAAATATTTTTATGTACCACCTTTTATTCTTTCTTCGCATTGGATACATAGCAAGATACTGGTCATGTAAATCCACTCCACCCATGTATTTATTGCAAAATTAGTGGTCTCTCAATCTCCACAGCTTTATGTTCCGACTTGCTCCATCTTTTTGCTGTGTCCACTGGTTCTTTGCTAGCGCACGAAGATGCTAATAACATCGGTGCTTTGTCATACCATTTTGTTATTGTTATATTGTCTTTACTAATGACAAAGGATGTACCTCTTGGTTTCTTTTTCATGTCTTTATCGGTAGGTAAAACTGCTGAAGCTCCTCGAGTTCTATTGGAACGCAAAGTTCCTGTTCCATATATCTTCAGTTCTCTTAGTTCATCTATAAGTTGAATAGAGCAGAATAAATTGTCGAGAAACAATTTATGGTTTCCACCATGTATATCATCAGATAAACGCAGTACAACATCAGTGCATGTGTGTTCATTATCATCATTCCAATCTTCGAAATCTACGAATAACACAGACTGAAATTAAAATTGAGTTTTTATAAATAGGTGTAACTACATTATTTGAGTCAGTACTGCATGATGTCCACTTGAGTGGACAAATTATAAACAAGCATCAGGGGCAAAAAATAAACATTTTTGTGTAAAATTTGATATTACTTCAAACTTACAAGTATAATTATTATTAAAATCAGTTTCTACCTTATTTCGCTGCAATCCATTAAAAGTTCTGGTGAAAATACAATCATCTAAGCCGACCATTGTGTAGGTTATGTTGAATCTGCACCGCTTTTACACCAGGGTCAACTATTTTACAATTTTGCGATCATGTGCATTTTAAACAATATGTATAACTCCCACTGCACGGTACTATCTGCTGTTGAACTTTGAAATGCGACATTTGAAGCGTCAAAACTGCAGTACATTGTGTGTCCACTATAGTGTACGATATGCACGAAAGGGCTAAGAATGGGCATGAAAAAGCATGTACAGTCGTGTTCATTAAAGTGTTTACATATGTATTCCAAGCATTTTCTTCCTGAAAACTATTTTCGAATGAGAGAAGCTTTGAATTTTCTCTTGAAAATACCGAGTTGTGTATCCATCGTATACATTGCAGTATTCATCGTACAGTTATAATGTGCGTATCAATCGACGAACTGTCGATCAATCGAATAACTTTTGTACATCGTACAAAATACCGATATACCTAAACTGTGCTCTCACAGTTTGTCCAAATTGTTTTTAAGTTGTTTTTTTGTTCTAAGCTTAATATATAGTCATGTTAGAGTCATATTTTGTATACAACTTTTCAAAATAAAAGCAACCCTTTAGAATTTGATTTGATTTGGGTCCATGGGACACTGTAGTAGTAGTTATACTCTGATTTTTTGAAACTGGCGTGCACGTCATCAAACAGTTGTGCGATGAGGTTTTTTCGTACCAACGTGATTGTTTTCGAGAATATGCATAACAATAGTTTAAGAATCGAAATTAATCTGAGGATCATTTGTTATATAACACTGATCACCGGTGGTTATAAATAGGTAATCCGTGTATTAACCGCAGACACAATATTCACCTGCCAATCATGTAATAAATCATGTTATGTTGGCAGCCGTGATATTTTTTCAGCGACAATGCCACATATTTTTTACTAACTGCTCATACATGTGTATATAACCAAACTTCTTTGACTTCTAACTTGTTACATTTGATCGATTATTATAATGCATATTTTGCCATTGTAGATGTTAAACCATAACCACAAGATTGATATCTGTACGATAAACGGCAGAGAAGTCGACGAATTTGATACGAACCGCGCACTGTCACACAAGATTCGACCGGCGCAACAGCTGATTGCAGCCATTTTTAAATACCCAGGACAGCTGGCAACCTTGTAAAATTGTGCCATCATTATTATGATTATTATTTTGATGACGTGCACGCCAGTTTAGATAAATTACAGTATAAGAAACAATTTTTGGGTAGTAGTACTTGCAGGTTGAATCTATAGTTAAAATGGGTATCGTCCGAACTTTAAGTTGTTGGGGCTCGTACTACCTACAAATGTCACTAACTCAGGGAATTATTTAATTGGAAAAGTGGCAACATAGAATCCAACGACAATATAATTTCGATATTAAGACATTAATTCCATTTTTATACAATGGGTAAAATTTACCCAATAAGCGTGCTTACATTTCAAATATGACGCACGTGCCTACAGGTTAAACTCTCACCTATTTTAACTATTTCTGTAATAATTATAGGTTACGGGAGGAAGGACGTGGTGGAGTTCCTCTTGTCCAACGGTGCTTCCATACAAGCACGAGATGACGGGGGCTTGCACCCCCTACACAACGCTTGTTCGTTTGGCCACGCCGACGTTGTGCGTTTACTTCTCGAGGCCGGTGCAAACCCAAACACCCGGGATAATTGGAACTACACACCTTTGCATGAGGCGGCGATCAAGGGGAAAATCGACGTTTGCATAGGTAAGTACATAGTGCGTTAACCAACGAGTGCCGGAAAATAAAGATTCGAGTGGACAGAGATGTGAAACTTTCTTCTCAACTATCTATTCCCATGTTGATAAAATAATATCATAAAAATGTATGTCGTCTTGTGACCCTTTTGTAGACATTGGTTCAAACAACATTATTTTCTTGAACAAAAATATTGTACAAGAGTAAAAATAGACAATACACCTATCCCCCGATTTACACGGTAGATACGTTCCTGAGAAAAACGTGTAAATCGAAAATTAAGTCAAAACCGTGTAAATCGAAAAGCTTGCAGAAAATGCATAATTTTGCTATTTAACAGTTGTGATTTTCTTCAATATTTTTAGGTGTACACAGAAATAAAAATAAAATGCATTGACAGGTTAAAATATGTAATATATTACGAAAACACTGTTTTTTTTAATTTAATTACAATACATTAAACAGAAGAACAAAAAATAAAACCAAAGATGTTTTATTATCCTTCATCACTGTCAGAAATTACTCTCATTCTTTTTTTCGGAATCGAAGGTTCGTATTCACTTTCATCACTCGAAGTTATTTGTGCCGATTCGATGTTTGAAGCAGAAATATTTACATTATGAGGGATGGTAATAAAATCGGTTATTAACAATTGCTTCGAATTTTTTGTAAGATCTTTGTAAACTTCTTCATATTGAGCCAAGCAGCGATTTATGTCACGTTGGAATCGTAAAGCCCTTTCAAAGTTTGTGTCATTTTGTATAAAATGATTACCCAGCTTTCTTCCCAATGCGAGTCCTTCGCGGATGACTTTAGCAGTGAATGTTACTGGTACTAATTCCTCTTCATCAGATTTGTCAGACTCACTTTCGCAAACTAAGTTAACTAAATCATCCTCACTTAGTTCTTTATCAGCCATTAACTCTGCGATATCTTCAACAGTAAAATCATCAAAACCTTCTCCGCCCAATGAATGCGCTATCTGTACTATCTGCGAATATTCATCATTTAACGTTGAAATGGAATGTTCATTTTTGAGTACATTTGGCCACATTTTTTTCCAACAGCTATTGAGCGTTGTTTGCTTAATCGCAGTGTATGATAAGGCAATATGCTTCACACAGTCTAATATTGTAAAAAAATTCCAAGCACTAATAACTGTTAAAGATTCATTGTTCCATTTGTTCCAAAATACATATATGAAAAGGCTCGTTTTATGTACAAAGCTTTAAAAGTAGAAATTATGCCTTGGTCCAATGGTTGTAATAATGAAGTTGTATTTTTTGGTAAAAATTTTACTTCAACGTTCTCATATTCTAGATCTTGTGGGTGACCCGGTGCATTGTCAATTAACAAAATCACTTTAAAAGGCAATCCCTTTGAACTTAAATATTTTTTGGTATCTGGGATAAAACATTCATGAAACCATTCAGTAAACATTGCAGCAGTAACCCACACTTTCTTATTAGCCCTCCAATAAACGGGAAGATTATTGATGTTTACTCCTTTAAAGGCACGGGGCATTTTTGATTTGTTAATCACTAATGGTTTCATAATATAATCTCCTGAAGCATTGCTACAGAAAAGAATTGTTATGCGATCTTTTGCTGCTTTATGACCACTAGCCGATTTATAAGTCCTTTTAGGCATTTTTTTCCAGAATAACCCTGACTCATCAGCATTGAAAACCTGATCAGGGGTGTATGAATTGTCGTTAATAATTTCTGCAAAATTTGCTGGATATTCTTGGGCTGCATCTACGTCGCCAGAAGCCAGTTCACCTTTTAATTTTAAGCTGTGTAAAGAATGTCTTATTTTAAATCTTTCAAACCAGCCATGACTTGCCAAAAAATTTGGCTTCTTTTTAGTTGAAGAAGAAGATGGTAATTGTTCTACAATTTTTTCGTAAATTCGTAATGCTTTATTTGTTATAGCGCCCATATCAATGGGTACTCTTTTTTTGTGTTTGATCTTCTATCCAAAGCATTAACGCTTTCTCCATTTTTTCCATTGCGATATTTCTGGTGTATGATGTTGTGCCCATACTCGTGGTATTGCCAGCTGCAACACTCTTTCTAATTGTGTTTTCATTTGTTCTAATAGTTCTTATTGTAGCTTCGTTCATGCTATATGATTTTGCAACATCTATTACTCTATCTCCCTTTCGTAAGCGATCCAAAATTTCGATTTTAGTTTCTAAAGAAATAAATTTTCTTTTAACTTCTTTCTTCATTATAAGCCTATAATTTTTTTAAATTTATGTTAATTTATGTTAATTTGGCTGTGATTAAAGTAAAATTCAGAGGGAAAAAATGCGGCAAATTTTGGAGGGAAAATTAAAAAAGTTTAATAATTAATTTTTATTCAAATTAAAATGTTTTAATTTTTTTATTTTAATTAAACCTATTTGGTAAATTGCCATCATTTCCATCCAAAATTTCCTGCATTTTCCCCCTCTGAATTTTACTTTAATCACAGCCGTTAATTTATCTTCTTCTTTAGGTGCCATCTCCGATACGAAGGTCGGCAATCATCAAGGCGATCTTCACTTTTGAGACCGCATTTCTAAATAATTGGTTGCTAGTACAGCCAAACCACTCTCTAAGGTTTTTCATCCATGAGTTTCGTCTCCTTCCTATGGACCTCTTTCCTCTAATTTTCCCCTGCATAATTACTTGTAGTATTTGATATTTTTCTCCTCTCATGATATGTCCTATATATTCCAGTTTTCTTTGCTTAGTTGTCAGAATTACTTCTTTTTCTTTATTCATACGTCTCATCACTTCTACATTCGTTATTTTCTCTACCCACGAGATCCTCAGTATTCTTCGATATATCCATAGCTCGAATGCCTCCAGTCTCTTTATGTCGATTGCTTTCAATGTCCAGGATTCCATTCCGTAGTATAGTATTGATAGTACGTAGCATCTCATCATTCGAATTTTTAGATCGAGGTTTAGATCTCGGCAACTGAAAAGGCTCTTCATTTTAGAAAAGGAGCTTCTTGCCTGTTCGATTCTGATTCGAATTTCTTGGGAGCTATCATTATTTTCATTAATGGTTGTGCCTAGGTATTTGTATTCTCTTACCCTTTCAATAGGCTGGTTCTTTACATATACTCGATGGTTGTCCTGAGTTGTTTTAGTTATTAGCATGTATTTTGTTTTGTTTATGTTCAGTGATAGCCCATATTCTTCACTTTCTGTGACTATTTTATTAATTAGCGTCTGTAGGTCTTCGAGCGTTTCAGCTAAAAGAAATTTTATAATTTCTAATAATTTATAATAATCTAAATTATGCACTCACTTGTAATTTACGAATATGGAAAATTAAATCTTTCTGAAACTGTGAAACTTTCACTCAAATACAATTTTCCGTAGATAAAACCTTAATTTTATGCGAAGAAATACAGACACAGTGTGCGTGTGCAGCAAGTCAGCACATAAGCTCGGGAGATTCCCCGTGAGATGTGTACACTGCGCATGTTCAATCACAACCGTGTAAAAGCGAAAACGTGTAAAACAAGTACCGTGTAAATCGGGGGATAGGTGTGCACACAAAACAAATGCCAGCAGAGAAGTCGACACACATTCGCCATGTCGTTGGTTCAAATTAAATCTTTAAAATGACTTGTTCTGTTGAAGCGTTGCTGCAACATGGCGCTGACGTGAACATCAGGAACACAGAGGGCAAGACGGCGCTTGAGCTAGCAGACTCGTCGACTAGGCCCGTGCTCACAGGCGAATACCACAAGGACGAGCTCCTGGAGGCCGCCAGGTCGGGGGCCGAAGACAGGCTGCTGGCTCTTCTGACTCCAATGAACGTCAATTGCCACGCCAGTGACGGGCGGCGCTCGACACCATTACACCTGGCCGCCGGCTACAATCGGAACAGGGTTGTGCAGATTCTGCTACAGAACGGGGCCGACGTTCATGCAAAAGATAAAGGGTATGATAGGTGGGATTATTGCATTTGTACTTTTAGTTACGAACAGCGGCCGTATGTGTACATACATTTTTTTCCGGTGTCATGTTGGCGCTAAAAGCCAACTTTTAACTTTAATGCGTTAGGACTTTTTTGAAAATACACTCCAGGGCATAATGAATTCGTTATGCCCTCTTATTACGCTTCGCTTGTTATGGACATGTTTACAAATCTCGTATCCTAAGAGTTATCGTTCAATTATAGTAAAGTGAAAAATAAAATTACAAATGTTTGGGTGCACAAAACATGTTGTGCATTTGTGCGCGAAATCCTTTAACATCCTCGAGATTCTGCTCTCGGTACATTAAAGAATGATTTCGCGGCCTTGGTATACAAGTACTATTAATATCAGTTGGCAATAGATATTACTAAAAAAAATATAGTGACTTTTTATATTTTCAAGCAGGCCACACTGATCATTAATCGTTATGTTATCGTTTGATACTAGATGATTTAGAAATTTTCTGCCATTATGCATGTCAATTAATATTTCTTCTTCAAAAATTAGAAGAATTAGAAGAATTTTAATCAGTAATTGTTACTGTAGCCGCAGCTGGTAATTTAGTGAAATTAGAAGAATTTTAATCAGTAATTGTTACTGTAGCCGCAGCTGGTAATTTAACCTCAAAACTACTGTCAATTCAAATGTAATGGGAAAAATTTTGACATTTCATAGCTAAACGTTTTTTATAACATGTTGATAATACTGGGCGTTAATAGGCTATAATGTACTTTACACCTCCGAGGCCATAAAGTGATATATAACGCCTTCAAATGGAGCTTAGTGACCTTTTTAGGCTGGTTGACCATAAATGATTTTATTTGCTCACTTGATATACATTGTGATCCATTTTCTACAGAGATATTTAGCAATGATTGTTTTGAAAATTCCAGTGGACTGGTCCCCTTGCACAATGCGTGCTCCTATGGTCACTTCGAGGTTACCGAAATGCTGATAAAGCATGGGGCCAACGTCAACGCTAATGATCTCTGGGCTTTCACGCCACTCCATGAAGCTGCCTCCAAGTCCAGGGTGGAAGTGTGCTCACTTTTGCTCAGCGAGGGAGCCGATCCTACGCAACTGAACTGCCATTCAAAGTCTGCCATTGACGTTGCACCTACAAGAGAACTTCAAGAAAGACTTTCGTGTAAGATTTTACATAGAATCTATATAGTAGAAATCACGAGAGCTAGCTTATGATTCATTCTAAAAGAACATTTTTCGAAGAAATAAATGCAACGCTGGATTGGCTCTATCACAGTAAATTGCTTAAATAAAATAAGACAGTAATTTTCTAATACATTTCAAATGAAACGAAGCCAATGAAATAATAAGGCGTCAACATATGTACATGAAAATCTTAACCACACATTCGAAGCGATGAATTGTAAGCCAGCTCTCGTTTTTTCTACTATATCTGATCTAAGTTTAAAGCTTCAACATAATTATATTTTCTCATAAGTATCTATACTGGAAAGTATGGCTTATATCTGATTAACTTTATTCAACGAAGTTATGCAGATATTATGTCATTATGTGTGAGTATAGTCGACCCAAAAATCTAAGAATATTACGACTTTGACTTTTAAGTATTTTATGGGGGTTTTATTTGGTGTTGCCATAAAATCAGCGCTTATACTGGCGTTGGGTCTTTATACAAGCCAGTATAAGCGCTGATTTTATGGCAACACCAAATAAAACCCCCATAAAATACTTAAAAGTCAAAGTCGTAATATTCTTAGATTTTTGGGTCGACTATACTAAGATCTAGGAGTTATTAAAACATTAATGGACAAAATGTGCAAATAGTTTGGTACATAACTGCAACTGGCGAATATCTAAAGGTATTTTTTGTACTGCCAAAGCCTCGTTTATGAGTTTCGTCAGCTAAAAATGCATGTTTGCATTACACGCTTGTTTATTGTGCTTCATAAATTCGTGGAATCATGTCTTACAGGACTAATGACTTATATTCCATTCTGCAGATGAGTATAAGGGTCACTGCCTGTTAGAAGCTTCGAGACAATCAGACACAGCGAAAATTAAAAAGTACCTATCACCGGAGATAATTAACTTCAAGCACCCTTACACCGGCGACACGGCACTGCACGCCGTCGTCAACTCGCTGTATCCAAAGCGCAAACAGGTCCTCGAACTCCTGATCAGAAAAGGCATCAATATGAACGAGAAAAACAAGGACTTCCTGACAGCGGTGCACGTCGCTTCTGATAACTTGCACTACGATCTGATGGACCTGCTCCTGCGGCAAGGCGCCAAGGTCAATGCACTGGACGGCCTCGGGCAGACCGCACTTCACCGGTGCGCCAGGGAAGACAACGTGCAGGCCTGCAGGATACTGCTGTCCTACAACATTGATCCGACGATTATTAGTCTGCAGGGGTACACTGCTGCTCAGGTTGCGTCTGAAAACGTGCTGAAGATATTACAAGGTAAATAATAATTGTAGTCCGTTTTTGTTTCTTTAACGATCCACCGTCGTAATTTCTCTCGAAAGTATTAGGTCCAACTCTTTGTAGTGATTTTGGTTTTGACCAACATAAAGCAACAGGTGGTGGATCTTAAAAACAAAACAGACTATATGTCATTTATGGAAATTTTGTATGGTAATAGATTACTGGCGTATTTCTTAATTTTCAAACTGTAACGGTATAAAAAAAACTGGCAGGTACTTCCTGTAGAACCAAAGATAAAAAATCATATAAATTAAATCATTTTTCTGCGTTTAGTTACAATATTTGATTTATTTTAATACTTGTAAAATTTGCAGATCCTCCAAGTGGCAGCGCCGATGTTGAGGGCCAACTCTTGGATGCAGCCAAGTCCGGCGATTTGGATCAAGTACAACGACTATTGGGCTCGTTCCCGCACATTGTTAACTGCAGGGATCTCGACGGGCGACACTCCACACCCCTACATTTCGCTTCGGGTTACAACAGGGTATCAGTAGTAGAATATTTACTACAATTGGGAGCCGATGTGCACGCAAAAGACAAAGGGTACCGCACCGATATTATTTATGCAACCCCTGCTGATTTAACGGTCCAATTTTTCAGCGGTTTAGTTCCTCTGCACAACGCCTGCTCTTACGGCCATTATGAGGTCACCGAATTGCTGGTGAAACATGGAGCGAGTGTGAACGTCGCCGATCTGTGGAAGTTTACACCACTACACGAAGCTGCGGCCAAAGGAAAATATGAAATCGTCAAGTTGTTATTAAAGGTAATATGTTTTTTATTACTATTTCTGCAAGCTTTTGCTGATCTATATCAGATTCACACTGCTGCAGAGCACGGAAATTTGATGCGAGATTTAATATGTTACATAATATCCATTTTTCTACTCCCACATTTCGACGTGCTCATTGAAGTACAACGTAACTGCAAAATAGTCATTTTACAGAAGACGCTTTTTGGCCTAGTTCATTCCCAAGCGATTTGCAGGTTTTGTTCTGATTGGTTAAATTTGAAAGCATTTTATTCGGGAACTCGTACTATACCAATCAGAACAAAAATTGCAAATCGCTTGGGAATGAACTAGGCCAAAAAGTGTCTTCTGTAAAATGACTATTTTGCAGTTACGATGAACTAGGCATTAAAGTTCAAACCAGCACTAAAATTTAGAAATTAATGTTTCATAATTTGGCAACTTCGCATGATTTGATTTATTTATTCCTTTGCCTTTGTACCTTTCGGTGTAAGGCATACATTATTAATTTTTATAATATTCTCTCCACTTCCTCCTATCTTTTGTTAATTCCTTTATTTCTTCCCATGTGTTCCCTTTTCTTGTTGCCTCTTCTTTTATTGCACTGTTCCGCTGTTTTTTCGGTTTTCCTCTTTGTTGTTTTCCTGTTGCTCTTGTCTCATATATTTTCTTAGTGTTTCTTTCTTCTCTCATTCATCTCATGTGTCCATACCACCTCATTTGGCCTTCTGTTATTTTTTCCTGTATTGGTTTTATTTTTTAAGCTGTTCCTGTACTTTTTTTTCTTTTTTTTTCTCTTTGTTCCATTAATTACTATTTTTCTGTATCCCATTCTTACTTCATTTCCTTTGTCTTTTTCTTCCTTCGCTATGTTTCTAATTTCTCTTTGTTCCATCTGTATTCTTCTTCTTCTTATGGTGCCATCTCCTAACGGAGGTTAGCAATCATCATAGCGATCCTAATTTTTGAAACTGCAGCTCTAAACAGTTCTACTGTATTCTGTTCCATTAATTACAATTTTTCTGTATCCCATTCTTACGTCATTGCCTTTGTCTTTTTCTTCCTTCGCTTTGTTTCTAATTTCTCTTTGCACTTTCTCGCATAACCTTAAAAAATTATAACCTCAAAACAAAATGACTTGGTGCGTAAGTAAATCGTGCCAACAAAAAGCCACCCTAACATGACCTACTGTACTAAATGTTGATCGTGAATGGAGGATAGATGGTGAATTTTTTTTTCCGACTACTTTACAGCACGGTGCCGATCCTAGCAAAAAGAATCGCGATGGCGCTACACCATTGGATTTAGTCCGCGATGGTGATCAAGATGTAGCGGATTTGCTGCGTGGCAACGCCGCCCTGCTGGATGCTGCCAAAAAGGGCAACCTCGTAAGGGTCCAGCGGCTTGTGACACCGGACAACATCAATTGCAGAGATGCGCAGGGCCGCAACTCGACTCCTTTACACCTAGCAGGTAAGCGTTCATAAGTCGTACACAATTGATAATGGAACGACTTTCTTGACTGTTAATTTGTTCTTGCAGCTGGATACAATAATGTAGAGGTGGCTGAATTCTTATTGGATCACGGTGCGGATGTGAATGCTCAAGATAAGGGAGGTCTCATTCCACTGCACAACGCCTCGAGTTACGGCCATTTGGACATAGCTGCCTTACTTATTAAATTTAATACAGTAGTGAATGCAACTGATAAATGGGGCTTCACGCCACTCCATGAAGCCGCTCAAAAAGGAAGGACACAGCTCTGTGCATTATTGGTATGTTATGTGAATTATTCATGCTGTTCCATCGATTAAGGTAGAGGTCAATATTTTCTTTCGAAAATTTGCCACTTTATTAGTTGTTTCTCAGGAGCCCCCAGAAATAGTTTCGTGCATGTTTTTTATTACACCCTGTATTAGTTCATCACTTCATTTTGTTTCTTTTTGTGATTGCTATTTTGTTTTTGTTTGTAGCTAGCTCATGGTGCAGATCCGTTCCTTAAAAACCAGGAGGGACAGGCACCAGTTGATCTGGCGTCTGCCGAGGATGTCCGGTGCTTGCTACAGGATGCGATGGCATCTCAACAAGGCGTGCCGACAACTTCGACCAACGCCGCAAGGCCTGCGTCAACAGTGCATACACCCACACCGCCTGTAATACCTGCCAGCACAACGGAGACTGTCGTGATGCCGTCCGGCGCTTCTATGACACTGTCGGTTCCCATGGCCACCAGAGCGAGCATGGCCATGTCTGTGGCAGAGGGCTGCTGCTCGTCCCCCGTGAAGGCCGAAGGTTCCGAGAGCAGCGCAATAATTAATATAGCTTCATTTTTAGCAAGGTAAACGATTTCAGGAATTTTGCTGCACTCCAAATCACTCGTAAATGCTGATTCGGACATTTTCAGTGGAAAGCTAAAATTTTAGAGGGTAGCATCATTATTCTTGTAGTATCACAGAACGCGCACTTTTTTAAACGTACCCTGTTTGCCACCAGTATGCAAATACTGGTGTCACCCTCTCACCCTCACCCTCTAATGACGATCAGATAACTAATTATTATTACTAGAACATTACCTAGCCAATTGCACTCAATCACAGCCAAATATTATCTTATATATTCTGTATAATCGTCTGATTTGTATTATTCTCTGTTTGCAGCTTAAATCTAGAGCATTTACTGGAGCTGTTCGAGCGCGAGCAGATTACACTCGACATCCTCGCCGAGATGGGGCACGAGGACCTGAAACAAGTTGGAATCACCGCCTACGGGTTCCGGCACAAGCTGATAAAAGGCATGGAGCGGTTGGTTTCCAGCTGCGGAGGCATGTGGTCCACGCCGTCCAATCCGGGCACTTTACTAGTTGATCTCTTGACGGATGATAAGGAGTTTATTGCCGTCGAAGAGGAGATGCAGAACAGTATTAGGGAGCATAGGGACAACGGGCACGCCGGTGGCGTATTCTCACGGTACAACATTGTTAGGGTGAGTAATAAATAATTTAATAGTGTGGCTGCAGTACATACAAAATATAAGTAGATTTGCTTATTACAGCTAAATTTATATCCTGCTGTGACCGTCCCTGGGGAGACTTAATAGGCAGGCACACACGAAGGGGATTTTCCCGCCAGATCGGCGGAACAGGAATGCCAGATGCAGATGGCGGGACAGATCTGTTAAAAAACCCCTTCGTGTGTGCTTGCGTAATGTTTATTTCATGTCTCATCATAGTATTGAAGTTTACCTCATTATTTGCTGCACAAATTTCATCCTGCCACCTTTCAGTCTCACCATAGGGCAGTCAACTTTTCCTCTTCTTAAATAATTTTGCCTGTATTGGGGAATGAAACAGTTATGACATTCTTTTATTGGTGTTTTCACTGTTGTCAAAGAATGCTTAGAAGGCTTAAGTGATTCTGTTTTATTTTAGTAAATTTGAAACAAAAATATAATTCTGTTAAAAAAGTTCTGTTTCATATGGAATTACGCAAAAGACCTTCTGCTTCTGTTTAAAAACCCTTAAAATGGAACACGAATTAAAATGCAATACATTAAAATTCAATACAATTAAATTGACACTTGTACATAATGGTAATATAAAGCTTCAGTGTTAACAACATTCTTATATCGTTTGGTTTGACCGTTATCAAAAATTGTTGACAATTAAGAAAAAATTGATTATGGCAGCTGTCAAATGCATTTTCAGACATCTTAGTTTGACAGCTGTCAAATATCGCTTCAACACCGATGTGAACAGAAAGAATGTAAAATTATGGAGATCTCTTAAAATTGTCCGATGAATACACAAAATTTGCATCAATCGAGTTTAATTCGAAGTGGTGTGGACAGAAAACGTTATAAATTATAATTATGTCTGCCTGGTACACTTTTAAGATACCGATTTCAAGTTTTAATGGAATTTTGAAAAAGTACCTAAACTATTCCATTTTAATAACTAAGATGATTTATAACTTTATGATTCTTTATAACTAAGAGATTTTTAACTAAGATGGTTGTCGTTTTATATAATAAAGTTTTACACATGAACACCAACAAAAATGATCTGACAGTGATAAAATTATTAAATGTAAGATTTCTGACAACGTTGTGCTGGTTTTTTAATTATTTAAAAAATCCAAAAATTGAATACAAAAACTTTAATTAAAAATTTGTATAAAATAGCAAATAAATTCTGTACTCAATAGATACTCAATTTGATGGCAACATTGCCCACTGTCGTAAAATATACCTTTTTTTTAATATAACCTGTTTTTTAAGTCCAGTGACTTTTTTGTCAACAATCTGGTCAACCTAACTGACCCAACTTAGTTAAAAATAAAAATGGAATAGAGTTTACACTGAATTGCTTGCCTAGTGAAGCATCGTCGAGGACAGATATTAGTAACTAGGTTATGAATGCAAATGCTTTTGTCCAGGATGTTATGCCATCATAAAACGCTATAATTCCTGCACGTGTTACTCAATGCCTAATGTGAACATGGCATGAATTAATTATTTGTTTACGTTTCAGATTCAAAAAGTACAAAACAGGAAGCTCTGGGAGAGGTACACACATCGAAGGCACGAAGTGGCCGAGGAGCACAACAATCAAAGCAACGAGCGGATGCTGTTCCACGGCTCGCCCTTCATCAACGCCATCGTACAAAAAGGCTTCGACGAGAGGCACGCCTACATCGGCGGCATGTTTGGGGCGGGCATTTATTTCGCAGAGCATTCCTCCAAAAGCAACCAGTATGTTTATGGCATCGGTGGGGGCACTGGGTGTCCCACTCACAAGGATCGATCTTGTTATATTTGCCACCGGTAAGTAATGCATTAATCGGCTGCCACTCGTACACATAATCACTCGCCTAGTTTTTAAGGATAATGGCCACTACTCGTGCACATACCGTACTTTTAATATTTTTATATATTTTTAATACAATCTACCGAAAACATCCCTCCAATAATTATATCGTTAGGACAATCTTGAGTCAAAATCTGATGACGAATTGTCCAATTTTGAATAAATTTAAAACATTTTTGTTTCTTTCTCATTTTCACAATTTATTAACTAAAAATTGCAACAGAACCTGCTTCTTGTTATTAAACCAACTCAAATTATTAAAAACTAATAGGTCTCATAACCTCAAAACACATGTTGACGTCAAGACATATTTGTTACTAGTTTTTTTATAAGCACACTATCAAAATTATTATACAATGTGACATTTTGGCCGGCCTTGACAATTCATATCTATAATGGATGATCTGTTTGTATTGCCATGAGCATCTAACACAACAAAAATGTAACAATTTGTACAAATTTTTCATAATTACGACGAAGTAGAAAAAATAGCGTACACTACTTGAGTTCTAAGGCTATTACGCACTCGAGAAATTATGCACCTTGCCGCTTCGCGACTCGTTTAGTAAACTTTCACTTCGTCCGTAATATGCTTCTTACAACTCTCGCTATGTAATACACCTATCCCCCGATTTACACGGTACTTGTTTTACACGTTTTCGCTTTTACACGGTTTATGCTACTCTGTGATTGAACATGCGCAGTGTACACATCTCACGGGGAATCTCCTGAGCTTATGTGCTGACTTGCTGCACACGCACACTGTGTCTGTATTTCTTCGCATAAAATTAAGGTTTTATCTACGGAAAATTGTATTTGAGTGAAAGTTTCACAGTTTCTGAAAGATTTAATTTTCCATATTCGTAAATTGCAAGTGAGTGCATAATTTAGATTATTATAAATTAACGGCTGTGATTAAAGTAAAATTCAGAGGGGGAAAATGCGGGAAATTTTGGATGGAAATGATGGAAATTTACCAAACAGGTTTAATTAAAATAAAAAAATTAAAACATTTTAATTTGAATAAAAATTAATTATTAAACTTTTTTAATTTTCCCTCCAAAATTTCTTGCATTTTTCCCCTCTGAATTTTACTTTAATCACAGCCAAATTAAGATAAATTAAAAAAAATTATAGGCTTATAATGAAGAAAGAAGTTAAAAGAAAAGTTATTTCTCTAGAAACTGAAATCGAAATTTTGGATTGTTTACGAAAGGGAGATAGAGTAGTAGATGTTGCAAAATCATATAGCATGAACGAAGCTACAATAAGAACTATTAGAACAAATGAAAACACAATTAGAAAGAGTGTTGCAGCTGGCAATACCACGAGTATGGGCACAACCATCATACACCAGAAATATCGCAATGGAAAAAATTGAGAAAGCGTTAATGCTTTGGATAGAAGATCAAACACAAAAACGAGTACCCATTGATACGGGCGCTATAACAACTAAAGCATTACGAATTTACGAAAAAATTGTAGAGCAATTACCATATTCTTCTTCAACTGAAAAGAAGCCAAATTTTTTGGCAAGTCATGGCTGGTTTGAAAGATTTAAAATAAGACATTCTTTACACAGCTTATAATTAAAAGGTGAACTGGCTTCTGGCGACGTAGATGCAGCCCAAGAATATCCAGCAAATTTTGCAGAAATTATTAACGACAATTTATACACACCTGATCAGGTTTTCAATGCTGATGAGTCAGGGTTATTCTGGAAAAAAATGCCTGAAAGGACTTCGGCTAGTGGTCATAAAGCAGCAAAAGATCGCATAACAATTCTTTTCTGTAGCAATGCTTCAGGAGATTATATTATGAAACCATTAGTGATTAACAAATCAAAAATGCCCCGTGCCTTTAAAGGAGTAAACATCAATAATCTTCCCGTTTATTGGAGGGCTAATAAGAAAGCGTGGGTTACTGCTGCAATGTTTACTGAATGGTTTCATGAATGTTTTATCCCAGATGCCAAAAAATATTTAAGTTCAAAGGGATTGCCTTTTAAAGTGCTTTTGTTAATTGACAATGCGCCGGGTCACCCACAAGATCTAGAATATGAGAACGTTGAAATAAAATTTTTACCAAAAAATACAACTTCATTATTACAACCATTGGACCAAGGCATAATTTCTGCTTTTAAAGCTTTGTACATAAAACGAGCCTTTACATATATTTTGGAACAAATGGAGAACAATGAATCTTTAACAGTTATTAGTGCTTGGAATTTTTTTACAATATTAGACTGTGTGAAGCATATCGCCTTATCATACACTGCGATTAAGCAAACAACGCTCAATAGCTGTTGGAAAAAATTGTGGCCTAATGTAGTCAAAAATGAACATTCCATTTCAACGTTAAATGATGAATATTCGCAGATAGTACAGATGGCGCATTCATTGGGCGGAGAAGGTTTTGATGATTTTACTGTTGAAGATATCGCAGAGTTAATGGCTGATAAAGAACTAAGTGAGGATGATTTAGTTAACTTAGTTTGCGAAAGTGAGTCTGACAAATCTGATGAAGAGGAATTAGTACTAGTAACATTCACTGCTAAAGTCATCCGCGAAGGACTCGCATTGGGAAGAAAGCTGGGTAATCATTTTATACAAAATGACACATACGTTGAAAGGGCTTTACGATTCCAACGTGACATAAATCGCTGCTTGGCTCAATATGAAGAAGTTTACAAAGATCTTACAAAAAATTCGAAGCAATTGTTAATAACCGATTTTATTACCATCCCTCATAATGTAAATATTTCTGCTTCAAACATCGAATCGGCACAAATAACTTCGAGTGATGAAAGTGAATTCGAACTTTCGATTCCAAAAAAAAGAATGAGAGTAATTTCTGACAGTGATGAAGGATAATAAAACATCTTTGGTTTTATTTTTTGTTCTTCTGTTTAATGTATTGTAATTAAATTTAAAAAAAACCAGTGTTTCCGTAATATATTACATATTTTAACCTGTCAATGCATTTTATTTTTATTTCTGTGTACACCTAAAAATATTGAAGAAAATCACAACTGTTAAATAGCAAAATATGCATTTTCTGCAAGCTTTTCGATTTACACGGTTTTGACTTAATTTTCGATTTACACGTTTTTCTCAGGAACGTATCTACCGTGTAAATCGGGGGATAGGTGTATACTGTTTCATCCCCAGTTGCGAAAAGTGTTTCATTTCCTAACTAGTTACGAAAAGTACGATGTTTCACAACTAATGTCAGTTGTGAAAAGTGACACTTTATATGCCAAAATTAGCAAAAATAATATTTTATGTTCTATTGTCTTTTGTTAAAACGCATTACCATTCATATTAAATCAATACAATTCAATTTCGGACTTTGTAATAAGTGGCCCTGGACGAGGTCTTAGTGCAATGTATTTTTTTCCAAGTTTTTTTTTTTTTATATAAATGAGAAACAATAAAGAATCTCACCAGTAGATCCTTTACTATTAATGCCCGATTGCACCGTATGCGTTAAGGATACTTAAAATTTGAAGGTTCCTTAACGGACGAAAAACCATTGCACCGCCACCTTAAGGTTACTTACACACCGTAAGGACCCTTAAATTTTAAGCTCCCGACTCCGGCGGAATAACTTATTTAAGGGTTACAAACTGTCAGTTTAACGTATTATGAGCAGTGGATGTGTACAAAATATTACTTAATTTTAACTACATTAGCCTTTATACTGATTTTAAGATAACTAACGAACTTATAATTACAATTCGAGTGTTGAATACCTTGACTATGATTGCAATTGTTGTTAAAGCAATATTGTGAACAATTTGGTGTTTGTAGGTTAGTTTGTGTTGAATTTTGATACAGGATATTCGGGTGTATTGCGTATCAAAAAACCTTGGCAGTAACGTGTACGTTACTTGAGAGCATCACATTCGAAAGTCAGATAGAGTTATGTCATAAATGCATTTGATATTCGAATGTGATACTGTCAAGTAACGTACACGTTACTGCTCAAGTTTTTTGATACGCAATACAACAAATTGTGTGATTCGATTGAATTCAATTGAAATTTTAATATAAATAAATTAGTTCTACATTCTTATATTATTCGGCATTGGTGCTTGATACATCTGCATTTCCTCTACAATTACGACATAAAATTAATTTTATTAATATTGAATAACATTTAAAATTAAGATAATAGTGACATTCTGGAATCCAAATTCATCGGATTTCCTTGTTTAGTTTATTTGAGAACGGATTATTACAACAATTTGGACGACCTTAGTTTTTATAGACGGAGAGGAATCGAGGTAAAACATACCGTTGACAACTGTTTTGTGTTAAATTTCATCCGAGTGAATATAGCTGTTATTAAAATTCCCTAGAATGCTAAACGCTAAGGTTCCTTTACTAAGGAATCTGACGTCTTGTACGGTGCAACACAAAGTTAATTTTAAGGATCCTTAAAATTTAAACTTATTGAACTAAGGGTCCTTAAAACTACAAACGGTGCAATCGGCAATAAGTAAACAATTCAAAATTATTAATAGCATAACCGCTGAATTTTTTTCTCATACTAGACCAAACTGAATACTGTTATGAATGATGCCATATCTATGCATATCTATGCATATGATGCTATAAGTTATGAATGAAGTATACCTCACCATTATTGAAGTGTTTACCTGTAAATGTGTTATATTGACACAGGAACCGATTTTAACATTAAACGCCGCAACCTCTTTCTTTCAGGCATTTACTGCTGTGCAGAGTGACTTTGGGCAAGTCTTTCCTACAGTTCAGTGCGATGAAGATGGCCCACGCGCCGCCCGGCCACCATTCAGTCGCCGGAAGGCCGTCCGCCGGGGGGCTCAACTTTCCCGAGTATGTCGTGTACCGTGGCGAGCAGGCGTACCCGGAGTACTTCATCACCTACCAGATCGTCAAGCCCGAGGACTGTTCGAGCAGCACAGACTCAGACGTCAGATGATTCCGCCAAGAGCAGTGGCTCACGGTGCACGACCAGCCCGGCGCCAATAGGACGATGTGGTGTAGTGTGCTGTGCAATGTGCTCCGCTGTTTAATGCCGGCTAGGACCAAATGTAGCTGCCAAGAACATTGCAAGTAACCGGAGGAGAAGTAAAGGTAAAATGTTCGGGGTACTCGTCTCCGCACCATGCAATATAATTTATAAAAACACAAAAATGATAAGTGCATGACCAAATACGTATATATTGCATATATATATGTTTGAGTGTAAGAGTAGATTAATTTGGTTTCTTCAATTGTATGGGAATTTTATGAAGAAAAAAAAAACTATTGTAAAGAATGATACTTTTCAAAGGCTGCGTATAGGTATTTAAAGGGAGTTATGAGTATTGCAAATTTCTGTCTGTTTTATTTAGTTTTAATGAAGCAAACTGATGGGCAGAAATATAAAACTGTTTTTAACGAAAGTGTGGTAATATCAGCAGGTCCGTAAGAAAGAATAATAAACATGAATAGGGGATTCAATTTTAACTGATAACGTAATTTCTTGTATGTACTGGGATTGGACGAGGTTCTCAATTCGTTCTCTAAATTTTATGTTCTCGGATTGTAGTAAAGGACTTATTATAGTGCTGTTTCATCGTGTATTTACTAGTAAACTCAATTTAATGCGTATTATATTATATTTAGGCGGGTAATTCACGGTGGTAGTATGTATGGAGACGATAGAATCCCTTATAAGTTCATTAATATGTGATATCTATTAAATTTTATAAAACGATTATGAAATTTAAAGCCTGTAAGATAGGATGTGTGTAAGGTTTTTGATCTTTTGTAACCGAAATGGTTTTTGTTTCCTTTTTTGTTTACTTTTATCTATAAAAATACTTTGCGATTAAAAACAAACTGATTATATAAATGTTTTATATTCTATCATTAAAATAACTATCTTTACTACCTTTTATCTCTTCCTTTGCGAACATTCCTACATGCATACAAACTAGTCGGGATACATTGCAAGCCTGCTAGCAAGCGATCGGTGTGTGGGTAAGGAACCCATATGCGCCTACCATTGCTTGCTTCTGTACTTTTCCGTTGTGCTGCGACAAAGATACACAAACGCATGTGTTTGATCACTTGTGCGAAGTTGTATGTATTGTGTTTGCGCTTGTGTTCAGCATATATTTTTTGAATTGTAATAGCACATATTCTGTGTAAGATGTGAAATATACTGTTTCAACCTAATAGATCTAATACTTTTATAAATTTTATATTATAAAATCGTAGGTAAGTACTTTTGCATAATTCGCTTTATTAAATACTTCTTATTCGTCATGTCAACGGTTAAGAAAGGAAAGCCAAATTAAACAAATTCCAGACTGTATCAATCAGAATGGTTTGAAAAATATGGAGTTGTTGAAATTGATAAAGTTATTTGTATAATTTGTAAGGAAAATATTACATCTCGAACTTACAATGTAAAGCGACCTCATGGCGTTTTAAATGGCAACATAAATTTGTCTATTAACAAAGTTGGTAGCATTTGCTTTTCTCTTCACAAATAGCTAAAAATATGATGAGGTTGCATAACAAAAATTTCTAAATTTAGCACATCCTCATGAGCCAAAGGCGAATTCAACCAAGTCTTTAGAACCAAATTTGCCAGACTTATGTTCAATAAATCATCCAGATAATTTTTTATTAACTTCAAATCACCAGTTGTATACAGGGTGAGTCGAGAGGAACAGACCAAACTCTATGAGTGTATTGTACACGTGAAAATTATTTAAAAAAAATCATATGTTGTTATCCGATCTTCATTTGTTTTCAAGTTATAGTTTCAAATCTTGAATATGCAAATGTGGTTTTTGTCTATGGTTTTTGTAATGGGAGTGCTACAGCTGCTGTTGAAAGATATAGTCAACGGTTTCCACATCAGAAAACTCTGAATAAAAAGGTATTTATCAGACTTTTCAACAAACTGTTCGAAACTATCACTTGAAAACAAACGAAAATCGGATAACAACATTTGAGTTTTTTTAAATCATTTTTACGTGTACAATACACTCCTGGAGTTTGGTCCGTTCCTCCCGACTCACCCTGTATATTTCACAACAAATGGGTTTGGATAATGAATATAAATGACAAACGATATAGAGATCCAAAATTAATATCTGAATATTTACCGTTTGTAAAACAAATCTCGCATATCTATCAAATATCTTCTGGAGAAGTTTAGATTAGAATCGGAAGTAATTATAGATGAAAATAAATATAATTTTATTGGGTTTCCAAGTTTTCAATGAAAGCATTCTGGAAACGTTCATGAGTTAGGAGTACCTAGCAATATAAAAATTAAAATATTTTTTAACTCGTACACAGACCGCACTTTTATATTTTATGATAATTATTATTATATTGAATTGAATGAATGCACTATGAAACCAAAACAACACGGAATTATTAATGAACTATTTCCTGGTGTTTCAATTATGTAAATACACCTATCCCCCGATTTACACGGTACTTGTTTTACACGTTTTCGCTTTTACACGGTTTATGCTACTCTGTGATTGAACATGCGCAGTGTACACATCTCACGGGGAATCTCCCGAGCTTATGTGCTGACTTGCTGCACACGCACACTGTGTCTGTATTTCTTCGCATAAAATTAAGGTTTTATCTACGGAAAATTGTATTTGAGTGAAAGTTTCACAGTTTCAGAAAGATTTAATTTTCCATATTCGTAAATTACAAGTGAGTGCATAATTTAGATTATTATAAATTAACGGCTGTAATTAAAGTAAAATTCAGAGGGGGAAAATGCGGGAAATTTTGGATGGAAATGATGGCAATTTACCAAATAGGTTTAATTAAAATAAAAAAATTAAAACATTTTAATTTGAATAAATATTAATTATTAAACTTTTTTAATTTTCCCTCCAAAATTTCCAGCATTTTTTCCCTCTGAATTTTACTTTAATCACAGCCAAATTAACATATATTAACATAAATTTAAAAAAAATATAGGCTTATAATGAAGAAAGAAGTTAAAAGAAAAGTTATTTCTTTAGAAACTAAAATCGAAATTTTGGATCGCTTACGAAAGGGAGATAGAGTAGTAGATGTTGCAAAATCATATAGCATGAACGAAGCTACAATAAGAACTATTAGAACAAATGAAAACACAATTAGAAAGAGTGTTGCAGCTGGCAATACCACGAGTATGGGCACAACATCATACACCAGAAATATCGCAATGGAAAAAATGGAGAAAGCGTTAATGCTTTGGATAGAAGATCAAACACAAAAAAGAGTACCCATTGATACGGGCGCTATAACAAATAAAGCATTACGAATTTACGAAAAAATTGTAGAGCAATTACCATCTTCTTCAACTGAAAAGAAGCCAAATTGCCAAATTTTTTGGCAAGTCATGGCTGGTTTGAAAGATTTAAAATAAGACATTCTTTACACAGCTTAAAATTAAAAGGTGAACTGGCTTCTGGCGACGTAGATGCAGCCCAAGAATATCCAGCAAATTTTGCAGAAATTATTAACGACAATTCATACACCCCTGATCAGGTTTTCAATGCTGATGGGTCAGGGTTATTCTGGAAAAAAATGCCTAAAAGGACTTATGTCTCAAAATTGTATAAATCGGCTAGTGGTCATAAAGCAGCAAAAGATCGCATAACAATTCTTTTCTGTAGCAATGCTTCAGGAGATTATATTATGAAACCATTAGTGATTAACAAATCAAAAATGCCCCGTGCCTTTAAAGGAGTAAACATCAATAATCTTCCCGTTTATTGGAGGGCTAATAAGAAAGCGTGGGTTACTGCTGCAATGTTTACTGAATGGTTTCATGAATGTTTTATCCCAGATGCCAAAAAATATTTAAGTTCAAAGGGATTGCCTTTTAAAGTGCTTTTGTTAATTGACAATGCGCCGGGTCACCCACAAGATCTAGAATATGAGAACGTTGAAGTAAAATTTTTACCAAAAAATACAACTTCATTATTACAACCATTGGACCAAGGCATAATTTCTGCTTTTAAAGCTTTGTACATAAAACGAGCCTTTGCATATATTTTGGAACAAATGGAGAACAATTAATCTTTAACAATTATTAGTGCTTGGAAAATTTTTACAATATTAGACTGTGTGAAGCATATCGCCTTATCATACACTGCGATTAAGCAAACAACGCTCAATAGCTGTTGGAAAAAATTGTGGCCAAATGTAGTCAAAAATGAACATTCCATTTCAACGTTAAATTATGAATATTCGCAGATAGTACAGATGGCGCATTCATTGGGCGGAGAAGGTTTTGATGATTTTACTGTTGAAGATATCACAGAGTTAATGGCTGATAAAGAACTAAGTGAGGATGATTTAGTTAACTTAGTTTGCGAAAGTGAGTCTGACAAATCTGATGAAGAGGAATTAGTACCAGTAACATTCACTGCTAAAGTCATCCGCGAAGGACTCGCATTGGGAAGAAAGCTGGGTAATCATTTTATACAAAATGACACAAACGTTGAAAGGGCTTTACGATTCCAACATGACATAAATCGCTGCTTGGCTCAATATGAAGAAGTTTACAAAGATCTTACAAAAAATTCGAAGCAATTGTTAATAACCGATTTTATTACCATCCCTCATAATGTAAATATTTCTGCTTCAAACATCGAATCGGCACAAATAACTTCGAGTGATGAAAGTGAATTCGAACCTTCGATTCCGAAAAAAATAATGAGAGTAATTTCTGACAGTGATGAAGGATAATAAAACATCTTTGGTTTTATTTTTTGTTCTTCTGTTTAATGTATTGTAATTAAATTTAAAAAAAAACAGTGTTTCCGTAATATATTACATATTTTAACCTGTCAATGCATTTTATTTTTATTTCTGTGTACACCTAAAAATATTGAAGAAAATCACAACTGTTAAATAGCAAAATTATGCATTTTCTGCAAGCTTTTCGATTTACACGGTTTTGACTTAATTTTCGATTTACACGTTTTTCTCAGGAACGTATCTACCGTGTAAATCGGGGGATAGGTGTACTGTCTTTCACTACAGAAATGGATTTTTTTTTTAAAGACAGCTAACAAAGAGATTTTAATGAATTTGATGAATTTGCAAATATGTTAATAAAAGCTGTTCCATTTGATTTTAGTACTTTCAATATTCATTGTCACAATCCAGGTGTTTTGGAACAACTGAAAACTTTATTAAATTAACTGGCTTCTTATAGTTTTGAAACTGATTAAAATTATATTATACGGAAAAGATATTTAATTCACTAGAATTAACAAGCTCTTCAAGATAACTTTCAAAACAACATTGTTTTTATCAACTCTATCTTATTTTCATCAATATATCTTACTAGTTTTAAATTCAGATTTGAGTTTATCACTCGCCAATTTAAAAAAAAAAATAAGACAGATGACCAACATGTTTGATTATTTGGGCTGTATTATTTTTTTATTAAAAACTTTGTTTCTAAATAAATTATTGGTTTTAATAGATATTTTTTTTATATCTTCCAGACTTTTTTGACTAAGGATCAATAGCTATAGCTATTTATTATATGTATATACTATAGCTATTTATGGTATAAGTGAATTAAATTGCTTTATTCACTTGTATCATACAAAAAAAAATCCAATTCGCATTATAAAAATGCTCATTATGTATGTTGAATCTCATCATTAAAACAACACTTTAATCCAATGGGTGAATAAAATGTTTACATTTTCACTTTATTCACTAAAACTATTGACAACATGAATAAAGTAAAAAATACGTAAATAGGCACTATTCTTGAAATTTTTGTTGTCACCTGACAATGTGACACTTCACGCAAATTCTTCAATTCTGATAACGAATTGGAAAAAAAAATGACAGTATCATTTCTAATTATATAACATGTGGCATACATTTCAAATGGCACACTCATTTTTTGTAAAAGTTTTTGGTATTCAAAAAAGAAAGAGAGAAAGAAAGAAAAAGAAAAAAGATTAAAAAAATATTCAAACTTATATCTAAAATTGTTAATTATCATTTCTTCGCATTTCTTAGAGTAAAATTTCTATCCGTTGGAACAATAAAAAATTTGTTCAGCTGTTTGTTGGATAGCCTTAACACACAAGCGTTGTTTTTTATAGCTCTTTTTACTTTTGCTTCATTTTTTTAAATTTAATTGAGGTGTGTGATTTTCTGCATAATCATTGTAATCATGTTCAGAAATTTTCAGCGTTATACCCTTATTTTTTTTCCAGGCGTCTATCGCCGTATTTTCTTGATTTTTAGTTAATTCTATTTCCATTTAATTGATTTTTTTTTACCTCTATCCTAATTCATTAATAAATGAGCCGTTTATTTTGAAAGTGGCTTAAGTCCATTTTCATCTTTTATCAAGTTGGCACTTGTGACATTTATAATTTATGCTGAACTGTCAAAAAAATAAATCGGTATTGAAATATACTTAGTACATTTGAAAATTTTATATCACGTACATTTTCAAAATAATATAAATACTGAAAATCCTAATTTTTAAAGTGACCTAAGTCCACTTTTTATTGACGATGTCAAAATGTGCGGCCCAAAATGTTGAAAGCAGTGATGAAGGTAATTTAAATTACGTTTTGATATTTAATTGAAATTTAAAAAATAATATTTAATTTAAAGAAATTATTAAACCCATGGGAAAGGATAAAATAACAAGATTTCTTGATTCTGAAAGTGAAGAGGAATTAAACTCATACAACGGATTTAAAAAAAGAAGGAGAATTTTAGAAGTTCATTCTTCAACAGAGGAAGAGGAAGTAATTGAGAATGAGAATTTACAAAACAGCACCTTCAAAGAAGGATTCAGAGAACACAGAAGTGGTACTTATATTCAGAAAATTTGTAAAATTAAACGGAATTCAGGGAAAAGATACGATACACATTCGGGAAAAATTATTCCTGCCAAAGTTTTTCAAAATGAAGATTGCCAATGCCGAAAAGACTGCTTGAAAAATTTAAATGAAACAGAAAGAAAACGTATTTTCTAAATGTTTTGGAACGTAGGAGACTTTAATAAGCAAAATATATTGCTATACGAAGCGACCGGACGCAGTGTTGTAAAAAGAAGACGTCAGAGAAACGGAAAAGGTTCATGTAGAAATGAGAGTTTTACGTATTGGTTAAATTCTAAAACAGGCAAAGTTGCTGTTTGTAAAAAAATCTTTTTAGATACTTTTCAAATAAGCGAAGGACGATTGAAACGTGTATTAAAATCTAAAAACGTTGGCAACGATTTACGTGGGCGTTTGCCTGGATCGTCGAGAAAAATATGTGATGAAGCAAATATGATTGTTCAAAACCATATTAACAGTTTCCCGAAATTTGAATACTAGGGACCATAATCCCGACCGAAAATATCTTCATCCTGAACTGACTATAAAAAAAATGTTTAAATTTTTATGAGCTTCACTGTGAAGAAAATAATTTAAAAGCAGTTAATGAATGGACTTATAGAAAAATATTCAAAAAGGATTTTAATCTACATTTCCACCAACCACGCAAAGACACATGTCAAAGATGTGATCTATTAAACATTAAAGTCAAAGCATCAGAAAACCATGAAGAACAGAAAAAACTTATGGAAGAACATGATATTCATTTGAAGCTAGCAGAATCGGCTAAAAATGCGTTAAAACAAGATCAAGAGCGAGTATCAAGTAATCCATCTCATTATTTTGGCTTTTCATTCGATTTGCAGAAAGCGTTACCATTCCGGAAGTTAACTACTTCAGTAGCTTATTATAAATGTAACATGTATATTTTAAATTTAGGCATACACAATTTCCACAACGATAATATGTACATGTACGTTTGGGATGAAACAAAAGCTTCTAGTGGTTCCCAAGAAGTGGCTTCATGCCTCTTGAGACACCTAAAAACCCTGAAAGGTGAAAAACACATCATTGCATATAGTGACATGTGTGGAGGACAAAACAGAAACATCAAAATATCTTTAATGTGGTTAAAAAATCTATCGATGGGAAATGATGTGGAAATCATAGACCACAAATTTTTAATATCGGGGCATTCATTTTTACCTAATGACAGAGATTTTGGCGTTATAGAAATGTCGTTAAAAAGAAATCAGTTATTGTATGTGCCACTAGATTATTATAATATAATTAAAAAATGTAGAAAAGGTAATACTTTCATACTAAATGAAATGAAACAAGAGGATTTTATATCAACAAGACTCTTGGAAGAAGCAGTTTACAAAAGATCCAAAAATACCAACGGAGAAAAAATAAACTGGCTTCAAATATGCTGGATGCAATTTTTAAGAAATGAACCATATAAAATTTTATACAAAAAAACCATGGATGAGAACGCAGAATTTAAAATTCTTGATTTATTGCCACGTCGGGGTAGACCTAAAAAATTTGGGAATATTGTATTGCAATCGTTATATAAAATTATAAGAAGCATCATATCACTAAAATACCGACACATGATGGGTTTATTGCGGTATATACCTCCGGAACACCATAACTACTTCAAATCACTCCCGCATACTGAGAATGTTAACGAATAACTTGTTAATAAATTTATTTCTATTATCTAAAAATATAATTTAAATGTTTTTTTTTTCTATTTTTTAAGCTATATGTAACGGACTTAAGCTCTTTCACTTTTTGTAACAAAACAAATTTTTATTTTGAAAGTGACTTAAGTCCTTTAAGGTAAGCAAGGTCATATTATACACTTAATAATAGCGACTTTTTAATAGGATGTATAAAATTAAATCCCTTAAATGCGATTTAACATTGCAAGTCAACCATATATCTTACGTATATTTTTAATTTTGTAAAAACGCAAAACCTTAAGTATTTCAAATTAAAGATAAATGGACTTAAGTCACTTTCAAAATGAACGGCTCAAATATAGTTTTACATCAATTTTCTTTTAAAATCGTTATCTACATGAGTTTGTATAGCATACCTTCTACCTTATAGAAATAGGACAAAAGTCTTGAAATATCTGCCTTTTAAATACAGGGTCCTGAATAGAGTAGGGCTTTTGAAAATGTTTCAACATAATCTGAACCAGCATACAAAACTGCATAATATTGCCCATTTAATCAGATCTATAGCTTTCAAAATAAGAAAGATACCCATGTAGTCCTATTCTATTTAGGACACCCTGCATACCTTTAAAATTAGGGCAAAATCTTTGAAAAATGTAATTTTTTAAATATACCTTAAAAACAAGACAAAATACTTAAAGAAACAAAGTGTTCTGAAGGGACCTTACTAGTAGTTATAAAAATAGTACTACTAGTACTTACTAGTAGTCATAAAAATGTCTGTTGACGAGTTTCTGAAATAAACGATTAAATTGTAAGTTACAGCGATCATAGGCTCAAGTGATCAATTTTATGCATGAAATTACTACATTTCGCAAACTGTAGTCTAATAAAAAAAAAGTCATGGATAATATGTATACCAATCAAACAATGTACTCAACATAGTTTTCAGAAGTGGGATAATTGTGGGAGGAGTTATTTATAAAGTAAACAGTAATTAACACAAATATATTACAATTTATAAATATACCAGTGCTGTACACAAAAATATCACAGCATTACAAGAAAACACCCAATAAATGCCACTCTTACCTTAGGCAGGCACGATTCGAGAACGCACCGACGGCTACAAAAGTACGAGTGATACAAAATCAACGTGCTTGGCAACATTACTTCTTCTCCAGCGACTTGTCACCCTCGATGTCCGAATTTAAAGATGGGTAGAGGTGATCGTGTGAGTCAAACGATGGCTGAGAATGCCGAGCATTGGTTTGGCTGGTGATGTTGGCGACCGTCCAGTCTGTCTTGGACTGCTGGCTATAGCCAGCTTCTGCGCTTTTATGGTCGTGGGCCTGGCTCGTAGACGGCCCGCCCGCGCCCCTGCAATCAAACACGAGCGCCTTTCCTGTCTCCTTAGCCGTCGTTTTTGCAAGCCCTTTGGGTGTGAAGAACCGTGTGTTGCTCCGTATGCTAATAAGATTACCTACTGTGTTTAATGTATCATTGGCCACTTCACCAGCCGGATTTCCGTACCTAAAAGTGACAGAACAATTAATGCTGGTGAAATCAGTCCGATCATTAGAACCTTCCAGTTCCTATCCTATGCTTACTTATGTTCGACAACTTTCACACTGTTCTGTTTGAGATTCTTCCCGAGTATTGAGGCTGACGTCTCGAGGCCTTGATAAATTGTAGCGAAACCTTCCACAGCTCCGGCCGCCACAGTGAGTACACCATTAACTTTCATCGAGGCTTCTTCTTCGCTCATTTTAAAACCTGATGTTAATAGGCGAGTACCCTGCTTCTGGATGTGGGGCGCCAGGAAATGGCCTAGTTTGGCAGTAGCGAGTCCGACTTTATCAGCTAAAAAGCAAAAAGATCAGAATAGAACAAATGAAGGGCACTGTGATTACAATAATCCTTAAAACTGTTGAGTCGACTCTATTAAAATCACTATTACCACAAATCTTCACTAATGGGAGCCAGAGTGATCAGAAAAAGGTAATTAAATTAGTTTTAAATTATAAACTAATGGGGTTAGAACTCTCAGTGAAATTTGTAATGGTGCCTAATTAATTACAATTGAGGGAGAGAGAAGCTAAGGGGTCAAAGTAACATTTTCCTTAAAATCGAGTTAAGTGCATATATGAAAACTATACCTTTTCAAGTTCAAATTGAGACCAATCAAGTTCAAATTGAGACCAATCAATTTCAAATTGAAGCCAATCAAGTTCAAATTAATACCAAACAATTTCAAATTGAGACTAAACAAAGTCAAGTTGACACTAAACAATATCAAGTTGGGAGTAAACAAATAAAATTTATTATGACAACTTGATATTGTTTAGTGTCAACTTGATTTTGTTTAGTCTCAATTTGAAATTGATTGGTCTCAATTTGAACTTGATTGGCCTCAATTTGAAATTGATTGGTCTCAATTTGAACTTGATTGGCCTCAATTTGAAATTGATTGGTCTCAATTTGAACTTGATTGGTCTCAATTTGAACTTGAAAAGGTATAGTTATACAATTTTACTTGGTGGTAAAGAGATCCCAAGCATTTTCTCAACACTAAGGTCCGTATCTATAGTCCGTGCTTGAGCTTGACTCCGTCTCATGTCGTATATTTGGTTGCATATTTTCTGTAAACGCTTATGCACAAAACGCAACCAAATATACGCAAATATACGACTTGAGTAATACTCATGCTCAAGTACGGACTATAGATACGGGCCTAAGGCTGCCATCAATTTTATATTGTCAAGTGTTTGTATAATTTTATAGTAATTAAAAAACTTTGAACAGAAATGAATAGTTTATTTCAGAAACCCGTCAACATACATTTTTATGAATTTGTCCTTTTTTATGGAATACGATATATCATATAATATAATCAAAACGCATATTTTTCTGCATTATCCTTTCAAGTGACATTCCTTTTGATGAAATATTTAATTACAATATATAAAATGTTTTTATTTGTTTCCCGACAGTTTGAAAAGTACACTTAACGGGTTTCTGAATTAAAAGATTCAAATATCTCAGAACACATTTCAAGACCTCTTTCCTTCTCACCGCCTTAATTGGAATAGCAATATGTTTATTATTTTTATTCATGTTTACCCACGAATCCGGTTACTTCGGCTGCCTTGCTGGTCGCATTCTCGGCTATCTTAAAACCCTTCTGCACATTGTTGGGCACAGTCGTGGCCTCAGGCGCAGGACTCATCGAATCAATTAACTTGGGAGTGCCGTAGTTCAACAGCTCGCCGGCCTTCTGCGCACTAAAGACGAGCCCCTTCGATATGTAGTAGGCGCCTGGAACGAGGTTAATTTAGCGTTACCGCAAACACGCACCCGTTCTTTTCAACCGAAGAACGTACCGCAGATTATACCTCTGGATATGGAGCCGGTCACACCGGGCTCCTCGATGAACCTGCGGGCACGGGTAACTTTCAGGTCTGGGGCAAGCGGCTCTTGGGTGACAACGCCGTGGAGGATGCTCTCAAGCAGCTCCAGCACCGTGATGTCGGCATCTTCTGGGAGGATTAGTCCCACCGATGAACCTATGTTATGCCGATAAATTACAGATTGTTATTTTGGAAAATGGAACTATTATAAAGGTTGGTCTTTCAAAACTTGAGGTTGATACCCATAAGGTATCAACCCATAAGGTATCCATAAGGTATCATAAGGTTATAAACTACCAGCAATGTTTCAATTTCTTTCTGAGTGGGAATCCTTGAACTATTATAAAAGAAGAGATTTCCTATTTCCTTCTCTATAACTATTTTCCGTAACTCTTTTGCCGTCATGGTTTCTTATTCCGCAAACTCCCGTAATTAACAGTTTCAGGACAAGTTAACGAGCTATTTCCGAAACGGTTAGTTTCAAAACCGAGTTGCTGAAAATTAAGTGTTTTTAAGTCACGAAACTAGCCATAAAAACAAATGTATGAAATAAAGTTACGCACTTTTTAAAATTTTCAAAATTGTCATTTCATTTCTTGTTATCATTTCTTCACCTGAAGAAGCCACAGTGTGGCTTCAACAATAAAAAACAATTTTGAAAATTTTAAAAAGTGCGTAACTTTATTTCATACATTAATAATTATGAATTTTCAACAAATAAAAGCCACATCGATCAATCTAGCCATAAAAATATTGAGATTACTTTCGTGTTTTTTCTGCCTTCTCCAACCTCCTGTGCATAGAGTTAATTTCCACGGCGTAATTTGACATGTGTAAAGAGTATTGGCTTTCTGGCACAATATATTGAAATTGTAATTAAGAGTTATGCTTAGTCTCTTTTATTATCTCAGAATAGATTGGTTCTTGTTCTATTGCCGAGTCTAACCATTTGCTTTCTACATTACATATCATATTTAAACACCGTTTACAAGTTTCCTCCTTAGAGTACGAGTAAACTTCCGTTTTCACGTGATTTATGGTTTCAAGTTGCATGTATGAAATTTAGGATTCTAAACATTTGGTTACTTAACTCAGAGTACTTTTTTTCTGTAATATAATCGAGGAAGCAGGAAAATGAATATATGTAAGTTTACATGTTAAATTCCTATGTATACCAAACCAATTTAACACCCGGCATATAAAGACACAAAGTAAGAGAGTGGGATCAACAGAAATAAAAATAAATAAAAAATTCCATACATTTCTGAAGTCCGTTATGGTACACTTTAATGATATATATATATATATGGCCTTAGACTCCTAGCGGAGTATTACCCGCTCCTTTCCTGGAGCTCTTTTGATCCTTTTTTTTGCGGTGGATCAGTCCACATGATATACTTGATATACTTTAATGATATATCCACTTAAAATATGGCATGCAGTCATTTACTCAGTTTTATGTTTATAATCTGAGATGCTTCTTGAGTGGTATAGTCTGTCACATTTCAAGATTGAGTGAATGTAAACAATCTTATATGCATGATCCGCACACTTCAACAAAGGCACACGATTGGCCATCCCACAGTCTGCCGTCTAGCCGAACTAAGTGGATTTTGATATTGCAATTGGAGTGACTCGTGTCGTGTAAACAATCTTGAAATTAGACAGACTATAATAACAAACACACAAACAAGGACACAAACAAGGACTGGAAAGCTAGGAAAACGGATCGTGGAAAAGAACATATATAAGGGAATAACGGCAACACGGATAGCAAAACCGAACACAACTAATAATCGGCAAACGGATAACAATGTGAATAACCAAAATAACATACAACACAAGGTGCACGACATAACAAAAACAAAGGAAAAAATATGGAAAATGGGAACGTGGAATATTAGGAATCTAAATGGAAAAGAAAATGAACTCATGGCCGAATTTGAAAATACTGGAATAGACATTCTAGGGATAACAGAAACGAAGAAAAAAGGAAAAGGAGAAGTCGAACTAAACGGAGGACATGTCTTGATATACAGCGGAGTAGAGCAGCACAACAGAGCCTAGGAAGGGGTAGTAGGCTGTATCATAAGACAGCAATACAGGAAACAAGTGAGAAACTGGATAGGCATCACAGAAAGAATACTTAAGATAGAGATGGAAATTGATAAGCCGACAGAAACAACAATACTAGTGGTATATGGACCAAACGAAGACGATACAGTGAAGGGAAAGGACGCTTTCTGGGACAAGTTAACAGAAGTAACAGAAGAAACCAAAGGCCGACTGATAATACTGGGAGACTAAAATGGACGAGTAGGGAAAAAGGATGGCGAAACAGGGGAGACAATTGGTGAACATGGAGAAAATATAAGAAACAATAATGGAACAAGGATGATCGACTTCTGCATTATGAATAACTTAGTGATAACAAACACATTCTATGCACACAAAGATATACATAAGTATACGAGGGAAGTCAAAAGCAGAGGAGAAAAGTCAATAATAGACTATGTGATAATAAACAGGAACTTCAGAAATGAAGTAAAAGACACCAGGGTGAGAAGAGGACCAGAAATCTTTTCGGATCACTACCTAGTGCTGTCGAAGATAGGAATAAAAGAAGAAAAAGGGGACCACAAAATAAATGGAACATGGAAAAATAATAACTCAAAGGAAAAAATTAAAACGTACAAGTTAAGAGAAGAAGAAACCGCTAAGATATATAAAGAAAAAATAGAGCTGGAAATGAATAAAATCAAAGAAAAGCTAAATAATGTGACCTTAGAACACCTGTGGAAAAGTACCAAGGAAATTATCATAAAAGTGGCAAGAGAAGCTTGCGGAAGCATAAAAACAAACAAAACAAGAAAACAAACGAGATGGTGGAGCGAAGAAATCAAAGCGGAAATAAAACTGAAAAAACTACAATGGAAAAAGTACTTGGGAAACAGAAATAACGAAAATTATAGCAGATATAAAGAACAAAGAATAAAAACTAAAGAAATGGTGGAAAAAGCAAAACAAAAATCGTGGGAAGAGTTTGGAAATAAAATGGAACAGGACAGACACGGAAACCAGAAATTATTTTACAAAGCACTCAAAACACTCAGAAAAGAGAAGCAAATTAAAAACTGGTGCATAAAGTGCAAGGATGGAAGAATATTAGGAGAAGAACAAGACATCATGGCACGGTGGAAGGAATATTTCGAGGAGATACTAAATACGGAACAAAGCAATAATATAAATGGGACAATAGCACACACAGAATATAATACAGAGGAGAAAAGCGAACTTGGGGATCAAGAAGAAGTAACAACAGAAGAAGTAGCAGAGGCTGTGAAAATGCTAAAAGAGGGAAAGCAGCAGGTTGTGATGAAATAACAGCAGAAATGATCATAAACCTAGGAAGCAATGGTATGGTAGTGTTAACAGCCTTATTCAATAAAGCTTGGATAGAACAGAAGATCCCCAGGGAGTGGGAGCTAGGTATAATACTACCCATACATAAGAAGGGAAACAATCGAGATTGCAGTAACTACAGGGGAATAACACTACTAAGCATAATGGCGAAAGTGCATGAAAGAATTCTGGAAAAGAGACTAAAGTAGGTAATCGAAGAACAATTAGAAGAACCCCAAAGTGGATTTAGGAAAGGACGAGGAGTACAAGACCACACATTCACAATGAAACAAATAATTGAAAAGAGCAAAAACAACAACATATTTGTAGCCTTTATAGACCTCGAAAAATCATTCGACAGTATACCCAGAAATGCAGTCTGGAATAGTCTTGAAAAAAGAAGAGTAAACAGAAAATTAATAGAAAGCATTAGGAGCATCTACAAAACGACAAGGAACATAGTCAGAACTGGAAACATGCAATCAGAGGAATTTGAAACGATGGAAGGTCTGAGACAAGGAGGTGTATTAAGTCCAACCCTCTTCAATATCGTCCTAGATGATATACTGAAAGAAACAAAGGAAACAACAAAAAAGCTAAAAGTGGGATATAGAAATATGGGAATGGTGAAGATAGCAGTATGCGCCTTCGCGGATGACCTAATTATATATGCTAAAAGCAAACAAGAGCTACAATTCAACTTAGAATTATGGGAAAAAGCTTTACATGAAAGGAATCTAAGAATAAATATAAATAAAACAAAAATCATGGCATTAGGGAACGAGGATCTGAGCGCACCCGCAAAACTAAGAGGTAGGAACGTTGAACAAGTGGAAACCTTTAAATACCTAGGAGTCAAAATTCACAAAAATGGAGAAAACAATGCAGAAATAAATGACAGATTAGAGAGCGCAACAAAACTGTACTACGCACTAGATAACACATTCCTAAGAAACAATAAAATTACAAAGAAAACAAAACTAGCAGTGTACAACACAGTATTCAAACCAATATTAATGTACGGGTGTGAAAGATGGATAATAACTAAAAGGATAGAAAGCAGAATACAGGCCGTAGAAATGAAGTACCTAAGAAGCGTCAAAGGAATCACAAGAAGAGACAGAATCAGAAACGAAGTGGTAAGAGAGGAATTAGAAGTGGAACTGATAATAACAAAGATCAAGCGGCAACAACTAAAATGGTTTGGACACATTGTAAGGATGGAAGAAACCAGACAGACAAAAAGGGTATGGCAGGCAATAACACCCCATAAAAGGCAAAGAGGCAGACCAAAAAAATCGTGGGATGACGTAGTGAGGGAAATTTTAAAAGACCGAGGAGTGACCTGGAATGAGGGGAAGAAAATGGCGAAAAACCGAAAAGAGTGGGCGAAGTTCGTACATGAACTAAGCTGAAGTAGCCTAAACACCTAACACCTCAGGGTAAATAGGTTATCGATTATATATATATATATAATTGGAGTGACTCGTGTCGTGTAGACAATCTTGAAATTAGACAGACTATAGTACCATATCATCAGATTTGATATTTTAGAATTTCTGTTTTAATAGATCAAAGATTAAACTTTTTCGTGACATAATCAAGCTTTAAGAAATCACAAGTAACTGCAAAGTTACCAAGTTTTTACCAGATCTGCAAGCGGAGTCACTACATATTGCTACTTTGGAAAAAAAACCGATGCAACTCAAAAAATAGAGTTTTTGATATCGTTATTAAATGGTTATAATTTTAGATGAGTAACTGTTGACAGCTCTACTTTGTGATACATTGTTAAATAGGTAAAATTAAACGCAGATTACTTTGTTTATATCACTTGAGTTTATTAAATCGTGACTATAGTTTCGACACTTAGCGTGTCATTTTCGAACGTACAATGACACGCTAAGTGTCGAAACTATAGTCACGATTTAATAAACTCAAGTGATATAAACAAAGTAATCTGCGTTTAATTTTACCTGTTATAATTTTTTATGGAAGACCGTCATAAACGTATCTCGCACATCCGTCTACCGAGAGCAGTTGTGTCTCTTTTTAGAAACAATGACTTAATAGAGACAGTGGTGACATTCAAAACGGTGGCCGCCGCTAGCTAGCATGGTGTCTTGAACCGAAGCCCCCATTTTCAGGCTAAATCCATGGAGACAATTGTATCAAAGCCATCATAAGCAGCCAGTCACCATCAGTACGCTTTTATATGAAATGTTATTAAGTTATATAGTTTAATGTTCCTAATTTCTATAAGGTTATAGAGTTTAATGTTCCTAATTTCTATAAGGTTATAGGGTTTAATGTTCCTAATTTCTCTAAGATTATAGAGTTTAATGTTCCTAATTTATATAACGCTACAGAGTTTAATGTTCCAAATTTTTTAATGAGTGACATTCAAAACGGTGGCCGCCGCTAGCAAGCATGGTGCCTTGAACCGAAGCCCCCATTTTCAGGCTAAATCCATGGAGACAATTGCATCAAAGCCATCATAAGCAGCCAGTCACCATCAGTACGCTTTTATATGAAATGTTATTAAGTTATATAGTTTAATGTTCCTAATTTCTATAAGGTTATAGAGTTGAATGTTCCTAATTTCTATAAGGTTATAGAGTTTAATGTTCCTAATTTCTCTAAGAGTATAGAGTTTAATATTCCTAATTTATATAACGTTACAGAGTTATAGAGATTAATGTTCCTAATTTCTCTAAGATTATAGAGTTTAATGTTCTTAATTTATATAACGTTACAGAGTTTAATGTTCCAAATTTTTTATTGAGTGACATTCAAAACGGTGGCCGCCGCTAGCAAGCATGGTGTCTTGAACCGAAGCCGCTATTTTCAGGCTAAATCCATGGAGACAATTGTATCAAAGCCATCATAAGCAGCAAGTCACCATCAGTATGCTTGTATATGAAATGTTATTAAGTTATATAGTTTAATGTTCCTAATTTCTATAAGGTTATAGAGTTTAATGTTCCTAATTTCTATAAGGTTTAGAGTTTAATGTTCCTAATTTCTCTAAGATTATAGAGTCTAATGTTCCTAATTTATATAACGTTACAGAGTTTAATGTTCTTAATTTCTCTAAGATTATAGAGTTTAATGTTCCTAATTTATATAACGTTACAGAGTTTAATGTTCTTAATTTCTCTAAGATTATAGAGTTTAATGTTCCTAATTTATATAACGTTACAGAGTTTAATGTTCCAAATTTTGTAACATTGATGTTACTAGCGTTATGGGCTCACGGTCACCAGACTTCACCACAATGCGTGATGATTCCATGATTCCAACCATTCACAAGAAGCATCAATATTGCCATCTTTCAAATGACTATTTCTTCAAACTATTATTTTTGAGTTGCGTCGGTTTTCCTCCGAAGCAACGATATGTTGTGAAAGATTTCTTAAATTTCCATGTCTGGAGTTGAAACAGACACTAGCATAAGTCGTATATCCTTATATGTATGTTTGTCTAATGTATATCTATACCTTTTCAAGTTCAAATTGAGACCAATCAAGTTCAAATTGAGACCAATCAATTTCAAATTGAGGCCAATCAAGTTCAAATTGATACCAATCAATTTCAAATTAAGACCAATCAATTTCAAATTGAGACTAAACAATATCAAGTTGAGAGTAAACAAATAAAATTGATATTGTTTAGTGTCAACTTGATTTTGTTTAGTCTCAATTTGGAATTGATTGGTATCAATTTGTACTTGATTGGCCTCAAGTTGAAATTGGTTGGTCTCAATTTGAACTTGATTGGTCTTAATTTGAACTTGAAAATGTATATACCTTGTATATCCGAGTGAACATCTGGCAAGATAAAGGCGCCGTAATCAGTCCTGTAGCAAGGCGAAACTCCAGGTACCAACGGATAGATCCAATTACCCACTTGTAAGAATGCCGTCGTCGCCGAACCATTGCTACCTGAAACTAACTCAGTTATAACAAAATAAGGCTTAATCAAATTTCAACTGTATAGTTACAGATTGTACAGTTGTGTCCAGAAGTACCTTTACATCCGAATTGAGAAGTCGCCCTTATGGACTCAGCGCTTGGGACTACCTGATATTTAGGATTTCGCCTGTAAACTGAGAAATTCTGAAGACTTACAGTCGAAAAACCCAGCGACCAATTCCTTCCAAGGTAAGGTTCACTTTTACCAGCGTTTATTGCTTTTCGTAAACTTTCTTCTGGACACAACTGTACATACAGGGTGGATATAAATTGGCAAAAGAATGGCGATGTTGGTCAAGACATTCTGAGTCGAAAATTTTGATTGCAAAATGTTGGAAGAAAAAAAAAATTGGAGAAAAATTTGAACTATAGCAAGTTTAAATGAATTCATTATTCCAAGTGTCTAAGTTCGCTTATGTCTGCGTCAATAAGCAAAGTTCACCGTTGCCGGGAGGGCATACTATACCGCACTGATTGTGAAATTTTGGTTGCATTCACTTCGGGTTCCGTTGGGTTACTTCGGATCATTCTTGGAGCATTGCTAATATTTTTGTTTGGAAAACTAGTAACTACAGTCAATTCCGCTTAATTGGGCCTCCGGTTAATCGGGGCAGCCGCCTATTTGTAACAAATCTCAGGGAATGGAAACCAAACCAAAGAACTTATCAGTAAATTACTTCGTTTCATTGCGACAAAATTCCTTTTAATAGGGGCAGAAAAAAATAATTCATTATGATGGGATCTCATATACAGAGTTGAGAAAATCTGTCTGAACACCTGATTTGTGTCATTTTTTTTTATTTCTATTAAAAATGGTTGCAGTTTTTTTTAGTTTATTCTATTATTTATTATTATTTTTTAGTTTAGTTTATTTAGTTTTAATTATTTTTATTGTTATTTTTCGAGATACGACATCGGCACATCGGCAGTTTTTTTAATAGATGACCCAGAACTCAAACTCTGAAGGCGGATATCTCCAAGACCGCTAGGGCTACGAAGTCGGAGGTGGGCTCTTAGGACTCAGGAGAGTCTAATTAGTCGGAAACGTGCTTCAAAAGTCCCTAAAAAATCACGATTGATATGAAAAAATTGAATCAAAACAAAATCGAAAAAAAAAATCCCTTGTTTAATTTTATTTAAAATTCTCTTAATTGTGGCAGCCGCTTTATTTTGTCAAAATATCCTAGTGCCGTTGTGTCCCAATTAAGTGGAATCGACTGTATTTACACACATTTAGCCATGGCAATCCCCCTTCTATTGAGTTCACTCCAACTGATAAGCTTCTCAAGTGCTCGAGTAAAAAACAAACATGGCAGAGCATCTGTCGTAAAACTGTGCAGTTTGTAAAAGGTGATCATAAATCATTATGGATTCGAAATCAAAATTCGAAATTGGTCAGTGTATGTATTTCAAACTCTTATATTGCTTTATAAAGGGTGAGCAAGTGAAATAGGCAGATTTCAATGTGTTTTCAAAGCTAAAAATTAATTATTTTTATTTCCAATTTAATATGTATGTAATGTGCAATTACCATATGGTATACAGGGTGATTCATTGGGAAATGCGCATACAGTAATGGTAGATGCGGCACACCGAGGTGATTCTAAATAAATTATATTTTATGGGTCTATCGTTCTTTATAACCAATATACAGGGCAATTATTTAAAATTTCCCATTTTTTCAATTAATCATAACTTACGAACCACCCTATAAATTTTTATAATATTTGGTATGTATGTTCTTGTCCACTGTAGTGTCGATTAACATAATAAATGAAAATCTTATTCTAGGTCCGGCCTTAAATAAATAAATAAGTAGGTTTCGATTCGAAACAACACCCTGTATATCAATATTTTAAAATTTTGTTTGCATATTTGGAAAGAGCAGAAAAAATTAAGTAACACTGAATATATACGGAATTACTTCCGCATACAAGTTTGTTACTTATTAACTTGAGTCAAATCTAGATGTTTCGATAATAAAGTGGCATAAAATTAAAAATAAATAAATGTCCTTTCCTAAATGATCATTTTCCAGCTTTAATCAATAAAATCATCAACTATTTCACATTCTCTTAATTTCTGGATCCTAACCTTAATGTAAAACGAGAGGACAGGTCCGTATTTGGGACAAGATATTATTATCAATGACTAACTTTCAAACACCCTGTATGTGTAAAAAAATGATTATAACATTTGTACATTGCGCTACATTTAAAAAAAGTAACAAAACGAAAAATTGCTCATTCCGAGAAAAGCATACAAAATAAATACAAAACAAAAACATATTATTTTGAAAATTCCATCTGCCAAATGTTCTCCATTGAATATATGTATTTAATGCACATATAATATTGTGGATGCGATGAGGTGCACAATAACTTCTCTGGTTTTCTTAAACAAAACTTCACGGTCAAAACCTCGTTTACTTCATGAAAAGCCTCTTAATTCGCAAAAAGTAACATTATGGTGATGATTTCGGCATTTGGAATCATCGGACCATTTTTTTTTTCTTTGAAAATGATGCTAGAAATGCAGTTGCTGTGCAAGATGGGGCAATAAGCCACACTGCGAGGATCTCACTAAATGCTGTGAACACTTTGTTTCCGGGCCGTATCATTTTAGGAACGGGGATATCCCTTATAATTTATTTTTGTATTGTACCAAATGGTAACTCATGTGCTTTCCTTTTATACCCGTTAAGGTGATAAAAAAAAACAAAACATACATATTTTTTGCCCCCCGAAATCTTCCAATTTCACTGGCTCACCCTTTAGAAGGCATCCTGTTAGGGGTGTTAAACGCACATTAAAGTCGCGTATGAATAAACTATGTACTCCGATGCCCGTATGCCCTTTTTGTCCGTGTAATTTATAATCAAGCAAAATTTTCGTTATTTGGATGAAGGGAACCATTGTAAACTACACCAACAATCCTCTTTGCAGTGACAAAGTAACAGAGTAATGTACCTTAATATTATTAATGTACCATTAAATAGAACGTATTGCTTTTTGATTAATGTAAAATGCTGAAAAAAGTTGTTTAAGTACAATATCGTAATGAGATTTAAAAAAAAAAGGTTTAGTGATGTTTTGCCGTTCCCTGCATCATGCTGTAGTACTCACAATTATTATTTATATTATTATTTTGATTCATTTATACAGTTATTCAGCAGCGTAGCTTGCTCGAGAATAGAAAGTGAGCTGACTGGGTCTGCACATGCCCAGTCCTGGTAGTAAATACAGGGTGTCCTAAATAGAGTAGGATTGCATGGGTATCTTTTTTATTCTTAAAGCTAGAGATCTGGTTAAATGGGCAATATTGTGCAGTATTATATGCCGGTACAGATTATGTTGAAAATTTTTCAAAAGTCCCAGCAGTTTAGAAGTTATTCTAAAAAAACAAAAAATCCTGATTTTCTAAAAACTCCGATATATTCATAATTATTAAAGATGCGGAAATAAGTTTAAAATGAAAGTTTCTTAGTTCGATCGTACAAACTTGAGAAACAAGTCAAAACAAAAGTCAAGATGGTAGTTTCCGAGATAATAATACCAATTTTCTTATTTTAAATAGCCGCTATATCTAAATAGACTTTCTTTTTCTCTTTTCAACGATGTATAATATATATATATATATAATCGAAATCCTATCTACCCTAAGGTGTTAGGTGTTTAGGCTACTTCAGCTTAGTTCATGTACAAACTTCGCCCACTCTTTTCGGTTTTTCGCCATGTTCTTCCCCTCATTCCAAGTCAGTCCTCGGTCTTTTAAAATCTCCCTCACTACGTCATCCCACGATTTTTTTGGTCTGCCTCTTTGCCTTTTATGGGGTGTTATTGCCTGCCATACCCTTTGTGTCTGTCTGGTTTCTTCCATCCTTACAATGTGTCCAAACCATTTTAGTTGTTGCCGCTTGATCTTTGTTATTATCGGTTCCACTTCTAATTCCTCTCTTACCACTTCGTTTCTGATTCTGTCTCTTCTTGTGATTCCTTTGATGCTTCTTAGGTACTTCATTTCTACGGCCTGTATTCTGCTTTCTATCCTTTGTTATTATCCAGCTTTCACACCCGTACATTTATATTGGTTTGAATACTGTGTTGTACACTGCTAGTTTTGTTTTCTTTGTAATTTTATTGTTTCTTAGGAATGTGTTATTTAGTGCGTAGTACAGTTTTGTTGCGCTCTCTAATCTGTCAATTATTTCTGCATTGTTTTCTCAATTTTTGTGAATTTTGACTCCTAGGTATTTAAAGGTTTCCACTTGTTCAACGTTCCTACCTCTTAGTTTTGCGGGTGCGCTTAGATCCTCGTTCCCTAGTGCCATGATTTTTGTTTTATTTATATTTATTCTTAGATTCCTTTCATGTAAAGCTATTTCCCATAATTCTAAGTTGAATTGTAGCTCTTGTTTGCTTTTAGCATATATAATTAGGTCATCCGCGAAGGCGCATACTGCTATCTTCACCATTTCCATATTTCTATATCCCACTTTTAGCTTTTTTGTTGTTTCCTTTGTTTCTTTCAGTATATCATCTAGGACGATATTGAAGAGGGTTGGACTTAATACACCTCCTTGTCTCAGACCTTCCATCGTTTCAAATTCCTCAGATTGCATGTTTCCAGTTCTGACTATGTTCCTTGTCGTTTTGTAGATGCTCCTAATGCTTTCTATTAATTTTCTGTTTACTCTTCTTTTTTCAAGACTATTCCAGACTGCATTTCTGGGTATGCTGTCGAATGCTTTTTCGAGGTCTATAAAGGCTACAAATATGTTGTTGTTTTTGCTCTTTTCAATTATTTGTTTCATTGTGAATATGTGGTCTTGTACTCCTCGTCCTTTCCTAAATCCACTTTGGGGTTCTTCTAATTGTTCTTCGATTACCGACTTTAGTCTATTTTCCAGAATTCTTTCATACACTTTCGCCATTATGCTTAGTAGTGTTATTCCCCTGTAGTTACTGCAATCTCGATTGTTTCCCTTCTTATGTATGGGTAGTATTATACCTAGCTCCCACTCCCTGGGGATCTTCTGTTCTATCCAAGCTTTATTGAATAGGGCTGTTAACACTACCATACCATTGCTTCCTAGGTTTATGATCATTTCTGCTGTTATTTCATCACAACCTGCTGCTTTCCCTCGTTTTAGCATTTTCACAGCCTCTGCTACTTCTTCTGTTGTTACTTCTTCTTGTTCCCCAAGTTCGCTATTCTCCTCTGTATTATATTCTGTGTGTGCTATTGTCCCATTTATATTATTGCTTTGTTCCGTATTTAGTATCTCCTCGAAATATTCCTTCCAGCGTGCCATGATGTCTTGTTCTTCTCCTAATATTCTTCCATCCTTGCACTTTATGCACCAGTTTTTAATTTGCTTCTCTTTTCTGAGTGTTTTGAGTGCTTTGTAAAATAATTTCTGGTTTCCGTGTCTGTCCTGTTCCATTTTATTTCCAAACTCTTCCCACGATTTTTGTTTTGCTTTTTCCACCATTTCTTTAGTTTTTATTCTTTGTTCTTTATATCTGCTATAATTTTCGTTATTTCTGTGTCCCAAGTACTTTTCCCATTGTAGTTTTTTCAGTTTTATTTCCGCTTTGATTTCTTCGCTCCACCATCTCGTTTGTTTTCTTGTTTTGTTTGTTTTTATGCTTCCGCAAGCTTCTCTTGCCACTTTTATGATAATTTCCTTGGTACTTTTCCACAGGTGTTCTAGTGTCACATTATTTAGCTTATCTTTGATTTTATTCATTTAAAGCTCTATTATTTCTTTATATATTTTAGCGGTTTCTTCTTCTCTTAACTTGTACGTTTTAATTTTTTCCTTTGAGTTATTATTTTTCCATGTTCCATTTATTTTGTGGTCCCCTTTTTCTTATTTTATTCCTATCTTCGACAGCACTAGGTACTGAACATAATTATAAATAATTTAATATAGATAATTTAGAAATGTGGAACATTTCTGCTCGGGAACAAAATCATCTGGATAGTGACAGTGAAATGTTCTGAAGAAACTGATGAAGAAAATGGCAGTTTTGAAGACGAGACTTCCAGTAGTGAAGATGAATCAAATTCTGAAATAGCAGGCCCCATAGATGTTCCTGGGCGAAAGTTTGATTGAGAAATACGCTGAATCATGAGCAACAACATACAAACGATCTCAAACTCGTAGGCCTTCACGACTTGTAGAGCGCAATTTTTCGTCTATAATTCCTCAAACGAAGAAGGCAAAACCAACCAAGCGTTGTGTAATATGCTCAAAGAATAAAATTAGAAAGGAAACGCGATATTGGTACGAAGAATGCAAAACAGGTCTTTGCCCAGATCCTTGCTTCAAAATTTATCATCAAAAAGTTTAATTTGATATGTAATATGTAATATTAAATGTATCCTTATTTCTAAGAATTATATAAAACGTTATTTCGTATTTCTTATTCAATTTATCTGCAGATTTATTGTGAATTATTTCGATATATTGGGTATGACTTGTACACTGTGTATCAGCCAAATGGAATAAATTCGATAATAAATAAATGGGGGTGTGTTCGAAAAAACGCTCGGACACGTCGATTGTTATTTTTAGTTGCGCATTTTGTTCAACAAAAACTTTTTATACAGGGTGTGTCATGTGACCGTGGCCAATACCAACTTTCTTATTTTAAATGCAACAACTGGTATATTATTCAATTTTTGGATTCTTCAGAAAATTCTAGACATATTTCATGTACAATGTCCTATACCTATCTTCAACTGTTTAGGAAATATTAAGTGTTTTCAGATTTATTGCAAAAATTAACATTAAAAAAAGAAAATTATTTGATTACAGAAATTCGCTACAACACATTTAATAATTATTTCCCATTTAGGTCTTGATAATGAGAAAGTAAGCAAAAACCATTTCAGCGTTCCTTTTTACCAGCGTACCAGTTCCAGCGAATATGATATGGTTTCAGAAAGATGGAGCACCGCCCCATTACCAAATCAATGTCCGGAACTACCTCAACCGAATATTTGAAAATCGGTGGATAGGGAGGCGAGGATCGATGGAATGGCCAGCACGATCCGCTGATCTGACGTCATTAGACTTCTTCTTATGGGGATATGTCAAAAGTATTGTATACAAAACTAAACCCCACGACTTAGCTGACTTAAGAAGACGAATAATGCTTGCGATTAGATCGGTCACGCCTGAGATGTTGAGTAACGTTAGAAGAAATTTCTATTTAAGATTAGGATGTTGCCAAGACGTTCACGGCGAGCATTTTGAACATCTCCTCCATTGAAATTTATTGTTTTTTTTTTGTTTTTTTACATTATCAAGAAATAAACAGTATTACTTATTAGTTTTTGAGTGTGTTGTAACAAATTTCTGTAATCAAATAATTTTCTTTTTTTAATGTTAATTTTTGCAATAAATCTGAAAACACTTAATATTTCCAAAACAGTTGAAGATAGGTATAGGACATTGTACATGAAATATGTCTAGAATTTTCTGAAGAATCCAAAAATTGAATAATATACCAGGTGTTGCATTTAAAATAAGAAAGTTGGTATTGGCCACGGTCACATGACACACCCTGTATAAAAAGTTTTTGTTGAAAAAAATGCGCAACTAATAATAACAATCGATGTGTCTGAGCGTTTTTTCGAACACGCCCCCATTTATTTATTATCGAATTTATTCCATTTGACTGATACACAGTGTATAAAACGTTATTTCGTATTTCTTATTCAATTTATCTGCAGATTTATTGTGAATTATTTCGATATATTGGGTATGACGTATATATATATTCGCTAGCATCAAAAACAACGTGCCACCCAGCGGTGCACTTTGATTACACTCGCGCGCCACTTAAGAGGTTAATAATGCATTTTTATGAGATCATAAATATAATAAGTAGCAACTTTCTGCAAAATAATCTGTAACTAATAGTAAAAATGAGTATCGTCCGAACTATAAGTTGTTAGGGCTCGTGGAGTCTTTAATCAATGCTCATACCCTTTTTTGTTATTCAGATTTATTTGTAGAAATCTGCAAGTAATCTTATTTTACTAATCATTCTTCATAAAAACCTGATGCAATTGATTGCCTTTTCCGGAGTGGTTCATTCAACCCCGCTTGTACACGTCCCTATTGAAACTGGGCGAGCTCCCTATCAAAATTACCATCTATTAGGGCTATGTTGAGAGTCTGAGGGTCTGATGTGGAGAGCACCGCCCCATCAGGTGATATGAAGTACAGCTTGACGCCGCCGTGCGAGTATATAATATCGGCGACACCCTGCGGCGTATTTATATGCAGGTTGTCGAGGGCTTCGGCGAGCTCCTTGTAGGTGCGCGGGGTGCATCCCCCGTCGGAAGAGGAGGACATGGCGTCCTCGTAGGACGGCGGCGGCTCGTGCTGTATGAAGTCCGCTGCCGACGTGATGCTGTTGATCCGCATGAGCACCTCGGCCCGCGTCTTCTTCATCTTCTGCACCATCCCGCAGGCCTGCTCCCAGGTGCTGTCCGGGTTCTCGGGGCACGTTATCACAACGTCGAGGGCTCTGTCGATTGTGAGTATGCCCAGCTTGTACTTCTCGACGGCCTGTTGATTTATGGATTTAGGATGGGTATAACGGTGGTACTTGTACTTACATCGTTCGGCCTTTCCTGCTCCTCGAGCCTGATTGCTTCATCGATAGCTTTGTAGGCATCGTCGTGGACTTTTTTGAGGTTCTGGAAATTGGAGGACCAGCCCCCTTGCGAGACGCCGTTGCCCATATCGCGGAACAATTATTTACGATTGTTGTAATGTGATGCAATTTGTATTTACGTTGTGGTGTTTCTGACCTGACAGTTGTCAATAGGTTATAATCAAGTTTTTCGTACAAACACAAATTATGTTGTATTTAATGGAACATGAGGGGATTTTGTTTGCTTAATATTAATGGTAATTACAGAGCATTGTTTGTTGTAGATTATAATATCTGCAGCAGGTCGTTTCGAATTTTCTAGAATGCTGTTTGAAATTCGCGCGTTAAAACGGCGCGGTTTCATTGGTCGGATTTGGGGGGGCGCTCTGTGGAACGTTCCGGAACTTCAAAGCTCACGTCTTTCTTTTCCGCAGAGTTCTCGAACGACGTTCAGCACGTGAAGTGCGGTGCCCCTTTTTCTTACAAAACCAGTAAAAACCACAAAACAATGCTATCCGCCGCGAGGGCAATGAGCCGCAAGGCGTTCGACTGCACCAAAATGGGGCTCGATCTGACGAAGAGGCGACAGTTTTCGCAATTACTGAAAACCGTAAGTAAACGTCACATCGTTTGTTGAAATGGTTTTCCCTTACAGGAGTTTTCCCAACCTGAGCTAGGCTGCACGGTTGTTACGTAACGTAACTGCGACTTATTTTTGCTTCAAGTCTTTTCGTTCGGTTTTCTTTTGCGAAATGTTTGGTTAGATTCGCCGGCCTCGCGGCCTTCCTCGAACTCCAGTGATTGCATCACAGTGCAGAGGTCTGAAAGCACGTGAATACCATCTACCAATCTAATCAGCCCCGGCAATAAAATCCGAGAGCGCGCAGATTGGTGTTGATGTATTATTAGTTGTGGTGTTAATTTTATCTGAATTGTTTTCCGCTACGTGACTTATAACTTCAGATCCACAGTTTTCCAGTGCCATGGATTTTAGAGACATAGTAATGACAGAACAAGCACTCGGCTAGAGCAAATTATTTAAAAAGTTTCTCCTTGTGAGGTATTCGAAGATATACAGGGTGAGTCGGGAGGAACGTACCAAACTCCAGGAGTGTATTGTACACGTGAAAATAAATTTAAAGAACTGAAATGTTGTTATCCGATTTTCATTTGTTTTCAAGTTATATTTTGCAACAGTTTGTTGAAAAGTCAGATACATACGTTTTTATCCGGAGTTTTCTGATGTGGAAACCATTGGCGATATCCTTCAACAACAGCTGTACACACCCATTACAAAAACCATAGACAAACACCATATTTGCATATTCAAGATTTGAAACTTTAACTTGATAACAAATGAAAAACGGATAACAAGTTTAATTTTTTTTTAAATTATTTTCACGTGTACAATACACTCCTGGACTTTGGTCCATTCCTCCCGACTCACCCTGTATATGTTGGTTACTCACTGTAACCAACGTATGACACAGTACTCACTGAAGCTCAGCAATATGGAACATACTCATAAATTAGGCGCAAAGTGTTTTTTAAACGGCCTGTGAACAGAATGTGGCACCAGCAGCAACCACTTTATGATCCCTACTTAGTAGCAAAAATAATTATCAGATTTTACCATAAAACCGAATTGTAATTGTATTACTGTTTTCAAAACTGATTGTTTATTTGCTGCGTTTTTATGTTACATCGGATTCATCGGAGGCCTCATTTGCGTTCTTTTATTCCAAATCGAGCAAACGGATGTACTCTCCATTAACAATGTTTTTTGCGTCAGGGGAGTCTAGTAATTTTGTTGGTCGTCTTTTTTTTTTAAATTGAATTAACGGGTCAAGTCCCACGAGTACAGACAGTAAATACATATAAATACCATAATACCATAAAACTAAAAATACAATTTATACGAATTATATGATAAAAAGAAGATGAATGTTACACACATACCGGGACATTTTTTTAACTCTGAACATAGTCAATACAACGTCGCTATGTTCAATTTTTAAAAACACAGGTCAAAGCGTGGATATTCTCAAGTGACCAAGGTAACGTCAAAATAAACTATTTGATGGTTTTATTAAAATATAGTTTTATTTAAACTATGATAATAAAAAAAAAATTGAATTGTCAATTTGTTTGAACTATTATTGTGCTAAAATATGTCAAAGAAATGTATTCAACAGAAGAAAACATACAAATAATGCATATATACCATGCAAGTCGGAGCATAAGAAATGTGCGTGACATTTATTCAGCCATTTATTGCAATAGACCAATTCCATCAATGGGAACAACTTTAACATAACTCCAAGTTTTACCAACCACAGATGCGTTGAGTATAAACACCACAAACGAATTAGAACATACGATGTCTTAACACAAGAAACTATGTTAAACATCTTATGCTATGCAATCCGTGTTGATGATGATTCCCTAGTTCATGTCGAGTGTTTACAGATGCTCGCAAATAATTACTGTCCCGAAATTGATTATATCCGCGTAAACTTAACATAAATCAAACTGTTTTTTGAATAACGCTTGAATGTAAATAACTATGGTTCGACGATATTTGTTTCTGTACAACTGTTTTTTTTTTTCTCTGCTGACCGACGTGGATGCTCCAGGATCTAAAGCGAATCTGATTGTTTATCGGTGTTCAGCCTTTTTAAAACCTTGGTTAAACAAGTGATTTCCACTTGTTAAAATCCGCCTACGTTGATCCAAATAAGCGTGTTAATTGTCGAGTTGCTACCCGAATCTAGTTTGTAACCACGGCAACGAATCAACAAATCATAATTATGATTAGAATTATCCATATACCGATGAATTCATAACTCCAATTGGGATTTGAATCTGATATTCGAGATCCTTGTATTTTTCTGCTTCTATACGAATGTCGAACATCTTTGTACGATGAGTTTGAATTTTCGTTTGAATTTTATATACAGGGTGTTAATACTAAGTTGTAACACCCGAATGTGGCAGTTAGAACTCATTGAAGCAAACAACTTTTCTTAGTTCAAATTTTTGAATTGGAACCCAAGTTCATAGTCATTGGCTTTCTTTTGTTTTACAAAAAATCGTCATTACTCCCTTATTTTAAGGAATATTTAAAAAATACAAAAACGCTCAACATGCACTTTCGGTTCTCTAAAACATTTGTATTTACAATTATTATGTAATTTATCAAATAACAAAATGGCGACCGATCAAAAATTTCTAAGCAAGATATTTTGAAAACCAAACGATCGATTTTTGAAAATAAAACATTTATAAAATCCTTGAACTATCTTATAACATTTGTCTGTTTTGATAATCATGCATTTTCATACACAAATTATGCAAAATACGCATACAAATGATAAACGTGACAGAAACTTTTCAAGATGAAGCAGAAATTTCTGAAGAACAAGATCAAAAAGCATTTAAATTTGAACGTACAAACTAGAAAACACGTGCCTCAACTTGTTTAATGGCCTAACTGAAGGTTAGCCTACTTTGTTTTAGATGATTGTTGCAATTTGTTAAAATTTATCTTGTAATTCAATTTGAATAATAACTTTTTTGGACAGATCGAAAAAAAATGTTTCAGACAAATGTTATAATATAGTTTAAGGATTTCATATATGTTTTATTTTCAAAAATCCATCGAGTGATTTTCAAAATATCTTGTTTCGAAATTTTAGTTCGGTCGCCATTTTGTTATTTGATAAAGTAGAAAATAATTTAAAGGATTTCATAAATGTTTTATTTTCAAAAATCCATCTAGTGATTTTCAAAATATCTTGTTACGAAATTTTTGTTCGGTCGCCATTTTGTTATTTCATAAAATAGAAAATAATTGTAAATACATGTTTAAGAGAACCGAAAGCGCATGTTGAACGTTTTTGTATTTTTTAAGTATTCATTAAAATAAGGGAGTAATGACGATTTTTCCAAAAACAAAAGAACTCCAATAACTATGAACTTGGGCTCCAATTCAAAGAAATTAACTAAGAAAAGTTGTTTGTTTCAATGAGTTCTAAGTGCCATTTTCGGGTGTTACAACTTAGTATTAACACCCTGTATATATTACTGACTCAGCACAATTATTATACATTAATTGTGCCCTGAATCAATTATAATTCTAGCTTTACAAATCCTATTTCACTACCTACGTAATCCTATTAATATCTAAATACCCTAAATCTAATATATTCAGTATAGTTTTCTAAAAACATTTCTATATTCTGTGAATATCAATATGATTCAATAAATGAATCTTGTCTGAAAGATCAACCTGCGAAAACGATTCCAAAATAAATAAATATTCCACAAAATACACCCACAAAAAACTTCAGAAATTGTTAACAAAACTGTCATTGGACATTGTTAACAAAACTGTCATTGGACATTAATGAATTTCATTGAGTTTAAGGGAAGACTGTTTTATTGTTTGTACCCTAAATTTTGTAATTTCAATGGTTTTGGTAGAGCGTTTTGGAAATTTATAACTTTAGTAATACCAACAAGTCATTGAATATTAATGAATTGTTTTTACATTGTGTTTGTAGTTGAGAAGCAAACACTAAAAGTGTTTGTACAATTTCAACATTTTGTCATCCGAAACATTGAAAATTGGAAACGTTTCAAAATTATAGAAATATTCCAGAAAAACACTCCACAAAGCTTCATAAACACCAAAAATATCATTTGGACATCAATTAATTTCATTGAGTTTTAGATAAGATTGTTTTACTGTATGTGACTTTTAACAATTTGGTGGTTTTGAGGAGGGTGTTAGAAATTTACAACTTCAGAAATACCAAACAAGTCATTGAACATTTATTAATTGTCTTTATAATTGAAAAGCAAACATGTGCCAATGATGGCAAAATAAATGAAAAATATAGAAATGTTCGAAAAAAGCACTTTAAAACATATACTGAAATACCAAAAAATCATTGAACTTTAATGAATTTAAAGAAGATCGTTTTGGTGAATATGACTTGAATTTTGAAAGTTAGGTTGTTTTGTTGAAGGGTGTTGAAAATTTGAAGTCAAAAATTCACAGCACCCAATACAATTGTATGCAATTTTGCTTCATTTTTTTATACCCTGAATTTTAATATATTTTAATGATAATTTCAATCATGTAAGGTTTTTATTATTTCAAATAAATTCTGACAGAATTTGAATCATAAATAATCTCGTAGATTTCAGAAAATAAGAATTAAAATTTCTATATCGTTTCTTCTCATATGAGTTATATTGAATCAAAACTCATAATACCCAAATACCAAAATTATGGGAATTAACCAAAAACCGCTCTACTCGACAATCTGTTTCCCCGAATTTTGCAAATGAATTTTTTACATCGTGTTAGTTCTACAAAATTAATTGTAAAATAAAAAAATGCTATTTTATATAATATTTTAATAATAAAAGCAGTAAATTCTCAAAATTATCAGTTAGTCTCTATTGATTTATCATATCCTCTTTCCTTGTAATTCCTTTCCTTGCACATTGGTCAAGGACTAATCCGCACCTCAAAAATATGAAGAAAATGAAGAAATATTAGAAAAAATAGTATTTACAGACGAAGCATCATTTATATTTGATGGTGAAGTAAATTCTCAAAATTATCAGTTAGTCTCTATTGATTTATCAAATTCCTCTTTCCTTGTAATTCCTTTCCTTACACATTGGTCAAGGACTAATCCGCACCTCAAAAATTTAACAAGGACTCAGTACAACAGTAGGGCTAATATATGGGCAGGTGTTATTAATAATACATTAATTGGCCCATTTTACATCGACGGAAATTTAAATTCTAATTCCTTTTAGTCTTACTTCGTACACAAATAATTCCACAGATCCAAAACTTGAATGTCAATTATGTCTGGTTTTAAATAGATGGAGCCCCACATTCCACTGCAATGATAGGACGTTATTTACATCAAATTTTTGCGTTGGATAGGATTTGTTCCCAAATGACCTTTTCCTTTGGGGGAATCTAAACAATAAAATTTATAATAATATTATAATAAATGATATTGAAGAACTAAAAGATTGAATAAGGCATGGATGCAATGAGCAACGTAGGATAGGATAAGATTTGTTCCCAAATCACCTTTTCCTTTGGGGCATCTAAACAATAAAATTTATAATAATACTATGATAAATGATATTGAAGATCTGAAAGATTGAATAAGGCATGCATGCAATGAGCAACATTCCAATTTCATTAGAAATGCTGTTAAAGGTTTTTGCAATAGGCGGGCAAATTATCTAGAACGTGAAGGTGGCCATTTCGTATATTTATTAAAAAAATAACGTATCATTCCTTACCTGTTCCTGTTACCTGATTAATTATTTGTTCTAATTCGATTATGGTATTTATACTCGGCACATCCGTGGTTGTTAAATTTTGAAATAATGTTTAAAATTGTTCCCATTGATGGAGTTGGTAATCGGGATAAGTGACTGAAAAACGTCACACACTTATTACTTATTACTTATGCTCTGATTTGCATGGTATAAAATAAATTTCACAAAAATTACTTGACTTTACTTGAATGATCTTAAATGACAGCTAGATCGACAGAATTTTTTGCAGGTTAATGGTATAATCGGTTGCATAGCTAATACCTACAAATTGTTGACTTGTGTTTTTTAAAATTGAACATATTGACGTTGTATTGACTATGTTCAGAGTTAAAAAAATGTCACGGTATAAGACAAATAGGAAACATCAAGTTTATTAATAAGTGAAGCAACAATCCCATAGCATCAGATTTCTAACAACCTATTCTCAAATTACAAAATCTTTTAACTTTTACTTGCTTTTACAATTAAGCCATTTTTTGTTTCTATCCAAGCAGGGCTGGTCGTCGTATCGATACATTTAGAACAGATTTTGGGGCTAGTACAATATTTAGCTAAGTGACCGAAACCAAAACATTTAAAGCAGCGCAATACATTAAACGCCTTGTACTCCGCACATGAATCCCACCCTATAAAAACCTTTCCATCTTTCATTATTGTAGGGAACGTTTGAGGATTGACCTCAGCTAGTAGGTTAGGTTAGGTTAGGTTAGGTTAGTACCTCAGCTAGTAGGTTGAAGGTGCTATTTTTTGGACCTTGCTTATGTACTACTTTAAAAAGTAGATTTTCATTATTTACTCTTGAGTTTATTTTGTGGTATTATAAAATTTGTTAATCCATCCGGATCGAGATCCTTGTATACATCATTTATTTACATAATCTTGATTTTCGGGTTATGTTTCCTTAATATATTGACAGTGTAGTTCTTGTTCATTTACGCCCTTTGAACGGTAACAACTCCTTCTTGATTGTCGCTGTTTGTAATGACACCTCCTTTACGTGTGTTTCTGGAGATGTTTGTATTAACACCGAGAACAACTGGGTTTATACTTAGCGCAGATCACTGCGAGTCTTGGCACCATCTTCTTGACTTTTGGGTTCAACAATAATAGAATGTTGAGTTGGTTTGCATTTAACTGCCGTACTGTACCCACCCAATTTATTATTACGCAGTAAGAAATCAACTTTATCATTGAGATCCAGAATTACATTTTTCAGTGGAAGAAGCTCAGATTCGTACGATTTCCTAAGTTTGACCAATTTGTCCTTGAAGTGAGTTACTAACTGATCAATTTGAGATACGCTTTATTGCTAACTTCATTTGAACCGCAACAAAAAAATTCATCACCTTCAATCGTATGATTATATTTCTTCACGCAACCCGGATGGTAGTATTCTCATCGTAGAATATTCGTCAGAATTCTCCAATGGTACTTGTCAATTTTTTTTAGGTTAAGTTGTTTTCATTTGAGGTTATATTTTTTAAATAACATTGTTGCCGGATGTAAAATTTAATTTATTAGAGATATTCACTAGTAGTGAAACAAATTATAAATCTGACAATGTGGTAGGAAGCAAATGTCTAATAGACATCGACACAAAAAAATAATCAACTTCCGTAGCATCACTGAATCAGTTTGTCCAACATGAACATGACAAAAAGAGAACCCAGCCAACTCGGTTGCAAAAAGTTCGTGAATGTATAATACCTCTGCTCGAGTTATTTTATTCCACAGCGAGCTCATGGAGCACGCTCGATCTCCTCCGATTTTCTGGAGCGAGATTTGTGACGCTTTTGCGCGTCAAATGCTACAAAAAGCATGCAGTGTTAATTCTTTTTTTTTTTTCAATTGATCAATATTATACGTATCTGTTGATCGCACCCACAAGCAAGACTGTAAATCATATGTTCTGGAATTCCCTATTCTATGTTTAGTGTTAGATGTTAAATTATGTTATTTTGCAATGAATATTCAATAAAGTGACTAAAATCTTATAAGACTTGTATATCTTATATGATTACTCCACTTTTTTTTTTGTTATAAGAAATTTTGGATAATAGTATATTAAACACCAAGTGAAATAAGTCATTGTTAGTAAAAATGTAAAACATGAGCCGAATGTTTTAACGGATGAGTGCTACAATTGAGTTATCCACAAGGTTTTTATTCTAGTTTTTATAATTTGTGCACTTTACGTAAAATAAGTACCTATTTTCTATAAATAACTCATAGTTTTAATAGTTCCTTGATTTCAGTTGGTAATATGCATTTCACATTTGTTTAATGTGAAGTTCAAATAATTTTTTGGATATTTCTACATATAACTTCAATTTCATTACATTATACACTTCTTCTAGCGCCTATCAGGTTGATATAAAGCTGCCATTGGCCATGGTGGCCCTATTGTCATTGTGTCAGAAGATCATCCCCGTTGCACATAACACATAACCATCACTAATATTTTGATTGCATATTTTACTGCAACATTTCCTATACATAACCCCCTTGCACTTGTCAAGTTAGGACATATGACACGAAGTTCGGCAGTGCGTACCATCTTTGAAAAATAAAAATTTGCGCTAGGCTCATATTATGATACTGCAACGTGTGTGACAATAGCCAACAAGTTATAAGTATTAAATTTTGAAAGATTCTTTTGAAATAGTAATCCTAAAAATTGGTCAAAAATACAGTACAGTATGGTTTGTGTCAATGGTTATAGTGAACAAAGTGAAAATGTAAACATTTTATTAACCATTCGATTAAAGTGTAGTTTTAACGATGAGATTCAATATACATAATGAGTATTTTAATAATGCGAATTGGATTTTTTTTTCAATTCGCATTATACGTGATGCACGTGAATAAAGCAATTTTATCCAATCGAAAACATCGCACTCGATTTGTCTCTTGCGCTAAACTGTTTTGTAGTGGATAAAATTCGACTTTATTCACTTATACCATAAATAGCTATTATAGGATACATCTAGTGATCGAAATATAAAAAAAAAATTGACTCATTAAAAATTTTATTTTCATTTTAATTTATTTAATTTTTATTTTTATTTATTTATACGGCAGCAGCATAGCTGATAATGCGTACATATGGTTCAGTACAGTACATTACATGTGAAGGTAAGACATAGTTGGCGTTGTTGGCGGCTGTTGTCAGTGGCTATGTTCAAATCAAATAAATCAATATTTATTCAGGAATAATGAAATACAGGCAATATACATACCGGGCTTTTTTTTCATTTTTACACATATAATTGACAATGTATAACTGGTTGCCTGCATCTACCCGTAAGGAATTTCCTATGTGTAATTCTAAAAAAAAAAAAAACTCATTAACGGCGTCGGTGCAAGCAACCTGTCAATTTTGGCATATGTTACACAGAGAGGTTATGTTTTTATTCAAGACAATACACGAGAGTATTCGTAATGTATCAAGATCAGCTGATATGTCAACAAATGATTATTTTCTTTGGGGTTACCTGAAAAGTAAATTTTTTAATAACGTACAAATACATGATGTAGATGAATTGAAAGGCCGTATACGTACTGCATGTAATGGCATAAATCCACAATACATTACGAATACTCTGCGTGTCTTCAAAAACCCTGTCGTGTATTGCCTTGAATAAAAACATAACCTCTATGTGTAACATATGCCAAAATTGACAGGTTGCTTGCACCGACGCCGCTAATGAGTTGATTTTTTTTTTAGAATTACACATAGGAAATTCCTTGCGGGTAGATGCAGGCAACCAGTTATACATTGTCCATCATATGTGTAATAAGGAAAAAAAAGCCCATTGTCCCCCACAACAGAATTATTATAATTTTGTTCGAGATAAGCCTTGTAAGGTATCAGTGTTCCGTGCAGCAACATGTCTTTGTGGAAGGGCTTTCCAGGTGTCGTCAATATTAATTAATTGTAATTTTAACCTTGAAATTTATTAAATTATTTTTGCAGGCAAATTCTACAACATTCGGACTCAGCCACAAATATGACCAAATTCGCAACAAGTAAGGGAGCCGCAAGCAAAGCTCTAGTTCCTTTAGTCATCTACATCTGCTTACAGATCCGAAGGCGTTAAAGGGGCCGTTATCGGCATTGATTTGGGCACGACGAACTCCTGCGTCGCCGTCATGGAGGGCAAGCAAGCGAAAGTGATTGAAAATTCGGAGGGCTCCAGGACGACGCCTTCAATCGTGGCATTCAGTAAGGACGGCGAGAGACTCGTCGGCATGCCCGCCAAACGACAGGCCGTCACCAACTCTTTGAACACCTTTTACGCCACCAAACGTTTGATTGGTAGGCGATTCGAAGACGCCGAAGTTCAAAAGGATATGTAAGATCATTTTATTCACAGTATATATTTTTAAACTGATAGTTCAGTCATCTCACACATAATCCATTGTTGTTTCTTTTTTCGTGATCATCGAAATTTATATATATATATATATATATATATATATATTATCAGTATCCCTTCTACCATATAATGGTGTAAGGTGGTATTTAAAATTGTAATAATCTTTAATCTATCAACCCACAGCAGTTTCTGTTCATAGGTCCTTATACACTGCAGCCTTAAAGATCATTTGAATCCCCATGCCTATTCAGTATTTCGGGTTCTCTTCCCCTGCCTACAGTGCTGGTCTGAAAAGTTTTCACTCTGGTGGGATCGAACCGACCAATCTCAGTCATGTTGGCTCAGCCAGTGCGCCACACTGCATCTGATCCAAGATTTACTTAATATCATTTAATCGTGAATCGGCAGAATTATTGGGATCTTGTCATTTGCTCGAAATAGTTCAGCTTAATTTGTAGTTTCGACACAAATAATATATTCATGAAAATTAGTAGACGGAGCCCAAATTCATCAAAGCTTGCTTTTAATACGTGTAAATACATGTGGCCAATTTTATTTTCTACATTGCATGAAACGAGCATCATAGATAACCGACTCTCTTTAAGGAAGAATGATTTTAGTAACCTCCGCGTGGTCCGCTGTGATTTGTCAGTACTTTAAAATATCTGCAACTCGTCTCAAAATTTTAACAATATTTTTTATGCATATTATTTGTTTCAGGACTAATGTGTCATATAAAATTATACGTGCTTCCAATGGAGACGCCTGGGTGCAAGGAACTGACGGCAAAATGTACTCCCCAAGCCAGATCGGGGCTTTTGTGTTGATAAAGATGAAGGAAACGGCCGAGCAGTACCTGAACATCAAGGCGAAGAATGCTGTCGTTACAGTGCCCGCATATTTCAATGACTCGCAGCGTCAAGCCACCAAGGATGCTGGCCAGATTGCGGGCTTGAATGTTCTGCGTGTCATCAACGAGCCGACAGCCGCAGCTTTGGCATACGGCATGGACAAAACTGAAGATAAAATGTAATTCACTGTTTATATCGATAATAATTGACATTATACATACACGTGTAAAAATACGGTAGCACTATTAAGCAATGCTTCAGAGCTACATCTCAGTTTGGAAATTTAGTATAGAAATTAGTATAAATGCTTGTAACTTTTATGCGGTTAAATGTCAAACTCGTTTACGTATGAGTTATATCTGAGCCTCATTTGTTGAGGGGCTTGCGTTTCATTGAGGAATCTGAGCCACAAATGGTTTCCGCTGATTTATCAACAGTACAATTTGCTTTTGTTCCAGTATTGCCGTGTATGACCTGGGTGGTGGCACTTTCGACATTTCGATCTTGGAAATTCAGAAGGGCGTCTTTGAAGTGAAGTCCACCAACGGTGACACATTCCTTGGAGGTGAAGATTTTGACAACATTTTGGTCAACCACTTGGTGTCCGAGTTCAAGAAAGAGCAGGGCATTGATGTCACAAAAGATCCGATGGCCATGCAGCGCCTGAAGGAGGCCAGTGAGAAGGCGAAGATTGAGCTGTCCTCGTCCCTGCAGACTGACGTAAATCTGCCCTATTTAACCATGGATGCATCCGGGCCGAAGCACATGAACCTGAAGCTTACCCGTTCCAAGTTCGAGAGTTTGGTCGGCGATCTGATCAAGCGCACCATTCAGCCGTGTCAGAAGGCACTTAAAGGTAACGTTTTATGACGTGTATAATTGCTTCACCCATATGAGAATTACATTATATTTTTTTCATCTAAATTCTCATTTGATTTTGCTTCGAGACAATTAGTATAATATAAATCAGAAAATTTTATTCAATTGCCGTTGCATGCGTCCTATTTTGCGTTCGATTTTAGTCGGCAAGTTCGGTATTGCCAACGTCAAAAATGAAATGGGTTGTTTGTGCAAGTAACATAATCTATATACCCTGTTATCCGTGTGTATTTTCAATCGCAAACACTGTAATTTTTACAATGTACACGTTTTTTTATACAGTGAGTTGGCAATTAAGTCGTCACCAGCGGCACCCTCAATATTGAAAGAAATGAAATATAAATCGAACGTAAATCGAAGGCAAAATTCGAACAAGAATCCATTCGAAAATAGACAGAAAAATGTAATGTAATTCAAGTTTTTTGATAAGCGCCTTGTAGGCTCTATAACCTTTAAAGCGCTGTCCTTTTGTTTTCGTTGTCTTAACTATTATTCTATCTGAAACCCAATCTACGCTAGTGCACTTCCCCTAAAAGCACAAATAACTACCTCTTAAGTTGTCAAAATATCTGATTCCACATTGATTTGTTCAGATGCTGAGGTTGCTAAGGCCGACGTTGGAGAAGTGCTTTTGGTTGGAGGTATGAGCCGCATGCCGAAAGTGCAGGCTACCGTACAAGAGGTGTTTGGCAAGCAGCCGAGTCGTGCCGTCAATCCGGACGAAGCAGTGGCCGTGGGCGCCGCCGTTCAAGGAGGAGTGCTCGCCGGCGATGTTACAGACGTGCTTCTGCTCGACGTCACCCCGCTTTCACTAGGCATTGAGACCCTAGGAGGCGTATTCACTAGATTAATCGGCCGCAACACCACCATCCCCACCAAGAAGAGCCAAGTATTCTCGACGGCAGCCGACGGGCAGACCCAGGTCGAGATTAAAGTGCACCAGGGCGAACGCGAGATGGCTGTTGCTAACAAGCTGTTGGGGCAGTTTACTTTGGTCGGCATACCACCGGCACCCCGCGGTGTACCACAGGTTGAAGTTACATTCGATATAGATGCCAATGGTATTGTGCATGTCTCTGCTCGTGATAAGGGAACTGGAAAGGAACAGCAAAGTATGTACAATAGCTATTTATATTACAAGGGAGCAAAGTGCATCATTTCCTCCCGCGGATGTTTGATGCCCTACGTGAAGTGGAGGGCATCAAAATCTAAGGGTTCCTTTTACTTACATAACACCATGGTATACAGATCGCTTGAAAATACACATAATGAAGAGTATTTATTGAGATTGTGATTCACCTGGCTCAACATGGTTGATAATTTTCAAACCTCACGGAATACATTTTTGGGTGCACTGCAATTGTCTTATGTTGCAGTTGTGATTCAGTCGTCTGGTGGTCTGAGCAAAGACGAGATAGAGAATATGGTGAAGAATGCAGAGCAGTATGCGCAAGCGGACAAGATTCTAAGGGACAGGGTTGAAGCTGTCAATCAAGCAGAGGGTATTGTGCACGACACGGAAACGAAAATGGAGGAGTTCAAGGACCAATTACCAAAGGAAGAGGTATTTATTTAAAATTTACCTCTTAAATATTTATTTTAATTTACCAATTAAATTTGATAAAGAAATCCCAAAGAAAATTAATAAATAATAAAAAAAAAAAATTAAAATCAACTACTTCAAAAGTTTATTATGTAAATATACAACTATCTATGTGATAAAACATTTTTCAGTGCGAGAAGCTAAATGAGGAAATCGCTAAAGTTAGGGAAATGTTGGCCAAGAAAGATGATATGGACCCAGAGGAGATTCGCAAAACAACTAGTGCGTTGCAACAGTCTTCACTAAAGCTATTTGAAATGGCTTACAAAAAGGTAAAACGAGCATGAACACAAAGGTTTTATAGGTAAATCTAATTACATTTATTTTCGGCAGATGGCAGCTGAGAGGGAAAGCAGTGGGGCAAGCGGTTCAACAGAGCAACAACAGCAACAAAGTACAGAAGAATCCAAAGAAAAGAAGGAAGACAAAAATTAAGTGTTAACTAATTAAAGACATTATAGTTATGATATATGAACTGTCTCGTTATAAGAACATCTGAAAGAAAGGTTCATAGGTACAGGTTTTGAGTTAAGTACCTACGCCTCAAATGTATATATTTAGAAAACGGAACCGAGAACTTTATTTTCTAGATTAAAAATGCATCACACTTGTATTACTTCAGATGCAATTTTAACAGTGGAAATAAAGTTAGATGAGGAGCTACCAATTTTGTACTGTAAAGCGATAGAATGGCTGCAGTGTGACTGATTTAAGATGATTGTTCAAACATTGCGTGCTCTATCTCTCAATGTTTATTAGTTGTACAATTTTTATTGAGTTACTTGTATGTAAATCTCTAGTAATAATACATTTCCTATAAAACTTTATAAACCCCATTTAATGCAGAACCCCCCCGCAAGGAAATAACACAAATCATATTCAACATTTACTTTATTGTGGCATAATAAGAAAATGTAAAACGTCAGTGATATATATATATATATATAATTTTTACCATATAAAAAATTTCAATTGAAAAATTACTCAAAAAATACTCTCAATATATTTGATCTAATTAAAGTTTCAACTCCAAACGTTGAAATTATAGATATTTACAAATACCACTTTCTTGCTCTGTCCTTTAATTTTCTCTTATTTACATACCAAATGAACAAATCCAACAATATTCTGATATGATTAATTAACACAACTCGATAAACATTTTTGTATACATTGAGCAAAATAGAAAATTTTAATTTGGGTGAGGACTAACGTTAAATGGCCCGATTCTTAAAGGGCCGATGCCGTTTATCATTAGAAATGTAACCATAATTGGCATTTTCTATGTCTACTTGTAATTCAATCTTGTCTTGAATTTTCCTTCACATTGTTCCTCGCCAATATCATTTGTAGTTTCGTCTAGTATAGGTCTTGATATAGGTTTAGTATAGGTCTTTATATAGGTTTAGTATAGGTCTTTATATAGGTTTAGTATAGGTCTTTATATAGGTTTAGTATAGGTCTTTATATAGGTTTAGTATAGGTCTTTATATAGGTTTAGTATAGGTCTTTATATAGGTTTAGTATAGGTCTTTATATAGGTTTAGTATAGGTTTAGTATAGGTCATGATTTCTTCTGCTAGCGTTGTTTGTTCTTTTCCATTTTTCTTGCGGTTTTGATTCCAGCGCATGCGTCGGTGTGTTATTAACATGTTTTACCTAAAATTGCTTGACCCATTGCAACTGATTAACTTTCGTCATTTTTCTGCTGTTGTGTTTTTCTGGTGCGTCAATTGTTTTCTACATAGTATTTGTTATATCATTGTGAAGGTATGTGAGAACCGATTGAAACCCGGATCATGGGGTATAGCATTTATTCTTGGCTATTAACATCAATGCAGTGGAAGGCACTTTCAGTCGTGGCCCTGTAGATAACATAACACCTTTGCTGCTTACACAAAAAACGATAAAAAAGTTGGGCTAAAATATATTCTCTGATGTGTCCACGAACACCGAGTGCTGTTGAGTTGTAAATTACATATAAAAGTTAAATTGAGGCTCTACGGATACAAAAGGCGAACTCAATATTGGGGCAAGAAGAATTTCTCTACGGGCTTCTAAAACGTCAAATAATAAGGTGGTAGGATATTTGTTCACTTCGCCCTTTCCTAACTGTACAAAAGTAAGAATAAAAATAACTTTTCCATGGGTGCAAATATTCCAAAACCATAATTTCTTGAAACCACAATTTGTAGAGTTCGCCCGTCGTATCCGCAACACCTCAATTTATTATAAATGTACAGTTTTTTTTATCGTGCAACACAGTGAGTCGAACCGAAATTTATATCTTTACGGTTACATTCCAGGTAAATTTTTTTTAGCTCCTGTTTCGGTTCGTCTGAAAATTTCAGCTCAGTTCTGGTTCAATTTCGGTTTGGTTCCGTCTCGAATATCAACGCTAAATGTCGTTAAACAACAGTTTGCCACCGGTATACTTTTTTTTTTTGTTCCATATGGCCTAACTTATTTAAAATTATTAAAAATAAACTACTTTTATTTAAGAATTATTTGTTGTTTCAAACCGAAATTAACAGTTATTAAAATTTCGTTGCGGTTACGGTTTCCGTTTTAAATATTTTCAATTTTTCGTTCCGGTTACGGCTTTAGGTTTCAGGTTAGATTTCCGGTTAATTTAGGTTATCGGTTTTCGTTTGATTCCGGTTCGACTAGCTGGCATAGTATAGCGTTGATCATTTTTAGTTACACACTTCCGTCACAATGATGGCAAAGTATCAAATTGTCTTTTTTTAAATGCAACATATAAGTAAAATTCATTCTCTGTGAGGCAAATATTACAGATTACAAAGTCAACAATGTTAAGCTGAGGTTTGCAGCATTATCCATTTGAATAATTGAGCTCTTCAGTTGTATACATTGTTCACTTCGTAAACAGTAATATTTGCCTCGCAGAGAATTACTTGTATGTTGCATTTTTAAAAAGACGCTTTGATACATTGCACGATAAAAAAAACGGTTTCCAATTTCTTTTCTGCGTTCGGGGCATGCGCATCTGACCACGTCTGCCCATGCCAAGCATTCTTGCGGAATGTTGTGTCACGGCAGTAAACTGCCCAGTGCTTTTTGTTGTTTTTTCAACTTATCGTTTAATTGTATTTTGTATGAATCACCTTAATTTTTCTTCTTTAGTCAATTTAACTTGTACGGGATATTTGTTTCGTGATTTAAGTCCGAGTTCACTGTACTATCTTGTTATTAAATCACGTCTATCTAGATACTGCCAAAGAGCGTCACACCGTCTTCACTTAGCTGGCCAAGGCCAGTGTAGTAATCACAGGGCGAATGAAAAGTTTAGAAACTGCGCAGGTACAGTATTGGAGAGATAAGAAAGAAAAGGGGGCTCCGTCATTACCACACTTACAAAAACAAAACAATAACTCGGGGTCTAAACATCTTCCGTTGTAACAAATTGGCATTTGACTTACTTCCTATTGACCCTATCTATTATGACTATTAACAGATATAGATATAACAGAACAATGGTAGTCTACATAACTAGATAACGGTTGGAAATAAGACATGCATAGCATATAGCATATACAGGGTGTCCGAAAAATAGTGGACTAGCTCAACAGCACGCCACTCACGGGTGGCCACTGAGTCCGTGGAAAGTACTAAAAAAATAATTTTAAAAAATATAGAAAAATTAAAAAAAAAATCTACTACAGTTTGGAAAACTCTAACATATTATACTATAAATACTGATTTGAGTTAGGAAAAGTGAAATATTTCCTAACAAGTGCGGAAATAATATTTCAACATTAAAAGTTACAAGTCAATTTATTGAAATTGTACATGTTATTTTTTATCGTTATTATAAATCTTAACAGAAACATGTTCACAATTCGTGAATGAAATTCCAGAACAGGTCTTTGAGGAAGTAGAAATAGGGTTATTATTTACGTTAACCTCTTCATTATATTGCTGAACAATGTTGACTCCTCTATTTAATTTAGAAATGCTTTTAAAATATTAAAATCATCCAAATTTTATTAATTTTCCAAACTATAGTAGAAAAAATCATGTATGCAACACGTAGGAACTCCAATTTTTGTTCCGTACATGGCATGTTTTAAATCTCAGCTATCGCCTCGATCAAAAATCTCATGTCTAGTACGGAAAAAAGTACATTTCCTAAGTTATTGCACAAATAGCTATTTTGATTTTCAAAAAACTTAAATCAGACGACTTTTTTACTGTATTTTTTAATTGTGCACCAGATTGTTTTTTGTTGTGTTTTTTCAACAATTTTCATTTTGAAATATTTAAACATGCTATTAGAATTGGAAATATCCAATAAGATTATTTAAGAAAATATAATTAAACAACTTAACAAATGATTTTCTTTTAATTCCTTCCAAGAGCCCTTCTAAACTTGCTGTAATGTTATACCTTTGACTAGCAATATTTCAAAATGTGTAGCTCAAAGAATGTTTTATTTATTTTTTAAGGACTCAGTTGGCATCCCCGAATGTTTTTGACCCTGTCCACTAGAAAATATCGCATACTTTCGGAGATATTTGACAAAATCAGAAATTCGACATGTATTAACAAGCCTTTTTCTGAATTAAAACATGAGAAACCATACTCTGATATAAATAGTTGAATTCGTAATAGGAAATGCTATCTAATACAGGGTGTACATTTTTTACGGGCCATATAAAAAAATAAAGTTAATCATGGTTTCTTCGAAACGAAACGTTGTACTGAAAATTTGTAAACTCTGTCTTGCAGACTTAAAAAGTGGAAATGACAAAGTGCCTTTGGTTTTCTTATACCTTTTGAAATAACTTCAGAAAAATATAAAAACGAAATCGCAAGATTTCTGATTTTGTCGAATATCTCCGAAAGTAAGCGATATTTTCTAGTGGACAAGGTAAAAAACACTCGGGGATGCCAACTGAGTCCTTAAAAAATAATTAAAACATTCTTTGGGGTGCACATTTTGAAATATTGCTAGTCAAAGGTATAACATTACATTTTTCTGGTTTTCTCAACGGAATATCACTGACCACTAATTTGCGCAACTGTATTTGGTAATTTAACTGGCTTTGTAAGTTTTACGGTTTCCGTGATCCCCATGCTGTTGATCCTTATCTTGGACACCCTGTATAGCATCCCACATCACACCCTTAAGTTTGGACCACACCTTTTTAATCACGTTGTATTTGGAAAAATAAGTTAATTTAAAGTGTTGGTGTACAAGAATTGTGGTGTGTAAAAAAAGATTATTATCGGTTTCAAAAGTTTTGACCCCTGTGTTTGAACATACATAGAACTGAAACTACTTATCCAAATAGCGTAAATCAAAAATATATCGCAAGAATACACATTCCTATGTAACGTATTTTAATTTCATAATGTTTGCCATAACCGTTTTTCTGTATCGAATATTGTGTGCAAAAAAGTACTGATTTTTCCTGTAATTTAGAAAAACAAAACTTTAGAAATTTATTATTCGTAAAACCCGTTGTAGCAAAAATTTGTATTTTTTGTCAATGCTTGTAGGACAGTTGCCGCGGTATTTAAGATTTTTTCAAGTGATATTTGTTTATACTTTCCCATTAAATCGCAAATTTATTGCCGGCAAAGAAGTTCGCAACGGACGGGAATATGAAATAAACTATTGTGCCATTGCCTTGTAATACGTAAATCGGTCGTAGTTTACTTAAAAAAAGAAAATTATCATTAAAAACAGAATTACTACAGCAACAATTAATGTTTAGAAAAGGAGAAATGCAAATGTGTCGCGGGACGGAGTGACGCAAAGGGCAACAGCGCTGAGAGGCTGTCGCAGGCATGCATAGTTGTGCCACAATGATAGGCTTGCGGCCTTTTGGTATTTTAATACAATCCGTAGATAATCGCTCAAAGTTCGAGTTTGACGTTAAATTATATAAAAAATTATTGGTATACTCTGATTTTTCTAAACTGGCGTGCACGTCATCAAACAGCTGTGCGATGAGGTTTTTTCGTACCAACGTGATTGTTTTCGAGAATATGCATAACAATAGTTTAAGAATCGAAATTAATCTGAAGATTATTTGTTACATAACACTGATCACCGGTGGTTATAAATAGGTAATCGGTGTATTAACCGCGGACACAATTTTCGCCTGCCAATCATGTAATAAATCATCTTATGTTGGCATCGACGATATTTTCTCGGCTACGATGCCACATCTTTTTCACTAATGCTTCAAACTTCTTTGACGTCTAACTTGTTACATTTGATCGATTATTACAATGCATATTTTGTCATTGTAGATGGTAAACCATAACCACAAGGTTGATATCTGTACGATAAACGGTAGAGAAGTCGATGAATTTGATACGAACCGCGCACTGTCGCACAAGATTGCACGGGCGCAACAGCTGATTGCAGCCATTTTTAAATACCCAGGACAGCTGGCAACTTTGTAAAATTGTCTCGTCATTATTATGATTATTATTTTGATGACGTGCACGCCAGTTTAGAAAAATCAGAGTATATTAATATAACAAGTGGCATGAACGGTACCGATTATAATTCGATTTGAATTGAACAGCGTTACATCAAGAAATATTTACAGTGGTTTGTTATTTATCACGCATCAAATACACGTGTCCATTTAAATGCCGCTCTGGCGCAATATGAGTACGGCGATACCAATCTCTCGTCTTTATTTACTACACGCCGACAATAATTGTTTAAATTGCATCAATATCTAACGTGTGTTGTTCAAAACACATTATTTAATTGTTTTCGGAGTTGATCTTCTTCATTATGTTCGAAAAAGTGGGACGATTTGATTGATATTAACGAACTTAGCACGACATTACAAAAACATGATTAATAAATAAGTTGAATAGAATTTATGCCACATCATTTGAGGGTTACTGCATCCAGGGGCGGATGGGCAACATACAAGCGGCCAGGGAACGAACTTTTGCCGGCCCATTTTGCATTCATATAAAATTGCAATAATACCATATAATCAAAATAATAATCATACTTCAAAATTTGACAAATATGTAAAAATCAAAAATACGTTACAATAAATAATTTAATATTGAATATATTATTTTTTTTTAAATAACACCTCTGAGGATGGCTTATAAAATCCGAAACTAAACGGGTTAAGATCAGTTAACCCGAATAACGTCAAATAACATTGTTAACATCAAATAAAAAGATTACATAACTACGACAGAGTACTCCCCATAAAGAAAAAAATAATATAAAATTTAATACCATAAGTTTTTCATAAGACTTATTTATTTATTAATACAGAGGTTCCTAAAGTGTGCGCTCAGTACTGCTTTCAATCATATTAAATAAAATATGAAAAAGATTAGGTAATTAAAATTTGTCATGCTTTGACTAAGAAAATTTAATTATAATTTACAAAATCTTCATTATAAATTACAAAGTTTAATTAGATCCTGCAATTTTTTTTAATTATTGGACTTTTATTCTGGAAGCATATCCCTCACAAAGTTGTTAAAATGTTCATAGTTATTTGCAGAAAATTTATTGAACATACAAGAAAAAAAAATAATAAAAAAATTGAAATGTAATATTCAACATTATTACTTTTACAAATTTTACATTACAAATTGTAATTAAAATTGTAAAATATTAATCAAAACACAAAATTGCCATTTGAATTATACAATTTATATTGAAAATTATGTTAATAATAATAATAATATTGTTTTTTAGCGGGAGAACCTGCATAATATATACTTAAAAAATAAATATAAAAACTTACTTAATGAAAATCAACATGAAACTTAATTTGATTTGATTTTTTATATGATAGTAAAAAATATATATTATAAATTCCAAAACTCAAAGGAAATAACAAAGTTATCATGATAAATGATAGAATTTATCATGATAACTTTGTTTTATCCTGTAGAAATTACAGTAGAAATAGAAAATTTATTAGTTGTAAATTGTAATGAATTGGAAATTACAAAATTTTCATAAGAATTTTTTAATATAATTTCTAGACTTTTCATAAATTGTAAATATCAATGGAACCTGCGAGTTTTTATTAATTTTATTAATATTCAGACAGAAATTTGCAAAAATTTTAATGCCAAATACAAAAGTAAGTACAAAATTACAAAGAGAAATTATGAAGTTTTCGTTGCAAATGACAAATTTTGATATTTTATTACAAATTGCAAGTTCATCAAACCATAAAATTCTCATTGAAATATCTCGCTTGTAAATTGCAATGAATTGGAAATTACAAAATTTTCATTAGATTTTTTTAATATAATTACCAGACTTTATAAATTTACTTCATAAATTGTCACGATCAATGGAACTTGCGAGTTTTTTATTGGAAATTATACCGTCTTTCCCCAGAAATCATATTCCTTGCAAATGTATTAACCATTTCATAGAAATTTACAAAAAATATATTGGAAGGTGTAAAATGTTGATTACATTTTTTTTAAATTCAACAAAAACATGAAATTTTGACATTTTAACTACACATCACAAAAATTTCTTCGAAAACCCCATAAATAGTAATAGCATTATGATGAATGTTTCGAAATTTTGATGATGGATTTCAGTATTTCAATAGAATTTATGGAGAATTAATTGTAAATTACAAAAGTTTTAGAATTTGTACATGTTGAATTTAAAGTGGAACATTGTAGTAAAAATTGCAAAGTTTTTATAATGAATACAATATTTCAATGGGATTAGAAAACAATCATAAAGTAATAAATAAGTTTTATTAGAATTATGTAATTTTCGTTGTGAATTTCATAATTCATCATTCTAAATTACAAAATTGCAATAACTTCAAAAAAATTTGATTGTTAATTGATAAATTTCACTGTAAAATGTAAAATATTCAACATTCGTATTATAAATTACAACATTTAAGCAGCGATTATGAAAATTTATTGTAAAGTGCAAAAATTTCACTATAAAATGCAAAATGTCATTGGTATTTTCAAGTTGTTCAAGTTAAAATGTTTATAGTTATTCGTAGAAAATTTTATGAAAATAAACTTAGGTGGAAATTACAAACTTTTCATTAGAGATTACAAAATGTTCATTAGAAATTATGAAATTCTTATTATAAATACCAAAATTTGACTACATTTACATTTTCCTTACAAATTAGAAAATTTTATTAAAATGTGCAAAAAGCTAATCAAACCACAACATAGTCATATTAAATCAAGATTATTAATAAACTTGTCATCGGATTTTCCAGAACAAAATTCTGGGGCCTGCCGGCCCAACATTCTGGATGCCTACCGGCCCACCGGGAAATTCCCCATTTTCCCATATGGCCCATCGGCCGCTGTGTGCCACAATGATAGGCTTGCGGCCTTTTGGTATTTTAATACAATCCGTAGATAATCGCTCAAAGTTCGAGTTTGACGTTAAATTATATGAAAAATTATTGGTATTAATATAACAAGTGGCATGAACGGTACCGATTATAATTCGATTTGAATTGTACAGCGTTACATCCAGAAATATTTACAGATGTTTATTATTTATGACGCATCAAATACACGTGTCCATTTAAATGCCGCTCTGGCGCAATATGAGCACGGCGATACCAATCTCTCGCCTTTGTTTACTACGCGCCGACAATAATTGTTTAAATTGCATCAATATCTAACGTGTGTTATTCAAAATACATGATTTAATTGTTTTCTGAGTTGATCTTCTCCATTATGTTCGAAAAATTGAGACGGTTTGATTGATATTAACGAACTTAGCACGACATTACAAAAACATGATTAATAAATAAGTTGAATAGAATTTATGCCAAATTTTCACATCATTTGAGGGCTACTACATTAATTTTATTGTGTTTTTAAGTTTTGTTGAATAATATTGTGACAGCAAAAAGTTATATCAGGTTAAGTTACAGCGCAAGTTCTTGTTAAACCATAACCACAAGATTGATAACTGTACGATAAATGGCAGAAGTAGACGAATTTGATACGAATCGCACACATTAGCACAACAAACACGTAGGAACGCATTTGACTGGAAGTGTCAAGTACCCATTACTAGTACGTAAATGCGCCACCGTGGCGCTGCCGCCTTGATGCAAATCGCCCATATCTTCTGTATTTTTTGACTCTTTGACAAAACGTACTTTTGTTTCAATTTCATTTCAAACCCAGGGGTCAAAACTTTTCAAACCGATAGTAGTCAATGGCATTCAAAGGGTATAGTGCTACCTAGACACATTTTAGTTATTTGTGTAGAATCTATATTTGTCGCTGAGCTGTACCTGAGATTGAAATGAAAGTCTTCAGGGTTTTTCATTGTTTGCCCATGTTATATCTGTTGTTGTTATCTACGTTTTTATATTTTTCTTTGTTGGTTTCTTGATGTAGAGAATTTGTTGAGGTGTCCGATTATGTTATAATTTTCTTTAGCGATTTTGGGTTTTAATTATTCAACCTAACTAATGGTAACCAAGCCCTACTGACCCTGCCCTGGTGGTTGAAAATTATTAAAAATGTGTCGCTTTAGAGCCTCCTCCTGGTTTTCCACCTCCATAGTATGGTCCATAACGCTGTAAGGGCATAGCTAAGGCAAGTGCATATCCCAGGTTACTTTCCTCGTCTGATCAGAATACAGTCATTCACTGTAGTGGGCATATATTCTTAGTACTTGACCATAAGGTAATTTTCTTAGTACTTGTGCAGAGAAGCTGGCACAAGCTAGTTGTTCACTTACACACAACTCATCTTATCTGTAGCCCACAGATTACAGATTATGTAAATTATGCTCCCATTACTTGTTTTTCTTTATTACTTCTAATTTAAAGAATGAAACCCCATTTAGGCTATCACTGCCTTTAAGAAACGGGCCACAAATGTTTAATCTTGCTCAAGGGAAGTATACATTTGTCAGGTACACATTTAAATAACACCGCAAGATTCATAAACAGAAAACAAACCGTGTGTAAAATATCACAATTGCACAATACTTACAAATTTGGAATTTTGCCCATCGTAATACATCGAAAACCAAAGTGGAAACCGAATTCTCAACTCCCCTCGAGAGAATCTGATATTTACATTTTCTTACATATTATCCAATACATTTAAAGATGCCGTTTGTAGCGTAACACGAAATTTGCTTGGGCCATTACGGGATGCCCTCCACGACGGCGGTCTCGTCCAGCGTGTGCAGCCAGTTGAAGATCATCATGTTCCTCTCGTACTTGGACAGCGGCTTGCCCCTTTCGCGCTCCACGTCCCTCAGGGTTAAGGGCAAGTTCTGATTACCCCTCTGCTTGACTACCCTAAGGACGGCAGCGTTTGCGCTACTAATTGGCGACGTTTTTGTTGCTGGCGAGCTGCCTGGGACCGTCAGCCTTACCGGTCCTGCCGAGCTGACCGCCGCCGAGGGGCAGTCCGTGCTGACGCTGGCCGCCGCCGTGGACGGCGTCACCTCTATCCTGTCCAAGTTGAACTCGCTCTGCGATAGTCTCTCTAAGGCTTTGTACGTCGTCAGGAGTCTTCTTCGGATGTAATTCTGCCGAACCTACAAAACAAAATTATTGCAGTTTGTTATATATCTGGGAGTGGATCTAGGAATCGACTGAACAACACAACTGCCATGTGTATACTGTCTTTATTAAACTTATATGCGTGGTCGTTGCGGTAGGTTAGACAACCTTCTTTACCTCTAAGGCACATACATTACATACATTACATCATTACATCTATATTACATACATCTATTACATCTCCCTTATTACGTTACATAGTCATACAGTCTTTTTTGTTTTCTGGTTACTCTTTTACAGTTCACTCTTTTTACAATGTTATCATCTAGAAAGTTATCGTTTACAATATTATCATCTATAATATTATCATTTACAATACAATCATCTGTAATGTTGTCATTTATAATATTATCATCTGTAATGTTGTCACTTACAATATTATTATTATTTTATACAAAATTTGAACGTTGTGTCACCTCGTTTGAACCTTTGAAGTTTTTAATGTAAACACTATTTCTTATTATACATCTTCCATCCCCTTTTTCTATTTCGTAAGTTCTTTCTCTTATTTTATTCTTAATTTTTCCTGGTTTCCAAATGCTTTTAGGCTTTTCTTGGAACCAAACTTGCATTCCATTTCTAAGTTCAACGTTTGAACGTACACCTGATTTGTCATAATAAGTTTTTGATTTGATTTGTCTTGTGTCAATTTTGTTCTTTAGTTTTGTCTCATTTATAATTTGAGAATTTAGTTTGTTTTCATTAACGGGTAAGTTGTCTCTTAAGTATCGTGACATTAATATCTGAGATGGTGTGTAGGTATCATAGACAGGGGTGTTACCGTAACTTAATAAAGCTAAGTATATGTCTTCTTTATTTTCTAATGTCTTTTTAATTAATTTCTTAATGGTTTGAATTGATCTTTCTGTAAAACCGTTGGATTGTTGGTGATGTGGGGATGATTTAGTTATTTGAAAATTCCATTCTTTGGAAAATGTTTCATATTCTTCACTGATGAATTGTCTTCCACTATCTGATACAACAATTTTGGGTATTCCATGTCTAGCAAATATGGATTTTAATTTGTTGATTACATTTTTGGAAGTTAGATTTTTGTTCAACGTCATGATTTCGGGATATTTTGAGTAGTAATCCACTGCAATAAGGAATGTTTCACCTTGTATTTCAAATAAGTCAATTCCTATTTTTTGCCGTGTTTTTTTTAATTATTTGATGATTTATCATGTGCTATCTTCTATTCGAGTTTGAATATTTATTACATACGTAACATCTATTAATTACATTTTCTATATGTGTTATCATATTAGGCCAATATACTGCAAATTTTGCTCTCGATATGTATTTATTTATACCTAAATGACCTGTGTGTATGTCTTCAAGGACTTTGTTTCTCCATGATTTTGGTATAATGACTCTTTGATTCATATATATTAAGTTATTGCTTCCCATTGTTATTTCTGACTTTAATTTGTAAAATGGTTTCAAATTTACTGTCATTTTATTTATGCTCTTTGGCCACCCATCCTTAATAAAGGTTTTTATCATTTTTAATTCTTCATCATCTTCAGTTGCTTTTATCAATTGTTTTAACTTGTCCTCTTTATTTGTTAATTTTTTTTCGAGTAGGCATACTTGAGCGTTTAATTCTAAATTATCTTCGAATACTTTATTTACTGTTGCTCGTGATAATGTATCAGCTATTATTAGATATTTGCCTGGTTTGTAAACTAAATTTATTTTATAAGTTTGTAATGTCTAAAGCATCCTTTGTAATCTAGCTGGGCATGAGTTTAATGATTTTTTGAATATGGAAATTAATGGTTTGTGATCGGTTTCAACTCAAACTCTTTTCCATAAACATATTGATAGAACTTGTGTACGCCAAAACATATTGCTAATAGTTCCTTCTCTATTTGAGCATATCTTTGCTGAGTTTCTGTCATAGCTCTAGAAGCATATGCACATGCTTTTTCATTTTGCAAAAGTGCTGCTCCTAAGCCTGAGCTAGATGCATAAACTGATATTGTTATTTGCTCTCTTAGATTATAATACTTTAAAATTGGTTCTTTTGAAATTATCTTTTTTAATTCGTTAAATGCTTTTTGTTGAGGGTGTTCCCATGAAAATATATTGTTATCTTTAATTAAATCCCTTAATGGTTGAGTAATTTCTGATAAGTTTGGAATAAATTTTCCTACATAAGTTATGAAACCTAGGAATCTTTGGACATATTTTTTATTAATTGGTTTGGGCATTCCTACGATGGCTTCAATTTTATCTTCATCCATTGATATACCTTTATTTGAAAACTTATGTCCTAAATACTTAACTTCATCTAGACCAAATTTACATTTGTTTCTATTAAATTTTACATTTTTTTCTCTGGCTATCTTAAATACTTCTTCCAATATTTTGTCATGTTCTTCTTTAGTCCCGGCATGAATTAAAATATCATCGACATAGATTACTACACCTTTTATATGAAAAATTTCTTGAAAAGTTTCTTGAAATACTTCACTAGCAGTTTTAATACCAAATGGTAGTGTATTGAATTTGTATCTACCATGAGGGGTTGCAAAAGTGCATAACTTACTAGATTTTTCATCTAATGGAATGTTCCAAAATCCACTAGCTGCATCTAATATTGGGAATATTTTTGAACCATTCAAATTTATTGTTATTTCGTCCATGTTTGATATTTTGTATTTTCTATCTATTATTACTTCATTTAAATCTCTTGGATCTAAGCAGATTCGTAGAGAACCATCTTCTTTTCTAACTAGTACATATGAATCCATTCTGAGCAGCCTTGAACTTTTTCTATTATTTTTAATTTTTCTAAATTTTCTAAACATTTTTTAAATTGATCTTGTATAGCAAAAGGTACATTTCTTATTGGATTTACTACTGGCTTTGCATGTTTTTGTATTTCAATGTGATATGGCTTACTTGTTTTACCTATACCTTCAAATACATCTTTATATCTATTGGTTAATTCTTCATAATTTTTAATTTGGTTTTTATTTACTGTACTAATGAATTTAATATCCTCATCATTTTTTATGTTTACTATTCCTAAACGAATACATGTTTTTAAACCTAAGATTGACCCATTATTACTTTTGTCTACAAAGAATTCAGTTTTCTTGAAACAATTTCCATTATAGTATAAATCTAGATAACATTTTCCCAATATAGGAATTTTATCTCCAGTAAATGTGATTAAGTTTTCCTTAATGTTCTTAATATTTTTAAAATTAAATTTACACGCTTTTAATTCAAAGTAGGAAATTATATTGACACTTGCTCCCGTATCTATTTTAAATTTAGCCTTTATATCTGCATCTTCACCTATACTCAACTCTATAATGCAATGATTAAAATTATTGAGGTTTTTGTTTCCATTATTAATTGTGTCTATACTCAAGTGATCATTACAATTATCCGATTGATTCACTTGGCTTACAGATTTATTCCTACATTTATTTGCAAAGTGATTGTCCTTTTTACATTTTAAATTTTTTTTACCGTATGCTAGACATTTATTTATCGGATGTGATTTACCACATCTTGAACAGTCTTTAATTTCTCTTTGTAGCTGATTGTAATTTCTATTTTCGTTCGATCTTGAAGAATCTTCTCGAAATGTTTGTGTTGTTTTCTTCTGATTTCTTACTTGATCCACTTCTTTGTAATTTCTTGTTCTTGTCTCCACTCGTTGATTGTTTCATTTCCTGAAGCTGCTGTCTGGATGTTCCGGTTAACACACATGTCTCGATTGCTTTTTCAGGGTGTACTCTTGATGTTGTAGAAGTTGCTCTCGAACCTTCTCATCTTTTATCCCAATGATTAGCATCGTTTTTATTAATTCCGTTTTAAAATTTTCGGGGAATTCGCACTGTGTTGCTTGGTTTTTTAATGACGTGACATACTGTTCTGTGCTTTCCTCATGTTGGCGGGACGTGAAAAATTTATATCTCTCGTAGGTTAGGTTCTTTTTTGGAATGAAATGGTCATTAAATTTCTTCTTTAGTACAGTAATTTTGTCCTTATCATCGTCACTAAATGTGAAGCTATTGTAGATTGTAATGGCTTCTTCGCCCATTAAATGCAGTAAATGTGCAAATTTCGTTTTTTCTGGTTTTGAGTCTAATTCTACAGCGGCGGAGTATATTTCATACCTCTGCTTCCATTGTCTCCAATTCTCACTGAGATTGCCGTTTAATTTAATTGGTTGGATTCCTCTGCTTTCCATTTTCACGTCTTCTTTTTATTTAATGTCCGTTAAGCTGTGCCATGTTATATATCTGGGAGTGGATCTAGGAATCGACTGAACAACACAACTGCCATGTGTATACTCTCTTTATTAAACTTCTCTGCGTGGTCGTTGCGGTAGGTTAGACAACCTTCTTTACCTCTAAGGCACATACATTACATACATTACATCATTACACAGTTTCTAATAATAGTTGTGTAAGGGATTGATCTACCACGTGATTATTTTCAATCCGGAACATACATACATAAATGTTCAGTGATAGGCAACGCATTTCACAAATAATGTTCCGGATTGAAAATGCTCACTCGTATAATGTAGTGAACTCTATACGATGTACATCAGGATGTTTGACATATACTTCAAGCATTTTACAGACGACTGCAAATATATTATATATAATATATATATATATATATATATATATATATATAGGTATATATATATATTTTATATATATATATATATATATATATATATATATATATATATATAAATAATAAATAAAAAACACCCTCTCACACCGAATACGGACACTATGAATTTTTAAGAATGCCTTTCGGACTCAAAAATGCCCCCGCAACATTTCAACGTATGATATATCAAGTACTAAAAGAATTTGTTAACAAAATTTGTCTTGTCTATATGGACGATGTTATTATATTCTCAACTAGTCTTCAAGAACACATGAAACATTTAGAACTTATACTAAACCGTCTTCCCGAAAAAGGACTTAAAATTCAGTTAGACAAGTGCGAGTTTCTCCGCAAGGAAATACTCTTTTTAGGACATAAAATCACGACTAATGGCATCGAACCCAATCCAAACAAAGTCCAATCAATTCAAAACTTTCCAGTTCCCAAGACCACCAAAAATATTAAATCCTTTTTGGGTCTAGTCGGATAATACCCCAAATTTATTCAAAATTTCGGTAAAATAACGAAACCTCTTAAGAAAGAAGAAGAAAAATTCAAAAATCGAACACACAGAAGAATTCGTACACGCTGTAGACAAAATAAAATAAATTCTTACAAACAACATCCTACAGTACCCAGACTTCTCAAAGCCTTTCATTGTAGCCACAGACGCTTCTAAATTCGCGATTGGTGCCGTTCTGAGTCAAAAGAACGACAAAGGTCAAGATTTACCCATCAGTTATATATCACGTACATTAAATCAGAAACTAACTATTCCGTGTGTAACAACCACTTTTATATGATTGGTCCTTAATTAATTAATTAATAAAAGGAGGAGCTGATAGTCGATTAATTCACAATGGAGAGGGCATTATTAAGGCAAGCCGGCGCAAGTTTGCGGGGCGCGCGCCAGACAGAGGCAGCGGGTTAAAAAGAGAGACAAAAAGGGGAAGGGGGATGAACTCGAAGAGGGAACAGTTGACTCGGGGGCGTAAAAGAATTAGGATGGATCTGATAATACGTTCTCGGGGAATGTGTGTATATGTGTATGATCTATTGGTGTTTAATAATTGGATTAATTCGAGTATGGCAATAATTAACTGAATTTTATATCTTGCCGGAATATACCCAGAAAGGATTGTGGAGCTCCTGTATTAATATACAGAGCGGCGTCATAATAATGACGTGAGATGAATACGGGGTTCTTCATATAAATATTGCTTCATTGGCATGTTATGCGTGCCAATATTAAAGAGGGTGTGAGATGATTGTAGATAGTAGCACGGGGGTGCTCTCACAATCATGGGCAAAATTATAATAGATTGTTGATAGCAGCATAGGGATGCTCTTCCAATCGACAGTATACAATGTCCACTTTTATTGTTTTGTTACAATGTCTCCAATTTTAAACTATTTTCGTGGCACTCTAGTTTATATTTTTATTTTTTAAATCCAGTTTAGTGCTAATTGTAGATTTTGATATAGTTTCATATTAAAACATTATTAAAACCTCAAGTGTTGCACATCATTGTAACAGTATAGATAAGTATAACTCAAAATAAAAATAAAATTTAAGTATATTAAAAATTTAAACTTGATGACGGTTGCACGGTTTTTTTTTACCGTGGTAAAAAACAATGTTTGCCTCGGTCGTAAAACATATACTTGTTTTACCTTGGTAAACAAAAAAATATTAACTATTAATGGTAAAAATCACATTTGCAGTGCTTTGATGCGATACAATGATGTGTTTTTTGACTACTAGTGCAAAAAAAAACATTTTAGCACTTTCTCCTCAAATCCAAAATTACTCAGACTACCTGAAAATAACAGACTTCCTGAATTATACAGATTTTCCATTACCTTCTTATTTACGGATCGTATGAAGTCCGCAGCTGTGAACGTTGGTGGTACCGGTGGGGCGCTGGCCGGTGGGGCTGCAGTGGATGAGTGACCACCGTGGGGCGACGGAAGCTGTGAGGTGGAGGCAACATCGCCGACAGCCACCCAGGTCGAACACGACCTGGACGTGTGGTCCAAACGTCCGTTCTCCAAGAGGAAGCTGGACCTCTGCAGACTGTTCAGTGCCAGTTCGGACATGGCGCTGCGCAAGCCTGACATATTGGGAGCGTCGTCTGGCGAGGGGAGCTGGCTTATGTCGCTCGTGCTGAAGCTCTTCTGCAAGCCGACGGCCGATGACAGGGCGGCGCAGCTTCTTATGAGGTCGGTCTCTTCTTCGAACCATAATATCTCGGGAATATCTGCGGGTCTAAGCAAAACATAAACCATAAACAACAAATACTCGCAAAATAATCAACCATTCACCTATATCTTATCAGGGAACAAAAGCCGACAGATGAGTCGCTTTCGTGTTCGAACAATTATACGAAGCAGTTACAAATGTAGTTGACGCATTAGATATAGCGCGACCCACAAACAAATGTAATTGTAGAATCTCCTCCTGCACTGCTTCAAATTGACAGAAAGTAATGTGTTCAATAAACCACAAATACTCGCAAAATAATTAACCATTCGCCTATATCCTATCAGGGAACAAAAGCCAACAGATGAGTCGCTTTCGTGTTCGACCAATTAGACAAAGCAGTTACAAATGTAGTTGACGCATTAGATATAGCGCGACCCCCAAACAAATGTAATTGTAGAATCGCCTCCTGCACTGCTTAAAAGTGACACAAAGTAGTCTGTTCAATAAACCACAAATAATCGCAAAATATTCAACGATTCACCTATATCCTATCACGGAACAAAAGCCGACAGATGAGTCGCTTTCGTGTTCGAACAATTAGACGAAGCAGTTACAAATGTAGTTGACGCATTAGATATAGCGCGACCCCCAAACAAATGTAAATGTGGAATCGCCTCCTGCACTGCTTCAAATTGACACAAAGTGGTGTGTTCAATAAACCACAAATAATCGCAAAATAATCAAACATTCACCTATATCCTATCAGGAAACAAAAGCCGACAGATGAGTCGCTTTCGTGTTCGAACAATTAGACGAAGCAGTTACAAATGTAGTTGACGCATTAGATATAGCGCGACCCCACAAACAAATGTAATTGTGGAATCGCCTCCTGCACTGCTTCAAATTGACACAAAGTAGTGTGTTCAATAAACCACAAATAATCGCAAAATAATTAACCATTCACCTGTATCCTATCAGGGAACAAAAGCCGAGAGATGAGTCGCTTTCGTGTTCTAACAATTAGACGAAGCGGTTACAAATGTAGTTAACGCATTAGATATAGCACGACCCCCTAACAAATGTAATCGTGGAATTCCTTCTGCACTGCTTCAAATTGACAGAAAGTAGTGTGTTCAATAAACCACAAATAATCGCAAAATAATCAACCATTCACCTATATCCTATCAGGGCACAAAAGCCGACAGATGAGTCGGTTTCGTGTTCGAACAATTAGACGAAACAGTTACAAATGTAGTTGACGCAATAGATATCGCGCGACCCCCAAACAAATTTAATTGTGGAATCGCCTCCTGCACTGCTTCAAATTGACAGAAAGTAGTGTGTTCAATAAACCACAAATAATCGCAAAATATTCAACGATTCACCAATATCCTATCAGGGAACAAAAGCCGACAGACGAGTCGCTTTCGCGTTCGAACAATTAGACGCAGCAGTTACAAATGTAGTTGACGCATTAGATATAGCGCGACCCCCAAACAAATGTGATTGTGGAATCGCCTCCTGCCCTGCTTCAAATTGACAGAAAGTAGTGTGTTCAATAAACCACAAATAATCGCAAAATATTCAACGATTCACCAATATCCTATCAGGGAACAAAAGCCGACAGACGAGTCGCTTTCGTGTTCGAACAATTAGACGCAGCAGTTACAAATGTAGTTGACGCATTAGATATAGTGCGACCCCCAAACAAATGTGATTGTGGAATCGCCTCCTGCACTGTTTCAAATTGACAGAAAGTAGTGTGTTCAATAAACCACAAATACTCGCAAAATAATTAACCATTCACTGTATCCTATCAGGGAACAAAAGCCAACAAATGAGTCGCTTTCGTGTTCGAACAATTAGACGAAGCAGTTACAAATGTAGTTGAGGCATTAGATATAGCCCGACCCCCAAACAAATGTAATTGTGGAATCGCCTCCTGCACTGCTTCAAATTGACACAAAGTAGTGTGTTTAATAAACCACAAATAATCGCAAATTAATCAACCATTCACCTATGTCCTATCAGGGAACAAAAGCCGACAGATGAGTCGCTTTCGTGTTCGAACAATTAGACGAAACAGTTACAAATGTAGTTGACGCATTAGATATAGCCCGACCCCCAAACAAATGTGATTGTGGAATCGCCTCCTGTACTGTTTCAAATTGACAGAAAGTAGTGTGTTCAATAAACCACAAATACTCGCAAAATAATTAACCATTCACCTATATCCTATCAGGGAACAAAAGCCGACAGACGAGTCGCTTTCGTGTTCGAACAATTAGACGCAGCAGTTACAAATGTAGTTGACGCATTAGATATAGCGAGACCCACAAACAAATGTAATTGTGGAATCGCCTCCTGCACTGCTTCAAATTGACAGAAAGTAGTGTGTTCAATAAACCACAAATAATCGCAAATTAATCAACCATTCACCTATATTTTATCAGGGAACAAACGCCGACAGATTAGTCGCTTTCGTGATCGAACAATTAGACGAAGCAGTTATAAATGTAGTTGACGCATTAGATATAGCGCGACCCCCAAACAAATGTAATTGAGGTATCGCCCCCTGCACTGCTTCAAATTGACAGAAAGTAGTGTGTTCAATAAGCTAGAAATAATCAACCATTCACCTACATCCTATCAGGAAACAAAAGCCAACAGATGAGTCCCTTTCGTGTTCGAACAATTAGACGAAGCAGTTACAAATGTAGTCGACGCTTTAGATATAGTGCGACCCCCAAACAAATGTTATTGTGTAATCGCCTCCTGCACTGCTTCAAATTGCCTGAAAGTAGTGTGTTCAATAAACCACAAATACTCGCAAAATAATCAATCATTCACCTATATCCTATCAGGAAACAAAAGCCGATAGATGAGTCGCTTTCGTGTTCAAACAATTAGACGAAGCAGTTACAAATGTAGTTGACGCATTAGATATAGCGCGACCCCCAAACAAATGTAATTGTGGAATCGCCTCCTGCACTGCTTCAAATTGACACAAAGTAGTGTGTTCAATAAATCACAAATAATCGCAAAATAATCAATCATTCACCTATATCCTATCAGGAAACAAACGCCAACAGATGAGTCGCTTTCGTGTTCGAACAATTAGACGAAACAGTTACAAATGCAGTTGACGCATTAGATATAGCGAGACCCACAAAAAAATGTAATTGTGGAATCGCCTCCTGCACTCCTTCAATTTGACACAAAGTAGTGTGTTCAATAAACCACAAATACTCGCAAAATAATCAACGATTCACCTGTATCCTATCAGGGAACAAAAGCCAACAGATGAGTCGCTTTCGAGTTCGAACAATTAGACGAAGCAGTTACTAATGTAGTTGACGCATTAGATATAGCGCGACCCCCATACAAATGTAATAGTAGAATCGCATCCTGCACTACTTCAAATTGACACAAAGTGGTGTGTTCAATAAACCACAAATACGCGCAAAATAATTAACCATTCACCTATATCCTATCAGGGAACAAAAGCCAATAGATGAGTCGGTTTCGTGTTCGAACAATTAGACGAAGCAGTTACAAATGTAGTTAACGCATTAGATATAGCGCGACCCACAAACAAATGTAATTGTGAATCGCCTTCTGCACTGCCTCAAATTGACAGAAAGTAGTGTGTTCAATAAACCACAAATACTCGCAAAATAATTAACCATTCACCTATATCCTATCAGGGAACAAAAGCCAACAGATGAGTCGCTTTCGTGTTCGAACAATTAGACGAAGCAGTTACAAATGTAGTTGACGCATTAGATATAGCGCGACCCACAAACAAATGTAATTGTAGAATCGCCTTCTGCACTGCTTCAAATTGACAGAAAGTAGTGTGTTCAATAAACCACAAATACTCGCAAAATAATTAACCATTCACCTATATCCTATCAGGGAACAAAAGCCAACAGATGAGTCGCTTTCGTGTTCGAACAATTAGACGAAGCAGTTACAAATGTAGTTGACGCATTAGATATAGCGCAAATGTAATTGTAGAATCGCCTACTGCAGTGCTTCAAATTGACAGAAAGTAGTGTGTTCAATAAACCACAAATAATCGCAAATTAATCAACCATTCACCTGTATCCTATCAGGGAACAAGAGCCAACAGATGAGTCACTTTCGTGTTCGAACAATTAGACGAAGCAGTTACTAATGTAGTTGACGCATTAGATATAGCGCGACCCCCATACAAATGTAATTGTAGAATCGCATCCTGCACTACTTCAAATTGACACAAAGTGGTGTGTTCAATAAACCACAAATACGCGCAAAATAATTAACCATTCACCTATATCCTATCAGGGAACAAAAGCCAATAGATGAGTCGGTTTCGTGTTCGAACAATTAGACGAAGCAGTTACAAATGTAGTTAACGCATTAGATATAGCGCGACCCACAAACAAATGTAATTGTAGAATCGCCTTCTGCACTGCTTCAAATTGACAGAAAGTAGTGTGTTCAATAAACCACAAATACTCGCAAAATAATCAACGATTCACCTGTATCCTATCAGGGAACAAAAGCCAACAGATGAGTCGCTTTCGAGTTCGAACAATTAGACGAAGCAGTTACTAATGTAGTTGACGCATTAGATATAGCGCGACCCCCATACAAATGTAATTGTAGAATCGCATCCTGCACTACTTCAAATTGACACAAAGTGGTGTGTTCAATAAACCACAAATACGCGCAAAATAATTAACCATTCACCTATATCCTATCAGGGAACAAAAGCCAATAGATGAGTCGGTTTCGTGTTCGAACAATTAGACGAAGCAGTTACAAATGTAGTTAACGCATTAGATATAGCGCGACCCACAAACAAATGTAATTGTTGAATCGCCTTCTGCACTGCTTCAAATTGACAGAAAGTAGTATGTTCAATAAACCACAAATACTCGCAAAATAATTAACCATTCACCTATATCCTATCAGGGAACAAAAGCCAACAGATGAGTCGCTTTCGTGTTCGAACAATTAGACGAAGCAGTTACAAATGTAGTTGACGCATTAGATATAGCGCGACCCACAAACAAATGTAATTGTAGAATCGCCTTCTGCACTGCTTCAAATTGACAGAAAGTAGTGTGTTCAATAAACCACAAATACTCGCAAAATAATCAACGATTCACCTGTATCCTATCAGGGAACAAAAGCCAACAGATGAGTCGCTTTCGAGTTCGAACAATTAGACGAAGCAGTTACTAATGTAGTTGACGCATTAGATATAGCGCGACCCCCATACAAATGTAATTGTAGAATCGCATCCTGCACTACTTCAAATTGACACAAAGTGGTGTGTTCAATAAACCACAAATACGCGCAAAATAATTAACCATTCACCTATATCCTATCAGGGAACAAAAGCCAATAGATGAGTCGGTTTCGTGTTCGAACAATTAGACGAAGCAGTTACAAATGTAGTTAACGCATTAGATATAGCGCGACCCACAAACAAATGTAATTGTAGAATCGCCTTCTGCACTGCTTCAAATTGACAGAAAGTAGTGTGTTCAATAAACCACAAATACTCGCAAAATAATCAACGATTCACCTGTATCCTATCAGGGAACAAAAGCCAACAGATGAGTCGCTTTCGAGTTCGAACAATTAGACGAAGCAGTTACTAATGTAGTTGACGCATTAGATATAGCGCGACCCCCATACAAATGTAATTGTAGAATCGCATCCTGCACTACTTCAAATTGACACAAAGTGGTGTGTTCAATAAACCACAAATACGCGCAAAATAATTAACCATTCACCTATATCCTATCAGGGAACAAAAGCCAATAGATGAGTCGGTTTCGTGTTCGAACAATTAGACGAAGCAGTTACAAATGTAGTTAACGCATTAGATATAGCGCGACCCACAAACAAATGTAATTGTAGAATCGCCTTCTGCACTGCTTCAAATTGACAGAAAGTAGTGTGTTCAATAAACCACAAATACTCGCAAAATAATCAACGATTCACCTGTATCCTATCAGGGAACAAAAGCCAACAGATGAGTCGCTTTCGAGTTCGAACAATTAGACGAAGCAGTTACTAATGTAGTTGACGCATTAGATATAGCGCGACCCCCATACAAATGTAATTGTAGAATCGCATCCTGCACTACTTCAAATTGACACAAAGTGGTGTGTTCAATAAACCACAAATACGCGCAAAATAATTAACCATTCACCTATATCCTATCAGGGAACAAAAGCCAATAGATGAGTCGGTTTCGTGTTCGAACAATTAGACGAAGCAGTTACAAATGTAGTTAACGCATTAGATATAGCGCGACCCACAAACAAATGTAATTGTAGAATCGCCTTCTGCACTGCTTCAAATTGACAGAAAGTAGTGTGTTCAATAAACCACAAATACTCGCAAAATAATCAACGATTCACCTGTATCCTATCAGGGAACAAAAGCCAACAGATGAGTCGCTTTCGAGTTCGAACAATTAGACGAAGCAGTTACTAATGTAGTTGACGCATTAGATATAGCGCGACCCCCATACAAATGTAATTGTAGAATCGCATCCTGCACTACTTCAAATTGACACAAAGTGGTGTGTTCAATAAACCACAAATACGCGCAAAATAATTAACCATTCACCTATATCCTATCAGGGAACAAAAGCCAATAGATGAGTCGGTTTCGTGTTCGAACAATTAGACGAAGCAGTTACAAATGTAGTTAACGCATTAGATATAGCGCGACCCACAAACAAATGTAATTGTTGAATCGCCTTCTGCACTGCTTCAAATTGACAGAAAGTAGTGTGTTCAATAAACCACAAATACTCGCAAAATAATTAACCATTCACCTATATCCTATCAGGGAACAAAAGCCAACAGATGAGTCGCTTTCGTGTTCGAACAATTAGACGAAGCAGTTACAAATGTAGTTGACGCATTAGATATAGCGCGACCCACAAACAAATGTAATTGTAGAATCGCCTTCTGCACTGCTTCAAATTGACAGAAAGTAGTGTGTTCAATAAACCACAAATACTCGCAAAATAATTAACCATTCACCTATATCCTATCAGGGAACAAAAGCCAACAGATGAGTCGCTTTCGTGTTCGAACAATTAGACGAAGCAGTTACAAATGTAGTTGACGCATTAGATTTAGCGCGACCCACAAACAAATGTAATTGTGGAATCGCCTCCTGCACTGCTTCAAATTGACAGAAAGTAGTGTGTTCAATAAACCACAAATACTCGCAAAATAATTAACGATTCACCTATATCCTATCAGGGAACAAAAGCCAACAGATGAGTCGCTTTCGTGTTAGAACAATTAGACCAAGCAGTTACAAACGTAGTTGACGCATTAGATATAGCGAGACTCACAAACAAATGTATTTGTGGAATCGCCTCCTGCACTGCTTCAAATTGACACAAAGTAGTGTGTTCAATAAACCACAAATAATCGCAAAATAATCAACCATTCACCTATACCCTATCAGGGAACAAAAGCCGACAGATGAGTCGCTTTCGTGTTCGAACAATTAGACGAAGCAGTTACAAATGTAGTTGACGCATTAGATGTAGCGCGACCCCGAAACAAATGTAATTGTGGAATCGCCTCCTGCACTGCTTCAAAGTGACAGAAAGTAGTGTGTTTAATAAACCACAAATAATCGCAAAATAATCAACCACTCACCTATATCCTATCATTGAACAAAAGCCAATAGATGAGTCGCTTTCGTGTTCGAACAATTAGACGAAACGGTTACAAATGTAGTTAACGCATTAGATTTGGCGCGACCCCCAAATAAATGTAATTGTAGAATCGCCTCATGCACTGATTCAAATTGACAGAAAGTAGTGTGTTCAATAAACCACAAATAATCGCAAAATAATCAACGATTCACCTGTATCCTATCAGGGAACAAAAACCGGCAGATGAGTCGCTTTCATGTTCGAACAATTAGACGAAGCAGTTATAAATGTAGTTGAGGCATTAGATAACGCGCGACCCCCAAACAAATGTAATTGTAAAATCGCCTCCTGCGCTGCTTCAAATTGACAGAAAGTAGTGTGTTCAATAAACCACATATAATCGCAAATTAATCAACCATTCACCTATATCCTATCAGGGAAAAAAAGCCGACAGATGAGTCGCTTTCGTGTTCGAACAATTAGACGAAACAGTTACAAATGTAGTTGACGCATTAGATATAGCGCGACCCCCAAACAAATATAATTGTGGAATCTCCTTCAGCACTGCTTCAAATTGACAGAAAGTAGTGTGTTCAATAAACCACAAATACGCGCAAAATAATTAACCATTCGCCTATATCCTATCAGGGAACAAAAGCCGACTGATGAGTCGCTTTCGTGTTCGAACAATTAGACGAAGCAGTTATAAATGTAGTTGAGGCATTAGATAACGCGCGACCCCCAAACAAATGTAATTGTAAAATCGCCTCCTGCACTGCTTCAAATTGACACAAAGTAGTGTGTTCAATAAACCACAAATACTCGCAAAATAATTAACCATTCACCTATATCCTATCAGGGAACAAAAGCCGACAGATGAGTCGCTTTCGTGTTCGAACAATTAGACGAAGCAGTTACAAATGTAGTTGACGCATTTGATATAGCGCGACCCCCAAACAAATGTAATTGTGGAATCGCCTCCTGCACTGCTTCAAATTGACAGAAAGTAGTGTGTTCAATAAACCACAAATAATCGCAAATTAATCAACCATTCACCTATATTTTATCAGGGAACAAACGCCGACAGATTAGTCGCTTTCGTGATCGAACAATTAGACGAAGCAGTTATAAATGTAGTTGACGCATTAGATATAGCGCGACCCCCAAACAAATGTAATTGTAGAATCGGCTCCTGTACGGCTTCAAATTGACACAAATTAGTGTGTTCAATAAACCACAAATAATCGCAAATTAATCAACCATTCACCTATATCCTATCACGGAACAAAAGCCGACATATGAGTCGCTTTCGTGTTCGAACAATTAGACGAAGCAGTTACAAATGTAGTTGACGCATTAGATATAGCGCGACCCCCAAACAAATTTAATTGTGGAATCGCCTCCTGCACTGCTTCAAATTGACAGAAAGTAGTGTGTTCAATAAACCACAAATACTCACAAAATAATTAACCATTCACCTGTATCCTATCAGGGAACAAAAGTCTACAGCTGAGTCGCTTTCGTGTTCGAACAATTAGACGAAGCAGTTACAAATGTAGTTGACGCATTATATATAGCGCGACCCACAAAGAAATGTAATTGTGGAATTGCTTCCTGCACTGCTTCAAATTGACAGAAAGTACTGTGTTCAATAAACCACAAATACTCGCAAAATAATTAACCATTCACCTATATCCTATCAGGGAACAAAAGCCAACAGATGAGTTCTAATCTGCGGGTCTAAGCAAAACATATCAAATTAGTGTAATTATATCAGGCTAGATCAGTCTGTTATTTTGTAAGCTGCTGATGGTTGAGACATTGAGAAGTTTAATTTTTATCATAGGCTTAATGCCGGGCTATGATAGATTCTCAGAAAAGCGACCTGGAATGTGAAGAGACCTGGAAACCAGAAAAGCTACTCAATATAAAAAATTAAAAAATAGGGACGCTAAAAGTGAACATTATGGGTGTCAGCGAAATGCGATGGTTCGACACAGGCAATCTCTCTAAAGATAATTATACCATGTGCTTTTGCAGATCACATATACGATTAGACAGATATCGAAGACACGGAATAGCAATTATAGTAAATTACATAATCAATAAAGCGGTATAAACAAATTATAACTCAATAATATCCAAGAAATGTATTCCAAATACCCAAAATGAGCAGGCACTATACAGGGTTATTCAATTTCGATTACCACCATGGGGATATCGGAAACGGTAAGAGATACGAAGTCGGTTAAATTGGGGCAAAGTTGCGTAATCATATGGGGAACAAATTCAATAAACATTACTAAAAAAATTTCAAAGATTGCTAAGATTTAAAAAAAATTATTGAAATTTAGCAAAATATTTTTTCTGTCGTTACTTGAAAAGACATTAAAATAATATAAGTACAACTTCATTGTCACTTTTTCTAATCTACAACATGGGAATTTTAGATTTTGGATCAAACGTTTCGTGTGAGTGCAACTATAATTATTTTTGTAATTGATGATATTGTAATAAGAATGTTTTTCAGGTTGATCAATTTTGTTTTATTCCAATATTTAAAATCCAAGCCTGTTTTCATAATTTTGTTTTAACTGACGTTGTTTTGAATGGTAACTAGATGCATTCAGCACATTGAAATAATAATTTAATAGTTTTACTTTAACGCAGTTTTTCTCATTTTTTTTTCAAATGTTACATATTGAAAATGTCATGTTGTTGAAAACATAATAAAAAGTACTAATCAAAATCAATAATAAAAAATATAGGTTGTCATTTTAAAAAATGGCTCTAAAGTCATTACTTCAAAACGAAGAGAGATGGAAAATTGAAAATGGTCTCTGAAAAATAAATCATATTGACATGTTGAAGCATTTTTTAAAAATTTATATAGGGGAAAAATAAAGCCAGGTCTTAATACTTTATGCGCTCACTCTCTATCTAAAACCCCCTTATATAAGGGGGTTATCTATGAATTGACCTGTGTTTTTTTTTTAATTGAACATAGGAACGTTGAATTGACTAAGTTCAGAGTTAAAAAAATTTCACGGTATAAGCCTCCCCTGAATTTTCTGTAGCCAACCTTTAGATTTCAGATTGAGCTTCGGTCCTGGTTTTACATCACCATCCACAGGGCTCCCCAAAGTTTGAGCCCTGCCCTGAACCTATCCCACCACAATATCGCTACATCAAATGGAAAATAGCCAAACTAGCTATTTTCTACTCAAAACAAATATCCCGTCCTATAAATTATTGGATGAACGACTATAATAAATTTAAAAAACGTTAACTTTCTTAATATCACTTTTTTTTATTTCTGACTGTTTGAACTGTTTCAACTGTTTAGCAATCTGTTTAAAACACAGTCAGTGTTTTATTTATAATTTAATATGTATCACGAAGTAAACGCAACAAATATTTAAAAAAAAATGACATACGCGTATGATAAAGTTATGCGTTGACCACATCAAATATATTAGACAAAATTTGTAATATACTTGTAGGAATATGTAATATCGGCAATGAAGTTTATTAATTAACAGGCTCCTCTGTATTGTGCTAATGTTGAGGAAGAAAATAGCTTCAGTCAATAAAATAGCGATTGACCATGCGCGCATGTTTACCCTGCCCGGACCTCGTTAATGAGATCAACACCGGCGAAAAAAAGTGACCTCACCTATTGACACCCGCACGATTCTCCGGATTGGGGCTGTGCCCCCTCACGAACTGGTCACTCTTGCTGAAGCTGAGCAGCCTCCGGCCGCCGTGCGCGTCGGAGGCGGCCGAGGAGACGGAGAAGAGGGACAGGTCCGTGGTGACGCTCTCGTGGGACGGCGAGCGCAGTATCCTGCAGGCGACGGTCAGAACCGGCGTCTGGGGTGTCAGCTGGTTGTCCGCGACACCCTCCGAAGATGCCATCTTCAGCGGGATGGGTGGCCTCACATGTGACGGCGCCGAAGAGTTTTCCAGGTGGTCGCGGTGGCTGGACGAACGTAACAACACAACACACGCCCGAGGGGATCGATAGTCGTGGAGGAGTCGCGCGCCGCCACGACGATGTTGCTCATCAATTTAGGGTTTGCCGTGGAACCTGGTGACGGATCTAACGCCCAGAAGATGTGGACGGGCGCAATTATGCGTGAAAACTATCGCACCTCGGCGTCGAACACCCTTCCAAGTCAATGGATACCAAACCTACCAATGTACTCACCCCGCAAACAAAGCAAAAGGAGAAAGTGCAATATTTATTAAAAACAGTATTAATCACTACGAGGAAAGTAAACTCCAAATAGAAGAAACACAATTCATGTGTTATTAATTTCGGCGCGCATTTCTAGGTATTATGCTATACATCAGTGTAATAGATGTATGTAATATAGATGTAATGATGTAATGTATGTGCCTTAGAGGTAAAGAAGGTTGTCTAACCTACCGCAACGACCACGCATAGAAGTTTAATAAAGACAGTATACACATGGCAGTTGTGTTGTTCAGTCGATTCCTAGATCCACTCCCAGATATATAACATGGCGCAGCTTAACGGACATTAAAAGGAGATATAAAAAGAAGACGTGAAAATGGAAAGCAGAGGAATCCAACCAATTAAATTAAACGGCAATCTCAGTGAGAATTGGAGACAATGGAAGCAGAGGTATGAAATATACTCCGCCGCTGTAGAATGTGACTCAAAACCAGAAAAAACGCAATGTGCACATTTACCGCATTTAATGGGCGAAGAAGCCATTGCAATCTACAATAGCTTCACATTTAGTGACGATGATACGGACAAAATTACTGTACTAAAGAAGAAATTTAATGACTATTTCATTCCAAAAAAGAACCTAACCTACGAGAGATATAAATTTTTCACGTCCCGCCAAAATGAGGAAAGCACAGAACGGTATGTCACGTCATTAAAAAACCAAGCAAAACAGTGCGAATTCCCTGAAAATTTTAAAACGGAATTAATAAAAACGATGCTAATCATTGGGATAAAATATGAGAAGGTTCGAGAGCAACTTCTACAACATCAAGAGTACACCCTGGAAAATGCAATCGAGACATGTGTGTTAACCGAAACATCCAGACAGCAGCTTCAGGATGTGAAACAATCAACGAGTGGAGACAAGACAAGAAATCACAAAGAAGTGGATCAAGTAAGAAATCAGAAGAAAACAACACAAAAATTCCGAGAAGATTCTTCAAGATCGCACGCAAATAGAAATTACAATCAGGTACAAAGAGAAATTAAAGACTGTTCAAGATGTGGTAAATCACATCCGATAAATAAATGTCCAGCATACGGTAAAAAATGTTTAAAATGTAAAAAGGACAATCACTTTGCAAATAAATGTAGGAATAAATCTGTAAACCAAGTGAATCAATCGGATAATTGTAATGATCACTTGAGTATAGACACAATTATTAATGGAAACAAAAACCTCAATAATTTTAATCATTGCATTATAGAGTTGAGTATAGGTGAAGATGCAGATGTAAAGGCTAAATTTAAAATAGATACGGGAGCAAGTGTCAATTTAATTTCCTACTTTGAATTAAAAGCGTCTAAATTTAATTTAAAAAATATTGAGAACATTAAGGAAAACTTAGTCACATTTGCTGGAGATAAAATTCCTATATTCGGAAAATGTTATCTAGATTTATACTATAATGGAAATTGTTTCAAGAAAACTGAATTCTTTGTAGACAAAAGTAATAATGGGTCAATCTTAGGTTTAAAAACATGTATTCATTTAGGAATAGTAAACATAAAAAATGTTGAGGATATTATATACAGTAAATAAAAACCAAATTAAAAATTATGAATAATTAACCAATAGATATAAAGATGTATTTGAAGGTATGGGTGAAACAAGTAAGCCATATCACATTGAAATACAAAAACATGCAAAACCAGTAGTAAACCCAATAATAAATGTACCTTTTGCTATACAAGATCAATTTAAAAAATGTTTAGAAAATTTAGAAAAATTAAAAATAATAGAAAAAGTCCAAGGCAGCTCAGAATGGATAAATTCATATGTACTAGTTAGAAAAGAAGATGGTTCTCTACGAATCTGCTTAGATCCAAGAGATTTAAATGAAGTTATAATAGATAGAAAATACAAAATACCAAACATGGACGAAATAACAAGAAATTTGAATGGTTCAAAAATATTCACAATATTAGATGCAGCTAGTGGATTTTGGAACATTCCATTAGATGAAAAATCTAGTAAGTTATGCCCTTTTGCAACCCCTCATGGTAGATACAAATTCAATAGACTACCATTTGGTATTAAAACTGCAAGTGAAGTATTCCAAGAAACTTTTCAAGAAATTTTTCATATAAAAGGTGTAGTAATCTATGTCGATGATATTTTAATTCATGCCGAGACTAAAGAAGAACATGACAAAATATTGGAAGAAGTATTTAAGATAGCTAGAGAAAAAAATGTAAAATTTAATAGAAACAAATGAAAATTTGGTCTAGATGAAGTTAAGTATATAGGACATAAGTTTGCAAATAAAGGTTTGCAAATATCAATGGATGAAGATAAAATTGAAGCCATCGTAGGAATGCCCAAACCAATTAATAAAAAAGATGTCCAAAGATTCCTAGGTTTCATAACTTATGTAGGAAAATTTATTCCAAACTTATCAGAAATTACTCAACCATTAAGGGATTTAATTAAAGATGACAATATATTTTCATGGGAACACCCTCAAGAAAAAGCATTTAACGAATTAAAAAAGATAATTTCACAAGAACCAATTTTAAAGTATTTTAATCCAAGAGAGCAAATAACAATATCAGTTGATGCATCTAGCTCAGGCTTAGGAGCAGCACTTTTGCAAAATGAAAAACCATGTGCATATGCTTCTAGAGCTATGACAGAAACTCAGCAAAGATATGCTCAAATAGAGAAGGAACTATGAGCAATATGTTTTGGCGTACAAAAGTTCTATCAATATGTTTATGGAAGAGAGTTTACAGTTGAAACCGATCACAAACCTTTAATTTCCATATTCAACAAATCATTAAACGCATGCCCAGCTAGATTACAAAGGATGCTTTTGACATTACAAAAATATAAAATAAATTTACTTTACAAACCAGGCAAACATCTAATAATAGCTGATACATTATCACGAGCAACAGTAAATAAAGTGTTCGAAGATAATTTAGATTTAACCGCTCAAGTATGCTTAATCGAAAAAAATTTAACAATTAAAGAGGACAGGTTAAAACAGTTGATAAAAGCAACTGAAGATGATGAAGAATTAAAAATGATAAAAACCTTTGTTAAGGATGGATGGCCAAAGAGCATAAATAAAATGACAGTAAATTTGAAACCATTTTACAAATTAAAGTCAGAAATAACAATGGGAAGCAATTACTTAATATATATGAATCAAAGAGTCATTATACCTAAATCATGGAGAAATAAAGTCCTTGAAGACATACACACAGGTCATTTAGGTATAAATAAATGCACATCGAGAGTAAAATTTGCAGTATATTGGCCTAATATGATAACACATATATAAAATGTAATTAATAGATGTTACGTATGTAATAAATATTCAAACTCGAATAGAAGAGAGCCTATGATAAATCATCAAATAATTAAAAAACCATGGCAAAATATAGGAATTGACTTATTTGAAACACAAGGTGAAACATTCATTATTGCAGTGGAATACTACTCAAAATATCCCGAAATCATGACGTTGAACAAAAATCTAACTTCCAAAAATGTAATCAACAAATTAAAATCCATATTTGCTAGACATGGAATACCCAAAATTGTTGTATCAGATAGTGGAAGACAATTCATCAGTGAAGAATATGAAACATTTTCCAAAGAATGGAATTTTCAAATAACTAAATCATCCCCACATCACCAACAATCCAACGGTATTACAGAAAGATCAATTCAAACCATTAAGAAATTAATTAAAAAGACATTAGAAAATAATGAAGACATATACTTAGCTTTATTAAGTTAACGGAACACCCCTGTCTATGATACCTACACACCATCTCAGATATTAATGTCACGATACTTAAGAGACAACTTACCCATTAATGAAAACAAACTAAATTCTCAAATTATAAATAAGACAAAACTAAAGAACAAAACTGACACAAGACAAATCAAGGTGTACGTTCAAACGTTGAACTTAGAAATGGAATGCAAGTTTGGTTCCAAGAAAAGCCTAAAAGCACTTGGAAAATAGGAAAAATTAAGAATAAAATAAGAGAAAGAACCATATGGATGGAAGACCATTAGGATCTATTAAACGGAAGTACATACACAGTTAGTCAAATAGGATGAAAGTTTCTTATTTTTGTGTCTTTCAATATACTGAAACGAGATCCGGGATATCTTGCACAGTTCCTGAAATATCGCTGAAAAACTGAAAAAGTGCACTTTCATTTTCCTCTTATAACTTTTTTACTTTTGAAGGAAATTTTACAAAACTTGACACGCTTACATTTTTCGATTACTTTTTCGCTTACTTTTTTAGATTGCAAGATTTTATATTGTTTTAATAAAAATCGTGATAATATGTTCATTTGCGTAGATTTCGATCGAATTATATTTCTTGTGGCTAATGTTATCAGAAGGAAGTACAGATTAGATAGAATCACAAATGTAGTGTTACGGAAAAAAAATTATAATGTATAGTGATAGCGAGTCGTGCGGTTCCGAAGTTCTTACTCCACATGTTCACCAAAAATGTTTTTGAAAATACATATTTTTATAAATGTTACACTAATGCTATTTCAGTTGGTTACTGTATTTTGTAAAAATGTTGAAAACCGTGGACTGATACTGATAGCTCAAAAGAGGAACAGAAACAATGTGCAACTAACATGCATAACAACGGATGTTGGAAGGGCATTAACTTGGGACACGGAAATTACTTCACAACCCGCAATGCCAGGTTTGATATAAGAAACGCAATGCAAATGTAATATACACTTTCTTGCAATAAAATCACGTTCACTTTAAAAATAAGTGTCCGAGTTTTTATCTCATGACATTTTATTTCACATGTTTGACATAGTTGACATTTTATTTCATCTATGGGTGTTTTCTTAATTTTGACATTTAATTTTTAAATTGTCTAATAACAGTTACTTTTGGTATTTTTTCTCGTTCTTCGCTAATTTTTACTTTTGAACAGAATGGCACTGATGGCAGTATTCACGAACAAACCTATGTATCCCCATTGGACCAAAAACATTTATATAGTATTTTTAACACCTCGGCATAACAGTGTCATCTCTGTCTACCGCCTGTAAAATGAATGAAACAAAAAAAATACCAGAATAAGGTCAAGTCAAATATTATTGCAGTATGTCAATATATATATATATATATGTTATACATGTTATTGGTGATATACAGGCTGTTCTATAACATTTATTGTTATGTTACCATCAACAAATACAATGTGTCCCACAATTTCGTGGCATAAATTTAGGAGCATGCTAAGAAAGACAAAATTAAATGAAAATGTATTTTTTTTTCTAATGGCTTTTGTTCGGAAAATAGTGTTAATTAGTGTTCATTAAAGTGTTATTTAACAAATCAGTTTTCGTTTTGTAGTTGCTTAATAACAATGATATTCAGTAGACTTGCTTCAGTAAAGTTTTTAAATATCTCTTATAGAATTTTTCTATTGAAAATTCTTTCAAAATTCGCTAGAATAATGTATCTGTATGTATCTTACAGTATTTTAAAAGATTATCTTTAATTTTTCAATATTAATGCATTTTTTATGAAAAGTAATATTGAGCTTTTAACTATTTCTTCCAGAATTCTTAACGACTTTGTTTTGTAGTTGCTCAATTAAAATGAATTTCAGTAAACTTGTTTCCTGTTTTTAAGTATTTCTTATAGAACTTTCAGAAAATACTTGTTGTTTATAAATAAATATAGTTTCTGGCAATCTTGATAGGATTTTTCATGTTTTTGTTGCAGTATTTTCAAAGATCTTTTGTAATTTTTGATTGCAAATTTGTTTCAGTGAACTACATTAAGTTATTAAGTTCTTGAATATTCCTTATAAAATTTTGAAAGATTTGCTGTAAATATTATTTCAAAAGAGTTTGCTAGAATCAAGATTTAAGCTTCTAAATATTCCTTATATATTTTTTTAAAGTCTGATTAAAAGTGGTTTCCAATTACTATAAGTTTTCAATATTTTTATACAAATTTCAAAACAATGCTTGTGGTAGTTTTAGGAAATAGTTTATTTTGAACGTGATTCGAGTTTTAACTATATCTTATAGTACTTTCAAATCTTTTTTTTGTAAGTTTTGTAGTTTTCTATTGCAAATTCTTTCAAAATTGGCTAGATTAATGTATTTGTATGTATCTTATAGAATTTTCAAAGATTATTTGTAATTTTTCAATAATAATGCATTTGAAAAGCAAAATCGAGTTTTGAACTATTTTTTCCAGAATTCTTAATGACTTTGTTTTGTAATTGCTCAATTAAAATGATTTTCAGTAAACTTGTTTCAAGTTTTTTAATACTTCTTATCGAATATTCAAAAATACATTGGCAGTTTATAAATAAATATAGATACTGCAATAATATGACTGTAATAACTATTTTTTCCAGAATTCTTAATAACTTTGTTTTGTAATTGCTCAATTAAAATGATTTTCAGTAAACTTGTTTCATGTTTTTTTATACTTCTTATCGAATATTCAAAAATACACTGGCAGTTTATAAATAAATATAGATACTGCAATAATATGACTGTAATAACTATTTTTTCCAGAATTCTTAATAACTTTGTTTTGTAATTGCTCAATTAAAATGATTTTCAGTTAACTTGTTTCAAGTTTTTTAATACTCCTTATCGAATATTCAAAAATATACTGGCAGTTTATAAATAAATATAGATACTGCAATAATATGACTGTAATAACTATTTTTTCCAGACTTCTTAATAACTTTGTTTTGTAATTGCTCAATTAAAATGATTTTCAGTTAACTTGTTTCAAGTTTTTTAATACTCCTTATCGAATATTCAAAAATATACTGGTAGTTTATAAATAAATATAGATACTGCAATAATATGACTGTAATAACTATTTTTTCCAGAATTCTTAATAACTTTGTTTTGTAATTGCTCAATTAAAATGATTTTCAGTAAACTTGTTTCAAGTTTTCTAATACTTCTTATCGAATATTCAAAAATACACTGGCAGTTTATAAATAAATATAGATACTGCAATAATATGACTGTAATAACTATTTTTTCCAGAATTCTTAATAACTTTGTTTTGTAATTGCTCAATTAAAATGATTTTCAGTAAACTTGTTTCAAGTTTTCTAATACTTCTTATCGAATATTCAAAAATACACTGGCAGTTTATAAATAATTATAGATACTGCAATAATATGACTGTAATAACTATTTTTTCCAGAATTCTTAATAACTTTGTTTTGTAATTGCTCAATTAAAATGATTTTCAGTAAACTTGTTTCATGTTTTTTTATACTTCTTATCGAATATTCAAAAATACACTGGCAGTTTATAAATAAATATAGATACTGCAATAATATGACTGTAATAACTATTTTTTCCAGAATTCTTAATAACTTTGTTTTGTAATTGCTCAATTAAAATGATTTTCAGTTAACTTGTTTCAAGTTTTTTAATACTCCTTATCGAATATTCCAAAATATACTGGTAGTTTATAAATAAATATAGATACTGCAATAATATGACTGTAATAACTATTTTTTCCAGAATTCTTAATAACTTTGTTTTGTAATTGCTCAATTAAAATGATTTTCAGTAAACTTGTTTCAAGTTTTTTAATACTTCTTATCGAATATTCAAATATACACTGGCAGTTTATAAATAAATTAAGATACTGCAATAATATGACTGTAATAACTATTTTTCCAGAATTCTTAATAACTTTGTTTTGTATTTGCTCAATTAAAATGATTTTCAGTAAACTTGTTTCAAGTTTTTTAATACTTCTTATCGAATATTCAAAAATACACTGGCAGTTTATAAATAAATTAAGATACTGCAATAATATGACTGTAATAACTATTTTTTCCAGAATTCTTAATAACTTTGTTTTGTAATTGCTCAATTAAAATGATTTTCAGTAAACATGTTTCAAGTTTTTTAATACTTCTTATCGAATATTCAAAAATACACTGGCAGTTTATAAATAAATATAGATACTGCAATAATATGACTGTAATAACTATTTTTTCCAGAATTCTTAATAACTTTGTTTTGTAATTGCTCAATTAAAATGATTTTCAGTAAACTTGTTTCATGTTTTTTTATACTTCTTATCGAATATTCAAAAATACACTGGCAGTTTATAAATAAATATAGATACTGCAATAATATGACTGTAATAACTATTTTTTCCAGAATTCTTAATAACTTTGTTTTGTAATTGCTCAATTAAAATGATTTTCAGTTAACTTGTTTCAAGTTTTTTAATACTCCTTATCGAATATTCAAAAATATACTGGTAGTTTATAAATAAATATAGATACTGCAATAATATGACTGTAATAATACGATATAACTGCAAACCTGATTGGAGTTTTCAATTATTTATTTTTAGAATTTGCATAAGTACTTTTTCTAGTTTTTTACTGCAAATTCTTTTTAGTGAATTAGATTTGAGTTTATAAACATTTCTTATAAAAGTTTTAAATATGTCTGTAATGATTTAATAATAATTGTTTGTAATAAAAAAAAAATCGTAGTTTTAAATACAAATTATTTTTTTCAACTTTTCATCTTTTTGGGTACTTCATGAACTTTTAATTAGCGTGGGACACGCTGTATATCATATTAAGGCAATTTCTGTCGAATTCCGGATATCTAAAGAAATCAAAATATAGTCACAATAAATGTTTTTATTATAATTACTTATCGTAATACGATTATACAAACTGTCCCACAACTTCGTTGCATAAATCTTGTTCCAGTAGCATGCTAAGAAAGGCAAAATTAAATGAAAATGTAATTTAAGCTAATTCACCGAAAAATGGTATATGATTTAAAAAAAAATCTTAACCTCAAAGTTTTTATGTAGCAATAACTATAGAAGAACCCCTGTTTCTACCGCACTGTGTTTACTTAGATGATTGTTATTATTTGTGAATATATGTGTATTGATAGTGGGTGACTCGTCGCAAAATATCAGATTTCCAAGTCTTCTCTAGTAGAAATGTTAATAAGAAAAGTGATTTACTTTAAGGTCCCATATATTGGAAACAAAAGCGACTAGGAAAAAAATATATTTACATTTTCATTTAATTTTGCCTTTCTTAGCCTATACTCTCTCAATAATTATTGAGAAGCAATTTTTAATACACTTTAATTTACAACCTTGTGTGAGAAACCCAAACTGACATTAGTAAATCGCATTTGTTTAACTTGTATCAGTCGTTTTCCAAGGCAGTCTTTAATTAATCACATTTTTAGTATTTTTAGATATTCGTGAACAGAAAAGCAAATTCTATCAAATATGTTAATAGAAAAATTTAGGTTGCCATTTAAAACAAGCATCGGCGACGTTATTGTGTGATGAAAAAGTGACGCCACAAAAAAAAATTATTAAAACCATCAAATTGTGGCGAATATTACGTTGCCAAACTTTTGTTCAAATCTTTAATTGCTAGAAATAATCATAACGACTCCAGTTAGGAAGTTGCTTACTTTTTACCCACCTATATACATACAGGGTGAACCATTTTTCGTGAATTTTCGTGAAATTTCATTACAATGTGAATAACTTGGCAACGTTGCATCTGATACCTAAAAATAAACCTGATTTATGAAGCCCACATGAAGCAGATTCTAAAAATGAAAGAATATACAGGGTGGTCAATTTAAAGAAGAGACCAAATTTTGTGTCCCGGATTTATGGTACACTCTGTATACTCGAAAATAATATTAAAAGGTACCACATCAAGTGTCCAATAACTTTCAATCAGATGTTTTCCGGAATTTTCATTAGTCTAGCAGCAATGGTCCGAGCGAGGATTGGTGGTCCACCCTGTAGATATATTAATTTAATGAGATATTTTTTTTAGAAACAAACACCTTGTACACAGCAGAATTAGAAGATTTTCTACCAGATCACTTCTACCAGAGAGAAAATTCATTGAAAAACAAGTTTGGTCCGATTTTGGATACCAGATGGGAAAGTAAGTGCATTATAATATATTACATAACGAGAGTTGTAAGAAGCATATTACGCATGAAGAGAAATTTCACGTACCGAGTCGCGAAGTACGTAATTTCTCGAGTGCGTAAATGCCTTACAACTCAAGTAATGTATGCTATTTTTTCTACTCCCAATTGTAATTATGAAAAATTTGCACAAATTGATACATTTTTGTTCTGTCAGATGGTCATGGCAATATTGACCATCATATGACTATTTTGACAATTTCAAACCTAATCACAATGTTGCCAATGGTCATACAAATAATTCCCCCTAATTGTTACGTATTATATATGTTATTTAATATATACGTGACATGAAGTTCGTGTGTAATTGACAACTTACTAATGTGGGAGTCGAAAAAGATTATTATTAAATCTGATATGTATTTACTTATTTTTAGAACTGCCCACTGTAATTTCAAGAGCACATGACTCCTCGACCCTCTTGCCGTTTATATATCTCAAACGGATAAATTTAATTAACACGTTTGAGTTGCCAATTTCCGTAAAGTTAGAATTGGATGGACACATTTACATCTGCCATGATGATAAAGAACCGCCTAATGGAAATTGCTACTGGATAATGCTAGGTGCATACAATGGCACTATGAGCGCTATAAGAAAATGCAAAGCGGGAGAAATTTCGCTATATAATGAAGATCCTTCTGGTAACTGTAGGACAAACCTTGATGAGGTAATTTCAAATTTGTTTACTATACTTACAAATTATCAATATTCAGTATAATTTAGTTTACATTTACGAAGTGAGAAGTAAGCATAGGTTACTACTTGCTCAAGAGTAGTGTATTGCATGACGAATTAAGTTTGTCTTTTGAGACTGAGAAGTTTGTTTGCAAATAGACTTTCGGGTTCTACAGCAAAGCAGAATGCTTTTTAATTCAATATTATGTTTGTTATTAATTAGGTTGAAAGAAATCCGTTAAGTAAGAACAACTGGACACACTTTAGTATTGTCTTCGATGGTAAAACAAAAACGGTTAGCGTAACATTTGTTGGTGAATTTGTACCATTCTTGAAGTTTCATGATATTCACTATGATATGGATGTACCTTTTACCAGCCTGTGGGTAAACTCACGGCAAGAGCATCAAGGATACTGGAAGCTTCATTCTTGTAAGCTGCAAGTTTTTCTGAAATAAAAGGAATAATTTTTTTTTTTCAGATGATTATCATATAAATAGAGATTGGATAATTAGGCACTTGGTGGACACCGAATATGTCACTGAGTTTTTGTGCATATCAATGTATGTGGCAATGTGTGAGTCATGTGGCCTATTGCTCTTGCTGCTAGATTACTTTAGAAGGACTGTTGTTTATAAGAGGTCGTATATTACCTTCGAGGTATTATAGTAATTATAACTCATATTTATTGATCATATCTGGTGGTGCATCGAACAATGCACCATAGGGATTCACATGTAAAATTTAAAAAAATTAAATATTGTCTTCCCTAATAATTTTAGTGAAAAACTTTTCATTATCCATAACCTAAAATATCGACGAAATGCAAGTTACACTTTTAAAAAAATCATAGGTGAATTGAAAATAAAAAGCAAAGCAAATGCTTTATACATGTGTCAGTGATGTTTTATAACCTTACATTTTATAGTCAGTAAATTATGGCTTATTTAAATATTGATTTTAAAAACACAGAATAAATATTACTTACATAACAAACTTGTAACAATGTAACTGTTCGCAACCATTTCGACCCAAATGTATGCAACCAAATTCGCATGCCCCCCCCTTTTTATTTTGTGCGCATGGCAAGGAGGTCGCCACATGTAACACGCAATCGACAGTCTCCTGTACGGCCTGAGAGTGATAGGTCAGAATAAACATACGGACAACACCGAGTGTTTCATTCTCCTAACCCACTAGTTTGCAGGGGCTCAGAACAAATTCAGACCCAACAGGGCGTTCCACAACCGGAACGCTGCGAGAATTCGCAACAGTAACTATAAAATTTAATGTTATAAAACATTACTGATACATGTAAAACGCAATTTCTTTGATTTTTGATTGCCGGGCACCTATGCTTTTTTTGAAGTATTACATTTATTTCGTCGAGTTTTAGGTTATGGATAATGGAAAATAAAATGTAATAGCATAAATTGACGCAGTATTTTTTTGCTCTACCATCGAGTACATTACAGTTTTTCTCTAAAATAATTACGCAAGATAATATTTAAAGACTGCTAAGATTAGATAAAAACTGATTTTATATGGTCCTCATAAAGACCTCATAGACTTCAGTTAATAAAAATCATGCTGGCATGATTCAAAACCTTTTTGAACATATTTTGCAAGTCGCGTAAACTTCGATTCATTGATCATTTGTGAATCTCTAAGAGAGACATTTATAATTTTGACAAGGTAAACATGAGAATTTAAATTTTTACATGTAAATCCCTATGGTGCACTTCCCGACGCACCACCCTGTATAAATCTATGCTTTAAGAAATCGATGTGGAAGAAAATAACTTTTTCATATGTGAACAAAGCTGATGTCAATTTATTCAGTTTAGAAGTTAAAATTATTGAGACAAACAGTTCCAACAGATTAGATGTATCTCCTTTTTTGGCAATTGATAATATAGTAATGTCCACAAACTGCTTCGATAAAGGTAATACTAAAATCAGAACATAATAATTGGTATCTACATATTATTATTTGATGTACACTTAGAAAAAACTTTCTTTCAGAAACCAAATATTCTTCAATAACGATTAAACCTACTGACATAAATAATACATTTTGCCATTTTTTGATAGGAGATCAAAATAAATTGCGGATACGTCATGATTTGATTAAGCAGCCAGGTATGATAAGATTTGATATATACGGATGTAAAAAAACTTTGGAATACATTCGTTACTACGGAAATTTCCTTGGTGTGCAAGGATTTATCTAAAATACTTTGAAAAACTAAGATCAACGTGTGGTTGATGTTAGTTTTCAAAACTGCACATTTTGTTAAAAATCTAAAATTTGAATAGAATTTGAATATTTAAAACTATTTTTCTCATTTTTTTTCAAATTTAAAATTATTTTGTACGGTAACTTGATTAATTTTGCAAATTTACAGAATTTTAATATTTGAACTTTTCAAATCAAACTTATTGAAAACTTTATACCGTTGAATATACAGGGTGTCCCACGTTTATGGCCATTAAAAGTTTATGGTGTTCCCGATAGGATAAACAATTGAAACAAAACAACCAAACATGACTGATTCTGTTCTCTGAATACATCACGTATTCAGAGAACAGAATCAATATAATTTAAATTAGATATTTGTCAACATGTATCACACATGTTGACAAATATCTAATTTAAATTATACTTAGCTTGTGATTTCTTGCATTACTTGGCACTAGACCCCTAGACCACTAGAGGGAAATTTTCTGTAGTGATGATGTTTTTGTTTTTACTATTAAATTAGTGACAATCTGCTCCCGTACTTGGTGCTAGCGGGAAAAAGCTCGTCCGTTCTAAGTACGTTGTAACTTAATCGAATGTATCAGCGGGAAAATCCCTGCCGATCTAACGATAATCACAGATTAAATAAAGAAGCTAATGGGTTTAAGGGGAAATTTTCTGTAGTGATAATGTTTTTATTTTTACTATTAAATTAGTGACAATCTGCTCCCGTACTTGTTGCTAGCGGGAAAAACTGATTTTTCAGTTTTCATCTGCCTGATGAAACCACTGTGTGGCGAAACAATTGTGGTAGCACAACATTACAACTTGAATTAAAATTGACGGGTTTCAGCGATTTCGTGAACAAAAATTATATACGTAGATATTTAGAGCGTTTCATTTCTCCCAGAAGAGATGTATGTTCATTTATTTACATTGTAATCCTGTTTTCTAGATATTAATTGTTCATCAGATTTAATAGGTACAAACTGTCTTGCCTGTTCAGAGATAATAACAACACTGAGTGGAACAGTCAGAAACTGCAGAAACACTTTAATTTGTGAAAAAAATGCAGAAAACGAATACTGTTACTGTAGTGCTGGATCAACCGGTGATTATTGCAAAGAAGGTATGTGCATTTAAATCACGCTAATTGTTTCAAATAGCGAAAATTTATATTGTAGACTGCACGGGGATGACTTACGGTATAAACTGTAATCAAACTTGCGGCTCTTGTGAGGGCAACATTTGTAATGGAATTAATGGTAGATGTATTCATGGATGCAAGACAAATTTTATTGAACCCAATTGCCAACAAGGTTAGTGGCTATTATAAATTATTGAATTTGTATAAATATATCTTAATTATAGCCATATTTCCGATCTTGAAAGCACATCTTTTATTTGACCCAGATTGTTATACAACATGCAATGTTAAATTTAACAGTACAAGTTACATAGGTACAGAAGCGCCGTTTTACTATAGATACGAGTATAAGGTAATCACATTTAATATGTAAAAATAAATTATAATTCTTTTAATTATTAACTAATTACATTAGTTAACAATTTGTAATTTGTTGCTTTACAAATTATTTCTCCTCTTTTCAACAAAAACAAAATAGAGATTTATTTGAAATCTCTCTTTATAATATATATATATATATATATATATATATATATATATATATATATATATATATATATATCTATATATATATATATATATATATATATATATATATATATATATATATATATATCTATATATATATATATATATATATATATATATATATATATATATATATATATATTATAAATAAATATATATATACAGGGTCCGTCATTTCACCTCCCGTCTTCTGTAGCTCAGGTACTAATTGAGTTAGGATTTTTATATTTTGCAGACTTTATTTGCATTCTGTGGCGTATTTTAGTAAAATATTTTTGATTATACAAGGTGTCCCAAAAAAGTGTGACGTCATGAGGATGTGTATTTTTAAATTGCATGGTATATTTTTTGTTATTTATTTGGGTGCCCTTTATGGATGCCTACATACCCATGAAATTTTATTAAAATCGGTTCAGTGATTTTAGCTCAAAAAAATAAAAACTGAAAAAAATCAGTTCTGCACCATTGGTTAAGAAAATTAATAAGAGATAAAAATATGCATTGTTAATAAAACCAGACAAGGTACTCATTAAATAAGGTCTGATAGTTGCGTTAACCAAGTTTTATTGATATGCATTATACAGAGTGTCCAAAATATAGTGTCAAACTTTTCAAACTTTAAAGCACTTTATTTTTCTTATTTTAAATTCGAGGCCCTGTATATTTTTATGCCATTCCATGTGGAATTAAAAGACACACATTTTTCCTAATTACAACTCTATCGCAATTCCTAACACATTGAAAGTTATGTGCAGAAAACTCGATTTATCAACTATTCCAATAGCCATTTTAATGAATAAAACTCGAAGGTGACTTTGAAAAACAATTTATTGACATAACATGTTTTGTAGTTACAATTAATATCTCGAGAGTATTAAATGTTTCACAGATCTTCGTCTAAACCTATTACACATCGTAAAAGTATTAAGTTTTGTATAAAAAATAGTTTTAGTAATAAAATTTCATAAAAACATATCATAACTGTGCATTTCTAAAATTAATTAATTGCTAGAACTTATGTTCTATATGTCTTCCGCCCTCTTGAAGGCACAAACGAAGACGAGTATGAAATGACATTGCCACTCTTCGTAACAGGTTTAATGTAATATTTTGAAATGCGAATATGAAAGTCATATCCACAATTGTCAATATAGGTCATAATATTTGTCATATTATGAAAATCATATTTTCCATGACAAAAAGTAATTTTGGTATCTTGGGTATAAAGACCTTAGCTAAAAAAGCTTTAAACTTTTATATTACTACAGTCAACAATGGCTCTTGTCACTTTGTTAAACTTTAATGTCAATAAATTGATTTTCAAACCCACCTTCGATTTTGATTAATTAAAATGGCCATTGGAATTGTTGATAAAACGAGTTTTCTGCAAATATCTTTGAATGTGTTAGGAATTGAGATAGGGTTGTAATTAGGAAAAATGTTTGTCTATTAATTCCACATGGAATTACATAAACATATCATGGGGTTCCAATTTAAAATAAGAAAAATAAAGTGCTTTAAAGTTTGAAAAGTTTGACACTAAATTTTGGATACTCTGTATAATGCATATCAATAAAACTTGGTTAACGAAACTGTCAGACCTTATTTAATGAGTACCTTGTATGGTTTTATTAACGAGGCACTATTTTTATCCCTTATTAATTTTCTTAACCAATGGTGCAAAACTGATTTTTTTCAGTTTTTATTTTTTTGTGCTAATGTCACTAAACCGATTTCAATCAAATTTTATGGGTATGTAGGCATCTATAAGAGGCACCCAAATAAGTGATAAAAAATATATAATTCAATCTAAAAATATACATCATAATGACGTCACACTTTTTTGGGACACTCTGTATAATAAAAAATAATTTCCTGAAATACACCCTAAAAATCAACTGAAGTCTGCAAAATATCAAAATCCTAACTCAATTAGTAACTGAGCTATTAAAGACGGGAGGTGAAATGACGGACCCTGTATATATATATATATATATATATATATATATATATATATATATATATATATATATATATTTGTTATCCTGTCATTAGAAATTGGCAGTTAATGGCTGTGGCTATGAAAATTATCTTTTATAAAAACGCCGGATACTTATACACCAACCCATTATATTCCAGAAACTTTTAGCTAACTCCTGGATATCTTCTACCGAATTCGAACTGCAATATAACACATTCACATTGAGAAACCTCGAGATATCAACACAATACATGGTCAGGGTGGTACTATTCACGGATTCAAAAGAATTCTTCAGAGATGATATACCATTCACAAATTTGACTACCGTTTGTAAAGGTTCGTGAAAGTAAAACGAAAATTTCAAATTCAGGATATTTTACGTTTTAGAGATAACAAGTGATGCAGTGAAATTGCAAGCTGATAGTAAAAAGGCAATATTATCTATAAAGGTTTGAATAATAAAACCACAATTAGGAGAGAATTAATAGATTTTGTCAATTACAGTTACCAGAAAGTAGCGAATCGTGCAAATTATGGATGTATTACATGATTATTAAAAATGAAAACAGTGAAAATTTAAAATTTAAATTGGCTGCTGAAGTCAATATTACAAATTTATCTCCTCATCAAAATTATACGTATACAATTTATAATCAACACAACAATGCCATTATATCTTCTAAATTTCAAACTCATGAATATAGTAAGTATAAAAGTATTATATCGTGTACAATCAGTACACATTTATGATATAAATTCTTCCCTCGCAGTGCCAAGTGTTATAAGAGATATGATAGTTCATCACCAATATGATAGTTCATCAACTGAAATTTCAATATCTTGGAATACAGTTGAGATCCCAAATGGAGATATAAAAGGATATCGTATTTATTATGGGGTTATATATATAGCTAGAAATATTTAAAATAAATGTAATAATATTATTAATTTATTTATAGCATAAAAAATACATATTCTGCCCACTACAAAAAAACCTTGAATCACAAGATACTATAACGACTCTGAACAATTACGTAAACATAACTGGGTTATTACCATATTCGACTTATACAATTAAAATAAAAGCGATTAATAACAATGAAGGATCAGAATTAGAGGTCGATGTTGATACTAAACCAAAAGGTAACAGTATACCCGAATCATTAGATTGAATTTTGTTACCGATGCCACTTCTGTAGTCGTTTGTCGATTACAACATCTCTACTGTAGTCTGTCGCTGGCGAAATTTCTACAGTCGTTTGTAGATAGTCATATGTTTCTGACATTAGGTAACTATCATTTATCGCTGACGCGATTTGTGCTGTTATTTGTACCTGATGAGATTAGTACAGTCGTTGTCGATGTCGTTGTCGTTGTCGTTGTCGATTGCAGAACTTTACTTCTACTGTCGTGTGTTACCGATTTCTACTGAATTTTGTTGCTGGTGCCATTTCTACAGTCGTTTGTCGATTACAAGAGCTCTACTGTAGTCTGTCGCTGGCGCAATTTCTACAGTCGTTTGTCACTGACTTGATATAAATATCACTATTTGCTGCCTCAATTTTGATACTCATTTGTCGCTGGCGCTATGTAACTTTTATTTGTCACTGATGCAATTTGTACAGTTATTTGTCATTGATAAAACTTCGCTGATGTCATTGTTACATTGCCTTTATTAGTGACACTATATCTACTGTATTTTGATGCTGATGCCATGTTGCCATTTCTGTCGATTATAACACTTCTACTGTCGTCTGTCGCCAACGCATTTCTACATGACTGCCATTTGTCGCTAACTCGGTTACAACCGTCATATATCGCTGACGCTATGTAACTGTCATTTGTCATCAAGTTCTACTTTCGTTTGTACCTGAATCTATGTCTACCATATTCTGTCTAGTCATATTTCGCTGATGTGTTTTCTACTGTCTTTTGTTACTGATGCCATTTCGGTTATCATGGATAGTCATATGTCGCTGACGCTATGTAACTGTCATTTGTGCGTCGTTTGTCGCTGATGAGATGTAAAACTCATTTGTCGCTCACTCAAATTCTACTGTCGTTTGTAACTGAAACTATGTCTACTGTGTTTTGTTGCTGATGCCATTTCTAGAGTCATGCCATGTTATGTCAATCAGGATTTGGATTGCCATATGTCACCGACGTTAACTGTCATTTGTTGCAGATTTTATTTATGCAGTTATTTGTCACTGATCTATCTGTCATTTGTCCTTGACTCAAGATGCGATTTATACAGTTTTTTGGTGCTGATGCCAGTTCGATTTTGATAGTCATAATATGTCGTTGATGCTATGTAACTCTCATCTGTCGGTGATGCGATATGTGCAGTTGTTTGTCACTGATGATGTGTAATTGTCATCTATCGCTGACTAAAGTTCTTCTCTCGTTTTTTGTTGATGTAATATCTACTGTCTTTTGTTACTAGTACCATTTCGATTTTGATAGTCATATTTCGCTGATGCAATACAACTGTCATTTGTCACTGACACTATTTGTAGAGTTGTTTGTCACTGATCTATCTGTCATTTGTCCTTGACTCAAGATGCGATTTATACTGTTGTTTGGTGGTGATGCCAGTTCGATTTTGATAGTCATAATATGTCGTTGATGCTATGTAACTCTCACCTGTCGGTGATGCGATATGTGCAGTTGTTTGTCACTGATGATGTGTAATTATCATTTGTCGCTGACTAAAGTTCTTCTCTCGTTTTTTGTTGATGTAATATCTACTGTCTTTTGTTACTAGTGCCATTTCGATTTAAATAGTCATATTTCGCTGATGCAATACAACTGTCATTTGTCACTGACACTATTTGTGCAGTTGTTTGTCACTGATCTATCTGTCATTTGTCGTTGACTCAAGATGCGATATATACTGTTTTTTTGTGTTGATGCCAGTTCGATTTTGATAGTCATAATATGTCGTTGATGCTATGTAACTCTCACCTGTCGGTGATGCGATATGTGCAGTTGTTTGTCACTGATGATGGGTAATTCTCATTTGTCGCGGACTAAAGTTCTTCTCTCGTTTTTTGCTGATGTATTTTCTACAGTCTTTTATTACTGGTGCCATTTCATTTTTGATAGTCATATTTCGCTGATGCAATACAACTGTCATTTGTCACTGACACTATTTGTGCAGTTGTTTGTCACTGATCTATCTGTCATTTGTCGTTGACTCAAGATGCGATATATACTGTTTTTTTGTGCTGATGCCAGTTCGATTTTGATAGTCATAATATGTCGTTGATGCTATGTAACTCTCACCTGTCGGTGATGCGATATGTGCAGTTGTTTGTCACTGATGATGTGTAATTGTCATTTGTCGCTGACTAAAGTTCTTCTCTCGTTTTTTGTTGATGTAATATCTACTGTCTTTTGTTTCTAGTACCATTTCGATTTTGATAGTCATATTTCGCTGATGCAATACAACTGTCATTTGTCACTAACACTATTTGTAGAATTGTTTGTCACTGGTCTATCTGTCATTTGTCGTTGACTCAAGATGCGATATATACTGTTTTTTTGTGCTGATGCCAGTTCGATTTTGATAGTCATAATATGTCGTTGATGCTATGTAACTCTCACCTGTCGGTGATGCGATATGTGCAGTTGTTTGTCACTGATGATGTGTAATTGTCATTTGTCGCTGACTAAAGTTCTTCTCTCGTTTTTTGTTGATGTAATATCTACTGTATTTTGTTTCTAGTACCATTTCGATTTTGATAGTCATATTTCGCTGATGCAATACAACTGTCATTTGTCACTGACACTATTTGTGCAGTTGTTTGTCACTGATCTATCTGTCATTTGTCCTTGACTCAAGATGCGATATATACTGTTTTTTTGTGCTGATGCCAGTTCGATTTTGATAGTCATAATATGTCGATGATGCTATGTAACTCTCACCTGTCGGTGATGCGATATGTGCAGTTGTTTGTCACTGATGATGTGTAATTGTCATTTGTCGCTGACTAAAGTTCTTCTCTCGTTCTTTGTTGATGTAATATCTACTGTATTTTGTTTCTAGTACCATTTCGATTTTGATAGTCATATTTCGCTGATGCAATACAACTGTCATTTGTCACTGACACTATTTGTGCAGTTGTTTGTCACTGATCTATCTGTCATTTGTCCTTGACTCAAGATGCGATATATACTGTTTTTTTGTGCTGATGCCAGTTCGATTTTGATAGTCATAATATGTCGATGATGCTATGTAACTCTCACCTGTCGGTGATGCGATATGTGCAGTTGTTTGTCACTGATGATGGGTAATTCTCATTTGTCGCGGACTAAAGTTCTTCTCTCGTTTTTTGCTGATGTATTTTCTACAGTCTTTTATTACTGGTGCCATTTCATTTTTGATAGTCATATTTCGCTGATGCAATACAACTGTCATTTGTCACTGACACTATTTGTGCAGTTGTTTGTCACTGATCTATCTGTCATTTGTCCTTGATTACTGTCATTTTGCAGCTGATGCGATTTCTACTGTATATTGTTGCTATGACATTTCTACGGTCGTTTGTCGATGACAAGGCCGATAGTGTCATTTGTCGCTTTCGCAATTTTTACACTCGTGTCTATACAATGTTGTTTATTTCTTTGAAAAAATTATGTGAATAATTTGATGGAATCAAATCAAGGACAAGATTCTTAGAAATATTGTATGTTATGTTATGTTATTCTGAATGCAGTTGATATGTGAATAGCGATAATTATAAAACTAAAATATTAATAAGTATGATATTTATTAATGACAGATGCATTAATTTAATATTTTAGATGAACTAACTTCCGATGCGTACAGTATTAAAGCAACAGCGGGTATAAATCAGGTCTATATTAAATTTACACCCAAATGTGAAATAATTAGCGCACCAATAACTATGAATGTGTTGGTAACATGTACTGAAACATGGTGCAGCAGCAACAAAAGCTTGGAAATAAAATTACCGAAAGATGCGGAAATAATCGATAACCTTGAACCCTATTCTACGCATACATTAACAGTAATAATATCAAATCAAAAAAGCCATGCAGCTCCTATTGCCTTGCCAGTAATTATTTTTAAAACGAAGGCTACCGGTAAGTTATACAAACGTTTATTCCTATAAAAGTCACAGAAGGCAGAATATTACAGCACGAGTCCGAAATTCGGCCAAGATCATGCAACGGCGAGTTGCCGAACGGACGAGTGCTGGAAAAGCCTTCTGTGGCGTGTGTATGACACTATTTCCTCTGTTTCGCAATTATTCGCGTTATATGTTCAGAATTTTTCATAGTTCTAGGGAAATTTTGAGAAAATTTAAATGTGATTACGTGATTAGTAATTGTCAGTTCGCTTCATATCGCGTTAATTTTGACAATCAATTTAATCTTAATATCAATATTTGTATCAGAGTCACCAATCTCCAAACTAAAATAACATCAAATGCGGGAATAATAACATTCCAATTGCAAAACAGAGAAATAAAATATATACTACACATCACTAATACGAGTATAATTATCTAATAGTGCCGAATCAAGTTCGCCATTTTGATTTTTATTCCACGGATTCGACCAGTATATCGTTAAGATGGAGTCCTCCTTATCCTCCTACAGGAGAAATTGAGGGATATATTATTGAATACGCCAATTATCATTTATCTGAGTGGCATAGTTTCGATCAATGGGATAATTGTACGATTTGGTCTTGGATGTACTGTACGAAAATAACATCGCTATCGGAAAATGCTTATTATTATTTTAAGGTGCATTATTAAAATAATTACTTTTCCTCGATTGTATTTTAACTTAGTTTTCCGATAGATTACAGCAACAAATTTTGGAGTAGAGGGATGGTCCAAATCAATCGAATTGGAGACGTCCATAAATATTAAAAGTATGTCACATTATTCAGGTAACTGCTTCGTACAAATATTAAAACTATATATTTCAGAACCCCTAGAACCTAATAACTTAATTGCATATTTCGATGATCAGTATAATATTATTGCAGAATGGCAACATCCGAATAAAACAAATGGACATCTTCAAGGTTTTTCCATTGGCAGTGGTATAATGGGAGAATTCAAATACTATATTTTAGAGATTGAAAAAGAAAACTTTACTTACAAATCTAGGGTAAGGTTAACATTAATATAATTAAAATGTTGAAGGTTGCTTGGAGTAAATATTACTGCTAACTGATAAGGAGCCGCATTAATATGTTATGAATTTCGGGCGTAAGTCGAAGTCACTAATATATTTGGATATTTGCACTTCGCAGACAGAGATTTAAGAAACTAGTAGGGAAAAATAAATAAATTGTTTATTTTAATTTCTAGACCAGTGTTTTTGAAACATCACATATTAAAGAATGTAACATAATAACGGTACCTGTAACAGAACATTCAAAAATAAATCCAGAGATATTTTTTAAATGCCATATTAGTTATATATGATACAACTTTGTAACGTAGTGCTTTTTTGCACGAGCGTAAATTTTGATCAACGAGGCACAACGGAGATCAACCAAAAGAAAAACAACATAAATCAACAAATATCAGCTGTGTCTCGTTCAACAAAAAACGCGAATGGTATATTCAAGTACCTATATTTGGAAAAACAAATTGTAAAATCTTAAAATTGGAAGTTTAAAATTAGAAACGTAGCAAAAAGAATCGATTGATGATGATCTACTAAACTTTGGGAGATGAAAGATGGCATGATTTAAATAAATCGAATTTCGATTGAGGGTGATCTACTAGACTTTGAGGGATTATTTAAAGAAAGAAATTACTTAGGTATGTTTTGAAATCGTAACATTTTCAAGTGTTCATAAGTCATCAGTATCGCTCCTAATTCCTCATAATTCTCGCCGCCAGTTGACATTTGGCACGATCACACTATTTTTGAGCCTACAGCAATAATGATTACATGCATTATTACACCATATGTTTGATGCTGCTTCAGTTGAATAACGATTATTACATTACTAGTGGTGTAAATCTACACTTAGTGGTTTCCATGCAAATGATAGTCAGAAGACATGTTCTCTAATCATAAGATTTTATACCTACTTATTGAAAAGTGATGACCTGTTGTTTCATTTTGTGCATGAATCCCGGTCATATATTCACCACTTAGGTTAACTTCAACATGTCTTTTTAAAATATATATTTTAGTGGTATATTTCAATCTCTTATATATTTTCTAAAAATGTTTTTAAAGTTAAAAGCTCAAAATTCACAACATGACTAAAACTGCTTCAAAATTTAACAAAATATAAAAATTGCCATATCACATTTTACAGAAATTTTATCAAGACTTGGAAATATAACATAGTGAAAATTCAAAAACACCGCAATTAACAGTTTATTCAGAATATTCATCTAAACTTTGAAAATCTATATTTTTTTTGCATAAATTGTCACTGATGTTTGTCACTGATGATGTGTAATTGTCATTTGTCGCTGACTAAAGTTCTTCTCTCGTTTTTTGTTGATGTAATATCTACTGTCTTTTGTTACTAGTGCCATTTCGATTTTGATAGTCATATTTCGCTGATGCAATACAACTGTCATTTGTCACTGACACTATTTGTAGAGTTGTTTGTCACTGATCTATCTGTCATTTGTCCTTGACTCAAGATGCGATTTATACTGTTTCTGGTGGTGATGCCAGTTCGATTTTGATAGTCATAATATGTGGTTGGTGTTATGTAGCTCTCATCTGTCGGTGATGCGATATGTGCAGTTGTTTGTCACTGATGATTTGTAATTGTCATTTGTCGCTGACTAAAGTTTTCTCTCGTTTTTTGTTGATGTAATATCTACTGTATTTTGTTACTAGTGCCATTACGATTTTGGTAGTCATATTTCGCTGATACAATACAACTGTCATTTGTCACTGACACTATTTGTGCAGTTGTTTGTCACTGATCTATCTGTCATTTGTCGTTGACTCAAGATGCGATATATACTGTTTTTTGTGCTGATGCCAGTTCGATTTTGATAGTCATAATATGTCGTTGATGCTATGTAACTCTCACCTGTCGGTGATGCGATGTATGCAGTTGTTTGTCATTGAAGATTTGGAAATATAACATAGTGAAAATTCAAAAACACCGCAATTAACATTTTTTTTCAGAATATTCATCTAAACTTTGAAAATATATATATTTTTTTGTATAAATTGTCCGATTTTTATTACTTGTTAAATATTTGTTTAATTTTAATAAATTTGAGAATTTTAAAACCTATAATTGTACAAAAATTGCCGGAAAATTAACAATACAAAAAATGTATAGATTTTCGTTCGAATTTTTCATAATTAGGTTTTCCAGACATAGATGAAAATTCTACATAAACTGGGAATGGTGAAAGCTTGATATTTATATTTTGTTGTATTTAAGCGTTTTTAATGACATTAATTTGGAGCCCTTTCACTCTACAAGAATTGGCAGAACATTTTAGTTTTTAACACAGATATAGATTTTATATTTTTAGATATATATTTTAAGTACAAAAAAGTGTATTATATTTTCTTATGACTCTGAACAATCTATTGATGGGGTACTTTTGGATATTTATTTCGCCGTTTTTCGAAATTTATATGAGAAGACATAAAATTTATAGATTTTGGAATTTTCTGGTATTTCGAATTTTTCATAAGCAAAGCACGGATTTATAAGCATAAAAAAATACAAAATAATCGCTTAAAAATGCATACAAATCTTAGAAAATAAACATATAAAATAGCATCCAGATTAGAATAAGTACAAAAACGCAGAAAAAGCATGAGAAGGCATATTTTATTTTTTTATGAAAATACAGAAAAACAAAACAAAACATAATTTTATTAACAAGAACGCACTAGGGGCAGAAAAAAGTAATATTTTAATAACGTAGGTTTTGGTGATTAATATTAATAACAATAATAATTAATAACAAATAATGATTACTGCTCATTTTAAAATTAACTACTAATTAAATGTTTTTCTAAATTTTCAACGGAACATCCCATTCTCCTATCACTGAGCATATTTTTTAAGTGTGAAAAGCTTCGCTCCACATCCACACTTGTAATCGGTGCATATTTAAATTTGGAAAGAATTGTAGTATTTATCAGCAAATCTTCTACGAAATCCCCTTTTTAAAACTGTTGATATTTTTTGTAACTCGCCAAACCATTCATTTTTTGACAAAACTGCATCACATTTTTTTTTATAATCTCTCCTATAGATCTCCGTACGTTTGAGACGTCGTTCCTAAAATCTTCAACTATTTGAACCGCATCTACTAAAGTTGTGTCCTTTGCTTGGAGTGTATCAATCGTTTTGTTTACGAAACTTGTAACGGTCCCGAAATAGCGTTGGCCGAAACGGCATTTTAATAATTAGTTGGCGTATAGACCTGCACGATAGGCAACCGTGGTCGCATTTTTTTGTTGTGGTGACGCGTTTCCCCTGTGAGCGATTTTTAAATTCGCCGGCGGAGCGCCGCCATGAGGCAGAACTCAATTGACTCGTGCCCAGTATAGCTCGTGCCAGAAGAACCGTTGCAGATAAGGTATATCACCATCCGTTTTACGGGAATAATCAACGGTTCTCAGCTAACCACCCTTGAGGGGGATTGAGGCACCGAGTACGGGGCAGAGAACACGCTCATAACACCTGAGTAAGTAGTTATTTCTTTTCCTCTTCGTGAAGCCACGTGTCCGGCCATTTTGATTAAGGCCATGTGCTTTGTAGGCGTTTGGCTACGGGCTGAGCAGCTCGGCCAAAACCACTCTTGGCTGGAGGCCGCGGACCAAGCCCAGGCGTCCTCGACGGAAACCGCCGACATCCCGGAGCTGAACCCAGCCACCGGCGAGACCATCCGGAACTCAGGCCAGATAATATATTGATACCTAACTTTTTTGTGTGCTCAAATTGAGCCAGACCGGTTTATTTAATTTTTCTGTTTATTCTTTTGTGTAAGATTGCGTTTACGTGTTTCGTGTCGTACGTGTTTTACGCTGTGTACGAGAAAGGTTGCTCCCTCGGCCCTTTCAATCGCGCGATTAGGAGCTTATTTTATTCGGCCGAATAGAGTAAACCCTGCGCGAAATGGTGGCGTTCGGAGGTATTTTTTTTCAGGAGCGCGGACACGGTGTCCGTCATTTGTGTGTGTGAATAAACGCCGACATTTTACCATACCAAACTCACACCTGTTATTTTTTGCTCCCCCCACGTTTTCTCTTATTTCAGTTACAGTTTTCTATTCGATTCATTTCAGTTACAGTTTTCTATTCTCACTGCGAGATTTAAACCTGGTGGTGTTGGCGCCAAACGGTCAGCGTTGTGACAGTTCGTGATTTCTGAACTTCGCTGACTGTCTGCCGTCCACCCACGCAGGTAGGGTGGAGCCCCCCCTTTGCGACGAAGTAGCAACGAGGTAAAATTACGTGGAGCCTTTTTTTAACCCCCCCACTCTCTGACACCGAGAGCCTGGCCCTCGTCACTACTTCGAAGGGACCCTCCACTCGCTCCACGGCCTAACGCGCCGACTGCCCTTCAGGTACGTCACAAACTGTAGTTGGTTTTTAGGAATGCTAAATTTTGTACAACCCTCCTATCTTTAAGAACTTTGTGGCATTCTTTAATTGCCTCTGATACATTTTCGGGAAACTCTAACACAAGCTCCTTAAATGAATCGAAATGGTCGGCATAATAGCACGCAGCATCTAGCCACGTACCCCATCTAGTTATAACCCATGCTGGAGGAAGAAGTACATTTGGCATTCTTTCCCTAAACATTTCAACCCTCAGTGGAGCCTTTAGGAAAATTTTCTTCCCGGTTTTTATCAAATCATTAACCAGGGGAAATTACAGTCTAATCGTTTCAGCAACTCGATTAAAACCATGTTCCAAACAAGTGCAATGCATTAATTGCTCATAAAATACTTTTAAATTAGAATATGCCTTCAACATATATGCAGCTCCATCAGAAAGCATCAATAATAATTTATCATTTGGTACGGGGTTTGGCAAAAAAAAGTGTGAATCCATCGTGCACGAATTTGGCAACGGTATGGCCATTTGTTGTTTTCTAACTGCTTGGAACTAATCAAAAATGGTGGAGTCTTCGTTTAATATTCCAATTATTAAATGGGCGATGTACCGACCACATGAATCAGTAGTTTCATCTACACAGAACCATATATGTAATTGCTGCCAATTATCTTTTTTATTTCCTCAATAGTGTGTTTATATACTTGCTCAACATAGTTTTTGCGAATGGTTGATTCGGCAGGAATATGTCTACCGGTGTGTTTTTGTAAAAAGATTTAAACATACTATTATCTAGCTTTATAACGGAATGTTAGAAGATACCATCGTATTGCATAAATCAAAGTAAAATTCCTTTTCATTCTGTATAGAAGAACTTGCAAAAGACTCGGAAATAGTTTGCTGGGTACTCAGGGTACTGCTTGCAGATTTGTGTTTTTTTTTAATTTTCCAGATGAGCTGTTGTTTTGATATGTTGTGTTATGTTAAATTTTTCTCGCAGTTAATCTACAACATAATACATGCTTGTACCTAGGCCAATAGTAACATAAAATAAAACTTACCGGTTTGATACAAGCCCTGCAAATTAATTTGCCCTTCTCATATTTTAATTCATCATATCCACGTATCCATTCATCGACGGAAGGTTTTACTTTCGGCATTTTATACAAGAAAATTTATAAACACGTAATACACACAAAGCACAAGCACAACGCATTGAAGATTGAGATAAATTGGACTGAATTGATAGCACACTTGCCCCAGATGCGTTATGTGCACGTAGAAATAGGGTAATCCCCGAAATAATCAAGCTTTGTTTACCAAATATCACGTACGCATGCTCGCTTTGTTGATGATTTTGTGATAACCAAGCACTCTGGACGTAACGGAGTAATATTAATACTGAATGCTCATTACAATAATGTGCAACAAAATATATTCCTAGCTAATATAAATAATATGCTATAAAATTGAGAAATAATCAAATAAGCACAAAAAATAAGGAAATATGCACAAAAAATGCATTAAAGCAATTATAAGTTAAAAAACTGAAAATGTGCATAAACCACTAAAAAAAATTTGTCACGTTACATCATTCGCTGAAATTCGTATAGATACGAGGTCATTTTGGTCTGCTATTAGAGCTGATGTATAGCATAATACCTAGAAATCCGCGCCTTGTTCATAAGTATGTTTTCCAGACGTAGATGAAAATTCCGGATATATTGGGATTGGGAAAAGCTTGATTTTTATATTTTGTTAAATATTAAAGCGTTTTTAATGACCTGAATTTTGGGCCCTTTAACTGTTCAAGAATTGGCAGAAAGTTTTAGTTTTCAACGCGAATATAAAGTACAAATAAGTGTAGATATTTTTCAACTTAAGAAGAAAATTCTGAACAATTTGTTGACGCGGTATTTTTGGATATTTATTACGCAGTTTTTCGAAATTTAGATGAAAAGCATGGCAAAACTGTGATTGACTTTAATATTTTGAATTACCTATTTTTAATAATTCCTGAAATTTTGCGCTGTATAATTGTACAAAAAGTGGTAGAAAACTTACAAGAAACGTACAGTATGTCCCCGGATTATAAGTGTCAAAATAAGATTGCAATATTTTGATGTTGCCAACACCCAAGCAGGAATTATAATTTCTCTTTTATAATAATTTTATATCTCTTATAATAAGAGATAATTATCTTTCTTTCTCTTTCTTTATCTTTCTCGCCGCTCATCTATTTGTTTCTTTATCAGGGGACGCTCGCTTGTTGTTACACTTGTCCGCATCGGATATGCCGCAAACATCCACATCTCATCTTTCGCGTTTGCGTTTTATTTCTACTGCGTAATATAAAAGTAATCATAATAATGATAAACTCCTATTTACATGAGACTTATATTAACCCTAACTAATTATACTTAATCTAATGCTAGATACCAGATGAAACCGATGAACCGTCATTGACTATAACTGTGCAAGCGATAAATCGTAGTGGAGGATCGCCAATCGTAGAAATTAAAATTAAATGCCCACCACCGATCCCAAAGCTAACTACAAATCCGGAAGTTAAGAGCAGGACGGAAGATTACATTGCATTAGAAATTCCTCCAACACATGACTCAAGATATAATAGGTATTCTATAATTGAGTAAACAGTTTAATTATCAACTGAATTGGTTATTGCAGTTCCTTGTATGTGGTTATATCAAAAGCGCTTCCAAATGACACCTTTGCTCCATATACTTTAGCTAATGGAATATTAAGTTTCAAATCAGGGAAATGGTGGATTGCGAGAGAATTCTCAGTCACAGAGGTAAGGCGGGGCATCAGCATGATTCTCGGCGATAATACCATCGGGTATTTACCAATCTTACAATCTAAATATTATAATCGAAAATTAGAGCCAGGAATTAAATACAGAATATATGTGGTAGTTTATAATCAGTTTATGGATCAAAGAAGGACCAAGGTGTATACAATAGAAACATCCACCGACCACAGAGGTACAAAGTACAACACATTTGTAATACTCGTAATGTTACTTGTTGTTATATGCATTATCGCATTCTTGCTACTATTATGTGTTTTGCTAAGGTAAATATACTTTGAAGCTCTGATATCTGTCTAAACTTCAATTTTGCAGGAACCACTTTAAGAAAACAACAGTAAAAAACGAGCATATATATGACGAACCCATAACCATCATCAAAGGTGATGTAGGCAATAAGCATGAGAATGAATTGGCAAAAGCTGAAAGTAGTTATCCCGAAGAAAATCATTATGACGAAATTATCCATCTACAAGAAAGCTCCAAACGCAACAGCTCGGTGCAATATGCCAAAATACAACACAATGAGTCCAGTGATCCCGCAGAAAATCATTGTCAGGAACTTCTTCATCTCCAAGAAAACCCTAAATGCAACAGATCGGTGCAATATACTGAAGTACAACACAATACGGACGAGGATTATTGCAATCTATAAGCGCCCATTCCAGTTCTATAATCGTCTGTTCACGTAAGTGAACTTAGAAAAACTGAAAATAATACTAAACATATACGCTGTTCCATTTTTATTTTTAACTAAGTTGGCTCTATTAGGGTGAAAGTATTGTTGACCAGTGCAAAAAGTCACTAGACTTGAAAAAAATAGGTTATATTTAAAAAAAAAAGAGGTTATATTTTATGACAGTGGGCAATGTTGACATCAAATTGAGTATCTATTGAGTACAGAATTTATTTGCTATTGTATATATTTTATACAAATTTTTATTTCAAGTTTTTGTATTTTCATCAATGATTTTTGCATTTTTTAAATAATTTAAAAAAACAGCACACTTGATGAATAATTAATTAAGCAACGTTGTTAGAAATCTGATAATCATTTTTACACTCTCATATCATTTTTGTTGGTGTTCATGTGTAAAACTTTATAAAATGAAATAACGGCCTTAGTTAAAAAATATAAATGGAACAGAGTTTAGTAGTCCCAAAGAAAATCATTTTGACGTTTTTCTTCATCTTCAAGATAGCCCTGACTGCAACATTTCGGTGTAATGTGAGGCGGATTATCGTGATCAATAAACTGCGATTTCACGTATCTAGCGTAAATTTCATGTTGTACTTGCATTATAAATAATAATTCAGGTACTAAAAAATAGTCTATATAGTAAAAAAGTCTTAAGTAATTTAATGTTTTATAATGTAATTTTAAATATTATGCTTACCTTATTTATTTTAAGATAAATCATGCTTCGAATTATTTTAATAAAGATATCCATACTTTACATTTTTAACGCATAGTAGATTTACATTCTAGGGATATAAATATTTATCCGAGGACATTTCTTAAGAAGACTAGGGACGAAGAAGAAAACCGTTAGATGTTATATCTGAAAAAATCAACATCTCTGAAAAAAAACCATTGTAGTTTTTGAAGTGTGCTTTAAAAAACATACGTTTAACATAGTTCCAAAAAATAATGCTGACCTTGAAGAAGTCTTTCAAAAAGTCAATAAAATAATGACCGTGCTTTACACGGTCAAAGAAATTCATGAATTTTGTAACGTTATAGTTATTGTTGCGTGTAATTCACAAAATTGTCGTGAATAAATTGACGACAAAAAATTCATGAATAAATTGTCACAATAGAACCTTCTCTAAGTTTTCCGCAATTTTTTGGGGAATTCTAGTTTAGTTACAAATCGGTCTTTAAATTAATACCAACCTACTAGAAAGTGACATTCGCACATTGTCTATTTAACAGAGTCTTTTATAGTAAAAAAAAAAAAAAATTAACCAAAGTCTGATAGCTAAATATTCGCTACAATCTGACGGTTTTAATATTTCTCTGCGACGAGTCTCTTTCGATATTTGGAATCGAATACGTTGAAGTTATTGTTGCGTGTAATACACAAAATTGTCGTGAATAAATTGTCGACAATAAATCTGTTACTTTTCCTACTTTCATTTTCAACACACAAAAAGAGGCAAGATAAGACGAAAGTAGCACTGGAAGTTGGCAACACATTGACAGTGCAGAAGTTCCATGTTTACAGTTGGCAAAAATTTGACCGTGTAATACGAATAAATTCATGAATTTCTTCATCAATTTCTTTGACCGTGTAAAACCGCTATAAATTTTTCTATTATCAAATTTGATAGTGCTAGAACTAGCGCTGAATATCGAAACACGTCCCATTTGTTTCCCTCTTCACGATTGACATTTTTTTAAGAAATATAAATTTGTTTATTCATTCATCACTTTGTTGGATAGTTTTTCTTGTACTAAACCACATATCAAAACTGCTTGTCTATTTTGAAGAGTTTTGTCACTAAAATTTGATTTTCGCAGTTTGCCCATCAAACAATCGCTCGCCACTCAGATTTTAGGAATAATCACTCTACCAAATTTCTAATTAGTACTTCTAGATCATAAATATAGTGTGGTGATTTGGACTACATACTACTAATTACATACTAATTCAGTGGTTGTGAATGTAGCCGAAGATGCATAAATAATTAAGGCCCGTATCCATAGTCCGTACTTCAGCATTAGTTCGACCCAAGTCGTAAATTTGATTGCGTATTCTCTATAAACATGTATCCACCAAATGCAACCAAATATACGCAAAAATACGACTTGAGTCGAACTCAAGTTCAAGTACGGACTATAGATACAGGCCTAAATAATTTATAAAAATCTGTAACGTGTGTCGGCATTTCAATGAATAACAGGAACATTATAATTTTGCTTTGTTGGGGTCACTGCGAAATCTGGTAATTAACTGAATGTAAGTTGCCTGTGCTCGTCGGCAACTTCACACTATTCTCCACTTCCTCACAGTTTACAATACTGACCAAAATAAAACTACAAAATTCATCCTTTGATTCATTCATCCCACAGGAATCGGCAAGGAGAGAAATGAGCTCTACTCATTCTAAAGATCATAAGATCAGCTCTGAGAAGGAAGAAGTAAAGATCAAAATCGAAACCTGCACATCCGACGAGGAAAACAAGGATTCACCAAACGCATTTGATGCAGCACACGGTATGTTATTGAAGTGAAATTAAATTGCATTATAACCGGGCACTAAGTATCATGGTGGTGCAAGGAGACCATTGATTGTAATTGCACGTAAGACCTAACTAGTTGCTTTTTATGCGAGTACAAATATTTCGGCGTCCTCACTTAATAATACTCTACAGGTACTCTTGTGTACGTCCCAAGATACATATCTACGGTATAAGTTTCATCTGCTGTTGGGCACAACAAATAACATACCCTAGAATTTGTATGAATATTCTCACATAACCGTTACCGTAACACACAGTAAAACTGTCACAAAGCGGAACAGATATATGCAGGGTGAGTCGGGAGGAACGGACCAAACTCCAGGAGTGTATTGTACACGTAAAAATGATTTAAAGAAACTAAAATGTTGTTATCCGATTTTCATTTGTTTTCAAGTGATTGTTTCGAACAGTTTGTTGAAAAGTCGGATAAATACATTTTTATCCAGAGTTTTCTAATGTGGAAACCGTTGACGATATCTTTCAGCTGTAGCACTCCCATTACAAGAACCGTAAACAAACACCACATTTGCATATTCAAGATTTGAAACTATAACTTGAAAACAAATGAAGATCGGATAACAACATGATTTTTTAAAAATTATTTTCACGTGTACAATACACTCCTGAAGTTTGGTCCGTTCCTCTCGACTCACCCTGTATAAATATATTATCAATAGGCCCTTTACCTTTCGGTGTGGGCTAAAGGTGGTATAACTAAAGCGGAACAGAACTAAATACGTTTCCCCGTTTCGACATCCCCGTTTAACATGAGTCCCACATCTGTTTATCAATTTGTGTTGTGATTATGGTATTTGTCTTACAACAGTGAGTATACTGCCGAAATATTACACGGTTAGAGTGAATTTATTGCATTTGTTCCTAACCTTTGAATACATGCGACGTACCGATGAAATTTAAAGTCTTTGAGAACCTATGGAGCTTAGTCTTAGACTTGGTAGTACCTTGATAATGACTAGATCATAGTTGTAGCTAAAAATAGCTAACTATTTTTTCTAAAATAAATGTGCGAGTGGAAATAACACAGTAATGTTGTTTTATTGATGTCATTTACGATGTTCCACAAAGTAACGGCTGCCTGTATGCTGTATTCAATACTCTTTATACCTATAATTGTGCCGTCGAATACACAAACAGGGATTTGAAATTTGAGATCAACTAACTCTTCCGCACTCAATTCATTCTTATTTATACTCTTCCTCCTTTTTGCTTATGTAATCCCCAATTGGGATTCCCCTGGATATTATTTCCCCTATGGGCCTCAAAGCACGCCTCGCCCAAATATCAACATTAAGAATCTAAAAATAATAAATTGTCCATATCGGGTATATAACTGTAAAAAAATTGAGTAGTCCAGTGGAGTTAGATCTGGAGAGCGTGGCGGCCATAGTCCTTGACTAATTAGTCTATTATCAAAAAAAAACTTGCTGATAGGCTAACATTGCTCTGGCTGTATGAGCAGTTGCACTATCTTGTTGGAAATATCCGTTCTGCAACTCTTCATCAAGTAATTGGTCTATGAAAGACTGGACAATTTGTTACCGATATCTATCACCGTTTATTGTGTCATGAAAGAATGTAGGCCCAATTATTCTACGGCGAGGCGCTGCCAACCAAATTCCAACCTTCTGAGGATGTAGTGGCGCTTCCACAAAAAGATGAGAGTTTTCAGCATACCAGCTATTGTTTTGTGAATTAACATATCCTGATAGGTGGAACCAAGCCTCATCACTGAAAAATGTTAAATCGAGCAATCGATCATTATTTACATTTCCTATAAACCATCGGCAATAACTCAATAGGCGTTGAGGATCCACTGTCAAGAATTCTTGCACCACTGAAACTCTATAAGGGTGTAAATTCAACCTCTTTCTCACAATTCTATGGCTAGTGCTAGAGGCAATTCCAGCTTGCATAGCCAATTTACGAATTGATTTTTGAGGGCTTACTTCGAGTCGTTCACAACATCTGCAACAACCTCTCCTGATACTGAGGGTCTGCCTGAGGATTTCCCTTTCTGAATACTACCAGTTTCCCTAAAACGTGAAATATGTATTGACAAAACCGATCATTCAAATTGGTGGTCAGGGAACTTTTGTTGAAATTCCCGAACGCACTCTGGAATTGAATAAATCCATTCTCAATTTTCAAATCGTCCATTACGAAAGTGAGCGTCAACAATAAAAAGTGTTTTTCTGATCAGTGTACATTTTAACAACCTACTGTTATTATGTTGTTTGACAGTTAACAGGTATGGTTGACAGTGACAGTTCGCAAATAGTACGGTATACAAATTTGAAAGGCGGCACAATTGAATTGAAGTGATTACGGAACAAAAATCATTTAGGTACACCTTGTAGCTTAATACGTGTTACATCTTAATTTCTTAAAACGCAAATAGCCACACAAATTAATATATTACGATTATCCTTGTTGAACCATAAATTTAATTTTTTCAGGTTCAGAACCAATAAGTTATGTGAATTGCACATCTAATTGGAACTCAGGTGAAGACCGTGATTCAGAGGTAGATGAAAGGGTAATTGAGAATTATACAGTTTCTAGCACCATTTATTTTCAGGACAATTATTGCATAGTGAAGACAGAAGAAGAGACCGTGCAGATCAATGAAGTCACACCATACACATGTGAAATATGTAGTGCTACGTATGACGGCCTGGCAAGTTATGAGGTCCACCTAAAGGATAAACATGAAATGTAAGAAAAATATTAATCAAGACGTGTATCTCATGAAATGAATGTAATGGGTATGTAGATGTGGAGAAAAATTGGTGGATGGTGTCCTAGAAAACATGTTTATTGTAAATCTTCATATAGAGTGTGCCCCCGATGAGATACCACAAACTTGTAAACTTCCTAATTTTTGATTTTTTGAACAAAGATGTTATTTTTAATAAACCGTTTTGCATACCATGTGAGTTAGCTGTACTCACACTTGCGCATTACATCGGGTGATTTAGGCCCGTATCTATAGTCCGTACACTCAAGTCGTATATTTGGTTGCGTATTCTCTATATAAGTTTATGCACCAAACGCAACCAAATATACGACTTGAGTCGTACTCAAGTTCAAGTACGGACTATAGATACGGGCCTTAAGTTATTGTCCAGGGCAAAAATGACTACTTCCCAAAGAGATATATTAGTCGTACTTTGTATCTAAAATTGTATATTATTGAACTTTGATATTTTCCACTCGGATTAACTTTTCGAATTCTTATAACCTTGTAGCGGTTTTTGCGCATTTTCTCAGTGATTGTGAAGTTTTGTGTATCGATTTTTTGTCTAATAATATTGTTGCATATTGGTACATTTTATAGCGCAATTAAAATTAACTAATATGCTTCAGTTTCTCGACTAAATGCATTTTAATATTTCGCAAGGAATCTATAAAATGATTTATTGAAGTTGTGTAAATTATTTTTTACAAATTATTGCCACTAATCCTCGGAGCGCCCCATTTTTACCAGCCTATATTAAAATCTTTATTTCGGCCCTCTGAATCATTGGTTTGCTGAGCTGCGAGGGTTTACATAATAAATTCTACCTTTCTGCATTTGTAAGCACCATTTTTGCCATAAATATCTGAACTACTTCACTTTTCTACTTTATGGAAGACCATAAATCATAGAAAAATAAATTTAAAGTGCGATTTATTAACAATCCAATAATTTGTTTTAAACGCCGATTTCATAATTGTGTCATGGAATTAAAAGGATATTTTTCGGCTATTTTATATAAAAAATAATAATTGAACATGAGTTAAAAAAATTTTTTTTTTGCTAATGTCAACTATATATGTTAAAACTGCAATGATTCCTGTAAAAATTTCAATGAATTCAGACAACATTTTATTGATTTCTGTAAAAATTTCAATGATTTCTGCCAAATTTCAAGAACAGTCTGCAATATTCAAGTATTCCTGTCAAAACTTCAATGATTTCTGCCAAATTTATGTGTTATTGTCAACTTTATCTATCAAAACTGCAATGATTCCTGTCAAAATTTCAATGACTTGTGGCTAAATTTTAATGATATCAGCCAAATTTTTAAGAATAGTCTGCAATATGCAAGTATTCCTGTCAAACCTTCAATGATTTCTGCAAAATTTTCATAAATCGTCTGAGATATTCAATTATTACTGTCAAAGTTTCTGTAGTTCGATTATTATAAAAAGGATCGATTATTGTTATAATAATATCAATTACTGTCAAATTTTCAAATACTATGTGTTAATGTAAACTGTATCTGTGAAAAAATCAATGATTTCTGCCAAAATTTCAATAATTTCTGCCAAATTTTCAAGAATAGTCTGCAATATTCAAGTATTCCTATCAAAACTTCAATTACTTCTGCCAAATTTTCAAGAATCGTCTGCAATACTCAATTATTGTTAAAGTTTCTGTAGTTCCATTATTTTAAAAGGATCAATTATTGTTATAATAATATCAATTACTGTTCAATTGTGTTATTGTCAAAATATTGTATTTGTGTATTTGTTAAAACTTCCATGATTCCGGTCAAAATTCTATAAAAATTTCAATGATTTCAACGAAATTTTCAAGAATAGTCTGCAATATTCATGTATTCCTGTCAAAACTTTAAATTTTCAATGATATCAGCCAAATTTTTAAGAATATTCCTGTCAAAACTTCAATGATTTCGATCAAATTTTCAAGAATCGTCTGCAATATTGAATTATATCTGCCAAAGTTTCTGTAGTTCGATAATTACAAAAGAACTAATGTCAACTGTATATGTCAAAACTGCAATGATTCCTGTCAAAACTTCAATGACTTCTGACAAAATTTTATTGATTTCTGTAAAAATTTCAATGATTTCAGTCAAATTTTTAAGAATATACCTGTCAAAACTTCAATGATTTCGATCGAATTTTCAAGAATCGTCTGCAATATTCAATTATTTCTGCAAAACTTTCTGTAGTTCAATAATTACTGAAGGATCGATTGTTGTTATAATAATATCAATTACTGTCAAATTTTTAAAGATTATGTGCTAATGTCAACTGTATATGTCAAAACTGCAATGATTCCTGTCAAAACTTCAATGACTTCTGACAAAATTTTAATGATTTCTGTAAAAATGTCAATGATTTCTGCCAAATTTTTAAGAATATACCTGTCAAAACTTCAATGATTTCGATCGAATTTTCAAGAATCGTCTGCAATATTCAATTATTTCTGCAAAACTTTCTGTAGTTCAATAATTACTAAAGGATCGATTGTTGTTATAATAATATCAATTACTGTCAAATTTTAAAAGATTATGTACTAATGTCGACTGTATTGGCAAAACTGCAGTGGTTCCTGTCAAAATTTCAATGACTTCTGACAAAATTTTAATGATTTCTGTAAAAATGTCAATGATTTCTGCCAAATTTCAAGAACAGTCTGCAATATTCAAGTATTCTTGTCAAATCTTCAATAATTTCTGCCAAATTTATGTGTTATTGTCAACTGGATCTGTCAATACTTCAATGATTCCTGTGAAATTTCAATGACTTCTGGGAAAATATTACTGATTTCTGTGAAAATTTCAATGATTTCAACCAAATTTTCAAGAATAGTCTGCAATATTCAAGTATTCCTGTCAAAACTTCAAATTTTCAATGACTTCAGCCAAATTTTTAAGAATATACCTGTCAAAACTTCAATGATTTCGATCGAATTTTCAAGAATCGTCTGCAATATTCAATTATTTCTGCAAAACTTTCTGTAGTTCAATAATTACTAAAGGATCGATCGTTGTTATAATAATATCAATTACTGTCAAATTTTTAAAGATTATGTGCTAATGTCAAGTGTATATGTCAAAACTGCAATGATTCCTGTCAAAATTTCAATGACTTCTGACAAAATTTCATTGATTTCTGTAAAAATTTCAATGATTTCAGTCAAATTTTTAAGAATATACCTGTCAAAACTTCAATGATTTCGATCGAATTTTCAAGAATCGTCTGCAATATTCAATTATTTCTGCAAAACTTTCTGTAGTTCAATAATTACTAAAGGATCGATTGTTGTTATAATAATATCAATTACTGTCAAATTTTTAAAGATTATGTGCTAATGTCAAGTGTATATGTCAAAACTGTAATGATTCCTGTCAAAACTTCAATCACTTCTGACAAAATTTTAATGATTTCTGTAAAAATGTCAATGATTTCTGCCAAATTTCAAGAATAGTCTGCAATATTCATGTATTCCTGTCAAAACTTTAAATTTTCAATGATATCAGCCAAATTTTTAAGAATATTCCTGTCAAAACTTCAAGATTTCGATCAAATTTTCAAGAATCGTCTGCAATATTGAATTATATCTGCCAAAGTTTCTGTAGTTCGATAATTACAAAAGAATCGATTATTGTAATAATAATATCAATTACTGTCAAATTTTTAAAGGTTATGTGCTAATGTCAAGTGTATATGTCAAAACTGCAATGATTCCTGTCAAAATTTCAATGAATTCTGACAAAATTTTATTGATTTCTGTAAAAATTTCAATGATTTCGATCGAATTTTCAAGAATAGTCTGCAATATTCAAGTATTCCTGTCAAAACTTCAATGATTTCTGCCAAATTTTCAAAAATCATCTGCGATATTCAATTATTACTGTCAAAGTTTCTGTAGTACGATTATTATAAAAAGGATCGATTATTGTTATAATAATATCAGTTACTTTCAAATTTTTAAATTCTATGTGTTATTGTCAACTGTTAATGTCAGAACTTCAATGATTCCTGGAAACATTTCATTTTTTCTATCACATTTCACATACTTTTCAAGAACAGTTTGCAATATTCAAGTATTCCTGTCAAAACTTCAATGATTTCTTCAAAATTTATGTATTAATGTCAACTGTATATGTCAAAACTGCAATGATTTCTGTCAAAATTTCAATGACTTCTGACAAAATGTTAATGATTTCTCTAAAAATTACCAAGATTTCTGTAAAAATTACAATGATAACTGCCAAATTTCAAAAACAGACTTTTCAAGAATAGTCTGCAATATTCAAGTATTCCTGTCAGAACTTCAATGATTTCTGCCAAATTTATGTGTTAATGTCAACTGTATCTGTCAAAAGTGCAATGATTCCTGTCCAAAGTTCAATGACTTCTGGCAAAAATTTTATTATTTCTGCTAATTTTTCTAATTTTTTTAAACTTATATCCGTGTTTCAAATTTGTTATTTGAGGTTAGATAACACCATTGTTCACTGTCAGCATACAAAAATTGCGCTTAGTAAATTTAACAGCAGCCGATAGTTATTCAATGATATTGAAAATTGTAAACCATCAATTGGTAGATTAATATCGTAGGTATCTAATATCATTTTTGCACAACCTTAAATAGGTTTAATTCGCCGGGGCAATAAACTTGAATCACACAGTATATTGGCATATACATGTATTTGAAACCATATTTTAATTGTGAACAAAAAATTGTTAATACATATCACCTTAAAGTTGAAAATGAACAAGTAATACTCAAACTTTTTGAAGTTTTTTTATATTTTATTGAAGTAGCCAATGTTCTAATAAGATTTTTTTTTGTTTCTTTTGTTCAATATGGTCGACAATGCAACATATTTGAACAAACGTGTCAAATATCAGCTATATTGTTTACTTTGTTTACCCTTATTATTGGGAGCGTTTAGTGAACGCACCTGTTGAGAGTCAGCACTCAACCTGATTACTTGTGATAACAGTCAACTGTTGAAACTTCGCTAAACAAACCACAAGCAAAACTGGTAAATATGCACTCCAGTTATTGAGGTTAGGTTGTTTGTATTGTGTTTGTATGTAACGCATATTATTTGAGGTTAGATAACACTCTTGTTCACTGTCAGCGTACAAAAATTTCGCTTAGTAAATTTAACAGGAGCCGACAGTTAACTTATGGTCAGCATACTCATTTAGCGAACCACTGTTAGTCATCTACTCAACAGTTGCGTTCGCTAAACGCACCCATTGTTACATAACTCGGGGGATGATTACAATATTGTTTGTACAGGCACAACATCATGCGCACAGAAGAAGATACCTACAAGAGTGATGAATGCACAGCAAGTGATACTTTGAAAACGCACAAGTGGATCCACACAAATAAAAAACATTACAAATGTGATGAATGCACATTAAGTTTTACTCAGAGAGGTAGTTTGATGAAGCACAAGAGGATCCACACAGGAGAAAAACCTTTCAAATGTGATGAATGCACATCAAGTTTCATAGCAAATGATAAATTGAAAATACACAAGAGGATCCACACAGGAGAAAAACCTTATAAATGTGATAAATGTACATCAAGTTTCACTGTAAGTTGTAGTTTGAAAATGCACAAGAGGACCCACATAGGAGAAAAACCATACAAATGTGATGAATGCGCATTAAGCTTCAATGGCAATCGTAATTTGAAAAAGCACAAGAGGATCCACACAGGAGAAAAACCTTACAAATGTGATAAATGCACATCAAGTTTCACTGTAAGTTGTAGTTTGAAAATGCACAAGAGGACCCACACAGGAGAAAAACCTTACAAATGTGATGAATGCGCATTAAGTTTCAATGACAATAGTAATTTGAAAAAGCACAAGAGGATCCACACAGGAGAAAAACCTTACAAATGTGATGAATGCACATCATGTTTTATAACAGACGATAGTTTGAAAAGGCACATGAGGATCCACACGAGGATAAAAACCTCATAAATGTGCATTTCCAATTTGAGCTTTTTCCACGTAACTTAATTGAACACTTACAAGATTAGTATTACAGGAGAAAATCTGTATGATTGAAAAAGGTGACACTTAAAATTTGTCCAAACATCTAATATTCTTAATTCTTCAAGTGGCATAGTGTAACTAATTGTATTTTAAGAGTGAATTGATTTTTATGAGAGCGTGCTTTAAGGCCTATCAATCGGTTTGTTCTTTCGACCACTGACATGCATCTGCACAGTTCGGCCCGCATCCGGATATCGGAAAATTTAAAATAAATAAGAAGATTTATCTACCCTTGCTGCTAAACCATTACTTTAACCTTTCAGGTTAAATTGACACTTGATTTATTGTTCAGAGTTGTACAAAGCAAACATTAAGATTTGTTATAGGAAAAATAATTAAATGTATGGCTAATTTGACTTGTGTGCAATATCACAGATTATATATATATATATATATATATATATATACCGGGTGATTCAAGTTTTATTACCATGGGTTTTCTAGGCATTTGGAGTTGCCCAAAAAATATGAAAATTTTGATTTATATAGGTCTAATACTAATCTACGGAAAGGTAGTTTGACTTTTTCGATATAATTATATAGACAGTTATAAAATTGAAAAACCTCTTTTCGGGCAAAATTCTCTATGGTTTTTTTGCCCTAAACTGTTTTATCTTATTAATAGAACCCAATTATGAAATCAAAAATTAACGAAAACGATTATATTTCAAATTAAAGCATTTTTTACATTACTGACCAACTTTCCTCGGAATGATTTATGATTTAGTAAGTCAAGAGCCCTACAAAGCATTGACCGTGCCGGTGCGGTTGTAACGTTTTATGACTTTTTATGATTCCGCCAGTCGCCCGTGGGTATCCACCCAGCAGGCTGAGGGATTGGGTACGGACCTAGCATAAAACCCATAAAATCCATTATAGGAACTATTACTAGAAGCAGCCGTCATATTTTACTATGTAGTAAAAATTCATTTAATTCAATAATTGGTGCAATTTTTTTGACTTGGATTACACTGGAATGTTTGGAATAGCATTAAAGTATGTTCTGACAAAAACTATATAAATTAAATTACGAATTCTTTGTGAAATAAAGTATAAACTACCGGATGGTTAAAATTAATTTTTTTATCATCAGATTGGGCTTCATGAATATGTAAACATGTGTACTTATTTTGGATTTTTTATTTCAATTCGCCATTTCGAAGTCGCCATTTTTGGCCTGGTAATAAAACTTGAAACATATAGGCCACTCCCTGTAAAAAACCTTGGTCGCGATTGCGCACCCTCTATCATTTTTGGGTCCATAGCTTTCTTAACAAGATGATCTCAAAAGAACACACGAGATGATACAATCCATGAGATGGCGCTATGTCGTTAAAAAAGGCGGGATTTATAAATAAATAATATATATATATATATATATATATATATATATGGGCTTTGTAAATATTCAAGAAATAAATAGTGTGTTGTATTACTTGCAAAGAGACCTTTCAAACGAGGTGTCACTTGACATACCTTTCCATTTGAAAAAAAAAAGTCGGAGGTGGCTGGGCTCTTCCGGGAACAGATAAACAAGCAGCATATACATAGAAATGAGGGCAAGAAAAAACAATACTTAGCGTGTTTCGGGATTTTTTGCAAAAATCGCCTATATCGAAGTTATGAATTTTATTCCAGTTAAAGTTTCCACCCTGTATATATATATATATATATATATATATATATATTCAGATGTAAAAAAACGGGTCATTGGGTCATTGTTTGCAAAAGAGCCAATTTTTTTTTAAATTTTGATGTTCGTATAGTCCTTAGAATAAAATTTTTAGTGTTTTACAATCAAAGAGACCGTCAGGATGTAGAGAAAAGCAACATATGGTACTTATTATTTATTTAATGAACATTAATAAGCGAAAACGATAATGTACGTATACACGAAAGAAAATGCATTTCTGCAAAATAAACTTGACAGAGATTAATAATGAAAATGACAGTTAATCGAAAACAAACAAGTCAAAACCCAGTAGCAACGTTGATCCTCTACACATAATGCCGAATGAGCAATAAGTAGTGAAGAACGCATATCTTTAAATGTTATTTTCGTTTATAAAATAAACTGATAAGTATCACATGTTGTTTTTTTCTGCATCCTGATGATCTCTTTGATTGTAAAACACTAAAACTTTCATTCTAAGGACTATACCAACATTAAAATTGAAAAAAAATGGGTTTTTTGCAAACAACGACCAAATGACCCGTTTTTTTGCATCTGAGTGTTTCTATACATATATAAAAATAGAGAAACAACTTGCTATGTTTTGACCACAAAATGTTTATTGATATATCCACGTAAACAATAAAATGACAACTTCAAGTAAAACTTGGAAATGACCGTAAGAAGTTGAAACTCGAGTTGTTATTTTATTGTATGTGTCAATATATCAATAAACATTTTGTGGTAAAAACATAGCAAGTTGTTTCTCTGTTTTTTAATATGGACTACCACCTAGTAAAGGTCGAAGCCATCCAGATGATTAATATATATATAATTATTGTATAACCGGAAATTAAGTCGCACTTCGATTGAATACTTCAAATTTTCCAAATACTTTGTAAATGCACTATCGGATGACATGTCCTGACGATTCAACATGGACTTAATTTGGAAATAAACTTTTTTTATTTCATATGTTCAATGTGAAGTGGTGCCTCTTCCGGGGTGCCAAATTTTTATTCTGCGTCTCTTGTACATACAAAATGCATCTTATTCAGGTGTAAACATTTTGGGATGTTCTAATGCACAGTTTTTATTAATGATATCGGCAGCAAGCTTTCACATTGACAGCCAAACTGACCAAAACGTCAGTGTTGCCAACTGTAATTGAAACTTTGGAGTGCTGCAACATAATTTGCGTACTGTCATTTGCAGACACCCGATATTTAAATATATGTAAAAGATGTGTTTCAGTCATTTCTGATGCCACATTGAATTTGGAAAACCATCCACCTATTACTCCGATTCTTCCACTACAGAGCCTGTAGATATATTTTTACATAAAAGACATTTAGGCATATAAAAGGCATATTTTTATTTAAAAAGTGATTTAGTTAGGTTTGTTTTATATTCTTTTATAAATATTGCAGTTTCTTACAAAGTAGCACTTATTATTGTTACATAACTCGGGGGATGACTATAATATTATTTCTACAGGCACATCATCCACACAGAAGAAAATACCTACAAGAGTGATGAATGCGTATCAAGTTTCACAACAAGTGATACTTTGAAAAAGCACATGATGATCCATACAAAAGAAAACCCTTACAAATGTACTGAATGCTCGTTAAGTTTCACTACATATTATTATTTGAAAATCCACAAAAGGATCCACACAGGAGAAAACCCTTATAGATGTGATGAATGCACATCAAGTTTCACAGCAAGTGGTGGTTTGATAAGGCACAAGAGGATCCACACAGGAGAAAAACCTTACAAGTGTGATGAATGCACTTCAAGTTTCACTGAAGGTGGTCATTTGAAAGTGCACAAGAGGATCCACACAGGAGAAAAACCTTTCAAATGTGATGAATGCACCTTAAGTTTTACTCAAAATGGTCATTTGAAAAAGCACAAGATGGTCCACACAGGAGAAAAACCTTTCAAATGTGATGAATGTACATCAAGTTTAATAGCAAATGATAAATTGAAAATACAGAAGACGATCCTCACAGGAGAAAAACCTTACAATTATGACGAATGCTCATCAAGTTTCATAGCAAGTGATAAATTGAAAATACACAACAGGTTCCACACAGGAGAAAAACCTTACAAATGTGATGAATGCACATCAAGTTTCACTAAAAGTTCTGGTTTGATAAGGCACAAGAGGATCCACACAGGAGAAAAACCTTACAGTTGTAATGAATGCACATTAAGTTTTACTCAGAGGGCTAGTTTAAAATTGCACAAGAGGGTCCACACAGGAGAAAAACCTTACAGTTGTGATGAATGCACATCAAGTTTTACTCAGCGAGGTAGTTTGATAAAGCACAAGAGGATCCACACACGAGAAAAACCTTACAAATGTGACGAATGCTCATCAAGTTTCATAACAAGTGATAAATTGAAAATACACAACAGGTTCCACACAGGAGAAAAACCTTACAAATGTGATGAATGCACATCATGTTTCATAACAAACGATAGTTTGAAAAGGCACAAGAGGATCCACAAGGGGATAAAAACCTCATAAATGTGCATTTCCAATTTGAGCTTTTTCCACGTAACTTAATTGAACACTTACAAGATTAGTATTACAGGAGAAAATCCGTATAATTGAAAAAGGTGACACTTAAAATTTGTCCAAACATCTAATATTTATTATACTTACATCAAAAAACCTTGCTTTCATATGTTTTGACACTGACGCAAATGTGACGCTGCTTGCATGACTTCCCGTGTTTACAACGCCTCACACAGGAATTGTCTATTGAATATGCACAATACGATCCCTTGATAAAACATGAATCCAAGTAATCAAGTGACTTCTATTCTAGGAACTGCTTGATTTTCTCATAGCTAAATGACCTGAAATGAGTATATTTTGATAATTCAATTTATTTTATTGCAGTAACACCTGTTACTTAAGTTTTGGGGTTTTTTTTCTTAATTCTTCAAGTGGCATAGTGTAACTAATTGTATTTTAAGAGTGAATTAATTTTTACGAGAGCGTGCTTTAAGGCCTATCAATCGGTTTGTTCTTTCGACCACTGACATGCATCTGCACAGTTCGGCCCGCATCCGGATATCGGAACATTTAAAATAAATAAGAAGATTTATCTACCCTTGCTGCTAAACCATTACTTTAACCTTTCAGGTTAAATTGACACTTGATTTATTGTTCAGAGATGTACAAAGCAAACTTTAAGATTTGTTATAGGAAAAATAATTAAATGTATGGCTAATTTGACTTGTGTGCAATATCACAGATTATATATATATATATACCGTGATTCAAGTTTTATTACCATGGGTTTTCTAGGCATTTGGAGTTGCATATATATATTTGATTATATATATATATATATATCAACTAATAGCGGTTTCACACTTTCAAAGAAATTGATGAATTTATTCATGGATAAATTCGTGAATTAATTGAAAATGTGAAGGCGTATTACACTGTCAAATTGTTGCCACCTGTAAACTTGGAACTTCTGCACTGTCAATATATTGCCAACTTTCAGTGATACTTTCTTCTCATCTTGTCTCTATTTGTGTATTAAAAATGAAAGTAGGAAAAGTAACAAAAAAACATTGTGCTGCCTTGTATGCGCTAGCAGTAGCTGCATATGTATTACACTATGATTACACCTTATTACATATACCATGTGCACATGTCACTTTCCAGTAGGTTGGTATTAATTTAAAAACAGAAATGTAACTAGAATTCCCCAAAAATTGCTGGAAACTTCTACAGTGTGAGCAACAATGCTTGAGGTTTGATAGGTAGGCAACCAAATACGCATGTTGGTATAACTGAAAATATAAAAAGAATATCCCCTAGATTTCCAGTGGCGTAGCAAACAACAACAAAATGAATAAAATATTTAATCATAATTACATATTTTTAAACGTTACAATACACGTTTACAACAAATGTTGAAAATGGTGGCCTTCGTTTTCAAGGCAGATGTTATTCTACGTTTTTTATGTTCAAAAACATATTGGAGCTGCTCTGGAGTTATGTTTATTATCTCTTCTTCAATTGCTTCTTGGAGTTGGTTTAGGTTGTGCATCCTATTTTTTAGGCCCGTATGTGAATGTGTGTAGGGTAAGCAGTGGCACGTTATCCTATGGGCAATTGGTATTTTGGCAATATACTTCTATCAGTATACCTTCAGTAATATAATCCTTTCTCCCGGGACACCCTGTATTTATGTCAGTATTAAATGCTGCTATTTTATATACACACCTACTTTACATATTATTGTTGTGTTAGTATTAACCTAACCTAACCTACTTTACATATTATTAATATTGTTTTTATGTTAGTATTAAGTGCGGCTGTAATTCTAGTTGTATATTCTTCTTTTGACTTGTGTATAACTATTGTTACTTAACACCAATGAATACTGTACTATACTAATACGGATTGGATTTTTCTTACCAGTATGTGTCTTGTAGTCCGGATTTTCATCGATTTATTAATCCGGTTGCAAATGTGTTACGTACCAACATACTGCATTTAATGGAAAACCTGTATTTGAATTAAGCTATTGCATGCAGTATTTTGTTTAAAAAATGAAGAGACCATCAAAAGCACTTGTTTACAGAGGGCAGAAAAAAATGAAATACCTTGAGCCGATATTATGAGCTGCAAAAAGAGAAAGAAATCGCTTTTGATAAAAATCTTCACACACTAAAACAATTTAAAATTGCTAATTTTATATTTGGGAATATTGATGAAATTTTAATTTTAAATTATTAATTTTGTAATAGTTATATTCAAATTACATTCTATTTCTATGAAATATGAATATTTTGATTTAGTACGTGCATCTTTATGAAAATGAATTTAAAGCGTAAGGTAGTTTTTATGGTTCACGAATTAAATCAACACTCAATTTAATGATACTTTATTTTCAATATTACATGATTTATTTTGGCACATTTGTATTGTTGCAGGATTAAGATTTAACTTGACTTGAATGGTTGATACTTTTTGTTTATACCTGAATTATAACGATTTGTAATTCATATGAAACTAAATAAAATAATGGCCATATATTCCCAACTTTAATAGAAATTACATTCATTTTTTTCAATAACTAAATTAAAATCACATTCTATTTCATTCGTACATGGAATAAAGTGACACATGATTTGTTTGCTATTGTACTATATTATTTTGATAAATTTAAGCGACGAGAGAGTCATTGCATCGATATTTCAATTTAAATTACATCCTATTAAAATTGAACACGAATTAAAATTCATACTTTACTGTAAATATTTCAAAACAGCTGGCAACACTGAATTCAAACACAGTATACATTCTTCGGTTTTCCCGTTTTGATTTACATTCGTACAAACCACGGCCAGTGGTTTTTCGAACAAAGAATTGCGTCTTCTATGCTCGATCGCACGCTCATGGTAAACAGAATAGAATAAAATGAAATAAGAAACGTATGTCGAATTCGAATTCATACTCAGTTACTTTCGCTTTCATCAGTGCTCAATTTCCATAAATGTTAAGTTTTGTTCTTATACATTGTTTACTGATATTGTTTATAGATCGATCTAAGACTATTGTAGCTTATTACTTTATACGTTAAATCGATATAACATATCTCAGCATAAAATTGACAAAAACGTTGTTTCTAATCTTTGAAGTGAAGGAGGTAGATGCTTCATTTCTTGTATTTGACTTTTTTCTTTCGTCATTTATTTATTTTTTATTGTGAATTGTGCCATTTTTATTTTTTAAAAGGGCCTGGGCTGTAGACATATCAGAATTACAATATCCCAATCTCGTTTAAATAATTTTTCGGTTTTAGCAAATTTTTATGATTTTCTAAGAATCTCCAATTTACAATTTCTACTCATTCATTTTATACATAATATTTAGTGAGTTCGCTGTCCCTTCGAGTACTTACGTTTCAAAATGGAAAAGTTTTACTGCAATCGTGATCTATATGATCTATTAAAGTCAACAAATACTCATTTTAAAGATTTCAACAAATTGTCCGAAAGTATAAATAAATTATGGTATTGAAGACAAGCAAATTAAAAGTGTTAAATTAATTATTACGCAAATTTTGTGCAAAACTTTATTCAAAGTGGTCCACTTGTGCGCGTGCCGATATATTTATACAAATATTACTATGTTATTATAGTATATTAATATTGAATAAAATTTACTAATATATAATTTTATTATGATACGTCATTCGTATAAAAAATGATAGAAAATATTTTTTTTTTAAATTGTGGAAAGTCTGTACCATAATCTTATAAAATTAAACATTCTGAACAAAATAGTTCCTATGTAACATATTTCTAAAGGTCATATGTATTGTAGTTAATGCTGGCCCATGTTTTCAGAATACGAGTTATCACTGATGATATTGCAAAAAGAAGAATAACAAATGAGTAATAGTTGTGCAATATTATGACATATTTAATAATGTTAATTATTTGTTACATTCGTCACATTTGTAAGGTTTTACTTTCCTGTATGGATCCTCGTGTGCTTTTTAAAACTACCATTTTCAGTGAAACCGGATATGTATTCATCACATTTGTAAGGCTTTTCTCATGTGTGGATCCTCTTGTGATATTTTAAACTACGACTTGCTGTAAAACTTGATGTGCATTCATCACATTTATAAAGTTTTTCTCCTGTGTGGACCCTCTTGTGCTTTTTCAACTGACCACTTTGAATAAAACTTAATGCGCATACATCGCATTTGTGAGGCTTTTCTCCTGTGTGAATCCTCTTGTGGTCTTTCAAAGTACCACTTTGAGTGAAACTTGATGAGCATTCATCACATCTGTAAGGTTTTTCTCCTGTGTGGATCCTCTTGTGCATTTTCAAGTTACCTATTTGAGTGAAACTTAATGTGCATTCATCACATTTGTAAGATTTTTCTCCTGTGTGGATCATATTGTGCCTTTTCAAATGACCACTTCTAGTAAAACTTAATGTGCATTCATCACATTTGAAAGGTTTTTCTCCTGTATGGATCCTCTTGTGTACTTTGAAATTACTACTGTTAGAGAAACTTGATGTGCATTCATCACATTTGTAATGCTTTTCTCCTGTGTGAATCCTCTTGTGGTCTTTCAAAGTACCACTTTGAGCGAAACTTGATGAGCATTCATCACATCTGTAAGGTTTTTCTCCTGTGTGGATCCTCTTGTGAATTTTCAAGTTACCTATTTGAGTGAAACTTAATGTGCATTCATCACATTTGTAAGATTTTTCTCCTGTGTGGATCATATTGTGCCTTTTCAAATGACCACTTGTAGTAAAACTTAATGTGCATTCATCACATTTGAAAGGTTTTTCTCCTGTATGGATCCTCTTGTGTACTTTGAAATTACTACTGTTAGAGAAACTTGATGTGCATTCATCACATTTGTAATGCTTTTCTCCTGTGTGAATGCTCTTGTTCTTTTTGAAACTATTATTTGCTGTGAAACTTGATGTGCATTCATCGCTCTTGTAGGTATTTTCTTTTCTGTGGATGATGTTGTGCCTGTGGAAATAATATTATAGTAATCTCCCGAGTTATGAAACATACAAGTTGCTGTTTCTTACAAGTACTACATTAAAAGAAACTGCAATATTTATAAAATACGAGGGCAATTTGAGTAGTTTCCAGCTTGAGTATGAAGATCATGTTCCAGGTCTGAAATTTTTATTTCGATCGAAACACTGTTATTCGCTATTATATACGCTATTATATTCAATGATTATTGTTATTTTGAAAATTGATCGATTCATCGAGTATCGTGTGTTTGCAAAAATGGAGAAAGTCCAATATCGTTCCGTAATATGATACCTGTTTTTGAAAGGGAAAACGAGACCGAAATAAAAGCTGAGTTAGACGTGCATGGTGAAGACTCTACGGGCTGCTGACTTCAAGCGTGGCCACACAAGTGTATTTGATGATGATCAGGAGAACGCGCACATTTCATTTTGCATGAACGTTTGGGCATGAAAAAACTATCAGCAGGATGGGTGCCGCATTTACTCAATTACAACCAAAAGGCGGTTAGTCAGGACATTTCGCAGCAGTATTTGGAACTGTTTTAGCTTAATTAAAAGGAGTTTTTACGTCGATTTGTCACTGTTGACGAAACATGGATCCATTACTTTACACCGGAGACCTAAGTACAGTCAAAACAGTGGGTTTCACCTGGAGAAAAGGCACCGAAGAAGGCAAAAGTCATTCCATCGGCGGAAAGGTTATGGCCACAGTTTTTGGAATCCCCATGGTATTTTGATGATTGATTACCTAGAGAAGGGCGGAATAATCACAGGAACATATTATGTGGACTTATTGGACAGTTTAGATGCTGAAATCAAGAGGAAACGTCCCCATTTGTCTAGGAAAATAGTGCTCTTTCATCACAATGCCCCGGTTCATACCTTTCGTGCTACTAAGCAAAAATTGCAGGATTTATGCTACGAATTGCTACTCCATCCACCATATTCGCCCGATCTGGATCCGCAGGACTTCTTCCTGTTCCCAAAATTGAAATCCTGGCTGGCAGGGAAGAAATTTTCGACGAAAGGTAAAATAATCATGGCTATTTTGAATAGTTCGACAAAACTGAGGGATTGTGTGACCTAGAGCATAGGTGGTCTAAAGTTGGAAGGAAACAATGTAGAAAAATAATTTTAAAAAACCCGACACAATGCTGTTTTCACAGTCAGGCAGGACATTTTTCAATTTGCCCTCGTAATGTAAGATAAAACTAAAAAAAATAAAGTTTCAAATAAAAATACTTGCTTTCGATGCATCAAAATATTTAAACTTTAAAAAATAAACATGCAAATCAACTAATTGATTGTTTCTTTCTATTAAATAATGAACAATTTTTCTCTCTTGGAGATTGATATCCTTAGAATTCCTGTTGGCGCAAATGGAGAGCAGGAAACTAACGGTGTACCATTTATCGTGCTATTTCCCTATGACCCGTTTGAGAATGCTCGTACAGTATATACAGGGTGTTTAAAAAACACCATTTTCGGATTTTGTCCAATATCTCCCGAAGTAAACGGAAATTTATGGTTTTCTCAACAGAACCACTAAATAGATAGATTTAAAAAAAAACTCCCGTTTTGTGAATGTACTATAATAAATTTGAATTTATTTTGTTATTGTTTCAGTTTTTTAAACAACATTTCTCAGACAAAAATGAAATCAAAATATTAAATGGTATAAAGTATCGCAAGTGTAACTCCCATGGTATGCAAAACTGTTTCTTAAGAATGACTATGAAAGTCTAATAAAATAAGAAAGTTTACAAAGCCTGAGGTATCTCATCGGGGGCACATTTACATAAAGATATACAATAAGGTATTCATAAACATAAGGTTTATGATAAGGTATCAATAAAGGTATGAATAAACACAGGTTTTTTTATATCTTTCTTACATTTCGTGTTTTTCCTCGAAGTGCACCTCATAACTTGCCAGGCCATCATATGTAGCACTACATATTTCACACGTGTATGGTGTGACTTCTTTGATCTGCACCGTCTCTGTTTCTGTCTTTACTATGCAATAATTGTCCTGAAAATAGGTACATGGTGTCTATAGAAACGGTATACTTCTCATTTACACTTTTACCTACCTCTAAATTACTGCCTTCACCCGAGTTCCAGTTAGATGTGCAATTGACAGAACCTATTTGTGATTCTAAACCTGGAAAACATAAATTTATGGTATTATCTGATCACAAAAAAAATAATGCAGAAAATTCTAGACATATTTCATGTACAATGTCCTATACCTATCTTCAACTGTTTCGGAAATATTAAGTGTTTTCAGATTTATTGCAAAAATTACCATTAAAAAAAGAAAATTATTTGATTACAGAAATTCGTTACAACACACTCAAAAACTAATAAGTAATACTGTTTATTTCTTGATAATGTAAAAAACAAAAAAAAAACAATAAATTTCAATGGAGGAGATGTTCAAAATGCTCGAGATGTTGAAGATAGGTATAGGACATTGTACATGAAATATGTCTAGAATTTTCTGAAGAATCCAAAAATTGAATAATATACCAGGTGTTGCATTTAAAATAAGAAAGTTGGTATTGGCCACGGTCACATGACACACCCTGTATAAAAAGTTTTTGTTGAAAAAAATGCGCAACTAAAAATAACAATCGACGTGTCGGAGCGTTTTTTCGAACACGCCCCCATTTATTTATTATTGAATTTATTTCATTTGGCTGATACACCCTGTATATATATATATATATATATAATAGCCCGAATAATTTTAAAATGCCAAAAATATTCACTTAATGCACCATGAAAACACCCGGGAATTTTCATGGTGCATCAAATACTCGGTGGTATTCGTTCGTTGCTAGGTAATTTCTGGATTAAGCATTATTATGATAAGTTGCAATCTCGTTGAAATTTTTGGAGGGAAAGTCGTACAAATTTCATGCAGCTTGGTCCAAACTCGCGTCGTGATTGGCTAATATGAGCATGAATTAAATAATCATACAAATTCTAGGGTATGTTATTTGTTGTTCCCAACAGTATATGAAACTTACTTATAGCGTAGATTTTTAACTTGGGATACACCACCTGAGTACCTGCAGAGTAGTGTAGGTTAGGATGACGAAAAATTTGTATTCGCATAAAAACAGAAACTTACGTCTTATATGCTACCACAACAACAATAAACAGTCTCTTTACATCACAATTATAATTATTGCCCAGTTATAATGCAATTTAAATTCACTTCAATAACATACCGTGTGCAGCATCAAATTCATTTAATGGATCCTCGTTTTCTTCCTCGGATATGCAGTTTTCGAGTTTAATCTTTACTCCTTCAGAGGTGATTGTTTCATCTTTAGAATGATTAGAGCTCATTCTCTTTCCGTGCCGTTTCCTGTAGGATGAATTTTATTCTCATCAGTTGCTGTTCGGAAGCGAATCAGGAAATAGGTGTGAGAACACCTATTGTGAGTATTTTGCTTATTCGCAATACGAAGTTCGTATTACCTACTTATGTTGATAATGCAGCATTAAGACACCCAAAATAAATAAGTTAGAGCCCCATGAACTTATCAACAATTTTGATTACTAAAAATACGCCAGCATGTAAAAGACCGTCGCTAGGGTTGAGTTGGGGTGTCTAATAAAATTTGATGATTGCATCTAATAGGGGCGGCAATAGATAATATGTGAAAACACAAAAATAAGACACCCCAATCGGGGAAATTATCGACAATTTTGATTAATAAAATTACGCCCGCATGTAAAAGACCGCCGCTGGAGTTGATTATCAACAATATTGATTACTAAAGATATGCCCGCATGTAAATGACCGCCGCTGGGGTTGATTTGGGGTGTCTAATAAAATTTGATGATTGCACATCAAATTTACTGAAATACCAAGTACCAGGCATATATGACTGGTAACGCAGTGAACGTGTTAATATATTACTATGTTATGATCTGATAATACTATATGTACTGATGTACAGTCATGCTCACATAAATCTAGTACAATAAATTATGTTACAATAACAATTTTATATAGGAATGTGAAATTGTTTGTACTAGATTTATGTGAGCATGACTGTACCTCGAACAGATCCCGCTATATCACATACAGGAGGACATCCCTACTGGTTGAAGGAATGTCTAGATTCGCTTCTACATTTGGAATTTGTTGTAAATTTTTAGAAATAATTGAAGGTACTACAGTTTTGGAAACAATTAATCTATTTTGAAGAGTACTTTGAAACAGTACACTTTGAAAGTAAAGTGGTTTTGGCATAGATACATTTTTCTAGATTCAGAATTAAATTGAACACCACTTCCTATAAACAATATGCGATTGAATGCGATCAGTACAGTTTACTATTTTACTCGTTTATTACAATTTACTACATTTACAAGTTCTCAGCGCATTCTGAGGGTAGTCCGGGAGAACTAACTCTTTTTTTATGTGTTTCCACTTCTCCTATACCTTTGAATACACCGTGTGTACTGGAGGACTTGTTATTGATAGCCAGCATCAACTAGCTACTTGTTATTGATGATTTTCTCAAACTACGCACTTTGCAAGTTAAAGTGGGCAATGAATTGTTACATCCTTTTTATCCTATCCAAGGAGTTCCACAAGGCTCTTCACCCCCCCCCCCCCCCTCAATGCCTATTCATTCGATGTTTCTCTTTGACCCTGTCAATTCTGCTCCTGACATATTCTTTGTTCTGACCTAAACGCATACATTCTCCAATATGCAGATGATACTGCGGTAGTCGTTCATGCTAAAACATCACAGAAAGCCTTGGAAACACTACAGGCATGCACGAACAACATTGAACTGTGGTACAACAAATCAACTCAACCCCAACAAACCCCAACTAATTCTTTTCAATCAGTGCTTAAAGATTCCTACTCCCCACATTACCCTTCAGCATCATGTAATCCCCGCAAAACCCACATCCAAGTATCTTGGTGTCAAAATTGACCATAAACTCTCATTCCAACCGCACATCAAAACTCTAAACGCCAAAGCTGTGTTCACTAATATGTGGGCAAAAGAGGCATCAGCCTAAAAACATCGGTCCACATATATAAAATGATATGCTGCCCTCTCATCGAATACACCTCCATCATATTAAACAATGCCAAGGACAGCACCAAGAAAAGGCTCGAAATAATTGAAAGAGCGACACTCCGAAGCTACAGGAAACTACGTCATCCCAGAAATCCTCTATACAGCCTACCCAATAATCTCCTTTATCAACGATCCAACATAATCTCGATAACCCAACGCCTCAATCATCTTACAGCAAAATTTATGTCAAAGTCCCCATTTCAGAATCTCATCCCACTAATCCATAACCAGATCCCACTTAGACAAAAAAATAATTTCCCATCCCTTCCAGTGTATGACCACCTAACTGGCATGACCTAACATTGGCACAGAGATCTACAACCAGACAACAGCCAACCAAGGCTGAAAGGCTACGGCTGATGGCCAATTGAAGTAACAAGCACTACCACCCACCATCTATTGATTACAATATTATAAATGTTATTCCTTTCTCAAGTATTCTTACTTGAATAAATAAAGTAAGAATTTATTGGTGCATCTCACACATGTATATTATTAATGTTACTGCTCTTCAAATTTTCAACCAAACTTGAGATGCATTTATCACATCCATAGGCGCCAACTTTTCAGAATCTCATGGGGGGCAAAAAGTAAAGTCAGTTATTTGGTCATATAGAAAAATAAATTGATTTATTTGGCAAATAAAGTGGTAATTCTTAAAACTAATAATGAAAACATAAAAATTCTTAAAACTAGTAATAAACAAATAATATAAATAAAATATAAATAATATAATATAAAATATAATAAAATTTATCATTCCCGAGAAAATGTGTTTTGTCTCACAGTTGCACGCGAAATAAACTCGTTGGCAATGTCGTCAATATTTATTGAGTGCGATGGATCTCGGTGAATATTTAAAAGTGAAATGTGATTTAACCTCTCCTGTCGCATTGTCGATCTTAAATACGATTTTAAATGTCGAAGATAAGAGAATGTTCTTCCAGCCGTACATGTTGTCGCAGGTATAATTAAAAATATCTTAACAAATTTATGAATTTCCGACAACATTCCCATGACATGTTGACGACTTTTGTCATGTACAGAAATCTACAGACATCAATAATTTAATTTAATTTCACTGCTTCAGTCGAAGCCAAATCTAGAAGCATGTCCCTGTGAAGCTTTAATCGCTCTACATTAAAATCTTCTCCATAAAATGTGCAAATCTCATTATAACTTTTTCCAAAATAAACTGTTCCATGTTTATCAAAAGTTGTATGGACGCAGTTTCGAAGCGATCATCCAGGCTTACAATGACCTTATCAACAATTTCACAGAAAAGTTGTTTATAAAAATCAAACGCATTTAAAAATGAATGCCCTAAGGAACCATCATTTAATGGCTTAGATGAAACTCGTTGTCTTGGTAACTTGATCTCCATTAATTTTAATGATTTGGCTGTCGCTTCTGCATCTTTCCATGAGGCTTCATAACCACTGTCTGATTTTTCTTACAATACTCTTCACAGCATATATTTTGAAGTTTGCTTGCTGAATGTTCAGGGACGGTTTTTGCAGTTCTGTATTCAAAATTTCGGTTTTTTCAAATATCTTGATAACCATTTTTGAATAAAATAAAGTTTTTTGTTGCAGTAGATTTTTTAAATATCCATTGGCCTTTGCACCAGCTTCCGTCTTATCACTATCAGAGACAATTTGTAGAAAGTAGATTAATGGTAATTATCAACAATGCTTTTTAGTGAAGATACCCGCATGCACCATCTAGTCAGACATAATGGACACAGAGAACTTGACCATTCTGTATTTAATTTAAATCTCTTAAATATTTCGATTAATTTTGGCGATTTATTAACAAAATGTAAGAGGTATTTCATAATGCTTAAGAAATTTCGTATTTCCAAAATTTCTTGCATACCATCTTGCACTACCAAATTTAATGTATGCGCCAAGCAGTGGACAATAACGGTTCTATTTTTGGACTGTCGAATTTTAGCTTGCAATCCACTTTTAATTCCACTTACATTTCTTGCACCATCATAACACTGTCCTCTGCAGTTTGCAATTGGTCATTCTAGCCGTATCAATACATAATTTATAACTGAATACAACGTTTCAAAATTCGTGAACAGTGTCTTATAAAATGCAATGAAATATTCATGGATTTCTAAATTGCTATCTACAATTTTCAAGCATATCGACAGTTGTTCAGAATTTTATGGAGGTAGTTTAGATTTCCGGAAAATAACGCAAGTAGGCATTCAACTTCAGAATTTTAAATTGTTGGATAGATATTTTTTAATGAAACAACTTAAAAAGAAATGCGTATTAATCGTACAGATTGAACTAAATAGGTCCATTACATTTAGAATGATGACATTCGAAATGTCTTCTAGATCTGTTCTTTCTACCACTGTGTGCCGTTCACGTTTAAAATACACCCAAAAAAGTGTGCCCTGCCAAAATTACCTAAGGGGGCGGTGCCCCCCTTGGAACTTCCCAAGGGGGCATCTGCCCTGTTGCCCCCCTGTAGTAGGCGCCTATTATCACATCTATAAAGCTTATCTCATGTGTGGATCCTCTTGTGCTTTGTCAAACCAAAGTTTTTAATTAAACTTAATGTGCATTTATCACACTTGTACGGCTTTTCTTCTGTGTGAAACCCCTCGTGCTTCTTCAGATTACTTTTCAGAGTGAAACTTGATGAACATTCATCACACTTATAGGGCCTTTCTCCTATGTGAGTCATCTTGTGCATTTTCAAACTACCACTTTAAGTAAAACTTGATGTGCATTCATCGCACGTGTAGGGCTTTTCTCCTGTGTGTGAGTCCTCTTGTGCTTATTCAAATTCGAAATAACATTCTAAATATCTTCTAGATCCGCTCTTTCTACCACTGTGCGCCTTTCATGTTAAAATTCACCCAAAAAAGTGTGCCCTGCCAAGGGGGCGGTGCCCTCCTTGGAACTTCCCAAGGGGGGCATCTGCCACGCTGCCCCCCTGTAGTCGGCGCCTATGATCACATCTATAAAGCTTATCTCATGTGTGGATCCTCTTGTGCTTTGTCAAACTAAACTTTTTAATGAAACCTAATGTGCATTTATCACACTTGTACGGTTTTTCTGCTGTGTGAAACCTCTTGTGCTTCTTCAAATATTTTTTCTTAGTGAAACTTGATGAACATTCATCACACTTATAGGGCTTTTCTCCTGTGTGAGTCATCTTGTGCAATTTCAAACTACCACTTTGAGTAAAACTTGATGTGCAATCATCACACTTGTAGGGCTTTTCTCCTGTGTGAGACCTCTTGTGGGTTTTCAAATGGTAATTTCTAGAGAAACTTGATGAACATTCATCACATTTATAGGGCTTTTCTCCTGTGTGAGTCCTCTTGTGCGTTTTCAACCTATCGCTTGCTATGAAACTTGATGTGCATTCATCACACTTGTAGGGCTTTTCTCCTGTGTGAGTCCTCTTGTGCTTATTCAAACCACCTTTGCAAGTGAAACTTGATGAACATTCATCACACTTATAGGGCCTTTCTCCTGTGTGAGACCTCTTGTGCACTTTCAAACCACCACTTTGAGAAAAACTTGATGTGCATTTATCACACTTGTAGGGCTTTTCTCCTGTGTGAGACCTCTTGTGGGATTTCAAATGGTCATTTGTAGTGAAACTTGATGAACATTCATCACACTTATAGGGCTTTTCTCCTGTGTGAGTCATCTTGTGCGTTTTCAACTTATCGCTTGCTATGAAACTTGATGTGCATTCATCACACTTGTAGGGCTTTTCTCCTGTGTGAGTCCTCTTGTGCTTATTCAAACCACCTTTGCAAGTGAAACTTGATGAACATTCATCACACTTAAAGGGCTTTTCTCCTGTGTGAGCCCTCTTGTGTGTTTTCAAACTACCGCTTTCTGTGAAACTTAATGTGCATTTATCACACTTGTACGGCTTTTCTTCCGTGTGAAACCCCTTGTGCTTCTTCAAATTACTTTTCTGAGTGAAACTTGATGAACATTCATCACACTTATAGGGCTTTTCTCCCGTGTGGGACCTCTTGTGCGATTTCAAATGAGCATCTGTAGTGAAACTTGATGAACATTCATCACACTTATAGGGCCTTTCTCCTGTGTGAGACATCTTGTGCACTTTCAACCTACCACTTTGAGAAAAACTTGATGTGCATTCATTACACTTGTAGGGCTTTTCGCCTGTGTGAGTCCTCTTGTGCCTATTCAATTCACATTTGCGAGTGAAACTTGATGAACATTCATCACACTTGTAGGGCTTTTCTCCTGTGTGAATCATCTTGTGCTGTTTCAAATTATCTTTACGATTGAAACTTAATGTGCATTCATCACACTCGTATGGCTTTTCTCCTGTGTGAGTCCTCTTGTGCTTATTCAAATCACCTTTGCCAGTGAAACTTAATGAACATTCATCACACTTATAGGACTTTTCTCCTGTGTGAGTCCTCTTGTGTGTTTTTAAGTTACCGCTTTCTGTGAAACTTGTGGTACACTCCTGGAGTTTGGTCCGTTCCTCCCAACTCACCCTGAATATTTTTAAAACATAATTTATTCCAAATATTGACTAAACTGGGTTATATTTGATGAGATACAAAGGTTGATAAATATTTTTCTTACATTTCATGTTTATCCTGGAAGTGCACTTCATAACTTGCCAGGCCATCATACATAGCATTACACATTTCACATGTGTACAGTGCGACTGCATTGATTTGCACTGTCTCTACTTCCGTCTTTACTATGCAATAATTGCCCTAAAAATGAATGGTGCTAGAAACTATATAATTCTCATTTACCCTTTTATGTACCTCTGAATCACAGTCTTCACCCGAGTTCCAATTAGATGTGCAATTCATAGAACCTATTTGTGGTTGTAAATCTGAAAAGAGCTAATTTGTAGTATTAAGATCAGATCATAAAATGATAATACATTTTTCGGCGATAGACATTAAACGCCCAACTTTAATGACAACTGGCGCAAAATTTATTTCAAATATTAAAACTTTAATGACCGGCGAAAAAATCATCAGTCTTATTATTAATAAACCTTTAGATCAGAGAATTAATTTATAATTAAAACGAAACCTTCTATTTCGTATTAATACAGCGTGTAAGTTAGCTTAGTTTGCAACTAGCGATTTAATTTCGATCTATCCCGTGTTTTACTCCAATTTAACACCGAGATCGCAACAAAACATAATCTAAAATGACCACAAGCATTTATACACTTCTACTTATGTTCATGCCATTGCAATTCGGGGGTGAAACTTTAAACAAACACGGCAGAGGAAGTGGTGGTGCACTCAAGTGTGAAAAATGAGTTCACAAAAAAAAAAAAAATCTGTAGTAGTCTACATACACAATTTGCTCTTATCAATTAATTATTTCGAATAGTGCATAGAATTTCTATTTAGCACATAGCTTCTGATACAGAGGGCACATATTAGGTGCTTTTCTCTCATACAAAATCTCAGCTTACATTTAAAGGGATTTTAATAAACCCCTTTTTATGTTTGCTAGATAATGGGTTCAAAGGATATACTCAAAAAGTAATGTGGGAAATTTGCAACCATTGAAAGGTAGTTTGATAATAAAAAGGTTTCTAATTTTCCCTACAAATGCATACAGGAAACCCAAACTTAACGGCAAACTTTAATTATGTTGTTCCGATAGAATGTGTATTAGCATATAAATATTGATTACAGGGCAAGAAATTGCGAGATAAACAAAACAATAACAATGATGAAGTAAAATGCACAGGAATATTTATTGTTTCTTAATATAATGGAAAACAACCCCAGTGTACAAAGAATATCCAATCGTGTTGGTGTTAGACCAATGAAAGTGTAGGGAACATTAAACAATTTTGGGACATACCCATGTCACACATTCGATTTTTTTTTAAATTCATATGTTTTAATTAAAAGCTGAATATTTCTGCTGTTATGGCTAAACACCATCGCCATCAAATGTTGCCTTTATGATTCCTCTTCATTCATATCGGGTTTTAAACATGCACGTACAACTTAACAGTATTCTGAATCGCCTACTTCAGTTCCCCTCCAAAGGAACGGCACTTCACTGATGTTTGGGAATTGCTAATCTATGCCTGTTGAGTCACGGGACACCCTTTATAGTAGGTACATCCCAAAATTGTGTAATGTTCCCTGTATAGTGGTTTCCATTAAAAAAAAATGTGTTTTGCTTCCAAACTTGAAAAATCGATGCTCTATTGTTTCTTTATGATTTCTCTATCATATAGGGCAGGGGTCTCCAAACTACGGCCCACGTACAGATTTTGTCCGGCCCGCGGAGACCTAGCATACTTGAAAACTCCTTTTAGAGAACATATTTTTTATAGCAAATTAAATTTAGTTTACTGAAGTATTCTAATTTTATGTTGAATAATTATTAATATGACATCTACATTGATATGATTATGGGCTAACTACTCATAACATTGTTGTAGGCTTATTGTTATTGTTTTTGTGATAAGTTGGATAAAGAAACACAGAATTGTGATGAGTAAAGACATGTATAATATGCAGAAAATTTAACTTCAGTATATAATAACTAACAAATTATGTAAATGAATCCAACTAACATTTTATACATTTTAAATAAAAACATAACTTATAACAAGTATAATCACATATGAAATACTAATGAGATTTATGTAATTGAGATTTTCCACTGACAATAGTTTGTAGTTGTGGACTAATTTTACTTGTACCAATTATTAAAAGAGATTTAAGATGCTCATCAGTTAATTTAGATCTGTAAACATTTTTTGTGTACTTCATTTTGGAGAAGGTCTTCTCACACAAACAAGTAGTAGCAAAAACAGAAAACAGCCCACGAGAAAATTTATGCAAATTATCAAATTGTGTCAGTGGAAGACTCTTATAAAATTCCAACAAAGATGAGTTTTGATATTTGTTCTTAATTATATCACTGCACTGTAGATCAATCATTTCCATTTGAAGTTCCGGGGCTAGGGTTTCAATGTCAGTATCAAAAGGATTCTGAAAAATCTTAATTTGATTGGCAATGGCATCAAAGTCCGAGAAACGAGTATCAAAATTTATTTTCAAAGCACTCAAAGTTTCGATTGCAAAATCGATAGGAAACTCAGTCTCAGTGGTGTGGCTGAATATTTCACATGTTTTAAAATGTGAAAAACATTTACTTCGTAGTTGTGATTGAAACAGTATCAATTTCTTCCGGAATGATTTGATATTAGTGTATAAATCAGGAAGATGCTGGTTTTCTCCTTGCAATCTCAAATTCAGTTCGTTCACATGTTTTGTCAAATCAACATAGAATGCTAACTTCCACAGCCATGCGTCGTTTTGTAATTCAGTAAGAGGGCGATGTATTTCATTCAAAAAAATTTCGATCACTGCTCGAAGTTCAAAAAAGCGCTGAAGGACTTTCCCACAACTAAGCCAACGTACGGCAGTATGATAAGGTAAGTCATTTTCTCCAATCTCTTCAATAAATTGTCGGAATTGTCGGTGATTCAGCCCAAAAGATCTGATAAAATTAACAGTTGATATGACTGGTTTCAGAACTTCAGACATATCCAAACATTTTTTGCACAAAGACTGTTGATGAATGATACAATGTAAGACTAATGGTTTCGAACCACCGTAATTTTCTACAGCCGTTGACACAAGAGCGACCACTCCTTTATCTTTCCCACTCATGTTTTCGCCTCCATCAGTTGTAATACATTTCAAGTTTTTCCATCGAAGGTTCTTTTGATTAATGGCCATTTCAACTCCTTTAAAAATATCTGTACCAGTAGTTGTGCCATGAATACTATACATATCAAGAAGTTCTTCATGCACTTCATAGCTTTTATCTACTCCTCGAATATAAATCAACACCTGAGCAGTATCTGACACATCCATTGACTCATCCAAGGCCAAAGAAAACCACTCAACATGTTCATTTTTGTCAAACAGTTGAGAGGATATATTTTCAGCGATGTTTTCTACCCTTCGAGCCACAGTGTTTGCTGACATACTGACAGATTTTAATAAATTTACCTTTTCAGGGCACATTTCTTCGGCTGCTGCAATTATGCATTCCTTGATCATTTCTCCATCGGTGAATGGTTTTCCACGTTTTGCAATTTCAAGAGCCACACGAAAGCTAACCGTAGGCTTCCTGAACGAAAATTTGCTGGTAATTCAAAACTACAGTACGTTGATATGATGAGCTACCTAAGGCTTGGCCCTTGGGACTTAGTGGAGGAGTCAGTGTGGCCCTCGGGCTAAAAAGTTTGGAGACCCCTGATATAATTGAAGTTTTCTAATTTAAACAATTTTGTATCTTCAACAATTACAAAATTACCCATGTTGAACGCTTCATTTGGATCACCCTGTGTAGGCAGCAGATAAAATTTATAGCATAGATTTATATCTTAGGACACACATTGGAGTACCTACCGAGTATTGTATGTTAGGATGCCGAAGAAGATATATTCGCATAAAAAGTAATTAGTTAGATCTTATGTGCGACTACAAACCTCCACGGATTCCTTTTACAGCAACCATAATTAGGTCCGTTACAATGTTATCTAATTTTACTACAATAACATACCCTGTGCTGCATCAAATATATGTAGTGTATCCCCTGCATCTTCGTACTCATCCTCGGATGTGCAGTTTTCGATTTTAATCTTTACTGCTCCGTTCTCTGAGCTGGACATATCTTCTTTAGAATAAGTTGAACTCATTCTCACTTCTTGCAGTTTCCTGAGCACTGAATTTTACTCGTGGCCAGTATTTGTGGTTCACTGTAAGGCGTGAGTGTAGATGTGGTTGAGATGTTAGCGACGATTTTCGAGGTCTCACGTTTATTACCAGATTCGGCAGTGACCACAACATACAAAAAGATAATGTTCCAGTTAATGATTCAAAAGCCAACATACGTTAATCTTCCGCAGGACATCGTAAGATGTCGTGGTCGTGTTTCAAAAGTTTTTACACCGTAATGCTCCCATCCTTCTTTAATGTGAAGCCCCTGTACTATTCCGTTTCCCGCTCAGGTTTGCAACACTGACTTGATTGCAAAGAATACACTAAAGATGTTTGATCAAAGAATACACTAGAGATACAATAATACGATTAATATTTAATATTAGTTTGGGGACATTACAATACTACGTTAATTACTAATTGAGTATTGGTTTGATGACGCAGATACTTGATGGCACATAAATAAAACACTAGATTGTTTGGGATTCACGGATTTATTGATAATAACTGTAACAATTGTTTCGCCACATCATTATTAATCAGCCTGATGAAACCACTTCAAGTCGAAACAATTGTTTGTTATTAGCAATTAATCTGTGAAACTCAAATAACCTAGTATTTTATTTACCAATTCTACTAATTGAGAGATAGCGAATGTAATTTTATCGGATACATATACAATAATATACTCTGTAATATATTCTGAATATATATCTGAATCTGAAGTAAGCATTTAGTAAATAAATGTTTTTTTGTGAAAAAGGTGTTCCGTATTTTATTTTCTACAATACTTTCACAAACTTCACCTCATCGTAAATATCATAAAAACTTTAATTAATATTATTAATTACTGTAATTTGTATCAATTATTATTAGTATTATTCATGATTCGACAACATATTTCAACTGGTATGTTTAATTATTACAAAGCTTCCTATTTGACAAGACTATATGCAAAAGGTAAATGTTCACCCATCAGATTACAAGAATTAGGTTGCGCAGCCAATAAGTGTCACTAGATGCTACTATGACTGTTAACCTTCGCCATAAATTAACCATCCCTGCAAATGCAGGCTTCTATTTCCGCTGATATTGCTAATTACCGCTGGTGAAGAGAATAGACGTTGCTTAAATGCCTAAGAGTAGTCAAATCTCTGCAAACCCTAAATAATGAAAACACCTTCCTTCTCCAAAATTCTACGTATCAAAGCTTATGTAATAATGATTTATTCAGTTTCGAAAATGTATTCGGATATATCTATGGACTATCAAACAAAATTTCATTCAAAAAATATTAGGGTTGTTATTTAAAAAGAATTGACACATCATAACTCAAAAAAAAAAAGATGTGTTTCTAAAATGTTTTTAATTTCCCAATTAACTTCCGTACTTTAGTACACTATGCACAATAAAAGTTTGATGTTGCTCTTATTATTCGTGAGTATTTAAAAAAAAACATCAATGTTCGACACCATCGATTGTGTGTGATCGATGGTTCTCTGGGCATCGATGGTCCAAGTCGATGGTAAACATCGATGTTAAGATCGATGGCCAACATCAATGTTAAGATCGATGGTCAACATCAATGCTAAGATCGATGGTCAACATCAATGTTAAGATCGATGGTCAACATCAATGTTAAGATCGATGGTCAACATCAATGTTTGTTATCCATGTCTCATCCCTAGTTCACAGCGTAAATTGAGCCGTTGATTTTGAAAGCGCGGCAGTCAATTTTTTTAGAAATTCAAATACGTCCAGAAATCCAGAAAATAATGTTATCGCTTCAATATTTTTGGACTTTTCTCAATTAAAAAAAAAGGACTTACCCTACTTTCAAAATCAACGACTGAATTAACGCAAGGCTTTGGACCTTATTCAAGCTTCTAATTTTGTATTAATCACTAATTTCGCGTTAAGTACTTACTAATTTGGCTGTAGTGAACAACTTTGTGGATTTGCATACACCAGACTCTTACGTTATTTACTAATTGCGACGTTAAATACTAATTAAGAGGTCACACCTTAAGACGCCATAAATAAATAATTAAATAATTTATAAAAATCTTGTAACATATGTCGGCGTTTGAATCAATATCAGGAACAATATCTTTTTGCTTGTTGGGGTCACTGTGAAATGTGGTAATAAAACTGAAACTATAAATCCTCGCTGCCAATGTGTAGCTAACATCTCACCATTCCTCTTACACGTCAACAATCATCAAAATTCAACCTAGAGGAAACGGCAAGGAGAGAAAATGAGCTCTACTCATTCTAAATTTGATTCTAAAGATGAGAAGATCAGCTCTGAGAAGGAAGGAGTAAAGATTAAAATGGAAAACTGCATATCCGAGGAGGACACCGAGGATCCATTAAATGCATTTGATGCAGCACACGGTATGTTATTGATGTGAAATTATATTGCAATATAACTGGGCACTAATTATGATTGCGGTGTAAGGAGACCGTTGATTGTTATTGTGCTAGCACATAAGATAAAACATTCGCTTTTTATGTGAATACAAATTTTTCTCCATCTTTACCTACAATACTCTACACTGCAGGTACAGTTGTGTCCAGAAGAAAGTTTACGAAAAGCAATAAATGCCAGTAAAAGTGAACCTTTCTGACGTGGGGCGAAATTAATCGGTTGCTGGGTTTCTCGGCGGTACGTCGCCGGAATTTCTCAGTTTACGCTATGTCTATAAGGGCGACGTCTCAATTTGGGTGTAAAGATACTTCTGGACACAACTGTACTGTGGTGCATGTCCCACGATAAAAATCTACGATGTAAATTTCATCTGCTGTTGGGAACAACAGATAACATACCCTAAAATTTGTATGAATATTCTCACATAACCATTAGTGACAACGAAAAATTTTGGAAACAATTAATCTATTTTGAAGAGTACTTTGAAACAATACACTTTGAAAGTAAAGTGGTTTTGGCATAGATACATTTTTCTAGATTCAGAATGAAATGGAACACCACTTCCTATAAACAATATGCGATTGAATGCGATCAGTGCAGTTTACTATTTTACTCATTTATTACAGTTTACTACATTTAAAAGTTCTCTGAGGGTAGTCCGGGAGAACTAACTATTTTTTATGTGTTTCCATTTCTCCTATACCTTTGAATACACTGTGTACTGGAGGACTTGTTATTGATAGCCAGCATCAACTAGCTACTTGTTATTGATGATTTTCTCAAACTACGCACTTTGCAAGTTAAAGTGGGCAATGAATTGTCACATCCTTTTTATCCTATCCAAGGAGTTCCACAAGGCTCTTCCATCTCCCTCTCCCTACTCAATGCCTATTCATTCGATGTTTCTCTCTCTGACCCTGTCAATTCTGCTCCTGACCCAAACGCATACATCCTTCAATATGCAGATGATACTGCAGTACTCGTTCATGCTAAAACATCACAGAAAGCCTTGGAAACACTACAGGCATGCACGAACAACATTGAACTGTGGTACAACAAATCAACTCAACCCCAACAAACCCCAACTAATTCTTTTCAATCAGTGCTTAAAGATTCCTACTCCCCACATTACCCTTCAGAATCATGTAATCCCCGCAAAACCCACATCCAAGTATCTTCGTGTCAAAATTGACCATAAACTCTCATTCCAACCGCACATCAAAACTCTAAACTCCAAAGCTGTGTTCACTAATATGTGGGCAAAAGAGGCATCAGCCTAAAAGCATCGGTCCACATATATAAAATGATATGCCGCCCTCTCATCGAATTCACCTCCATCATATTAAACAATGCCAAGGACAGCACCAAGAAAAGGCTCGAAATAATTGAAAGAGCGACACTCCGAAGCTACAGGAAACTATGCCATCCCAGAAATACTCTATACAGCCTACCCAATAATCTCCTTTATCAACGATCCAACATAATCTCGATAACCCAACGCCTCAATCATCTTACAGCAAAATTCATGTCCAAGTCCTCATTTCAGAATCTCCTCCCACTAATCCATAACCAGATCCCACTTCGACAAAAAAATAATTTCCCATCCCTTCCAGTGTATGACCACCTAACTGGCATGACCTAACATTGACACAGAGATCTACAACCAGACAACGGCCATCCAAGGCTGAAAGGCTACGGCTGATGGCCAATTGAAGTAACAAGCACTACCATCCACCATCTATTGATTGCAATATTATAAATGTTATTCCTTTCTCAAGTATTCTTACTTGAATAAATAAAGTAAGAATTTATTGGTGCATCTCACACATGTATATTATTAATGTTATTGCTCTTCAAATTTTCAACCAAACTTGAGATGCATTTATCACATCCATAGGCTCCAACTTTTCAGAATCTCAAGGGGGGCAAAAAGTAAAGTCAGTTATTTGGTCACATAGAAAAATAAATTGATTTATTTGGCAAATAAAGTGGTAATTCTTTAAACTAATAATGAAAAAATAAAAATTCTTAAAACTAGTAATAAACAAATAATATAAATAAAATATAAATAATATAATATAAAATATAATAAAATTTATCATTCCCGAGAAAATGTGTTTTTCTCACAGTTGCATGCGAAATAAACTCGTTGGCAATGTCGTCAATATTTCCTCTCCTGTCCCATTGTCGATCTTAAATAGGATTTTAAATGTTGAAGATTAGAGAATGTTCTTTCAGCCATACATGTTGTCGCAGGTATAATTATAATAATATTAACAAATTTATGAATTTCGGACAACATTCCCATGACATGTTGACGACTTTTGTCATGTACAGAAATCTACAGACATCAATAATTGAATTTAATTTCACTGCTTCTATCGAAGCCAAATCTAGAAGCATGTCCCTGTCTGTCCTGTTCTCCATAAAATGTGCAAATCTCATTATAACTTTTTCCAAAATAAACTGTTCCATGTTTATCAAATGTTGTATAGACGCAGTTTCGAAACGATCATCCAGGCTTACAATGACCTTATCAACAATTTCACAGAAAAGTTCTTTATAAAAATCAAACGCATTTAAAAATGAATGCCCCAAGGAACCATCATTTAATGGCTTAGATGAAACTCGTTGTCTTGGTAACTTGATCTCCATTAATTTTAATGATTTGGCTGTCGCTTCTGCATCTTTCCATTAGGCTTCATAACCACTGTCTCATTTTTCTTACAATACTCTTCACAGCATATATTTTCAATTTTGCTTGCTGAATGTTCAGGGAAGGTTTCTGCGGTTCTATATTCAATCGATTTTTTCAAATATCTTGATAACCATTTTTGAATAAAATAAAGTTTTTTGTTGCAGTACATTTTTTAAATATCCATTGGCCACCAGCTTCCGTCTTATCACTATCAGAGACATTTTGTAGAAAGTAGATTAATGTTTGGTAATTATCAACAATGCTTTTTAGTGAAGATACCCGCATGCACCATCTAGTTGGACATAATGGACGCAGAGAACTTGACTTCCATTCTGTATTTAATTTAAATCTCTTAAATATTTCGATTCGTTTTGGCGATTTATTAACAAAATGTATGAGGTATTTCATAATGCTTAAGAAATTTCGTATTTCCAAAATTTCTTGCACTACCAAATATAATGTATGCATCAAGCAGTGGACAAAAACGGTTCTATTTTCGGACTGTCGAATTTGTGTCTTATAAAATGCAATGAAATATTCATGGATTTCAAAATTGCTATCTACAATTCTCAAGCATATCGACAGTTGTTCAGAATTTTATGGAGGTAGTTTAGATTTCCGGAAAATAACGCAAGTAGGCATTCAACTTCAGAATTTTAAATTGTTGGATAGATATTTTTTAATGAAACAACTTAAAAAGAAATGCATATTAATCGTACAGATTGAACAAAATAGGTCCATTACATTTAGAATGATGACATTCGAAATGTCTTCTAGATCTGTTCTTTCTACCACTGTGTGCCGTTCACGTTTAAAATACACCCAAAAAAGTGTGCCCTGCCAAAATTACCAAAGGGGGCGGTGCCCCCCATGGAACTTCCCAAGGGGGCATCTGCCCCGCTGCCCCCCTGTAGTCGGCGCCTATGGTCACATCTATAAAGCTTATCTCATGTGTGGATCCTCTTGTGCTTTGTCAAACCAAAGTTTTTAATTAAACTTAATGTGCATTTATCACACTTGTATGGCTTTTATTCTGTGTGAAACCCCTTGTGCTTCTTCAAATTACTTTTCTGAGTGAAACTTGATGAACTTTCATCACACTTATAGGGCCTTTCTCCTGTGAGTCATCTTGTGTATTTTCAATCTACCACTTTGAGTAAAACTTGATGTGCATTCATTACACTTGTAGGGCTTTTCTCCTTTGTGAGTCTTCTTGTGCTTATTCAAACCACCTTTGCGAGTGAAACTTGATGAACATTCATCACACTTATAGGGCCGTTCTCCTGTGTGAGTCATCTTGTGCAATTTCAAACTACTACTATGAGTAAAACTTGACGTGCATTCATCACACGTGTAGGGCTTTTCTCCTGTGTGAGACCTCTTGTGGGTTTTCAAATGGTCATTTGTAGTGAAACGTGATGAACATTCATCGCACTTATAGGGCTTTTCTCCTGTGTGAGTCATCTTGTGCGTTTTCAACTTATTGCTTGCTATGAAACTTGATGTGCATTCATCACACTTGTAGGGCTTTTCTCCTGTGTGAGTCCTCTTGTGCTTATTCAAACTACCTTTGCAAGTGAAACTTGATGAACATTCATCACACTTATAGGGCTTTTCTCCCGTGTGGGACCTCTTGTGCGATTTCAAATGAGCATCTGTAGTGAAACTTGATGAACATTCATCACACTTATAGGGCCTTTCTCCTGTGTGAGACATCTTGTGCACTTTCAAACTACCACTTTGAGTAAAACTTGATGTGCATTCATCATACTTGTAGGGCTTTTCTCCTGTGTGGGACCTCTTGTGCGATTTCAAATGAGCATCTGTAGTGAAACTTGATGAACATTCATCACACTTATAGGGCCTTTCTCCTGTGTGAGACATCTTGTGCACTTTCAAACCACCACTTTGAGTAAAACTTGATGTGCATTCATCACACTTGTAGGGCTTTTCTCCTGTGTGGGACCTCTTGTGCGATTTCAAATGAGCATCTGTAGTGAAACTTGATGAACATTCATCACACTTATAGGGCCTTTCTCCGGTGTGAGACATCTTGTGCACTTTCAAACTACTACTGTGAGTAAAACTTGATGTGCATTCATCACACTTGTAGGGCTTTTCTCCTGTGTGAATCTTCTTGTGCTTATTCAAATAACCTTTGCAAGTGAAACTTGATGCGCATTCATCACACTTATAGGGCTTTTCTCCTGTGTGAGTCCTCTTGTGCCTTTTCAAATAACCTTTGAAAGTGAAACTTGATGAACATTCATCACACTTATAGGGCCTTTCTCCGGTGTGAGACATCTTGTGCACTTTCAAACTACTACTTTGAGTAAAACTTGATGTGCATTCATCACAGTTGTACGGCTTTTCTTCTGTGTGAAACCCCTTGTGCTTCTTCAAATTACTTTTCTGAGTGAAACTTGATGAACATTCATCACACTTATAGGGCTTTTCTCCTGTGTGAATCCTCTTGTGCCTATTCAAATCACTTTTCTGAGTGAAACTTGATGAACATTCATCACACTTATAGGGCTTTTCTCCTGTGTGAATCCTCTTGTGTGGTTTCAAACTACCGCTTTTTGTGAAACTTGTGGTATACTCCTGGAGTTTGTTCCGTGCCTCCCAATTCATCCTGAATATTTTTAAATCATCATTTATTCCAAATCTACACTAAACTGAGTTATATTTGATGAGATACACAGGTTGAATAATATTTTTCTTACATTTCATGTTTATCCTGGAAGTGCACTTCATAACTTGCCAGGCCATCATACATAGCATTACACATTTCACATGTGTACAGTGCGACTTCATTGATCTGCACTGTGTCTTCTTCCGTCTTTACTAAACAATAATTGCCCTAAAAATGAATGGTGCTAGAAACTATATAATTCTCATTTACCCTTTTATGTACCTTTGAATCACAGTCTTCACCCGAGTTCCAATTAGATGTGCAATTCATAGAACCTATTTGTGGTACTAAATCTGAAAAGAGCAAATTTGTAGTATTAAGATCAGATCATAAAATGATAATACATTTTTCGCCAATAGACATACGCCCAACTTTAATGACAACTGGCGCAAAATTTATTTCAAATCTTAAAACTTCAATGACCGGTGAAAAAATCATCGGCATTATTAATAAATGCTTAGATCAGAGAATTAACTCATAATTAAAACGAAACCTTCTATTTCGTATTAATAGAGCGTGTTAGTTTCGCTTAGTTTGCAACTAGCGATTTAGTTTCGATCTACCCCGTGTTTTACTCCAATTTAACGCTGAGATCGCAACAAAACATAATCTAGAATTACCACAAGCGTTTACACACTTCTACTCATGTTCATGCCATTGCAATTCGGGGGTGAAACTTTAAACAAACACAGTAGAGGAAGTGGTGGTGTACTCAAGCGAGAAAAATGTGTTTAAAAAAAAAAAATAATAAGTAGTGGTTGACGTACACAATTTGCTCTTATCAATTAATTATTTCCAACAGTGCATAGAATTTGAATTCAGCACATAGCTTCTGATACAGAGGGAACGTATTAGGTGCTTTCCTTTCACACAGAATCTCAACTCATTTAGAGATTTATCCCCTCCCTTATTTATGGTTGCGAGTTAATGGATTCAAAATATATACTCAAAAAGTAATGTGAGAAATTTACAACCATTGAAAGGTAGTTTGATAGTTAAAAGATTTCTAATTTTTACACAAGATGAAATGCCTATATGAATTTGACAGTTCTCACTCACTTCATACTCAGTTAACGTGTGAAAGGAAAGGACCTAATAAGGTTATGATTGGGGAGCTTTGCGATTCCGTTGGATTTAGTTACAAATGCATACAGCAAACCCTAGCTTACCGGCAAACTTTAATTATGTCGTTCTGATAGAATGAGTATTATCAATACTAATATGTTAAACATTTTTTTATGTTTAGAATATTCCATAACAGTGTGTAGTAAGTGTTTCGGAGAATATTTAGAGTAAGCAATTTTTTTTATTATTCAATCAAATTCTGTGGAATTACATATACAGAGTGGCCCAAAAATACCGATGGGAAGTTAGCCTTAAATTTTTGTCCTTAAATTATGACGGCCGCGCGATCAATGAGAAGTTAGCCTTAAATTATTCCCGCTCTGCGCTACATATATTAAAAAATAAATAAAACTACTTTTGGGTGGGTTGCTTGTGATTTTTTGCTACCTTCGTATACTTACTGTATACGTATACAAATTGTTACTATGTTTTGTTCATGTTATACGGCAATTCATAAATTGACCTACACCACATGCCGTACGCGATATCATAAATAAATCAATTAAAGTTATTTTGGGGTGGTTTAGGTGCGATTTTTTGCTACCCCCGTATTCTTTGTGGTCTCGAGAAAGAATACTGAAAAATGCAAATTGTTACTAAATTCTGTTTAAATTTTAAGGCAATCCATAATTGATCTATTTCAAATGCGGGAAGCAATATCATAAATAAATTAATTATACTTGTTTCTGGTGGTTTACATGCAATTTTTTGCTACCCCGTAATCTTTGTGGTCTCGAGAAAAAACAGTAAAAAATGCAAATTGTTACTAATTTTTGTTTAAATTTTAGGGCTATCTCTAATTGTTCTACTTCATATGCGGGTAACGATATCATAAATTAATTAATTAAACTTGTTTTGGGGAAGTTTACATGCGATTTTTTGCTACCCCCGTATTATTTGTGGTCTCGAGAAAAAACTGTAAAAATGCAAATTGTTACTAATTTTTGTTTAAATTTTACGGCTATCCATAATTGTTCTACTTCAAATGCGGGAAGCGATATCATAAATTAATTACTTAAACTTGTTTTTGGGAGGTTTACATGCAATTTTTTGCTACCCCCATATTCTCTGTAGTCCCGAGAAAAAATACTGGAAAATGCAAATTGTTACTAATTTTTGTTTAAATTTTACGGCTAACCACTTCAACTGCGGGAAGCGATATCATATACAGGGTCCGTCATTTCACCTCCCGTCTTCAATGGCTCAGTTACTAATTGAGTTAGGATTTTGATATTTTTCAGACTTCAGTTGCTTTCTAGGGTGTATTTCAGGAAAATATTTTTGATTATACAGGGTGTCCCAAAAAAGTGTGACGTCATCATGATGTATATTTTTAGATTGCATGGTACATTTTTGTTACTTATTTGGGTGCCTCTAATAGATCCCTACATACCCATAAAATTTGATTGAAATCGGATTAGTGGCATTAGCACAAAAAAATAAAAACTGAAAAAAAACAGTTTTACACCATTGGTTAAGAAAATTAATAAGGGATAAAAATAGTGCCTTGTTAATAAAACCATACAAGGTACTCATTAAATAAGGTCTGACAGTTGCGTTAACCAAGTTTTATTGATATGCATTACACAGAGTGTCCATAATTTAGTGTCAAACTTTAAAGCACTTTATTTTTCTTATTTTAAATTGGAACCCCAGTAAATTTTTATGTAGTTCCATGCGGAATTAAAAAACAAACATTTTTCCTAATTACAACCCTATCTCAATTCCTAACACATTCAAAGATATTTGCAGAAAACTCGTTTTATCAACAATTCCAATGGCCATTTTAATTAATCAAAATCGAAGGTGGGTTTGAAAAACAATTTATTGACCTTAAAGTTTAACAAAGTGACAAGAGCCATTTTTGAATGTAGTAATATAAAAGATTAAAACTTTTTTAGCTAAGGTCTTTATACCCACGATACCAAAATTACTTTTTGTCATGGAAAGTATGATTTTCATTATATGACAAATATTATGACCTATATTGACAAATGTGGATATGATTTTCATATTCGCATTTCAAAATATTACATTCAACCTGTTACGAAGAGTGGCAATGTCATTTCATACTCGTCTTCGTTTGTGCCTTCAAGAGGGCGGAAGACATATAGAACATACGTTCTAGCAATTAATTAATTTTAGAAATGCACAGTTATGTTATGTTTTTATGAAATTTTATTACTAAAACTATTTTTTATACAAAACTTAATACTTTTACGATGTGTAATAGGTTTAGACGAAGATCTGTGAAACCTTTTATACTTTCGAGATATTAATTGTAACTACAAAACATGTTATGTCAATAAATTGTTTTTCAAAGTCACCTTCGACTTTTATTCATTAAAATGGCTATTGGAATAGTTGATAAATCGAGTTTTCTGCACATAACTTTCAATGTGTTAGGAATTGCGATAGAGTTGTAATTAGGAAAAATGTTTGTCTTAAAATTCCACATGGAATGACATAAAAATATACAGGGGCTACAATTTAAAATAAGAAAAATAAACTGCTTTAAAGTTTGACACTAAATTTTGGACACTGTATAATGCATATCAATAAAACTTGGTTAACGCAACTGTCAGACCTTATTTAATGAGTACCTTGTAAGGTTTTATTAACAAGGCATACTTTTATCTTTTATTAATTTTCTTAACCAATGGTGCAAAACTGATTTTTTTCAGTTTTTATCTTTTGGTGCTAAAATCACTGAACCGATTTTAATAAAAATTCATGGGTATGTAGGCATCTATAAAGGGCACCCAAATAAACAACAAAAAATATGCCATGCAATTTAAAAATTCACATCATCATGACGTCACACTTTTTTGGGACACGCTGTATAATTAAAAATATTTTCCTAAAATACGCCACAGAATGCAAGTAGAGTCTGCAAAATATCAAAATCTTAACTCAATTATGTTGATTTATTGAGTTTTTGCAGTTTAAACTGCAAAATACCCTTTATTTATTTAATAGTTTATTTAATAATAATATAACACCCTCAAATTTATTTAAACGTTACCTAAGAGCAAAAGCATAAATTTATTTATTGTATTTAGGTAAATTTGTATATAAAAACTTATTTAAAACATGTACGGGTCCAGGGCACCGGAGTCACCACTCTCGTTACGTTTAGCAAGTCACCGCTGCAGGGTTAAGCTATATCTGTCGAGTCACGGTTCACCCTGTATAGTAGGTATATCCCAAAATTGTGTAATGTTCCCTGTATAGTGGTTTCCATTAAAAAAAGCCCACCAATTAGTATTAGTTTTCTAATTTAAACAATTTTGTATCTTTTATAATAACAAAATTACCAATGTCGAACATAAGGCAGCAGATGAAATTTATAGCATCGATTTATATCTTGGGACACACATTGGTGTATCTACCGAGTATTGTATGTTAGGATGCTGAAGAAATTATATTCGAATAAAACGTAACTAGACAGATCTTATGTGTGACTACAACCTTCCACGGATTCCTTTTACAGCAACCATAATTAGGTCCATTATGATGCAATCTAATTTTACTTCAATAACGTACCCTGTGCTGCATCAAATGTATGTAGTGTATCCCGTGCATCTTCGTAATCATCCTCGGATGTGCAGTTTTCGATTTTAATCTTTACTGCTCCGTCCTCTGAACTGGACATATCTTCTTTAGAATAAGTTGAACTCATTCTTACTTCTTGCAGATTCCTGAACCCTGAATTTCATTCGTCGTCTGTATTTGTGATTTATTGTAGGTGTGAGAAGTTAGCGACGAAGTTGACAGCGACGCTTTTAAGATGTCACTTTTAACCAGTTAGCGTTTCGCAGTGATACCAATATGCAATAAACTAAGGTCCTGTAAATGATTTAAGACACGACATACGTTAAATGATATTTATACATACTGCTGATTTATTTTGTTCATTCGCAATATGAAATTCGTATTACCTACTTATGTTTATAATGCCGATAGGCACCCCAAATTAATCCCAGCAACGGTCTTTTACATGTTGGCGTAATTTTATTAATCAAAATTGTCGATAATTTCAAAGGGCTACAAATGATTTATTTCGGCTGCCTAATTCTTGTTTTCGCATATACAGGGTGGTCACTTTTACGACGCCCACCATTAGGATCTATTAAACGGAAATACATAGAGAGTTGGTCAAATGGGATAAAAGTTTCTCATTTTTGTGCCTTTCAATGTACTAAAACGAAATCCGGGATATCTTGTACAGTTCCTGAAATATCGTTGAAAAACTGAAAAAGTGCACTTTCCTTTTGTTATATATGCTACCCAACATACGTGGACATCGGGTTGCCTACTTGATATATGAACATGTGTGATCGATATTAATAAAGACAGTCTACACTCAACCTCGTCTGAGTAAACACCACCAAAAAACATATAACATGGCGCAGTCGGTAGGATACTGAAAATGAGGCGTAATTAAATAAATAAAGCAAAAGAGTGAAAAATACAGACCCAGAATAAAAGTACAGGTGAAGACCGACACAAATAAGGCAATAAAGTAAATAAATGTCCACAAATAAAATGGATGGAAAAGGATTGAACGCGCTAAAGCTAACCGGAAACATGGACGAGAACTGGAAAGCATGGAAACAGAAGTTTGAAATTTACTCAACAGCGATGGAATTGGACAAGAAGGATGAAAAAATACAATGTGCCCAATTACTACATCACCTGGGAGAAGAGGCAATTAAAATTTTCAACACATTTCAATTCTTGGACACGGAAGTGAATAAAATAGCAGCAGTTAAGAAAAAAATCGATCATTATTTTATACCGAAGAAAAATTTGGTATACGAAAGGTACAAATTCTTTACCGCAAGACAAAATAATGCAACAATAGAAGAATTCATACGGGACGTGAAAAACCAGGCACAACAAAGTGAATTAGGAGGATTGGCAACAGAACTCACTACGACAATGGTGATTATCGGAATTGGAGACGCAGCCATAAGGGAGAAGCTACTACAAATCGAAAACGTAACACTGGAAAAGGTCGTGGAATGCTGCATCGTAACGGAACATTCAAGACAACAATTGAAGATAATGCAAGGACAACGAGAGACATCTGGCAACGTGGCAGGGGTCGAGATGGTCCAAAGGAACCACCATAGATAACCCCCTTATAGATAGGCCACTCACATTGCAAAAAAATTCAGACTTAGTTGTTGGCCGCGCTCCGCGAACGGCGCTGATCACAGAACGATTTTTGGCGGGAGCTTAAAACGGAATAGAAATTCAAAATTTGAAAATAAATCTCTTTTCAAAAACAATTTCAAAATTTATTGTGTTCACAGTGCAAAGTTTAGAGAATCACTTAACTTGGTTACACATAAATAATATACAATCATAAATATGTACTGCAAATACAATAAATATAAAAACTCTTCTTGAATCTTCACATAGAAAATAAAATGCAATACGTATATGAGTAAGATCAATTTTATTAAGGACTGTTTTCAATTCTGAACATTAGTAAAGTTAATGTTTACAAAGATTAGTTAATACATTTGTAAACATGTCGATATTTATTATAGTAAAATAACTGAGATTAATAATTATAACAAAATCTGACAATCACAAACAAATTTCAGTTATAATTTGTATTTTACAAAAATTGACCGACTATCGCGAACTAAACCTTAAAAGCTATATTTAATACATACCATCTTCTAATGTATGATTTTGTTATTAACATTGGTGCAACGTTAGAGCATCTATTTATTAGACAAACGCATTATTTGCCTCTAAAATGTATTTATGGTTTACATCCCTATTAATTATTGGTAATACCTTTGATACTGATATTACAGAAATACAAGCCGTACTTTTGTAAATTACCTACATACTACATAAATATGTGCTACAATGTTAGCGTCCAAATAATTACTAAAATATTAGTAATATTACAATTAACAATAGTACATACTTTAATGTTTAAAATCAAATATGCACAATTATATTATGTCAATTTTAGTAAGTAATAATACTAACAATACACAATATACACATATTACATGAGGCATTTTCGGAATAGTAACAATGTTACTACACTTAAGTGCATTACCAAGTAAAACACGGTTTAAGTTTAAAAGATTAAAATTATTAGATACATAATGTCACATTATTATAGGCTAGGGTATATGGTCAAGTCAATCAGTTTAAACATCTTACTTTGTTTGTAAGGGGGTGTTTTCCTTGGTGGACCGTATTCCTTGGTGGACTCTTCGGAAGGTGAAACTGTGGAAAATGAAAATTTAAGTAAATAGGTGAACGCTTTTATTTTCAATTTCGTACCTTTTCTATTGCAAATTACTGGTGCAAAGCTAGGGGAACTATTACTGGTTGATGCTATAATTTCTTGCTGGATGGAACCGTCAACTAGAATATTTTACTTAGGTATTTATTTAGTCACATACAAGCTGATTCTTGACATATATGCATAAACTTTATCTATTGCCGGGTATAATAATATTTATGCTACAGGTAGGGAAGAATTGTAATTATTAACATTATAGTTACCAAATTCATCTACTACAACTGTCTCAAATTCCTCCTGTGGCTCAGTCTCAATCATGTATGTGCCTGTAAATCATTAGATGAGCATAGATTGTTCAACAGTATGAAATTCTCTTACTCAAAATATTCGACAGGAATAATGTAGGTACAGCATTTTTGTTTTAAATTTGAACGATTGCGATTGCAAGGAAATCTTGCGTTTTCATCAAAGTGTCGATCGTATAACCTGTTTGCCCCTCGGGTTTTTTTAACTCCCTTGTCCAGGTATTCAGCTCTATTTGCTGCAATCACCCATTTCTTAAAGAGCTGCAAAAGTGATAACAATAAGGAAATTATCTGATTGTGACATTTAATAATTACATCTGAAACTTGAGGAAATACGTGCATTTTCGCAGTTCTGCTACTATTTCCACATCCTTTTACATAGCACTGATGAACCATACTTAAATATTACTGTCTACTACTACTATAACTATATATCACAAAACGAAATACTGTCCGTAACTAACTTTACTATACTAATAATAAACTAACAAAACGAGAAATTGTCTGAAATTAATTTTAGCTATAAATTACAACTAACTAAAGGATAAATTGTCCGATAACTAATGATAACTATATATAACTAACAAAAAACTAAACCACCAAGTCAAAATTCAACGCACAAACACAAAGTCAACAAGTAAAGTCACAATGCAATGCGCACACACAAAATCAAAATCAATGGAAAACTTGAGATCGCAGAATGGACCTCAATGGGAAATTCAAAATTCAACTCACAAACAAAACAACAGCTACAAAGCACACTCAGTAAATGGATCTAGATTTCATATATTCGTTAACGTTTCCTCGAGTTATTGTAAATATTTACCATTGAACGGCCTTTTCCCCAAGTCCATCGTCAATTTGTTAACACCAGCAGCAGGGTAAGAGATAAGGGGTAGATTATAACTAATGACTCTTACCTTATCGTATCCACTTCATACTTATCGTGGCGTCTACGACTGTCTGCGAAGAGCATGTTCAAGGGTTATAAGCTGTTCCACATTTTTAGTATAACTATAACGGAAATGTGCCGATTTTAAAATAATTCGTTAAACGTCAAATTTACCAAATAAATTCGTCATGGTAAAGCCGGTAAAGCCATTAGCGAACACTGCAGCCGATAAATAATTATAGAACACTGCCAAATGCTGCCGATGCTAGCGACAAGACGGAACGTGTGTATCAACTCATCTCAAAATCGCAATATACAGGGAGTGCGTAAAGCCTGGGAACCACAATGGGAGATACAAGATATCGTCAGCTAATTCTGCAACCTCCGCAGCTAAATGGAAAAATCGAAATTCAAGAGATAAGTATGTAATAAACTGTAAAAGATGTGGTAAAAATCATGATATTAATAAATGTCCTGCATATGGAAAAACATGCAATAATTGCAAAAAATTAAATCATTTTTCAAATGTTTGTAAAAATAAAAGGATTAATGAAATTGATCATCGGAATGAAAACAATGTGCCTCAGTTAGAAATTAATAGCATAAATGAAATAAATAAAGTCAACAACTGCATTGCAAATATAAAAATTAACAATTCAATAATTAAATTTAAAATAGACACAGGTGCTAACGCTAATGTAATACTGCGTAAATATTTAAGTTCCATAAATTACAATTTAATGTTAGCTGAACTTTTGCCACTTCTGATATTGTTAACCCAATTCAGATATTGTTAGGCCAGCGAATTACCTTTAGCTTAATACTGACTATTTCTAATCCATAAAAACAGTTTCAATACTAATTCTGCTGTATTATTCTTATGATAGATAATTATTTGTATTGTCAAGACGTCGATTAATAAACAACGGGATTTGCATCAATGAAACTTATTTATTTAATACAAACTAATGATACAAAAATATAAAAGGTTATATAATCGTATAATAAAATATGGCAATCGCTCTCTTCTTTTGCTCCTTCCAACGACCGTCATTCTGTAACAATTAGAAGAGTGATCGTGAGTTTACAACTCAGTGAGACAATTGTATTGGTTGACCCGAGTATTAATTGGTCAACCCGATATCCTTGATTAATTACGGTGAAACAATTATCTTTGGTAAATTGTTTATCGATAGGTCAACCTCAACTCTCCACAACAATACAATGACTCACCATATTTGTTGACACCGAGTAATAATTGGTCAACCCAACATCCTTGTTATCTTCTGAGACAATGGAACAACGATGGGTCAACCTCAACTCAACTCAACCACACAATCACTCACCTTCAATTTATCCATACGGACACTAAACAATAAAACTTTACTGAAACTATTCTATTAATTCGTCACGGCCAGCATCGCCAGGTGACGCGCACTTAATGCGTTTCGAAGGCGTTTGTCCCCTTCGCAAGGGTCGAGTGTTAACTTGGCCTTGAATCTATAAACAGAAATGCGACATCCGCCCAATCTTATACGCCCGAACGAAAATATTATGATTTACCATTTTAATAAATTGGGTGATACAACATTGAAAATACGAATGATATTCTATTAACATACACAAATGAAAAAATACCGATAATGGGCAAATGTAAGCTAGTTATTAAATTTAGGAAAATTGTTTTAAGACAAGTAGAATTTTACATATGGTAGGCAAATAATTGCATTTTAAGTCTAGATACATCAAATAAGCTAGGCATAATTAAATTTGATAAGACAATTCAATTAAATATGATAAATGAAACGGCAAAAGAAAATAAATACTCTAATTTAATCAATAAATATAAAGACATTTTCCAAGGAATAGGTAAAATAGGTAAACCCTATCACATTGAAATTGAAGAAGGTACCACACCTGTAATTAATCCCATCAGAAATGTTCCATTTAAGTTAGAAAATGAATTCAAATGCACACTAGAGAAATTAGAAAAAGATAAAATCATTGAACGAGTTACTGAAAGCACTGAATGGTTAAACTCTTAAGTTTTAGTTAAAAAAGCAGATGGTAAATTAAGAGTTTGTAACGAAAATTTAAATTACCCAATATTGATAAAATTACTAATAATTTAGAATGTTCACAGAAATTTAGTATACTTGATGCCACAAGTGATTTCTGGAATATATGCTTAGATGAAAATTCAAGTAAATTATGTGCGTTTGGTAAAGTGAAGTTTTTCAAGAATATTTAGGAGAAATATTTCAAATTGATAACGTAGAATTGTACATTGATGATTTTTTAATTCATGGTAAAACAGTAGAAGAACATGATAAAACACTAGAAAAAGTTTTTCAAACAGCTAGAGAACATAACATAAAATTTAATTTAAAAAAGTCAAAATTATACTTAGATGAAGTAACCTATTTAGGATACAAATTTTCAAATGATGGTATTAGTATAGATGAAGAAAAAGTTAAAGCGATAACCAAAATGCCCACACCAAAATGTAAAAAAGACATACAAAGGTTTCTAGTGTTAGCTGAACTTTTGCCACTTCTGATATTGTTAACCCAATTCAGATATTGTTAGGCCGGCGAATTACCTTTAGCTTAATTCTGATTATTTTTAATCCATAAAAACAGTTTCAATACTAATTCTGCTGTATTATACTTATAATAGGTAATTATTTGTATTGTCAAGTTGTCGATTAATAAACAATGGGATCTGCATCAATGAAACTTATTTATTTAATACAAACTAATGATACAAAAATATAAAAGGTTATATAATCGTATAATAAAATATGGCAATCGCTCTCTTCTTTTGCTCCTTCCAACGACCGTCATTCTGTAACAATTAGAAGAGTGATCGTGAGTTTACAACTCAGTGAGATAATTGTATTGGTTGACCCGAGTATTAATTGGTCAACCCGATATCCTTGATTAATTACGGTGAAACAATTATCTTTGGTAAATTGTTTATCGATAGGTCAACCTCAACTCTCCACAACAATACAATGACTCACCATACTTGTTGACCCGAGTTCAACTCTCCACAACTAGACACTGATTCACCATACTTGTTGACCCGAGTCCAACTCTCCACAACCATACAATGGCTCACTATACTTGTTGACCCGAGCTCAACTCTCCACAACTATACAATGACTCACTATACTTGTTGACCCAAGTTCAACTCTACACAACCATACAATGACTCAGTATATTTGTTGACACCGAGTAATAATTGGTCAACCCAACATCCTTGTTATCTTCTGAGACAATGGAACAACGATGGGTCAACCTCAACTCAACTCAACCACACAACCACTCACCTTCAATTTATCCATACGGACACTAAACAATAAAACTTTACTGAAACTATTCTATTAATTCGTCACGACTGCTCCGCCTGGTAAAACTTACTGAATGCGATGCAAATGCGTCTGTTACCTTCAAAAGGGTCCAACAAGAGAGGCAACTTGGCCTTGAATTTATAAACAACTGCGTCATCGGCCCGCTCGTATACGCCCGAACCTAAATATTATGATTTACCATTTTAATAAATTGGGTGATATAACACTAGGATTCATAACCTATGTTGGTAAATTCATAGAAAACTTATCAGAAAAAACTAAACCCCTGAGAGATTTAATAAAAGAAGAAAACATTTTTGATTGGAATACTCCACAAGAAAAAAGTTTCAATGAATTAAAATCAATAGTAATTAAAAGTCCAGCACTTCAATATTATGATAATAACAAACAAGTAACAGTATCAGTAGATGCATCAAATTATGGTCTAGGAGCAGTCTTACTCCAAGATAACAAACCATGTGCATATGCCTCAAAGGCACTAACTGAAACACAACAAAAATATGCTCAAATTGAAAAAGAGCTTCTTGCAATATGCTTTGGTCTAGAGAAATTTTATCAGTATGTATTTGGTAAACCTGTAACAGCAGAAACAGATCACAAACCATTGATAAGTATTTTCAAAAAACCATTAAAATCATGTCCAGCAAGATTGCAGAGAATGATGTTATCACTACAAAAATATCAAATAAATTTAGTTTTTAAACCAGGTAAAGACCTAATAATTGCTGACACTTTATCACGAGCTAATTTAAATGAAACATATAAAGAACCTTATGATATAGAAAGTCATGTGTGTATGGTTGAAAAAAATGTCTCAATCTCGGATAAAAAACTAAAAGAATTACAAGACGCTACAAAAATTGATGAGGACTTGAAAATAATAAGACACCATATTACAAATGGTTGGCCTCAGTCAATTAATAAAATAGCACCAAAATTGAAATCATATTTCAAATTAAAATCAGTAATTACAATAGGCACAAATGACTTATTATATATGAACGATAGAATAATAATTCCCATTTCTCAAAGAAACTTAATTTTAAATAAGATTCACACAGGTCACTTAGGCACAACAAAATCAATACTAAAAGCTCAAAACACTGTTTATTGGCCAAATATTAACCTGGATATTGAGAATTTTGTAAATAAATGCGAATTATGCAACAAATATGCAAATTCTAACAAAAAGGAAACCATGACTATAGAACAACTCATAAAACAACCATGGCACAAAGTAGGAATTGATATTTATGAGATAAACAAACAAAGTTTCTTAATAATAGTCGATTATTATTCAAAATTCCCTGAAGTTATCAGCCTACATAATAATCTAACGGCTAGTAACATAATAAACAAATTAAAATATGTTTTTGCAAGGCATGGAATACCTCAAATAGTAGTATCTGATAATGCTGCACAATTTAATAGTAGAGAGTGTAATGATTTTGCAAAATTATGGGATTTTCAAGTTAAACTGGCTTCACCACATCACCAACAATCAAATGGCTTAGCAGAAAGAACAATACAAACTATTAAAAAGATAATCAAAAAATCAATTGAAGGAGAAGAAGATATATATTTAAGTTTATTAGCTCATCGTAACACACCAATTTATGATTCATCTTTTGCACCTTCTCAAATACTAATGTCAAGACGACTAAGAGATAACTTACCGATTCAAAATAAAAAACTCAATTCAAAATTAGTAGATAAAAATAAGTTAAATAATATGGTTGAAAATCAACAAGTAAAATCAAAACATTATTATGATAAAAAAGGAACAAAAGATAGACCTGACTTTAAAATAAATGACAAAATCTGGTATCAAGAAATGCCAAAAGGCAATTGGAAAACAGGTCAAGTAGTAGAAAAGATAGGAATTAGATCATACAAAATTGTAAAAGAGGATGGAAGATTTCTAATTCGAAACAAAACCTATTTAAAGAAATATGTTGGTGCAAATCTTCCATATTCTTATAATAAATATGTACATGTACCTAATGATAATGTCAACAATGCATGTAATTCAAATGTTGTAAATAACACGAATCGTGTACCTGTATCACCCAATTTAAATATACAAACAAGAGTCCGACATCCCCCCAAAAGATTTCATGACCTATGTACTGTAATAATTTATTGTTATTTATATTAATAAAGGGAGATGTTATATATGCTACCCAACATACGTGGACATCGGGTTGCCTACTTGATATATGAACATGTGTGATCGATATTAATAAAGACAGTCTACACTCAACCTCGTCTGAGTAAACACCTACCAAAAAACATATAACACCTTTTCCTCTTAAATGTTTCGACGTGAGCTTTCTGATGACAGTACCAAACATTTTCTGCGCCAACTAGAAGCCCAAATTTTCATAGTCAACTTTTGATTTTCTTATGGCCGCAATATTGGATTTTAACAGCATTCAAAAGAGCGAAAAAATCCAATTTCAACGATGTATTACACATGGGTAATCTAATATTATTTACCACCAAAAATCGGTAATTTAAAAATTTGTTGCAAAAATCAAACTGCTCTAAAAACCAAGTAGCCATGGAATAACAAATTACCAGTTTAAGATTTCTTCATACAAAGAAAATAACTTCTGAGTAATTTGATTGTGTATAACGTGCGAAAAAGGATTTTTTTTTTCGGAAATGTTTATTAACATAAGTACACATTTATACATAAGTCAATACAATGTAAAAAAACTCTACTCTTCGTCAAGAACAGCTGACCAATTTGGACTGCTTCCGAGCTAATGGGATTGGAGCTGATATTATTCTGAAGCATTTGAGAGCAGTAATGCTGTAAATTCTTGCTTAAATTTTTGACGCTACTTGATTTCATGTTTTCGCTTAGTTTGTTGTATGCATTTCCTGTTAGGTCCAACTGATATTTCCTTCTGTGGTTTCTGTGTGTTCTTATATTATAAGATAATATCTTTGATTAGTAAAAATGGCAAGATGCTATCCTCAACATGAAAAAAATGACATGTACAATTTCTAGAATGTAATATCTTACATTAAATTTCCCTGGCCGAGATTGCAAATCATAAATCATATTGTATTTATTTAATAATCTGATCAAATACCATTCTTGAATTAAAATTTAGGATATTTAAGTATTGCCATTTTTACTAATCAAATATATTATTTCCTTTTTTGCACTTTATACCCAATAAAATTACTCAGAAGTTATTTTCTTTGTATGAAGAAATGTGAAATTTGTTATTCCATGGCAACTTTATTTTTAGAGCAGTCCACAGCAGTTTGATTTTTGCAACAAATTTTTAAATTATCGATTTTTGGTAGTAAATAATATCAGATTACCCATGTGTTATACATGGTTGAAATCGGAATTTTTCGCTCTTTCGAATGCTGTTAAAATACAACATTGCGGCCATAAGAAAATCAAAAGTTGACTACGAAAATTTAGTTGGAAGTTTAGTTTTAGATTTAGTTTTCATTTGAAAATAGCAAAATTGCATCGTTGTTTCAGAATACCTTGTGTATTCTACGTGACTCAAAATATTGTGTATGTTTTGGCACATTGCTTAGGTACTTGCATACGCAGATTCTTTCATTGATCTGTTATAATGAAGTTTTGTTGATTTTTTTCCACGTCCATGATTTTTCGTTAACTTTTATTAAAATGTGAATAACTTGGCAACGTTGCATGTGATCTCAATAAATAAAAATGATTTGAGAAGCCCACATAAAGCAGATTCTAAAAATGAAATAATATACAGGGTGGTCAATTTTAAAAGAGACCAAATTTTGTGCTTTGGGCTTAACGAATTATTTTTATTTTTAGGGATCAGATGCAACGTTGCCAATTTTAATCTCATTATAATATTATTCTGTGATGACGCTGTATAAACAAAATATAATTTTTGATAGGGATAAATTGGAGGTAGATTTAATTAAAATGGATAATATTAGGGTAAAGTAAAACAATACGGTACATATTTTAAGGAGTCCTATATTTATCTATCTTACTACACAATATTACAATAAAGTGAATAATAATCATAAATAAATGTTAGTTTACCTCCAATCTAATATGAATTTATGATTGTATATTATGTAATAAATAGTGTATCACAGAAACATTTAAGTTTTTATAAAAGATATTTTATAATGTCTATATATATTTTATATAATAATACTGTCAGGTCACAAATATACTTTAAATTTGGCACATAGATTATAAATAATAAAATCGTACTAAAGACAGATCACAGTTTTAGAAAAGATTACACTCTATATTACGCTAGCTTATAATTCATATATAAATACAACAATATTTGGATACACAAACACATAGTACGCCCCACATATATAAGAATCTATTATCCATACAAATGAAGTATCGTGCTCTAGTTGGAATGTGATCACACCGAAACTAAACAACCTCCAACACTCAAACGAACCAAAATTCCTCTCCGGAATACAAAAATAACTCTCTTAGACAGCCTTTCCGAAGTCAAACTCGAGACAATTACCGCCATCATGTGACACTAAACAACGTGAATATTTGTTACACATTAATTTTGAAGACATTGTTCTTATTTTATACACTAATAAAATCTATTCGGTCCCTTTATGTTGTAAATGAAAGTTTTACTAATCACAAGCATGTCGTTCTAAATACAAACGGCCCTGTTGAAAATCGACCCTCAATAACAAGACCTGTGCAGATTAACTTGGACTTTGCCACAATCAGAACTAGATCAGTCAAGTCAGGTTAGATTAGGTTATAAGTAAATATTACTACGAGTGTACGCAAAGCCTATGCATCTGCAATGAAATTACACGGTTTGTTTGGTACTCGATTTTTCAACGTTTTGCGAGAAACACACACTATAATATTTAGTTTTAATACAATATAAACTTTATAAACAAACAATGACTAGATTTAACATGAAAAAATATTTTTATTTTAGTGTAAACATGTAAGATTTGACACTTAATAATTTTATTTTGCAACGGCAATATAATTTCGCCCTATTCTACACCACTCGATAAAAATATTTTTGAATATGTAATAAATATTGTAAATACACTTATTTATTGGTTCACATGTTGATTCATTTATATATATTTTAAATTTAAGTTTTAAGTTTTAATAAGAGGGAAGCTTTCGTTATCCACCATCGTTACACACGATTTCAGTCTTGCATGCTCCCAAATATTGTCCCTCGAGTAATACTGCCTTTACATGATACAGATATTTAGGAAAACCTTCAAAGTAATATTAAAGCGGAGCAATGTGCGGCAAGCAGCTGTTTTTTGGAGGCCCAGAGAAGTTTTTAAGCTAACTTATATGTTCTAAGGTTAACAATTCATTTGGTCCACTGGCAAATATGATTGCTGGTAAGCATCTGTTATTTGCTTCGTGTACTTACTTCGTGGATCAGAAAACCTCTGTAACATCTTCTGATCATTCTGTAGAGAAGAAAGCATGGCACAGTGTTGTGTTCTGTATATCTCTTCAGAGAAGAAACCATGTTTGCTCATTGGCAATAACATGTTCTATGTATAGTTGCATGTTTGTAAAGTGTTCTGCATATCTCTAGAGAGAAGAAAGCGTGGTTGCTTGTAAACATTTGCTGTATGTTTTTGTACATGAGGCACAATTTGTTTTTATACAAATTGGAAATATTCATATTTCCAAAAACACATTACATATTTCTTCGAAAAACAAAATGTTTATACTTTGTAGATTGTATTGCAAAAATGATTAATTGCATTTTGAGAGAGAAAAAAAAGGCGACGATATTTCAAATTAATGGGCTCTCTGCATGAGCTTGTACGTTTTTTTTTGCCCACTCTGTATATTACTCGGTAATTATGCTTTTTCGCAAAATTTTTCAGAAGACCAAACTGGTAGCAACAAAATTATGTAATGATCATTATCCGAGCGGTTTTGTTGAGTCTTAAATGCATGTATATTTACGACAAAAAAAAAACACTCGACAGAATTTTGGATTAAATCTCCTTAGAAGGTAGTAAACTTCAAAAACGATTATGATGTGGATATTTTGGATCATTCGTAATTGTGTTTTACGGAAGCACAGCACCACTAAAGTAATATATCTTTAAATTCAAATTTACGAACGGTATTTGATCGGATTATTTAATGAATGATAAAAATATCACCAAAATGTAATTGTGAAGTAGACTTATGAATGTAGCTAGAATAATATCAACAAGCAAAGAAACAATCAGAAAATTATGGAAATAAATTCCGAGAGGCTAAATCGCGCAAAGTATTCCCAGTACTGCACATGTGGAACCTCTCATGACTCAGGTAAAATTGACAGGTGTCCACGTGTACAGCCATGGGCTCTGAGAATGTCGCCGTCTGCAAGACCGAGCAGTCCGAATCCTTGTCTGGATGTCTGGTCGTGCACGGTAGAGACAAGAATAGTGGACTGCTTGGTTGTATGGACCGCAACATTCCTAGAGTCCATGGCTGCACATTTGTAGGACCCTCTTCTGTCATATAACGACCTAACCTAACCTAACCTGCTGAGTTAGCACACAGTCGTACAATGAGTCAAAATAAGATGCGAAAGAAAAATCCAGCTATGTCAGTAGTTTAGGTTATGTTACATTCCTAGAGTCCATGGCTGCACATTCGTAGGACCCTCTTCTGTCATATAACGACCTAACCTAACCTAACCTGATGAGTTAGCACACAGAGTCGTACAATGAGTCAAAATAAAATGCGAAAGAAAAATCCAGCTATGTCAGTAGTTTAGGTTATGTTAGGTTAGGTTTAGGTTTGACGCTGTCGGTCTGTGTTTGTGTTCAGCTACAAAAAATTTGGCAAATCAGCCTTAAGAAAGTGGCAAATCAGCCATAGATAGTGTCCGCATTTGACATAACCGTATCTACAAAGTTTGTATTACTCGACGGATAATTGGGAAGTTCGATGACTCGAATCGTGTGTAACATTAACGAGCAATAGTCCCCAAATAATGAATATTCATAATAAATTTTGTGTATATCCTAAACATTCTCTAAATATGTCATGTATAATTATTTGTTTTGAATTTGTGATTGTTCTTTAGTTTATTTTAATTGTTTCGATGAAAAGAAGCAATCAAGTTCGTTCAGGATGAAGTTACGATGGATTAATAATTAACATTCAAGCTAAATGCTCCCTTAATAACAAAGCGAGCTTGTTGACACATAGATAACCTAAACTAATTTACTTTTATATAGGATGGCTCCTAAAAAACGCCGCTGGCCATAACTCCTTTATTTATTGGCCGATTTCAAAAAAACAAAAACAAGATTAAATGGCTCCACATGTTTTACAAAAGGGTCCTAATTTTGTTTCTTTGCAAAATCAACTTTCATTTAAGTGATAGTCAACTTTAATTTTTCAAATGGTTACATATATTGTCTTATTTTTCTCTGGTAGATTATTATTCTTAATCCAAAGATGTATAAGAAGTTGGCTTTAATGGAATATTCGTTACAGACAAAAAAAAAATGTTTGAATAGTTTTTCAAGTGTGGCGTGAAAAACAAAGCAAACACAATGTGGAAAACATGAGAAATACCTCCTAATTGTATATTAAATACAACTTATGCAATAACGAGGAGATGTCAGTTGTGTATTCTACAAGATGGCCGTCAGTTTTGACATTTGTTTTTTTTTTTTTTATATGCATATTTTGAATTATTCTAGTAAAATATTACATATTCTAGGCGGAAAGACCCCATATGGGGTCGATAGCCCAATAAAGATCGATTATATATATATATATATATATATATATATATATATTACATATTGCTTTCCACATTGTGTTCGCTTTGTTTTTCATGCCACACTTGAAACACTATTTAAATATTTAATTTTTTTTCTGTAACGAATATTTCATTAAAGCCAACTTATTGGATTCAGAAAAATAATCTCTACCAGAAAAAAATAAGAAAATAATTAATATACAATTAGGAGGTATTTCTCGTGTTTTCCACATTGTGTTTGCTTTGTTTTTCACGCCACACTTAAAAAACTATTCAAACATTTTTTTTTGTCTGTAACGAATATTCCTTTAAAGCCAACTTGTTTTACATCTTTGGATTCAGAAAAATAATCTTTACCAGAAAAAAATAAGAAAATATACAGGGTGAGTTTTTTCGGATGTTTAGTATGGGGATCTCGGAAACTAGCGGAGGTAGAGGGATGATTAATTGGGGAAAGAATTGTAGTTTTACAAGTTCAATTTCATGAGCTTTTTGGAAAAATTGCATGTCTAACTAGATATCTCGAAAAAATAATTTTTTTGTTATTTGGTTCGGTGCCTATGGATCTGTTATTATTGACTTTAGAAAAAATGTGCAAAGAAAAAGTTGTACGTAATTATGTGCTTAATAATACAATCTAACCGATTCTTTTATTAAAGCTATAATTTTTGAGTTATGAAACAAAGTTGAGTTTTCTCTAATGGAAACCCTAGTTGGTCATGACTTTATAAAACAGGCGCTTTTTCAACTATTCTAATGACATATCACTTGATATAGTTATTTTTATAAATAACTAAATTATCGTTATTTTTTACTTTTCATTTTTGAACTATTCAAGAAGTAGGCTACGGAAACAATTGATAGATGTGCAACGCTTTAAATAATAAAATTCAAGTTAGTTATTAAAATTTATCAATTTCATTAGCTTTTTGGTTTTTGGCAAAATTGCATGGCTAACTAGATATCTCGAAAAAATATATTTTTTGTTATTTTGTTCGGAGCATATTTCTCTGTTATTATTGACTTTAGAACAAATGTGTAAAGGAAAAAGTTGTAGGAAATTATGTGCTTAATAATACAGTCTAACTGATTATTTTATTGAAGATATAATTGTTGAGTTATGACACAAACTTGTTTTCCCTAATGGAAACCATAGTCGGCCATGACGTTATAAAAAAGGCCTCTTTTCAACGATTCTAATGATATATCATATTACATAGGTATTTTTATAAATAATTAAATTATGGGATTTTTTTCTTTTCATTTTCTAAATATTCGAAGTAGTACGCTATAGAAACAATTGATAGATACAAACAACAATTATAGAGGTGGCCGATCTCCCGATCTCTCTGTTTTAGATTTTTATTTATGGGGAATGGTAAAAGATAGAGTGTATCAAACATCGTACGTCACAGTAGATGACCTTAGAGAAGCTGTACCTACAAGTTACAAGTTTTTGCTAATATTGATGGACGCTCCGTTAGAAAAGCAACAAATTCTGTTTTAAAAAGGTGTGCATTAATCATAATGGTCAACCTTTTGAACATATTTAGTCTTAAATACTTTCCTAACTTAAATTACGTTGTTTTGGTACTACTTTAGTTACGTTCTAATATGCTTGTACTGTTTCTCAATTTATCGTCTGTCATTCCCTCTTTAGTAGTTTTGTACTTATGTTATTTTGTTTTATCAGAAATAATTTTTATATAAAATTGTAACTCCAACGAAATAAACATTTTACACCAAAATGATAATGTTTATAATTTCGAAATGAAAAGAAAAATTTTAATAACCAACTTGAATTTTATTATTTAAAGAGTTGCGCATCTATCAATTGTTTCCATAGCCTACTTCTTGAATAGTTCGAAAATGAAAAGTAAAAAATAACGATAATTTAGTTATTTATAAAAATAACTATATCAAGTGATATATCATTAGAATAGTTGAAAAAGCGCCTGTTTTATAAAGTCATGGCCAACAAGGGTTTCCATTAGAAAAAACTCAACTTTGTTTCATAACTCAAAAATTATAGCTTTAATAAAATAATCGGTTAGATTGTATTATTAAGCACATAATTACGTACAACTTTTTCCTTTGCACACTTTTTCTGAAGTCAATAATAACAGATCCATAGGCACCGAACCAAATAACAAAAAATATATTTTTTCGAGATATCTAGTTAGCCATGCAATTTTTCCAAAAAACAAAAAGCTCGTGAAATAGAACTCGTAAAACTGCAATTCTTTCCCCATTTAATTGTTCCTCTATATCCGCTAGTTTCCGAGTTCCCCATACTAAACATCCGAAAAAACCCACCCTGTATGTAACTATTTGAAAGAAAAAAAGTTGACTATCGCTGAAATGAAAGTTGATTTTGCAAACAAACAAAATCAGGGCCCCTTTGTAGAACATGTGGAGCGATATAACCCTTCGGGGGTTATATGGGGTTATATGGGTCGGGGCAGCCCCGACATTGAAAGTTGGTAGTTCCAGTCCTATGTCGGGTCAGCCCCGACATGACTTTGTTTCATTTTTGAAAAATAAATAGAACCTGGGGTATACGTTTCTGGAAATTAAATAGGACCGCAAAGGGATAATCTTGTTTTTGTTTTTTTGAAATCGGCCAATAAATAAAGGAGTTATGGGCAGCGGCGTTTTTTAGGAGACACCCTGTATGAGTGACTTTGTCCGTTTTGTTTTAAAGATCCACCACCTGTTGCTTTACGTTGGTCAAAACAAAAATCACTACAAAAAATACGAAATATTGAACAGTAACCTCGTTTTCAGCACACTAACAAGTTGACATTAATACGTTGAGAGAAATTGCAACGTTAGTGGATCTTTAAACAAAACACAGACTATAGTTGCATATTTTGGCAATGTAAATAATTGGAATAATTTTTAAGGCATCGAATTGAACAAAATCTAATTTCGTTTTTATCGTTTTTTGTGATAATACTTAATAGTAATCAAAAGTAAGCGCCTGATCGCAATATAGCCAATACTTACGAGAACTTAGCACCGTTCGTTTTAAATGAAAAGCCATACTCTCCTCAATGTATTTCCCTGCACCAATTTAAAGTTGTATATAAAAAATATGTTTCTTCTATGGGGATTTTATGAGAGCGGATGCCAGTTGCTGAGCAGCTGTCCCACGCGCGATGAAGAGTGCCTACTGAGATTGTAGTAGACGGTCTCACCGCCGGCAAGTATGGCACCCCAGATGCCGAAGGTGCCGTAATCGAAGACGGTATGGTTGCAGCCGGCGAGTATGGCCAGGTCCAGGGCTGGCGAATTGGGTATGGTCTTGCTGGTGACGAAGACGTTCTTCTTGGCACTGAACTTCCGGTTGCACCACAGCGGGTCGTCGCTGACAACGACAAATAAAGCGTTGTCGTATTTGCTCTCGAAGTACCTCATGGCGTTTAAATAGAAGCTGGGCTCTGCGGGCAGGGCCGCGTGTTTCCTCCACAGGTAGCCGATGTAGTCGGTCCTCCTGACATGGACGCCAATGAAGACCGGTTTCGTGTAGTTCCTGCTGGCCAAGCGCAGGATAAGCTGGCTTCTATGCTGCAGTTTCTTCTTGAATGTGAACTCTTGTATGATGTCTTGGACCCATGTTAGCACGATGTCTGGTTGAATGGAGTATCTCGGCAATACGATGCTCTGGTTAGTGTAGTTCCATGCGTCTACTGACTTTACGAACCGACTTAAATCTATTGGACAGTGACCTATTTCCTCATAGCTTGGCACTGAAAGCTGCTCGAATACCTGCTCTAGCTTTAGATGAATGCATCTTGGCACATAGGGCTCCAGCCCGGTCCTCCTGGCCAGCGCCCAGACGGAGGCGTACTCCCACATCTGGTTCCCCAAGCGTCCGCCTTGCATGATGGTGACGATCCCGTAACGGGGACACCTCACCCTCTTCCACACCTTCCTGTGCTTGATATTGTTGGTGCATAGCGACTGCTCGAAGTCAAAAAACGTCTTCGTCAGGCTCCTCTTGGCATTTATGTCGTACAGTGGGAAGAGGAATATGTGCACGAAAGAAATGACACACAAAGCCAGTATCGTCGCAATAAATAATAAGTTCTGGTTTGGATTGATCATTTTACTTGATACCTTCATCTAAAGTCCTTTTTCTACTGCTAAATACAAGCATTTTTCTAACCAGCTTTTGTTGTTGGACTAAATACTGTCTACATCTTGTCTTATTGATTTTTCATCTCATCTCTGTCCTGGGATGTTGGATCTCTATTTATACTGCAACCTGTGGATAAGGCAGGATGCTGCCTGCCTGTGCGGTGGTGCATGTAGGAATACATTTTATTCTTTAAATTGCCCTTCTAATTACAGGTGCAATCGCTTTCTTGACGCGCTCATTAAAGACACGACTCAATTACTTAATTAATTATGAATTATAATTGATCCCCACGGCCAGTCATCCTCACCCTACAAGTCACGTGCCTGCGTGACATCATCCCTTACGTCATCAAAGCGATGACCACGCAGGAAAACTCGAAGGGTTCTTACATGACCTACGATCGTATCGTATTATTGCTGTACGTAGCAAATTGATTTCAAGTCACGACGTAGTTTCAATATTGCGAAATTCATTTAAACTTCTGCTGTAGGAAATTTCTGGTACAAGTTTAATTTTGCGTAACTTCATTATTTAATTCCAACTTTGAATTGAAATCGGTTTATTTATCGTCAATTTCAACTGGCAATATTATAATTTTTAAATACAGGGTGGCTCAGATTTTTTTTTTTAAATGCATAAAATTAACTTGCCTCATTTAAAAAAACTATATTTTATGGTAAAGCATTAACATATAAATCGGATTTTACTTTTTAAATACATATTTCCATCGTCAAAATGTCCATCTCGCAGACAAATCTCTTTCCTTTTGCCCTTTTGATATCTCCACAAGCAAAAGTCAAATGGGATAAGGTCTAATGACCTCGGGGTAAGGATATTATGCCTAATTAGGTTAGGTATAATCAGGGGCGGATGGGCAACATACAAGCGGCCAGGGAACGAACTTTTGCCGGCCCATTTTGCATTCATATAAAATTGCAATAATACCATACAATCAAAATAATAATCATACTTCAAAATTTGACAAATATGTAAAAATCAAAAATACTTTACAATAAATAATTTAATATTGAATATATTATATTTTTTTAAATAACACCTCTGAGGATGGCTTATAAAATCCGAAACTAGTCGGGTTAAGATCAGTTAACCCGAATAACGTCAAATAACATTGTTAACATCAAATAAATAGATTACATAACTACGACAGAGTACTCCCCATAAAGAAAAAAATAATATAAAATTTAATACCATAAGTTTTTCATAATACTTGTTTATTTATTAATACAGAGGTTCCTAAAGTGTGCGCTCAGTACTGATTTCAATCATATTAAATAAAATATGAGAAAGATTAGGTAATTAAAATTTGTCATGCTTTGACTAAGAAAATTTTATTATAATTTACAAAATCTTCATTATAAATTACAAAGTTTAATTAGATCCTGCTTTTTTTTTAATTATTGGAGTTTTATTCAGGAAGCATATCCCTCACAAAGTTGTTAAAATGTTCATAGTTATTTGAAGAAAATTTATTGAACATAATAGAAAAAAAAAATTGAAATGTAATTTTCAACATTATTACTTTTACAAATTTTACATTACAAATTGTAATTAAAATTGTAAAATATTAATCAAAATACAAAATTGCCATTTGAATTATACAATTTATATTGAAAATTATGTTAATAATAATAATAATGTTTATTAGCGGGAGAACCTGCATAATATACACATAAAAAATAAATATAAAAACTTACTTAATGAAAATCAACATGAAACTTAATTTGATTTGACTTTTTAAATGATAGTAAAAAATATATATTATAAATTCCAAAACTCAAAGGAAATAACAAAGTTATCATGATAAATGATAGAATTTAGTAGAAATTATAAAATTTATTAGTTGTAAATTGTAATGAATTGGAAATTACAAAATTTTCATAAGAATTTTTTAATATAATTTCTAGACTTTTCATAAATTGTAAATATCAATGGAACCTGCGAGTTTTTATTAATTTTATTAATATTCTGACAGAAATTTGCAAAAATTTTAATGCAAAATACAAAAGCAAGTACAAAATTACAAAGATAAATTATGAAGTTTTCGTTGCAAATGACAAATTTTGATATTTTATTACAAATTGCAAGTTCATCAAACCATAAAATTCTCATTGAAATTTCTCGCTTGCAAATTGCAATGAATTGGAAATTACAAAATTTTCAATAGAAATTTTTAATATAATTACCAGACTTCATAAATTTACTTCATAAATTGTCACGATCAATGGAACTTGCGAGTTTTTTATTGGAAATTACACCGTCTTTCCCCAGAAATCATATTCCTTGCAAATGTATTAACCATTTCATAGGAATTTACAAAAAATATATTGGAAGGTGTAAAATGTTGATTACATTTTTTTTAAATTCAACAAAAACATGAAATTTTGACATTTTAACTACACATCACAAAAATTTCTTCGAAAACCCCATAAATAGTAATAGCATTATGATGAATGTTACGAAATTTTGATGATGGATTTCAGTATTTCAATAGAATTTATTGAGAATTAATTGTAAATTACAAAAGTTTTAGAATTTGTAAATGTTGAATTTAAAGTGGAACATTGTAGTAAAAATTGCAAAGTTTTTATAATGAATACAATATTTCAATGGAATTAGAAAACAATCATAAAGTAATAAATAAGTTTTATTAGAATTATGTAATTTTCGTTGTGAATTTCATCATTCATCATTCTAAATTACAAAATTGCTATAACTTCAAGAAAATTTGATTGTTAATTGATAAATTTCACTGTAAAATGTAAAATATTCAACATTCGTATTATAAAGTTTTTATTATGAATACAATATTTCAATGGAATTAGAAAACAATCATAAAGTAATAAATAAGTTTTATTGGAATTATGTAATTTTCGTTGTGACTTTCATCATTCATCATTCTAAATTACAAAATTGCAATAACTTCAAGAAAATCTGATTGTAAATTGATAAATTTCACTGTAAAATGTAAAATATTCAATATTCGTATTATAAATTACAACATTTAAGCAGCGATTATGAATATTTATTGTAAAGTGCCAAAATTTCACTATAAAATGCAAAATGTCATTGGTATTTTCAAGTTGTTCAATTTAAAATGTTTATAGTTATTCGTAGAAAATTTTATGAAAATAAACTTAGGTGGAAATTACGAACTTTTCATTAGAGATTACAAAATGTTCATTAGAAATTATGAAATTCTTATTATAAATACTAAAATTTGACTATATTTACATTTTCCTTACAAATTAGAAAATTTTATTAAAATGTGCAAAAAGCTAATCAAACCACAACATAGTCATATTAAATCAAGATTATAAATAAACTTGTCGTCGGATTTTCCAGAAAAAAATTCTGGGGCCTGCCGGCCCAACATTCGGGATGCCTACCGGCCCACCGGGAAATTTCCCATTTTCCCGTATGGCCCATACGCCCCTGGGTATAATGTCCTTGACCCAAGTAACTGAGCAGTCCTGTTAGGTTTGTCTTGATCTCGTGAACCATAAAAGATCATCAAACCTGGAAATGACTTTGCCCGATTACAGCATTCTAACGACCGCCATTTAAGGGGAGGTCACCAGTGCTTTTTAAACGACATGATATAGAGGGTGTCCTACATAATATACATCAGGTTTTACGCACTCCCTGGTATATTGATCCTTGTATTATACACGATCGACATTTTGATATAAACGCAAGATTTCCTTGTAATCGCAATCGATCAAATAAAAAAAAAAAAAATGCTATACCTACACTATTCCCGCCGAATATTTTTAGTAAGAGAATTTCATACTTGTTGAACAATCTATACTCATCTAATGGTTAACAGGAACATACATGATTGGGACTGAGCCACAGGAGGAATTTGATACAGTTATAGTAGATGAATTTGGTAACTTATAATGTTAATAATTTATATTATAGAACCAGAAGTTGTTCTATAATGTTATCAAGAGCTCCAGAAAAGAAAATAAAACAAACAGACTGTGAAATCAAGAGCAAACAAGGAAATATATTAAGGGAAAATGAACAAATTATGAACAGATGGAGGGAATATTTCATGGAATTATTAAATGCTGAGGAAAACAATGATAGAGACATAGAAGAAATTACACAAAACCGAGAACGAAGAGATAACAGAAAAAGAATTAGATATAGTAATTAAGAGCCTTAAAAACGGAAAAGCGGCAGGAAAGGACCAAATAACAGCAGAAATGATGAAAACCATCAGAGAAGAAGCGAAGAAACTACTATTAAAAGTATATAATTGAGTATTGGAAGAGGAGCGGATACCGGAGGACCGGAGGACTGCACTTGTGGTACCAATATACAAAAAAGGCGACAGAAAATAATGTGGTAACTATAGAGGCATCAATCTAATAAGTGCTGGAATGAAAATATTAGAGAAGATTATAGAAAACAAAATAAGGACAACAGTAGAAACGACATTACACGAGGCACAAAGTGGTTTTCGGAAAGGGAGGAGTATACAAGACCACATTTTCACAATCAAACAGATCATAGAGAAGAAACAAAAACAAAATAAAAAAGTATATATGGGCTTCATAGACATAAAAAAAGCATTTGATACGGCCAACAGAAAGAAACTTGGGAAAATATTGGAAGAAAGAGGTTTGAGCGCGAAAATCATAAACATTATCAAAATGATATACGAAAACAACAACAATATAATAGTGTACAACAACAACGAATCAAAGTGCTTCAATACCAAAGACGGGCTGAGACAAGGAGGAAGCCTAAGTCCGATTCTATTTATCATCTACATGGACGAGATAATAAGAAAATGCCAAACAGGAACAAGAGAAATGGAAATAGGATACAGAAGAATGTGGAACATCAGTGTGAAACAAGGAGCGTTCGCAGACGACGCTGTATTACTGGCGAATGAAGAAACAAAATTACAAAAGAACATGGAGATATGGGAAGAGATACTTAAAAAGTACCAAATGGAATTAAATACGGATAAACCTAAAGTAATGGTAGTGGGAGGTATGGAAGCGATGAACATTGTTTTTCTTTACGTTTTTTATTGTTTATTCACACTGTTTTAAATGTATTCATGTATCACAATTATTATGATAAACATTTATTAATATATTTAGTGATTTGTTTATATATGCATATACTAGTGTTTTTCTTGAGATAACTACTATTTGTTTATGTAATTATTGTATAGCGGGAAAGTTTAATCAATTAATTTAATGAGCTAAGTTGTATTGTTAGCTATATATTTATTTTATAGTGTTTTTAAATCAATTATCATCGACATTTCGCACTACGATTGAAAGGTTCTTCAGAATGTTTAGATTATATAACACAAATAACTAACTATAATCTAAAATTTAAATGAATTGGAAAATTTATTTTATTTTATTTATTACAACTATTCAAGATTATAGTAAGTTATTTGTATTATATAATCTAAACATCCTGAAGAAGCCTTCAATCGAAGTGCGAAACGTCGATGGTAATGATTAAAAACCACTATCAAATAAATCTATAGCTCCAATACAACTTAGCTTATTAAATTAATTGACTAAATTTCCCGCTATATTATAATTACATATAAATAATTATTTATAAATCCCGCTTTTTTTTAGCGATATAGAGCCATCTCGTGGATTTTGGCTACATTAAGCTATAGGGGCGCCATCTCGTGTGTTCTTTTGTTAAGAAAATGGTACGGACCTATCATGCATAGAGGGCGCAAACGCGACAAAAGTTTTTTACAGAGAGTGGCCTGTATATATATCTGTATATATATATATATATATATATATATATATATATATAATCTGTGGTTTGAAATATTATTTTGCTAAAATACATTAGAGAAATGTATTCAACAGAAGAAAAGATACAAATAATGCATTTATACCATGCAAAGCAGAGCATAAGAAATGTGCATGACGTTTATTCGGTCACTTATCCCGATAGCCAATTCCATCAATGGGTACAATTTTTAATATTATTTCAAAAGTTAACAAAGACTTGGGGGGGGGGGGGGGGGGGGGTGAGTATAAACACCACAAACGAATTAGAAAAAATAATTAATCATGTAACAGGAACAGGTAAGTAATGATACGTTATATTAATAAATATTCGAAATGGTCACCTTCGCGTTCTAGACAATATGCATGCCTATTGCAAAAACCTTGAAGAACATTCCTAAATAAATTGGGATCAAGCTCATTGCAAGCATGTCTTATCCGATCTTTTAGTTTTTCAATATCATTTTCGACAGAATCAACAGATTTTTTCATAGGTTTATGGTATAATTGGTTGCATAGCTAATACGCGCAAATTGTTGATATGTTTTTTTTTAATTGAACATAGGGACGTTGTTGACTATGTTCACAGTTAAAAAATGGCATGGTATAAAATAACTAAAACACTTATTTAAGAATTTATTTTACTTTCTATTACCAAAATTAATACCCCCAAAAAATATAGTTTCACATATTTTAATTTATATCAACACTAACAAATTACATATATACTAAATAATTTATACATACTACAAAAATTAACACATATCAAATATTAATACTACCTCTGTTCCATAATAAGTGAGCCTTACCGATTTTTATTTTTACCATAATATGTGAGTCATTACCGATTTTTTTTTCCATAATAAGTGAGCCATTTTCGATATTTATTTTTTACAAAATAAGTGAGCCATTTTCGTTTCTAAGAAGTACTATATATTTTTTTCAAAATAACTTACAAAATATGTTAGTATAAACGAATGTAGGCAAGCGATTTTCCTTTGCCTTTGCCTTGCTAATATGTTGAAGCTTATAATTATTGTTTGAACAGAATCATTACCTTGTTTCCATATTCTTTTTATAGTGGCTCTTGATGTACCAAATTTTTCAATTGCCAAAATCACCGCTCCCTTTTTCAGCCGTCCCTTTTTCTGATGTTTCAGTGAAAACTGAACAATAGCCGTTCGTTTTTGGTTGATTAAATTTCTTCTCATCGTTTGAAACTTCCGGCGTTAGAACACTTTCGTTTAAAAATTCGAATTTTAATTGTTGCTTTTGACAAATTAAACTGTCAAATATTTTGATGTCCATGTCATATATGAGTGTCGCCGAGTGCGGCGGGGGAAATGTACCGGCGACCATATTCGATATGGTCATAACAAATTAACCTTCATACCAATTTCAAATGAATATTACAAATAAAAGGTCCAAATTTAATTTTTTTATAAAGCCCGTTTTAGACGACGATATTTTCTTGTACAAGAATATATTATGAAACATATTGTTGTGTGAAATGAACTACTAGTTCAAACATTCAAACAAGTAGCGTCAAATAAATAAATATTTTTGTTACTTGCCTAGACATCATTCATGAAAACTATATAAAAAATATATAAAAACAAGCAATAAAATTAACATTCTACTTTTATAAAAATATTTAATTTAATTATTTTCAATAAAATTTAAAAAAAGGGAATTTATTATATGCTGCTCTACATTCTTATATATATATATGTAGCTTATAGCAATTTTGTAGGAACGGAGTGATTCCGCAATAAAGTATTATTTAAACCTGTTGTAGTTTCAAAACAAACTTCTGTAAAATGCTTTGAACATACTACACTTGTAGCAGATGGTTCCCAATTTTTACGATACATAGCTTCGATCCATTTTGCTCGTCCATTTGGTTCATTAGGAAACCTTAAAATGCAATTTTTAAGTATAACTGTAAAAAAACTGTAAAGATATTGTTACATTGTATGTAGGTACTGCAATGCATCTACGTTGGATACATATTCACTTTTCCTAACATAGTGAACACTGCATTATCGTACTTACACATGAAATGTGTTGCGTTTTGTAGATGTTTCTTCCGCTATTTGTTTTTCACTTTTATTACTAGTACAACCAATAAATGCACAGCAATTCACCATTGTGTAAAATCCACTTCTAGCCACTTACAAAAATAAATTGAGGGAATATAAAAAAATTCAAATACGTCTAGGCAGTAGTGACAATAGTTAACTTAACAAAATTACACCTTCGTTTTCTGTCATAAAATAGAAGCTAGGCATTCAAGTAATAAATTTCAAATCACAATATGACTACAAAACTAGTAAAACCGTTGGATTGTTGGTGATGTGGGGATGATTTAGTTATTTGAAAATTCCATTCTTTGGAAAATGTTTCATATTCTTCACTGATGAATTGTCTTCCACTATCTGATACATCAATTTTGGGTATTCCATGTCTAGCAAATATGGATTTTAATTTGTTGATTACATTTTTGGAAGTTAGATTTTTGTTCAACGTCATGATTTCGGGATATTTTGAGTAGTAATCCACTGCAATAAGAAATGTTTCACCTTGTATTTCAAATAAGTCAATTCCTATTTTTTGTCATGGTTTTTTAATTATTTGATGATTTATCATAGGCTCTCTTCTATTCGAGTTTGAATATTTATTACATACGTAACATCTATTAATTACATTTTCTATATGTGTTATCATATTAGGCCAATATACTGCAAATTTTGCTCTCGATGTGCATTTATTTATACCTAAATGACCTGTGTGTATGTCTTCAAGGACTTTGTTTCTCCATGATTTTGGTATAATGACTCTTTGATTCATATATATTAAGTTATTGCTTCCCATTGTTATTTCTGATTTTAATTTGTAAAATGGTTTCATATTTACTGTCATTTTATTTATGCTCTTTGGCCATCCATCCTTAATAAAGGTTTTTATCATTTTTAATTCTTCATCATCTTCAGTTGCTTTTATCAATTGTTTTAACCTGTCCTCTTTAATTGTTAATTTTTTTTCGATTAGGCATACTTGAGCGTTTCAATCTAAATTATCTTCAAATACTTTATTTACTGTTGCTCGTGATAATGTATCAGCTATTATTAGATATTTGCCTGGTTTGTAAACTAAATTTATTTTATATTTTTGTAATGTCAAAAGCATCCTTTGAAATCTAGCTGGGCATGAGTTTAATGATTTTTTGAATATGGAAATTAATGGTTTGTGATCGATTTCAACTGTAAACTCTCTTCCATAAACATATTGATAGAACTTTTGTACGCCAAAACATATTGCTAATAGTTCCTTCTCTATTTGAGCATATCTTTGCTGAGTTTCTGTCATAGCTCTAGAAGCATATCCACATGGTTTTTCATTTTGAAAAAGTGCTGCTCCTAAGCCTGAGCTAGATGCATCAACTGATATTGTTATTTGCTCTCTTGGATTAAAATACTTTAAAATTGGTTCTTGTGAAATTATCTTTTTTAATTCTTTAAATGCTTTTTCTTGAGGGTGTTCCCATGAAAATATATTGTTATCTTTAATTAAATCCCTTAATGGTTGAGTAATTTCTGATAAGTTTGGAATAAATTTTCCAACATAAGTTATAAAACCTAGGAATCTTTGGACATCTTTTTTATTAATTGGTTTGGGCATTCCTACGATGGCTTCAATTTTATCTTCATCCATTGATATACCTTTATTTGAAAACTTATGTCCTAAATACTTAACTTCATCTAGACCAAATTTACATTTGTTTCTATTAAATTATACATTTTTTTCTCTAGCTATCTTAAATACTTCTTCCAATATTTTGTCATGTTCTTCTTTAGTCTCGACATAAATTAAAATATCATCGACATAGATTACTACACCTTTTATATGAAAAATTTCATGAAAAGTTTCTTGGAATACTTCACTAGCAGTTTTAATACCAAATGGTAGTCTATTGAATTTGCATCTACCATGAGGGGTTGCAAAAGTGTATAACTTACTAGATTTTTCATCTAATGGAATGTTCCAAAATCTACAAGCTGCATCTAATATTGTGAATATTTTTGAACCATTCAAATTTCTTGTTATTTCGTCCATATATGGTATTTTGTATTTTCTATCTATTATAACTTCATTTAAATCTCTTGGAAAGAAGCAGATTCGTAGAGAACCATCTTCTTTTCTAACTAGTACATATGAATTTTTCCATTCTGAGCTGCCTTGAACTTTTTCTATTATTTTTAATTTTTCTAAATTTTCTAAACATTTTTTAAATTGATCTTGTATAGCAAAAGGTACATTTCTTATTGGATTTACTACTGGTTTTGCATGTTTTTGTATTTCAATGTGATATGACTTACTTATTTTACCTATACCTTCAAATACAACTTTATATCTATTGGTTAATTCTTCATAATTTTTAATTTGGTTTTTATTTACTGCATTAATGAATTTAATATCCTCATCATTTTTTTTTGTTTACTATTCCTAAATGAATACATGTTTTTAAACCTAAGATTGACCCATTATTACTTTTGTCTACAAAGAATTCAGTTTTCTTGAAACAATTTCCATTATAGTATAAATCTAGATTACATTTTCCCAATATAGGAATTTTATCTATTTTTCTCAATATTTTTTAAATTAAATTTACACGCTTTTAATTCAAAGTAGGAAATTATATTGACACTTGCTCCCGTATCTATTTTAAATTTAGCCTTTACATCTGCATCTTCACCTATACCCAACTCTATAATGCAATGATTAAAATTATTGAGGTTTTTGTTTCCATTATTAATTGTGTCTATACTCAAGTGATCATTACAATTATCCGATTGATTCACTTGGTTTACAGATTTATTCCTACATTAATTTGCAAAGTGATTGTCCTCTTTACATTTTAAACATTTTTTACCGTATGCAGGACATTTATTTATCGGATGTGATTTACCACATCTTGAACAGTCTTTAATTTCTCTTTGTACCTGATTGTAATTTCTATTTTCGTTCGATCTTGAAGAATCTTCTCGGAATTTTTGTGTTGTTTTCTTCTGATTTCTTACTTGATCCACTTCTTTGTAATTTCTTGTCTTGTCTCCACTCGTTGATTGTTTCATATCCCGAAGCTGCTGTCTGGATGTTTCGGTTAACACACATGTCTCGTTTGCTTTTTCCAGGGTGTACTCTTGATGTTGTAGAAGTTGCTCTCGAACCTTCTCATCTTTTATCCCAATGATTAGCATCGTTTTTATTAATTCCGTTTTAAAATTTTTAGGGAATTCGCACTTGGTTTTTTAATGACGTGACATACTGTTCTGTGCTTTCCTCATTTTGGCGGGACGTGAAGAATTTATATCTCTCGTAGGTTAGGTTCTTTTTTGGAATGAAATAGTCGTTAAATTTCTTCTTTAGTACAGTAATTTTGTCCTTATCATCGTCACTAAATGTGAAGCTATTGTAGATTGCAATGGCTTCTTCGCCCATTAAATGCAGTAAATGTGCATATTGCGTTTTTTCTGGTTTTGAGCCTAATTCTACAGCGGCGGAGTATATTTCATACCTCTGCTTCCATTGTTTCCAATTCTCACTGAGATGGCCTTTTAATTTAATTGGTTGGATTCCTCTGCTTTCCATTTTCACGTCTTCTTTTTATTTCTCCTTTTAATGTCCGTTAAGCTGCGCCATGTTATATATCTAGGAGTAGACCTAGGAATCGACTGAACCACACAACTGCCATGTGTATTCCCCTTTATTAAAACTTCTATGCGTGGTCGTTGCGGTAGGTTAGACAACCTTCTTTACCTCTAAGGCACATACATTACATACATTACATCTGTATTACATACATCTATTACAAGATACTTTTCAAATGTATCTGTAACAAGATACATTTTCAAATTTGTATCTAGATATGTATCTAGATAGAACACACCTCTAAAGAAATGTTCTCAGCAGCAACTATTTGCGGCAGGTACTTTTACAGAAAATATATTATTACAACTTGAACGCACCTCGTATATTAGGCCTGGATATTAAGGTGCTTACCTAGTATATATGGAAAACCGAAATCACGGCTATCGATAAGTCACACACGGGCTATGTTTTATGTGCTAAAACGTGATGATTATATTTTATGCTGCGTAAAATCTACGATGATTTTCTCTACGTAAATAACGATTTCCAGGCTATCAGATAAACAATTCCTCTCTTTACAGATTCTCCAGAGGTTATCGCTGATTCATACACTGGGGCTCTAATACGAAGACGAGCTCTTCTTTGAATCGAGATTCGTTCGCTCGTCGGTTTATTGGTAATGTGTTCATTGCCACTAAAAAAAAAACATTAATTCGACTGATTAACGGAACCTGTTGTCTGGAATTCCCAGTTTAAAGTTGTCAGTGCCGTGGATTGGCTGTATGGGATTATAATCTGTGCGAGGTTTGGACGTCAAACTTTGATCGAATCGAAAAATGCTGCTCAGATAAGTCCCAGCAGTTAGTTATTTTGGGCATCGTGAAAATGGTACTTTTTAAACAAGTGTTTATCGCCTCATTATTTGCTTTGTGTAAGTGCTTTTCTGTGCGAGGTCGAAGTGCTAATTTAAATGTTCGCAAAAAATACGATAAACGTGATTTCGCTTTGCAGGTTTCGCGTCGGCATACAGTTTCAGTGTGGAAAGTTACAATGTGACTAGACACAAAAGGCAGAATGCATGCAAGTAAGTTATATTCATTCGCCAGCACTAATAACACGTCTGTAATGATTTATTTATGTTGTTATTTTCGAGACTACCTTATACAGGGTCCGTCATTTCACCTCCCGTCTTCAATAGCTCAGTTACTAATTGAGTTAGGATTTTGATATTTTGCAGACTTCAGTTGCTTTCTAGGGTGTATTTCAGGAAAATATTTTTGATTATACAGGGTGTCCCAAAAAAGTGTGACGTCATCATGATGTATATTTTTAGATTGCATGGTATATTTTTTGTTACTTATTTGGGTGCCTCTTATAGATGCCTACATACCCATAAATTTTTATTGAAATCGGGTCAGTGACATTAGCACAAAAAAATAAAAACTGAAAAAAAACAGTTTTGCACCATTGGTTAAGAAAATTAATAAAGGATAAAAATAGTGCCTCGTTAATAAAACCATACAAGGTACTCATTAAATAAGGTCTGACAGTTGCGTTAACCAAGTTTTATTGATATGCATTATACAGAGTGTCCAAAATTTAGTGTCAAACTTTCCAAAATTTAAAGCACTTTATTTTTCTTATTTTAAATTGGAACCCCAGTATATTTTTATGTAATTCCATGCGGAATTAAAAGACAAACATTTTTCCTAATTACAACCCTATCTCAATTCCTAACACATTCAAAGATATTTGCAGAAAACTCGTATTATCAACAATTCCAATGGCCATTTTAATTAATTAAAATCGAAGGTGGGTGTGAAAAACAATTTATTGACATTAAAGTTTAACAAAGTGACAAGAGCCATTGTTAACTGTAGTAAAATAAAAGTTTAAAACTTTTTTAGCTAAGGTCTTTATACCCAAGATACCAAAATTACTTTTTGTCATGGAAAATATGATTTTCATAATATGACAAATATTATGACCTATATTGACAAATGTGGATATGACTTTCATATTCGCATTTCAAAATATTACATTCAACCTGTTACGAAGAGTGGCAATGTCATTTCATGCTCGTCTTCGTTTGTACCTTCAAGAGGGCGGAAGACATATAGAACATAAGTTCTAGCAATTAATTAATTTTAGAAATGCACAGTTATGTTATGTTTTAATGAAATTTTATTACTAAAACTATTTTTTATACAAAACTTAATACTTTTACGATGTGTAATAGGTTTAGACGAAGATCTGTGAAACCTTTAATACTTTCGAGATATTAATTGTACCTACAAAACATGTTATGTCAATAAATTGTTTTTCTAGGTCACCTTCGAATTTTATTCATTAAAATGGCTTTGGAATAGTTGATAAATCGAGTTTTCTGCACATAACTTTCAATGTGTTAGGAATTGCGATAGAGTTGTAATTAGGAAAAATGTTTGTCTTTTAATTCCACATGAAATGACATAAAAATATACAGGGGCTCCAATTTAAAATAAGAAAAATAAAGTGCTTTAAATTTTGAAAAGTTTGACACAAAATTTTGGACACTCTGTATAATGCATATCAATAAAACTTGGTTAACGCAACTGTCAGACCTTATTTAGTGAGTACCTTGTATGGTTTTATTAACGAGGCACTATTTTGATCCCTTATTAATTTTCTTAACCAATGGTGCAAATCTTTTTTTTTTCAGTTTTTATTTTTTTGTGCTAAAATCACTAAACCGATTTTAATAAAATTTCAAAGGTATGTAGGCATCCATAAAGGGCACCCAAATAAACAACAAAAAATATACCATGCAATTTAAAAATACACATCATCATGACGTCACACTTTTTTGGGACACCCTGTATAATCAAAAATATTTTCCTAAAGTACGCCACGGAATGCAAGTAAAGTCTGCAAAATATCAAAATCCTAACTCAATTAGTAACTGAGCTACAGAAGACGGGAGGTGAAATGACAGACCCTGTATATTATTGTATGGCCATGCATTACTGAATGTTATTAAATAAAATAAATTAAGGTAATTATCGATGAATAAATAATAAATCTAGCCTAATAAAGATAATTCAGACAATAAAAACTTACGGATACAAAATAATAATTGGATATAAGATTTCTAACGAGCCTGCTTGCGTATGTAAATGTCCTGTGTTAAAATCGTTTGAAACGGCATTATTTCTATTCAACGATGTTATAAACGTAATGTAATATGAATAAAAATAAAGTTGTCTTTATTTAATAAACAGAGGTCATCATTTTAATAGAGTCGGGATTGGTATAAGTCCACGTTTCGCCTTGGTTTGTTTCACAATTGTTGTTTTCATATGTGTAGTCCGCTTCGTTGTGAAATAAGTAACTTCATAAATAAGTAACAGCAATACTACGAGGGCGGTTGGGAAAGTAACTGCTGCACAGTGCGACAATACAACGAATACAATACACCGAAATACATATATATATATATATATATATATATATATATATATATATATATATATATATATATATATATTTTTTTTAAATTCTTTATCTCAGCCGTATATATTATATGTTTTTGTAATTTGTTCTCTATTTTAGTAGAGAACCGGGTATTCGGCCAGGGTCAATAAAAACACAATATTTGTTTTACACTTCCAAGCTTTCGGACATATGTTTGTGTCCTTCGTCAGGGATGTTACTAAAAACATTTATTAATTATTTTAGCAACAAAAGAAAACAGTATATACATATATGGGTAATTATTTGATTAGTTAAAATGAAAACTTACAATTAATTTGTGTTGTATATGATGAGTGTCATTAATCTTTTCATGACAGAAAAAAATTATTTTATAATTAAATTTGTTTTTAAGAACATATATCTAGATTATATGTTTAGATAATAATTTTTCTTTATTTTTGTGTTATTTTGTCATTCTTAGATAATTCTATTAAAAATGAATAAATATTACTGAGACCGTCGGTATCAGATTTAAAATTCATGCTATTTTTGATGTCTTTTTTAATATGATACATCTCCAGAAAAAGTCTCCCTTTTTTAGAGTTGCAATAATCTATCACAGTAGTGTTTTTGAAATCAGGTCTATGGTCAAAATTATTGGAGTGTATTGCTAAAGCACACGATTTTTTGTTGAGCTTACAATCGGTTCTATGTTGTGTTAATCTAGATTTCAACCATTGGGTGGATTGGCCGTAATACGTTAGGTTACAATCACTACATGGAATTTTGTATACTATATTTGATTGTAGTTCTGGTTTACATTTATCTTTTAATTTTGTGAAAAATTTATTATATATTGTGTTCACGTTATAGAGTCCAATTTTAATGTTATCATTACTAAGTGTAGAAATTAGGCGTGGTGAAAGGTTTTCGATATAAGGAAGTTTCTTGTAAATCATTTCTGGTTGATTGATTGATGATAGAATATGTTTATTGATCATTATATCGGTTCTTTGGTGGTATATTATTTTATTTACAAGTCGTTTTGGAAAACTGTTTTGGATCATTATTTTTGACAATAATTTTAGGTTTTTTGTTATGAAAGATGGGTGACAAATTTTGTTTATCCTGTTTTTAAGACCTAAAATTACATTTACTTTAACATTGAGTGGTGCATGGGATGTGTAATTTATATATCTACCTGAGTTTGTGGGTTTTTTATACCAGTCGAGGATTATACTATTATCTGGTTTTCTTATTATAAGGGTGTCTAGGAAAGGTATTTTGTTATTTTGTTCTTGTTCTATTGTAAATTTTATGCTTGTGTTCCACTTATTGAAAAATTCAACTATATTTTGCACCATACATGATGGGACTGCCATTATTAGATCGTCTACATATTTTTTAATGACAAAACAAACAAAACTTACTCAGAGCAAAAGTTACGAACATCTTATCAAATAGAGTCCTTACACCATCCAACATAGTATTTTCAGACTCACAGAGAGAAACAAGTCTATTTTTGAAAAACCATCCCAATATTATGGTGACAAAAGCAGACAAAGGATCCGTCACTGTCATTATAACATCTTATCAATACAGAAGTAAGTCGCATAAACTACTGGATGATAAAACAACTTACAAAATTTTAAAAAAAGACCCAACACTAACCGCACAAACAAAGATCAACAATGCAATAAAAACACTAATTAATAAAAAAATTATAGATGAAAATATATGAAAACGTCTCATGACGTATAATAGCATTCCACCAAAATATTACGGTCTTCCAAAAATCCATAAAAAAGATATACCATTACGACCTATTATCTCTTCCATTAATGCACCGACATATAAACTTTCAAATTTTCTAGCCAAGATTTTACATGTAGCATTTTTTAACAGAACAAATTATAATGTAATAGACACTTTCAGTTTTGCTGCTGAATTTAATAACCTGAAACTACCTAAAGATCATGTGTTTATATCATTAGATGTTATCTCTCTTTTTACCAAAATACCAATGAACGTAGTAACAGAGATAATACGCGACAACTTTGAAAGGATAACACCACACACAGATATTGATAAAGACATGTTCATTGAATTAATAATGCTCATATGCAAATATAGCTATTTCACTTATGAAGAAGTGACGTACGAACAAATTTTCAGCACTCCCATGGGCTCCCCTCTTAGTCCTATTTTGGCAACGATAACAATGGATTACCTTCTAGATGATGTAACCTTACCTTATAAACCTTTTTTCATTAAAAAATATGTAGACAATCTAATAATGGCAATCCCATCATGTATGGTGCAAAATATAGTTGAATTTTTCAATAAGTGGAACACAAACATAAAATTTACAATAGAACAAGAACAAAATAACAAAATACCTTTCCTAGACACCCTTATAATAAGAAAACCAGATAATAGTATAATCCTCGACTGGTATAAAAAACCCACAAACTCAGGTAGATATATAAATTACACATCCCATGCACCACTCAATGTTAAAGTAAATGTAATTTTAGGGCTTAAAAACAGGATAAACAAAATTTGTCACCCATCTTTCATAACAAAAAACCTAAAATTATTGTCAAAAATAATGATCCAAAACAGTTTTCCAAAACGACTTGTAAATAAAATAATATACCACCAAAGAACCGATATAATGATCAATAAACATATTCTATCATCAATCAATCAACCAGAAATGATTTACAAGAAACTTCCTTATATCGAAAACCTTTCACCACGCCTAATTTCTACACTTAGTAATGATAACATTAAAATTGGACTCTATAACGTGAACACAATATATAATAAATTTTTCACAAAATTAAAAGATAAATGTAAACCAGAACTACAATCAAATATAGTATACAAAATTCCATGTAGTGATTGTAACCTAACGTATTACGGCCAATCCACCCAATGGTTGAAATCTAGATTAACACAACATAGAACCGATTGTAAGCTCAACAAAAAATCGTGTGCTTTAGCAATACACTCCAATAATTTTGACCATAGACCTGATTTCAAAAACACTACTGTGATAGATTATTGCAACTCTAAAAAAGGGAGACTTTTTCTGGAGATGTATCATATTAAAAAAGACATCAAAAATAGCATGAATTTTAAATCTGATACCGACGGTCTCAGTAATATTTATTCATTTTTAATAGAATTATCTAGGAATGACAAAATAACACAAAAATAAAGAAAAATTATTATCTAAACATATAATCTAGATATATGTTCTTAAAAACAAATTTAATTATAAATTTTTTTTTTCTGTCATGAAAAGATTAATGACACTCATCATATACAACACAAATTAATTGTAAGTTTTCATTTTAACTAATCTAATAATTACCCATATATGTATATACTGTTTTCTTTTGTTGCTAAAATAATTAATAAATGTTTTTAGTAACATCCCTGACGAAGGACACAAACATATGTCCGACAGCTTGGAAGTGTAAAACAAATATTGTGTTTTTATTGACCCTGGCCGAATACCCGGTTCTCTACTAAAACAGAGAACAAATTACAAAAACATATATATCCAGGGTGTATCAGCCAAATGGAATAAATTCAATAATAAATAAATGGGGGCGTGTTCGAAAAAACGCTCGGACACGTCGATTGTTATTTTTAGTTGCGCATTTTTTCAACAAAAACTTTTTATACAGGGTGTTTCATGTGACCGTGGCCAATACCAACTTTCTTATTTTAAATGCAACACCTGGTATATTATTCAATTTTTGGATTCTTCAGAAAATTCTAGACATATTTCATGTACAATGTCCTATACCTATCTTCAACTGTTTCGGAAATATTAAGTGTGTCGGTGTGTCCAAATCGGTGGATGGGAGGCGAGGATCGATGGAATGGCCAGCACGATCCCCTGATCTGACGTCATTAGACTTCTTCTTATGGGGATATGTCAAAAGTATTGTATACAAAACTAAACCTCTCGACTTAGCTGACTTAAGAAGACGAATAATGCTTGCGATGAATATTCGATTAGATCGGTCACGCCAGAGATGTTGAGTAACGTTAGAAGATATTTCTATTTAAGATTAGGATGTTGCCAAGACGTTCACGGCGAGCATTTTGAACATCTCCTCCATTGAAATTTATTGTTTTTTTTTGTTTTTTTACATTATCAAGAAATAAACAGTATTACTTATTAGTTTTTGAGTGTATTGTAACGAATTTCTGTAATCAAATAATTTTCTTCTTTTAATGTTTATTTTTGCAATAAATCTGAAAACACTTAATATTTCCGAAACAGTTGAAGATAGGTATAGGACATTGTACATGAAATATGTCTAGAATTTTCTGAAGAATCCAAAAATTGAATAATATACCAGGTGTTGCATTTAAAATAAGAAAGTTGGGATTGGCCACGGTCACATGACACACCCTGTATAAAAAGTTTTTGTTGAAAAAAATGCGCAACTAAAAATAACAATCGACGTGTCCGAGCGTTTTTTCGAACACGCCCCCATTTATTTATTATCGAATTTATTCCATTTGGCTGATACACAGTGTATATATATATATATATATATATATAACGCCGTTTTACTATTTATTCAACAAAATTTTAATGTGTAAAATTGTGTGTCATTTAAATTACATACGCGATAATTTAAAAACCAACTCTCCAATTATCTAAAATGTAATTTATATAACTTTCAATTTAAATTGCATTGGTTTTAATTATAAATAGGCTACTTATGTGGTAAACCGGACATGTTGTAAATAATGTACATATTAATTTTTTATTTGTTTCATTAGAACACGCAGTTTTTTTTAATAATAATAGTTTATTTTAAATTTTGTACCAGTACAATAAATATCTCATATAAATAACATTCTATATAATATAATAAATAATACTGTTTTAAAATATTGCGTCTTTTCTTCCTTCTGTCTTCACCTCGGGAGTTCTGGGATTTCTCTCCTCTCCTAGGTTAATGATATTGAAGGATGTTGTCGGTCTTCTTCATTCCTCTTGTTTGGATCTTGTTATTTAAAATTAGGTTTTTAATTTTTAGTTTAAAAGGTATGTATTCTAGTTTTCTTATGTGTTCGTTCAGGTTGTTATATTTATTTATTGTTTTCGTTGTTAAGTTTTGTGTATGTTTTGTTGTTGTAAATTTTTCTGTTCTCAGATCTGACTTTCTTCTTGTATTGTGTTGATGGAATTGTTTATTATTTGATAGTGTCATGTTCGTTTATGTTAGGTTGTTTTTAATTTTATATATTAATAGTAGATCACTCAGTTCTATCATGTTTCTTAGATTGAGCTCCTTAGTTTTCTTATATAATTCTGCTGTATTGGTTCTTCGGTCGAGTTTGTAGAGTATTTTTAATATTTTGTTTTGTTGTATCTGTAGTTTATTCAGGTTTTTTTCAGTTGTGTTTCCCCATGTTGCAGAGATAGTTGATTTTTGATGTAAAAAGTGCACGATATATTTGTTTCTTTTTCTCTTCCGGTACGTAGTTTCTGATTTTCATTATGGCGGCGATAGTTTTAGAGTTCCCTTTTTTTAGCGTTTCTATGTGTTGATCCCATTTCAGGTTGCTTTGTATTTTAAGTCCTAGATAATTTACTTCTTTTATTTGTTTTATTTTTGTATTCTTGATCGTGATATTTATATCTTTTGTTGTTTTATCGTTTAAGAATATCATATATTCTGTTTTTGCTTCGTTTATTGTTAGCAAGTTATTGAAAAACCAGTTTTCCAGCAGTTTTATATCTTCGTTCACATTGTCTTCTATTTCTCTATAGTTTTTTCCCGTGTAAACTATACGGGTGTCATCTGCATATATATATATGTGGTTTTCCTTTCAAGTTCATTTCCAGCATATCGTTTGTGTATATAATATATAAGATTGGTGGTAGATTTCCTCCTTGTGGTATTCCATATTCAGCTGCAAGTGGTTGGCTTTCTGCATTATTTACTTAGGTTTTTTGTGTTCTGTTTGATAAATATATGTTCAATATGTTTAGCTCCTTTCCCGTTATTCCTATTGCCTTAAGTTTTTCGATTTATTTTGGTTTTGATATAGTGTCGAAGGCTTTTTTCATGTCAATGTATATAGCTAATAGTAGTTGTTTCTTGTTCATCTTCGATGATATGTGGTGTATGAGATCTTGTGTGACCGATGTCATTCCTGAATGTTGTTGGTAGGCATATTGTTCTTGGTTGATAATTTTGTTTTTAATCAACTGATTGGTGATATGAATTTGGACGGTTTTCTCTAATACTTTATTTAGTGTTGATAATAATGAAATAGGTCTGTAATTTTCCGGCTTGGTTTTACCTCCTTTTTTGTAAATTGGTATAATTGTGCTAGTTTTCATATATTCAGGATATATTCCTTCTTCGAGTACTGTATTTATGATTTCTACAAGAATAGGTGTTAGTATTGTTCTGTTTCGATTTAAGATATCGTTTGTTATCTTATCAAAGCCCGGTGTTTTATGGTTCTTTAAATTTGTTATTATGTAGTTAATTTCTTCTTGTGTTGTTTTTCGGAAGATGAGGGTTTCGATTTGCCTCTTTGTTTTTGTTGTTACGGGTGTTGTTTGGCTGCTTATTATTTGTTTTTCTGCAAGTTCTTTGCCTACATTTGCGAAATATGCGTTCATTTCGTCAGCGATTTCTTCCGATTTATTTGTGCTGCCTCCGTTTTTTTTTCTTATTTCTTCTATGTAGTTTTTATTGATTTTTTGTTGTTTATTTGGTCATTTATTATTTTCCACAATTCGTTTGGATTGTCTTTATTTATTTGAAATCTGTTTTTGTAATATTGCGTTTTCTCTTTTTTTATTTGTGCTGTTGTTAATTTCTTTTGCTTGTTGTATTCTTGTCTATTAATTCATTGTTTGAATTTTTGAGATGTTTTTTTAAAGTTTGTTTCTTTGTTTTATTTGTTTTATTATAAAGGTATTTATCCAGGGGGTTTCTGTTCTTCTTTTGATATTATTTGTTTGTTGTTTTTTTCTATTCTATACACATGTTAAATGGTTTGTTTTATATGAAACTCGATTAAAATGCAAGACATTTTTGTGGAACTTGTAAAAATCTGCACTGCTTTTATGCTAGCCCTAATTATTTTATACTTTCATTAAAATTGTAATTAGTTTTAATGCCAGATGAATTTGAAATAGAATGTCATTTTAATTGAACTATGATGGATTACATTGTGTATCACAACAAAACAATATTTGCAGAAAATTTTTAACAAATATATAAAGGATTGCCATAATTCAATTCAGAATGAATAAATACTCATTGTTATATTGTTACACCATTTAAATAGAAATGAGCGAAAAATTAATTTAAAGCGTAAGGTTGATTTTATGGTTCACGGATTAAATCAACACTCAATTTTATGATACTTTAATTTCAATATTACATGAATTATATATATATATATATATATATATATATATATATATATATATATATATATATATATATATAATCGATCTTTATTGGGCTATCGACCCCATATGGGGTCTTTCCGCCTTACATGAATTATTTTGGCACATTTGTATTGTTGCAGGATTAAAATTTAACTTGACTTGAATGGTTGAGACATTTGATTTAAAATGTTCATTTTTTGTAAATACTTGAATTATAACAATTTGTTATTCATATGAAACTCTAAATAAAATGATGGCAATATATTCGGCACTTTAATAAAAATTACATTCATTGTTTTTTCAATAACTAAATTTAAATCACATTCTATTTCATTCATACATGGAATAAAATGACACATGATTTGTTTGCTACTGTATAATTTTGATAAATTTAGGTGACGAGGGAGTCATTGCATCGACATTTCAATTTAAATTACATCCTATTAAAATTGAACACGAATTAAAATGCAACACATTAAAATTCAATACAATTAAATTGACACTTGTACATGATGGTAATAGAAAGCTTCGTTGGTCCTCGCACAGAGAGCGCCACCATGCGCACCCACGTCGTTTATTCATACAAAAAATGATTTTGCACTCGTTTCGTGCATATTTTGCTATTGTGTTTTGAAAATACACACTCAATAAAGGGTTTTTAAACAGAAGCAGAAGGTCTTTTGCGTAATTCCAGATGAAACCAAACTAAGCCGCGAATGGCGACCGGTGCGCCATCTGTATGTGGTGTATCAAAGCTTCCTATTAAAATTATGTTCGTGTACAAAAATAATGATATCGACTTTGTGTCAAATAATTGATGTTGCATTTAAATGCATATTGAATTTGAATGCGCTTGTGGTTTGAATGAATGTAAAATTTTAATTAATGTATAATTTTATAGCATCTCTCCTTTTAATAAACCTCTCGTTGAAATTGTACGCTAATAAATTCAATTTTAAATAGAAAATATAATTTCATTTCAAGTGTGACAAAAACGAAGTACAATTTTAATAAAGGTTCTTTTAAATAAAGTGCCATTTATTGCAAGAGTATTAGAAATGAACCGTAATATTAATTCAGACGTCTTAAAAACAATCGTTATTAAAATCGTGTCTTCTATAAACAATGCGTTATTTGTAATAAAAATTAAATATAATTTAAATTCGAGTGTGGAAAACAGGGTGAGTTTTTTCGGATGTTTAGCATGGGGTTCTCGGAAACTAGCGGAGATAGAGGGACGATTAAATGGCGAAAGAATTGCAGTTTTACGAGTTCAATTTCATGAGCTTTTTGTTTTTTGGAAAAATTGCATGGCTAACTAGATATCTCGAAAAAATATATTTTTTGTTGTTTTGTTCGGAGCATATTGCTCTGTTATTATTGACTTTAGAAAAAATGTGTAAAGGAAAAAGTTATAGGATATTATATGCTTAATAATACAGACTAACCGATTATTTTATTTAAGCTATAATTTTTGAGTTATGACACAAACTTGTGTTTTTTCTAATGGAAACCATAGTCGGCCATGACATTATAAAAAAGGCCTCTTTTCAACGATTCTAATGATATATCATATTACATAGGTATTTTTATAAATAATTAAATTATGGGATTTTTTTCTTTTCAGTTTCTAACTATTCGAAGTAGTACGCTATAGAAACAATTGATAGATACAAACGACAATTATAGAGGCGGCCATCTCCCGATCTCTCTGTTTTAGATTTTTATTTATGGGGAATGGTAAAAGATAGAGTGTATCAAACATCGTAAGTCACAGTAGATGACCTTAGAGAAGCTGTACGTACAAGTTACAAGTTTTTGCTAATATTGATGGACGCTCCGTTAGAAAAGCAACAAAATCTGTTTTAAAAAGGTGTGCATTAATCATAATGGTGAACCTTTTGAACATATTTAGTCTTAAATACTTTCCCAACTTTAAATACGTTGTTTTGGTACTACTTTAGTTACGTTCTAATATGCTTGTATTGTCTCTCAATTTATCGTCTGTCATTCCCTGTTTAGTAGTTTTGTACTTATGTAATTTTGTTTTATCAGAAATAATTTTTATATACAATTGCAACTCCAACGAAATAAACATTTTACACCAAAATAATAATGTTTATAATTTCTAAATGAAAAGAAATATTTTAATAACTAACTTGAATTTTATTATTTAACGCGTTGCGCATCAATCAATTGTTTCCATAGCCTACTTCTTGAATAGTTCGAAAATGAAAAGTAAGAAATAACGATACTTTAATTATTTATAAAAATAACTATATCAACTGGTATATCATTAGAATAGTTGAAAGAGCGCCTGTTTTATAAAGTCATGGCCAACTATGGTTTCCATTAGAAAAAACTCAACTTTGTCTCATAACTCAAAAATTATAGCTTTAATAAAATAATCGGCTAGATTGTATTATTAAGCACATAGTTACGTACAACTTTTTCCTTTACACATTTTTTCTAAAGTCAATAATAACAGATCCATAGGCACCGAACCAAATAACAAAAAATATATTTTTTCGAGATATCTAGTTAGCCATGCAATTTTTCCAAAAAACAAAAAGCTCTTGAAATTGAACTCGTAAAACTGCAATTCTTTCCCCATTTAATCGTTTCTCTATCTCCGCTAGTTTCCGAGATCCCCATACTAAACATCCGAAAAAACTCACCCTATATATCCCAAAAGTTAAACTCTTTGATATTCACGTATTTTGGCCACAATATTCCGTGCCGTGTAGCGTGAATAACCCTGTATACAATTTCAAATTAAAATTTACGAAACTTACAGCTAAGTTCTTTTTATTGCAGAGCAACTGAATTAGCGTGCAAATCAGGACAATGCACGAGTGAAGACAACTTCTGTGATGGAAAAGCCGATTGCAAAGATAAGTCCGATGAGACATCTGCATGTGCATCTAATGCGTAAGCGACAAATCTGAATTTTGCTTGTAAAATTTAAAAATGAGTTAATCTTTTATAATGATTTTAGTTGCCCAGATTACTTATTCAGGTGTGCTTATGGAGCTTGCATAAATTCAGATTACGTGTGTGATGGAAAACAAGATTGCATGGACAATTCTGATGAGACCCTCTCGAGGTGCAAGAAAATCGTCCCTTCAAAAAATTGCGAGTAAGTTATTTAGCTATTGATTATCATGCTCTTAAAGTATACAGTTTGTTTGATTTATTGTGACACAGCAAATATTTCTGTTATTAGTACAGATTGAAAAAAAAAGTCGAAGAAAAAAAGTTTTCGTCCTTTTTGTCATCTATTTAATCCTAATTTCAGAAGAAGATTCGAAAATAAAATAAACACGTGAAAGCTATAAGCTTCATTTTCTTTAATAGAACATCCTGTATATTTTGGTTATTTCTGATAGGCAATAACATTAGCTTTATAATGAAACCACATAAGTACCCCTTTATTATACAAATAACAATTGCCAATTGCTTTATTGCTTAGTGCTTTATTTTAATTCAATTGAATAACAATCGAATGTTCGAAAATTATTCATCTCGCATTAAAACTAAGTACAATTTTAATGATAGTATAAAATAATGAGGATATAGAGGAAAACAAGAAGAATTAGAAATGGAGTTTGAAAAAACAGGACTAGATTTATTGGCAATTACTGAAACAAAACTCAAAGGGAAATGGTCAAAAAAAAACGAACAACGGACACACATGCATATATAGTGGAGTAGAGGAACACATGAGAGCAGCGGCAGGAGTTGCCTGCATAGTGCCCAAAAAAAGAGAAAAAGAACTAATAAAATGGGAAACGATAAATGAAAGGATGATGGTAATAACACTGAAAGGGAAAACAAAAGATGAAATGAAAACAATGATAATAGTTTATGGACCAAGTAAAGATGAAAAAGTAGAAAAAAAGGATATATTTTGGGAAGAACTAACGACAAAGACAGAGGAGGTAACTGGTAAACTATATGTAGCAGGCGATTTTAATAGTAGAGTAGGGAAAAGAGATCAGATGTACAGTAATGTGATGGGTAATAACGGGGAGAACAATATAAACGAGAATGGGAAAATAATGCTGGAATATTGCCAAATGAATGAACTAATAATAACAAACACGTTTTTTAATAATAAAAGAATACACCAATATACAAGAGAAGAAAGAGCTAGAAACAAAAAGTCAATTATAGACTATATTCTCGTAAAAAGAGAACATAGAAAAGAGGTAGTAGACACTAAAGTAAGGAGAGGGCCAGAAATTGGAAGTGACCACTACCTAGTGGTAGCAACAATAAAAGAACCAAGTGATGATAACAAAATGAAGAAAATCAAAGTTAAAAAGATCAAGGCTCACAGATTACAAGAAGAAGACGTAAGCAACGAATACAAGGATCTGGTGGAGAATGAAATAGTACTCAAACAAAATACATATAGGGAAGATGACTTAGATGGAATATGGGAGGCATTCAAGAATATAATACTAGCAGCTGCACAGACAGCATGTGGAAGCTACCAAATGACAAACACGAAAAGACAAACGGGATGGTGGACGAATGAGATAAAAGAGGAGATAAAAAACAAGAAGATAGCATGGAAAGAATATCTAGGAAATAAAACTGCAGAAAGCTATGAAAAATACAAGCACAACAGAAAAATGGTTAAACAATTAGTAATAGAAACAAAAAAACAAAGTGGGAGAGAATTTGGAGACAACATGGAGAAAAGTAGCAAAGACAACATAAAACTGTTCTACAACATAATCAAAAGGAACAGGACAAAACGGACAAACGAGACGAGACATATAATGAACAAAAAAGGAGAAATAATAACAGATGACATAGAAAGGATGGAGAGATGGAAACAATACTTTCAGGAGTTACTCAACACGGAAGAGGAAGAAAAAGTGACAAATACGAACGAACAAGAACAAGATACAGAAAATGAAGAAGAACAAGAGATAAGTATGGAAGATTTGTCAGAAGTAATAAGAAAACAAAAAAAAAGGAAAAGCAGCAGGAGTGGATAGAATCACAACAGAAATGATCAAGAAACTAGGTACACAAGGGAAATCAATGCTACTAAAAATCTACAACAAAGCACGACAAGAAGAGTGTGTGCCAAAGGAGTGGCACACAGCAATGATAGTACCCATATACAAGAACGACGACAGAAAAGACTGTAACAATTACAGGGGAATTAATATAATAACTACAAATATGAAAATATATGAACAACTAATAAATAAAAAATTAAAACAAAGCACAGAAAGAATATTAATGGAATCACAGAGTGGATTCAGAGAAGGCAGAAGTATACAGGACCACATATTTATGATAAAACAAATACAGGAAAAGGCAAACTATGAAAATAAACAGATGTACATAGGATTCATAAATATGGTGAAAGCGTTCGACAGGGTGCCTTGTGAAAAAGTATGGTCGATTTTATAGAAAAGAAATGTGAATAACAAAATGATAAGAGTAATAAGAAGCATATACCAGAACAACCGGATTACAATAGTGGAAAGAAATCAACAATCCAGCGAGTTCACAACAAACAACGGATTAAGGCAAGGTGGAGGTCTGAGTCCAACATTTTTCATTTTATTTATGGACGAAATAATTAGAACATGCAGAGAAAAGGTAAAAACAGTAACGATCGGACATAACAAATTGAAAAGAGTAGAAATAGCAGAAGGAGCATTCGCGGATGACATAATAATAATAGGAAGAAATAGACCAGACCTACAAAATAATCTAAATATATGGAACGAAACACTAAAAACAAATGGAATGCAAATGAACAAAAGCAAGACAAAAGTGATGATATTGGGAAAGTAAGAACAGATTGATATTATAATAGATGATAAAAATAGAACAAGTAGAACAATACAAATACCTAGGGGTAGAAATATAAAGTGAAGGTCGAAATGAGAAGGAAATTGATAGTAGAATTTAAAAAAAAAAAACAACGAAGCTATATTTTCAACTAAGAACATTCATAAATAAAAGGGAACTAACAAGAAAAACAAAACTGTCCATATTTAAGTTAATATACAGACCGATGCTGATATTCGGGTGTGGATCTTGGGTTCTAACGAAAATAGAAAAGAGCAAAGTCCAGGCAATGGAAATGAAGTACCTTAGGAGAATAATCGGAGTGACAAGAAGAGACCGGATAAGAAACACAGAAATCAGAGACCAGCTGGAAATAGAAACGGTAGACGAATTTATACAGAGAGGGGAATTAGAGTGGCGGGGACACCTACAGAGGACGAAGGAGGAAAGACATGTGAAATAGGTGTGGCAGGCGAAAACACAAAAGAAGAAAAGTAGAGGTAGACCAATAAAAACATGGGATAGTGAAATGAAAGAAATTATTGAAAAGAAAGGGAAAACAATAGCAGAGGCGAAAAAAATGGCGAAGGACAGAAAAGAATGGAAGAAATACATCATGGGACCAAGCCAGGAATAGCAAGACAAAGCAAAATAAAAAACCCTACACCATAATTGGTAGAAGGGAGAACGTTATATATATATATATATATATATATATATATATATATATATATATATATATATATATATATATATATATATATATATATATATATATATATTGTGATGGTATTTGTATTATAAGTAGAGTAGATTAATTAGAATAGATTTATTATTATTATTAGATAGGTATTAGATAGAATTATAATCTTAAGGGCACAAGCTAACTAAAATTATTGTAAATATTGTATATGTGAATGTGAACAAGTATGCACAAATCTACAGAGAAATGTGTAAGACATTTTATGGATACAGAAAATCGCAAGGTTTATGGATCCGCGGATGGAGGTTGTTGATCGGTTACCACGGGTGACAGGTGACTTCGTGCATAGACGCATGTGAGATTGAAGAATTGAAGATCGGAAATAATCAACAAAAGACAAATTGACGAGTCGAGGGTAGAGGGTGAACGGCGAGCAGGGGAGACGGTAGTGGGTCGAGGGTCGTGATGTTGCCCTAATACTAATAGATTACATAAAATTAACGCGTGTTCAACGATTGGACATAGGACTGGAAAAAGGCAGTCAACAAGGAGAGGACTTCAACAAGATAGGAGCCGTGACGGAGATATTCGAAAATCAGGACTTCAAGCCGCTAAACTTCGCACACAAAAGTAGCTGTTTACTTTTGTGCGAATCAACAAAGGATCAGAAGACGAACGCAGGGACAAGAGGACGACTTAATCAAGGGACCAAAAGCAAGAGGATAACTGCAAATATAGAGTTTGCGTAAATTACAAGAATCATATTCTCACATAAGTTAGCTTGTGTATATAGGATTTATTTTGTTAATGTTGGTCATAGTTTATTAGTTTTGTTTAATATAATTTTGTTTTCTATTGTTTTGGATTTGTTTGACTAGTTCACTTTATATTAGACGTTTTTAAGGTTTTTGGTTATTATTAATTCATTAAAGCATTTGAACAAGACTCTATTTAGTTCTGATTGAACCTACCATTGACCCTGAGATAAGAGAAATAATAAAGAGTAACAAAACAAGTAAATACGTAAATATTCAACACCCATAAAATAGGTAAAGTAAAAAAATAAAAAACGTAACAATATATAAAATAATGAGGCCTCGCATAAACGCAGTGCAAATTTTTTAGAAGTTCCACAAAAATATCTTGCATTTTAATTAAGTTTCGTATAAAACAAACGTTTTAACATGTATATAGAAAACTGCGTGTTCCACTGAAACAAGTAAAAAAATAATATGAACACTCTTTACAACATGTCTCGTTTACAACAAAGGAAGTCTATTCATAATTAAAAACAATGCAATTTTAATTGAAAGTTATATAAATTACATTTTAGATAATTGGAAGGTTGATTTTTAAATTATTGCGTGTGTAATGTAAATGACACTTCTTTAATTTTACACATGAAGATGTTGTTGAATAAATAGTAAAACGGCGTTCCATATACCTTTTAATATTTTTTTAGATCAGGTCAATTTCAGTGCACGTCAGGTCAATGTATCGATGAAATAGACCTGTGTGACGGTGTTCCTAACTGTGATGACGGATCTGACGAGACTGTAGACTCTTGTGGGACTATGATTTGCCCACCCTTCACATTCAAATGCGCGTATGGTGCATGCATCAATTCGGACTTCAGATGCAATGGTAAATCGGAGTGTCGCGATTCTTCGGATGAAGCAGACTGTGACGCGACCACAGAGTCACCACCTGTCACAAAACCACCTCCCGTCACAAAGGCACCTCCCGTGGCACCCAAAGGGTATGTAGAACTCGTAGTGATCTTTAGGCGAGATTCTAATCGCTTCAATTTTAGAAACGAGTGCATCTTACCTGAGTATCCAGCAAACGGGACGTGGTCACTGTTTTATCCAACCCCAATGAAGCCTGGCGAGGTAGTTTCGCAGAATACAATCTTGAACTTCAAATGCAATAACCAGTACAAGCTTTTTCCGGACAACAGCCTCGCTTTATGCGACAAGAAATGGAATAATCTGCCAAAGTGTATAAGTGAGTCACTTACAGTATATTATTTATTAGAACCCGGTTCTAAAGACCTCGCAAGTAGATATTAAGCAAATTAGTAGTTTAAGAAAATTCCGGGTGTTACTTTTCTACTCGGGTCTTGTTCTATTTAATATTTTTATTTTTTTGATTTTGCAAAACACTTAATGGTATTTTACCATAATTATTACAATCTAGTTATTACAATAGCACAAAAAACGAAGAAGACTACGAAATATACAAGCAGCAAAGAAAGAGAGTAAAAGCAATTATAAGGAAGGAAAAAGACGGAAAATGGGAGGATTTCAGAACCAAATTAGAGGAACATTTTAAACGAAATAAAAAACTATTCTATAGAACACTGAAAAGCTGCAGAAAGGAAAAAGAAACAAACCTAAAGCTACTCAAAATAAACATGGTGTACTAATGAAAGAGGATAAAGAAATCATGAACAGATGGAAAGAGCACTTCCAAGAGCTTCTGTCTGGAAAAGTGACAACCAATGAAGGAAATGAAAACGAAGAGGGACAAGAAAATAGTAACGAAACAGAAGAAGAAGAGGGATCTATAACAAAAGAAGAGTTACCAAACGCACTAAAGAAATTAAATAACGAAAAGTCCCAGGTCACGACAAAATCAAATCTGAACAGCTGAAATACATAGAAAAGGATGGAAACAACAACTACTACAGTTAACAAATAGAATATGGGAAACAGGAAAAATACCAGCAGACTGGCAAAAAGCAGTGATCTTCCCAATACAGAAAAAAAGGAGACAGTAGAAATTGCAACAACTTTAGGGGAATATCCCTGCTGTGCACAGCGGCAAAACTGTATGAATCAATACTAGAGCACAAACTAAGTAAGGAAATTGAAAAAAACAATGGAAAAGTCACAAAGTGGAGTCATGAAAGGACATTCAACACAAGATCATATCTTCACAATTAAAAAGATGACAGAAAAAATATTAAGACAAAACAACAAAGTATACATGATATTCGTGGACTTAGAAAAGGTATTTGATAGAGTCCCAAGAGCCAAAGTGTGGGAAATACTTGAAGAAAGGAAGATAAAAGTGCATTTTATAAAAACAATCAAGAGTATGTATGAAACCACAGAAAACTACCTAAGGACAAATAATTCAACATCTGAGAATTTCACAACCACACAAAGCTTTCGACAAGGGGGCCCTTTAAGCCCTCTGCTCTTTATTATATTTCTAGACAACATAATGAAAAAAAATAAGGATAACACCACGAAAGTAGAAATAGGATACTATAAAATGAAAAGAATAGTGATAGCAGAATGTGCTTTTGCTGATGACTTAGTCATGCTAGCCAAAAGCGAAGAAGACCTGCAACACAATATAAGCATATGGGAGGAGGATGTAACGGTCCAAAAATAGCGTTGGCAGAACCTGCTTTTTAAGAATTAACTGGCGTATAGACCTGCACGGTAGGCAACCATGCTTGCATTTTTATGTTGTGGTGACGCGTTTCCCCGTGAGCGATTTTTAAAATTCGCCGGCAGGAGCGCCGCCACGAGGCAGAACTGAATTGACTCGTGCCCAGTATAGATCGTGCCAGACGAACCGTTGCAGATAAGGTATATCACCATCCGGTTTACGGGAATAATCAACGGTTCTCAGCTAACCACCCTTGAGGGGGATTGAGGCATCGACTACGGGGCAGAGAACACGCTCATAACACCTGAGTAAGTAGTTATTTCTTCTCCTCTTCGTGAAGCCACGTGTCCGGCCATTTTGATTAAGGCCATGTGCTTTGTAGGCGTTTGGCTACGGGCTAAACAGCTCGGCCAAAACCATTCTTGGCTGGAGGCCGCGGACCAAGCCCAGGCGCCGTCGACGGAAACCGCCGACATCCCGGGGCTGAACCCAGCCAACGGCGAGACCATCCGGAACTCAGGCCAGACAATATATATAATTTCTTTTTTTGTGTGCTCGATTGGGCCACTTTTCTGTTTATTCTTGTGTGTAAATTGCGTCTACGTGTAAATTGTGTCGTACGTGTTTTGCGCTAGTGTACGAGAAAGGTCGCTCCCTCGGCCCTTTCAATCGCGCGATTAGGAGCTTATTTTATTCGGCCGAATAGGGTAAACCCTGCGCGAAAGGGTGGCGTTCGGAGGTATTTTTTTTCAGGAGCGCGGACACGGTGTCTGTCATTTGTGTGTGTGAATAAACGCCGATATTACACTACAAACTCGCACCTGTTATTTTTTGTTCCCCCACGTTTTCTCATTCATTTATTTCAGTTACAGTTTTCTTTCTCATTTATCTCATTTACAGTTTTCTATTCTCACTGCGAGATTTAAACCTGGTGGTGTTGGCGCCAAACGGTCAGCGTTGTGACAGTTCGTGATTTCTGAACTTCGCTGACTGTCTGCCGTCCACCCACGCAGGTAGGGTGGAGCCCCCCTTGCGACGAAGTAGCAACGAGGTAAAATTACGTGGAGCCTTTTTTTAACCCCCCCACTCTCTGACACCGAGAGCCTGGCCCTCGTCACTACTTCGAAGGGACCCTCCACTCGCTCCACGGCCTAACGCGCCGACTGCCCTTCAGGTACGTCACAAGGAATTGAAAAAACACAACATGGTAATTAATATAAACAAACAAAAGTAATGGTAATAGCAAAAGAGGAAACAAAAGCAAAAATACTAATAAATTTGAAAAGGACAGAACAAGTTGAAACTTTCAAATATTTAGGTACAATAATACATAATAAAGGAACCATGGAAAACAAAATAAATAACAGAATCATGGCCGCAAATAAAACCTACTATGCAATGAACAAGTACATTCTAAACAATAGAAGAATCTCCAAAAACACGAAAATGACACTCTTCAAGACAATTTATAGACCAACACTCTTTTATGGAAGCGAAAGCTGGACAACAAATGAAAAGACAATGAACAAAATACAAGCAACCGAAATGAGATACTTGAGAAAAGTTGAAGGAGTCACGAGATTAGTCAGAGTAAGAAACGAACAGATCAGAGAAAACCTACAAATACAAAGTGTGCAAAAATTATACAGAAACGACAGCTAGGATGGTTCGGGCACCCGATGAGAATGCCAGAAGACAGACAAACAAAAATAGTATGGACATCAAAAGACGGAAAGAAAACGAAGGATAGAGGAAGACCAAGGAAACGATGGGAAAACAACATGGAAGAAATCCTTAGAAGAAACGACCTCGATCAACAAAAAGCAAGGGAAAAGGCTACAAATAGAAATGAATGGAAAAACTTTGTAGACAATATAATTTAGTGGTGGCATGAATCTCGACAGCCGAAAGGGTATAGGAGATGTAAATTGATTAAATTATATAACAATCTGATCAAAGATGAATTAATGAGTAATGTTATGCCAATTTAAATTACTAAATGAAGGTTTAATGCTAAGGGCCTACTCATTAGTATCGCTTAGATTCTAATGACTTAATTACACAAATATTAGCGTGTACACTAGCACTATGCTCTGCTTTTTCACTAACGCAATATTAAACTAACTCGAATTAATCTAACTTGAATTAAACGAATTCGAACGGTTTGGTCCGCTGTAATCTTCTGGTCAAATTCGTGTCATCGAGGAGCTGAATGACTTCGACGTTGACGTGTTGAAGAAGTTGCTGTTAGTGACTCTTGGCAAATTTGTGTATTGTCTCATTAACAGTGTACATTTCATAGTCCCTGTGCAGGTCACTGTTCGGGAAATACCAAGGTACATTGGCAACTTTATATAGTACTTAATTTGATATCGCCAGATTATTTCTATATTGCTCTTTTTGGCACAACCCCACAGCTGGATGCCATACGTCCATACGGGCTTAAGAATTTCTTTATACAGAAGTATTTTATTATAGACTGACAGGGTGGAATTCCGACCAAGCAGCCAATACATTTTTCGAAATTTGATGTCCAATTCTTTTTTTTTCCTTTTTGACATGATCTCTCCAGCGAAGCTTAGAGTCTAATGTAATATTCAAATATTTTGCTGTATATGTGTAGGGTACCTGGATATCGTTCATACTAACAGGGATATGTTGATTTCTTTTATTTGGGAAATTGGCATGGACCGATTTAATCTCATTCAATTTGAATCGCTGTTGCTTAGTCCAGTTGTTAATTTTATTAATTGAAGTTTGCAGATTTATTGCTGCTTTTTTGTGATCTTTGCTTACAGCCAATATAACAGTGTCGTCGGCAAAAGTGGCTATCTTATTATGGTCTAATGCAAGTATATTACTGGTGTATAATAGGTAGAAGACTGGTCCTAACACACTGCCCTGTTGCACACCTGCCTTTATTTCTTTTAGTTCAGAGTAAGCATCTTCCTGCTTAATTCTATAAACTCTGACATGTATGATTCTAGTAATTGTGTATATGGTCTGGGTAGAAGTTTTCTTATTTTGTAAAGTCCCTCGTGCCACACTTTGTCAAAAGCTTGGGCTACATCAAGAAAGATAGTAGAGCAAACCTTTCCTTCTTCCAATGATTTTTCAATTACGTATGTTATTCTACGGACTTGATCTACAGTCGAATGAGATTTTCTGAAACCAAACTAATGTTCTGGTATTAGGTTTTTGCCTTTTATAATTGGCTTAATTTTTTTGAGAAGTATTATTTCAAACCGTTTGGTGATTACAGGTAATAACGAGATTGGTCTGTAAGAAGAAACTTCATTTGGTGGTTATTCAGGTTTATCAATCATTATCACTTCTGCTACTTTTCATATTTTAGGTACATATTTTAATCTTAAGGATGCATTAATAAGATATGTAAGCTTTACGATTGCTTTATGAGGTAGTTCGAGAATTTCGCAAGTAATTAAGTCAAATCCTGGAGCTTTTTTAGTGTTCATATTTTTTTTTTATTTCCATTGCAATTTCTTTAGGGGTAGAGAATCTGATTTCACCTTCTTCCTGGGTAATATTTTCCCAGCCTAGAAAGGCTTCATCCTCATTCGGTTGGAAAGTCCTTTCAAAATATTCGGCAAATCTATTAGGCTTTTGAGTATTTCTTTTTGCATATGTCCCATCTGCACTTCAAATTGGAGATTTCTGCAAGATTGGTGTCTTTAGTCTCTTAGTAGGTTTCCAAAGTAAATAATTAGTTTTACTGTCATATGATAGTCCAATTAGATTTTCACTAATAGTCATTTTTAATTTTTTTAATCTCTCTTTTGAGTTGTTGTGTTGCGTTATTTACTCTAGTTTTATCTAGAATGATGCCAGATTCTTATGAATCTTCTCTTTTCGGAAATAAGAGTTCGAATTTCTTTGAGGTAATTGTTACGTTTTGTTCGTGGGGTAGTAATAGGGGTGTTATCACATGTAGCTTGTTGAACATTATCAACATTAATTGTCTAGCTGGTCATCTGGTTTCTTAATGAGGATGACAAGTTAATAGTGTCTTAAAGTTGAAGTTTAAAGCTCTGCCAGTCAGTTAATCTATTAGTCCAGGGGTCTCCAAACTTTTTAGCCCGAGGGCCACACTGACTCCTCCACTAAGTCCCAAGGGCCAAGCCTTAGGTAGCTCATCATATCAACGTACTGTAGTTTTGAATTACCAGCAAATTTTCGTTCAGGAAGCCTACGGTTAGCTTTCGTGTGGCTCTTGAAATTGCAAAACGTGGAAAACCATTCACCGATGGAGAAATGATCAAAGAATGCATAATTGCAGCAGCCGAAGAAATGTGCCCTGAAAAGGTAAATTTATTAAAAACTGTCAGTATGTCAGCAAACACTGTGGCTCGAAGGGTAGAAAACATCGCTGAAAATATATCCTCTCAACTGTTTGACAAAAATGGACATGTTGAGTGGTTTTCTTTGGCCTTGGATGAGTCAACGGATGTGTCAGATACTGCTCAGGTGTTGATTTATATTCGAGGAGTAGATAAAAGCTATGAAGTGCATGAAGAACTTCTTGATATGTATAGTATTCATGGCACAACTACTGGTACAGATATTTTTAAAGGAGTTGAAATGGCCATTAATCAAAAGAACCTTCGATGGAAAAACTTGAAATGTATTACAACTGATGGAGGCAAAAACATGAGTGGGAAAGATAAAGGAGTGGTCGCTCTTGTGCCAAAGGCTGTAGAAAATGACGGTGGTTCAAAACCATTAGTCTTACATTGTATCATTCATCAACAGTCTTTGTGCGGAAAATGTTTGGATATGTCTGAAGTTCTGAAACCAGTCATATCAACTGTTGATTTTATCAGATCTTTTGGGCTGAATCACCGACAATTCCGACAATTTATTGAAGAGATTGGAGAAAATGACTTACCTTATCATACTGCCGTACGTTGGCTTAGTTGTGGGAAAGTCCTTCAGCGCTTTTTTGAACTTCGAGCAGTGATCGAAATTTTTTTGAATGAAAAGCATCGCCCTCTTACTGAATTACAAAACAACGCATGGCTGTGGAAGTTAGCATTCTATGTTGATTTGACAAAACATGTGAACGAACTGAATTTGAGATTGCAAGGAGAAAACCAGCATCTTCCTGATTTATACACTAATATCAAATCATTCCGGAAGAAATTGATACTGTTTCAATCACAACTACGAAGTAAATGTTTTTCACATTTTAAAACATGTGAAATATTCAGCCACACCACTGAGACTGAGTTTCCTATCGATTTTGCAATCGAACCTTTGAGTGCTTTGAAAATAAATGTTGATACTCGTTTCTCGGACTTTGATGCCATTGCGAATCAAATTAAGATTATTCAGAATCCTTTTGATACTGACATTGAAACCCTAGCCCCGGAACTTCAAATGGAAATGATTGATCTATAGTGCAGTGATATAATTAAGAACAAATATCAAAACTCATCTTTGTTGGAATTTTATAAGAGTCTTCCACTGACACAATTTGATAATTTGCATAAATTTGCTCGTGGGCTGTTTTCTGTTTTTGGTGCTACTTATTTGTGTGAGAAGACCTTCTCCAAAATGAAGTACACAAAAAATGTTTACAGATCTAAATTAACTGATGAGCATCTTAAATCTCTTTTAATAATTGGTACAAGTAAAATTAGTCCACAACTATTGTCAGTGGAAAATCTCAATTATATAAATCTCATTAGTATTTCATATGTCATTATGCTTGTTATAAGTTATGTTTTTATTTAAAATGTATAAAATGTTAGTTGGATTCATTTACATAATTTGTTAGTTATTATATACTGCAGTTAAATTTTCTGCATATTATACATGTCTTTACTCATTACAATTCTGTGTTTCTTTATCCAACTTATCACAAAAACAATAACAATAAGCCTACAACAATGTTATGAGTAGTTAGCCCATAACCATATCAATGTAGATGTCATATTAATAATTATTCAACATAAAATTAGAATACTTCAGTGAACTAAATTTAATTTGCTATAAAAAATATGTTCTCTAAAAGGAGTTTTCAAGTATGCTAGGTCTCCGCGGGCCGGACAAAATCTGTACGCGGGCCGGATGTGGCCCTCGGGCCGTAGTTTGGAGACCCCTGTATTAGTCAATATAGCAGGTATTTCCTTTTGTATAATACTATCGCTTTGGACTTAGGGTGAGGACAATCGGAGAATGGTCAGAGTTCATATCCCAAGCCTCTTCCACGTACATACAGTTTACAGACACATTTCTTGTTATAAAAAATTAATTCAATCTGGAATTTTATCAAGATCTGTAGGCCAATATGTTGGTTTGCCAGTTGAAATTGTTTCGCATTTTAGTTGGTTGACTGCTTGGAGTGGTTCCTTTTCTTTTGTATATGTTAGTCTAGATTGAATGTGTTTAGCATTAAAGTCGCCTTCAGTGATAAATCTATATGTAGTAATCTCTGGTCAATACTATGTTTGAAGGTGCATATTTCTTCATATAGCCAATATTTCCAATAAAACATTTATTGTAAGTAAGAGCTATAACTTCCCGTAAGAAATAACATTATTATTATTATTATTATTATTATTAAGGCTTTATACTCCCTTTTGGGATTTAGCCACTCCTAGGCCCGTATCTATAGTCCGTACTTGAGCATGAGTTCGACTCAAGTCGTATATTTGCGTATATTTGGTTGCGTTTAGTGCATAAACGTGTATAGAGAATCCGTAACCAAATATACGAGTTGAGTCGAACTCAAGCTCAAGTACGGACTATAGATACGGGCGTAAGGGAGTCTTCACAGTCCAATTTCCGAGGTGGATTAGTCCTCATTTTACTCTTCTTCTATGGCTAACGCTCTTTTAACTATTCCTCGCTATTCCTTTCTGCCTTCAACTTTTTCCTTCGATCTCTACACTCCCATTCCTTTGACGTCTCTTTCAACTTCATCGTACCATCATAGTTCTGGTCGTTCTCTTCTCCGTTTACAGCTTGGTTTCCATTTCATGATAGCTCTGATTGCTGATATTTTTCCTGCTCTCCATACATTCCCTATCCATCTTATTCTTATGGGCTGTTATATATCTTATTACTGTCTCTCCACCTATCTTCTCTTCCAATTCTTTATACAGAGAGCGCATAAAGTATTAAGAGCTGGCTTTATTTTTTCCCCTGTATATATTTTTGAAAAATGTTTCAACAGGTCAAAATTATTTTTGTTCAAACAAATATTTTGAGACCATTTTCTTTTTTCCATCTCTCTCCGTTTTGAAGTTATGACGTCAGAGTCATTTTTTTTAAATGACAACCTTTATTTTCTATTATTGATTTTGATAGTACTTTTTGTTATGTTTTCAACAAGATGACATTTTCAATATGTAACATTTGAAAAAACTTGAGAAAAAGTGCGTTAAAATAAAACTATTAAATTATTATTTCAATGTGCAGAATGCATCTAGTTACCATTCGAAACAACGTCAGTTAAAACAAAATTAGGAAAACAGGCTTGGATTTTAAATATTGGAATAAAACAAAATTGATTAACCTGAAAAACAATCTAGTACAATGTTATCATTACAATTTACACAATTCCCCTGGTCACCTTTTTTATGTATATTAATTATCCTTGCATGCATTCATTCTTCAGGTATTTGTTCCTCAATCCACAACCTTTGCATTAGTTTATGTATTCTTTCTTCCAGTTCCTTTCCTCCATAATTTATTAATTTCATATTTATTTCGTCGCTTCCTGGTGTTTTTCCATGTTTGCTGCTTGTATTATTTCCTATATCTCGTCCATCGACGGTGGGTCCTCAGTTTTGTTTTCTTATTTTTGTTCTTGTTCCTTTAAGTTTTCTTTATTCTCCTCTGTCTGCAGATTCATGAAGTGCTTTTCCATGTTTCTTTACCTTCTTGATCATCTACCGCTACTTTTCCATTTTCATCTCTTATTCGTTTGATATTCAGAGAGGTCGTTTTCTTATGTACCTTTATTTTCTTGTAGAAGCTCTTTGTGTTTGGCAATTTTCTTTCGCTCCTGGCGCCGTTCGTAACACGTCGAGGTACCCTGGACTCAGCGGGCTGAAGTCCCTTGACTTCATATAGTGAAGTGAATAAAGTGAAAATACAAACATTTTATTCAGCCATTCGATTAAAGTGTAGTTTTGTAACGGTTCGAACCCAGGTGTTGTACAAATTCTCATAATTTGTAATATTTATTATTCATTGCATTTATTTAACTGCAATTCATCCTTAAATTCAATTGGATGCATTTAATTTCTTTAACTGAATTCTTATAATTCAAGTAATTGATTTGGCTCGTGATTTACAAATTCTCGTAATTTGTAATACTGATTTGGCTCGTGATTTAGTGGTAGTACTCTACGTTATGTTTTATTTTTAAATCAAAATCGTGATAACTCAGTTTGGTTCGTTTTATGGGTAATGTGTCTGTTAGTAATTTTTGTTAGCAAGTAAAACACAGATACATGGATTTCATATGATTTATTCATTTTAAAAGGTTATGCAAGCGACAGGTAAATAAAAGACAATTTTGTTACTCTAATTGGACGTTATTTATTTAGTTATATTTATTTAAATTTTGGAATAGATTTGTTTAATAATTATTGAAAATTTATTATATTCTTTGAATTTGAATGATTTATTTTATTTTGAAAACTGAGTAACTTATTAACACTGCGGTTGGAATTACAAAGTGTTACTTAGCGACTTCATGCACCACAATCTTCAAATTGTGCCGAGAAGGATATCTGATACATGTCATCACTGCATAGAAATTCATTAGCACGGTGCCTACCAATGTATTTCAACGCCACCTTGTGGATAGGAACGAATCACATAACTTCACATTAAAGTACTTCAAGCGATTCCAGTGCTTCAAGCACCCAATGTGTCCTCATCCGGAGATATTGCTAGTATTCGCGTCTACCAACACTATCAGCCATGTGATCGTAAAAACTTTAATAGGTATTGTTATTTAAAATTGATTATAGATTAGTATGATAAAGCTCTATTCTACTTCTACTTTTCTATCTACTTAAGCACATACAAACATTCGTTTTATTCATTAATAATTCTGAGATTTCTTGGATATCGGAGGGCTGAGCAAGTTTAATTATACGATTTAATTACAAATATCATAGAATTATTTATATCGAAATTATTAAGTTATGTTCCCCTGACGCAACTTTTTATTTAACTACCGATTGATTAATGAGGCCACACTGTTTATCAAATGTTTGCGACGACGGAAAGGAAGGCATGTTACAATATTCTCCTGTCAGTACGAAAATATTGTCAGGACAAGGTATAAAATGCAGTTAGGTTCAACTCCGCATTTAGTGGCGTGAGGCTCCCTACATTTCATACCTTTATTAAACTTCGTTCATTACCAGCGGCAAGGCGCGGTAATATCACTAGATAGGTTACATAATTAGTATGGAATTGACTTTGGAATTGTTAGTGTGAATTACATTTGATAAACTTGTGTTATATATTCACCAGAGGAGTTAATGTTCAAAGTATATGAGTCGTCGTCGGACAGCGTGACGTTCCGTCTCGATCGGTACATCTAACTGGTCTCGTTTAAGTTCCGCACTTCTATTTATACTGTTCCCCACTTTTTACTCTTCTTCCCCTGTCCTATGCTAAATCTGCGTTCCGCTGCAAGGTGACGCAATCCCATACGTGTCACCGAATTACGCAATCGCCGTTTCGAGTTCCCGTCGTATTCCCACGACCTATTTCTGTGTCATCATTTAGATCGTGTGCTTATTTACATTTGCCTAAAATTAAGAAGTCAGCAAAATGACTGACCTTGCTGGGCCAATGCATCGTCGGCCGCGGCCTGATATGATATTTACGCAGTTTTGTTACCACTCGTAAAATTATGGACTTTAATATTATTAGGTTCTTACAGTTTTAACGATGATATTCAATATACATAATGAGCAAGGCGCGGATTTCTAGGTATTATACTATACATCAGTTTTAATAACAGACCAAAATAACCTCGTATCTATACGAATTTCAGCAAATGAAGTAACGTGACATATTTTTTTTGTGCTTTTATGCATATTTTCAGTTTTTAAGTTTATAATTGCTTTAATGAATTTTTTGTGCATACTTCCTTATTTTTTGTGCTTATTTGCTCATTTCTCAATTTTATAGCATATTATTTATATTAGCTAGGAATATATTTTGTTGCACATTATTGTAATGAGAATTCAGTATTAATATTACTCCGTTACGTCTAGAGTGCTTGGTTATCACAAAATCATCTACAAAGCGAGCGTGCGTACGTGATATTTGGTAAACAAAGCTTGATTATTTCGGGGATTACCCTATTTTTACGTGCACAGAACGCATCTGGGGCAAGTGTGCTATCAATTCAGTCCAATTTATCTCAATCTTCAGTGCGTTGTGCTTGTGCCTTGTATGTATTACGTGTTTATAAGTTTCTTGTATAACATGCCGAAAGTAAAACCTTCCGTCGATGAATGGATACGTGGACAATCTGAATTAAAATATGAGAACGGCAAATTAATTTGCAGGGCTTGTATCAAACCGGTAAGTTTTATTTTGTGTTGCTATTGGCCTAGGTACAAGCATGTATTATGTTGTAGATTAACTGCGAGAAAAAATTTAACATAACACAACATATCAAAACAACAGTTCACCTGGAAAATTTAAAAAAACACAAATCTGCAAGCAATACCCTGAGTACCCCGCAAACTATTTCCGAGTATTTTGCGAGTTTTTCTACACAAAATGAAAAGGAATTTTACTTTGATTTATGCAATACGATGGTATCTTCTAACATTCCGTTAAAAAAACTAGATAATAGTATGTTTAAATCATTTTTACAAAAAAAAAACGATAGACATACTCCTGCCGAATCAACCATTCGCAAAAACTATGTCGAGCAAGTATATAAACACACTATTGAGGAAATAAGAAAGATAATTGGCCACAATTACATATGGTTCTGTGTAGTTGAAACTACTGATTCATGTGGTCGGTACATCACCCATTTAATGATTGGAATATTAAACGAAGACTCCACCAATGCATTTTTATTAGTTCCAAGCAGTTAAAAAAAACAAATGGCAATACCGTTGCCAAATTCGTTCACGATGGATTAACACTTTTTTTTTGCCAAACCCCCTAACCAAATGATAAATTATTATTGATGCTTTCTGATGCCGCTGCATATATGTTGAAGGCTTATTCTAATTTGAAAGTATTTTATGAGCAATTAATGCATTGCACCTGTTTGGCACATGGTTTTAATCGAGTTGCTGAAACGATTAGACTGCAATTTCACCTGGTCAATGATTTGATAAAAACCGGGAAGAAAATTTTCCTAAAAGCTCCACTGAGGGTTGAAATGTTTAGGGAAAGTATGCCAAATGTACCTATTCCTCCGGCACCGGTTATAACTAGATGGGGTATGTGGCCAGATGCTGCCTGATATTATGCCGACCATTTCGATTCATTTAAGGAGCTTGTGTTAGGTTTCCCGAAAATGTGTCAGAGGCAATTAAAGAATGCCACAAAGTTCTTAAAAATAGGAGGGTTGCACAAAATTTAGAATTCCTAAAAACCAACTACAGTTTCGTAAGCAAAGCGATTGATAAACTCCAAGCAAAGGACACAACTTTGGTAGATGCGGTTCAAATAGTTGAAGATTTTAGGAACAACGTCTCAAACGTACGGGGATCTGTAGGAGAGATTATAAAAAAAAAATATGATGCAGTTTTGTCAAAAAATGAGGGGTTTGGCGAGTTACAAAAAATATCAACAGTTTTAAAAGGAGATTTCGTGGAAGATTTGCTGATAAATATTACAATTGTTCCCAAATTTAAATATGCACCGATTACAAGGGTGGATGTGGAGAGAAGCTTTTCACACTTAAAATATGTGCTCAGTGATAGGAGAATGAAATTTTCTGTTGAAAATTTAGAAAGAAAACCATTTAATTATTAGTTCATTTAAAAATGAGCAGTAATCATAATTTGTTATTAATTATTATTGTTATTAATATTAATCACCAAAACCTATGTTATTAAAATATTACTTTTATCTACCTATAGTGCGTTCTTGTTAATAAAACTATGTTTTGTTTTGTTTTTCTGTATTTTCATAAAAAATAAAATATGCCTTTTCATGCTTTTTCTGCGTTTTTGTGCTTATTCTAATCTTTATGCTATTTTTTATGTTTATTTTGTAATTTTTTATGCTTATAAATCCGCGCTATGATAATGAGCATTTTATTAATGCGAATTGGAAAAAATCTTTTTACTATAACCATTGACAACGTGAATAAAGTAAAAAAAATGGTAAATTCACACTATCCTTGAAATTTTCGTTGTGACCTGACAATGTGACAATTCACGCAAATTCTTCAATTCCGATAACTAATTGGAAAAAAATCTTGTATGATTCACGTGAATGAAGCAATGTTATCCACTCGAAAACATTATCGCACTCGGGTTCGCCTCTTGCGCTAAACTGTTTTTTTTGTGGATAAAATTGGACTTTATTCACTTATACCATAAATTGCTATTTCTTATCAGGGACATAATATACCGTTTTCACGAAAATTTTCAGTTATATTTCAAGCCTTTTGCGTAACTTAACCAAATCGACAAAACATAATATATACATATACATATACATACAATGTGTATCAGCCAAATGGAATAAATTCGATAATAAATAAATGGGGGCGTGTTCGAAAAAACGCTCGGACACGTCGACTGTTATTTTTAGTTGCCCATTTTTTTCAACAAAAACTTTTTATACAGGGTGTGTCATGTGACCGTGGCCAATAACAACTTTCTTATTTTAAATGCAACACCTGGTATATTATTCAATTTTTGGATTCTTCAGAAAATTCTAGACATATTTCATGTACAATGTCCTATACCTATCTTCAACTGTTTCGGAAGTATTAAGTGTTTTCAGATTTATTGCAAAAATTAACATTAAAAAAAGAAAATTATTTGATTACAGAAATTCGTTACAACACACTCAAAAACTAATAAGTAATACTGTTTATTTCTTGATAATGTAAAAAAACAAAAAAAAAACAATAAATTTCAATGGAGGAGATGTTCAAAATGCTCGCCGTGAACGTCTTGGCAACATCCTAATCTTGAATAGAAATTTCTTCTAACGTTACTCAACATCTCAGGCGTGACCGATCTAATAGCAAGCATTATTCGTCTTCTTAAGTCAGCTAAGTCGAGGGGTTTAGTTTTGTATACAATACTTTTGACATATCCCCATAAGAAGAAGTCTAATGACGTTAGATCAGGGGATCGTGCTGGCCATTTCATCGATCCTCGCCTCCCTATCCACTTAAACTTAACTTTAACTTTATCTGAAAACACTTAATATTTCCGAAACAGTTGAAGATAGGTATAGGACATTGTACATGAAATATGTCTAGAATTTTCTGAAGAATTAAAAAATTGAATAATATACCAGGTGTTGCATTTAAAATAAGAAAGTTGGTATTGGCCACGGTCACATGACACACCCTGTATAAAAAAGTTTTTGTTGAAAAAAATGCGCAACTAAAAATAACAATCGACGGGTTCGAGCGTTTTTTCGAACACGCCCCCATTTATTTATTATTGAATTTATTCCATTTGGCTGATACACCCTGTATACATATACATAATATTTTTATGAAATTTTGTTAACTCGATAAATTTATTCCAGAGACATGCTCTTCGATTCAAGCCACAGACGTCATGCGTGTGTATTGCGACTTGCAAGGCAGCAACACTTCTTGTGATAATCCTTATGAAGGCACTCGAGCAAAGTTGACCTGCGTCCAATTGTACGAAGACCCAGGCTTGAAGAACAAGCCTTACCGATACTGCCGTGACGGATCCTGGGACACTTCTCTGCCGAAATGCGAACCAGGTCAGAAGGAACAACCAAAAATTATTAACATTTACTATATTTTTAATAACTATAAAATTTTATACGTTCAGGATAAGAATGAGTCGCAAGTTAAGTACTCCACAGATTTTACCTTTCCTGAATAATACACATTTGATATGATTTAAAGTTAGTTTAAACCAAATATTATTAATATTTACTACATACAATATACACTCAGATGCAAAAAAAACGGGTCATTGGGTCGTTGTTTGCAAAAAACCCATTTTTTTAAATTTCGATGTTTTTGATGTATAGTCCTTAGAATGAAAGTTTTCGTGTTTTACAATCAAAGAGACCATCAGGATGCAGAAAAAAACAACATATTATACTTATCAGTTTATTTAATAAGCGAAAATAACATTTAAAGCTATGCGTTCTTCACTACCTATTACTCATTCGGCGTTATGCATAGAGGATCAAGGTGGCTACTGGGTTTTGACTTGTTTGTTTTCGATTAACTGTCATTTTCATTATTAATCTCTGTTAAGTTAATTTTGCAGAAATGCATTTTCTTTCGTGTATAAGTACATTATCGTTTCGCTTGTTAATGTTCAATAAATAAATAATAAGTACCATATGTTGCTTCTATCTACATTCTGACGGTCTCTTTGATTGTAAAACACTAAAAAATTTATTCTAAAGACTATACCAACATCAAAATTAAAAAAAAAGTTATTTTGCAAACAATGATCCAATGACCCGGTTTTTTTGCATCTGAGTGTATATATGATTTTATACATTCAGAATTAGAAAGTGAAATACTCGACTGTATGGAAGGAATTTTAATTTTAATTCAATTAATAATAATATTAATAATTCAACTATTAATTATTATTATTATTATTAATATTCAACAATTCAAATAATTAAACTACATCTGTAATAAGTATCAACTTCTATACCAGGAGTAAAAGAATGTGTACAAAGGTGGATCAAAAGTAAAATACTCAATTGATTTAACCATTTCAGAATATAGACTATTCGTATGGCTTTAAATTAATTGAAAATATCCAAATGTATCTAATATGATACTCAGAACAAATATCCAAAAAGATCTAGTTTTAGTTTTTTTTATAATAGCACAGAAGCAATATGCAAATTGATACAGTATTACTAACTAAACATAGAACAAATATGCATTTTTTTTATAGAATATCATATAAAAAAATTGTAAATAAGTAAATAATATGATGTAGTAATACTACAAAAAACAAATGTCTAAATTTATCTAGTAATACTACTTAGACCCAATATGCACATTTATCTAGCATTGCCGCAAAGAAGAAATAAGCAAATTTATCTAGTTGAATTGCTCAGCATTCGTTTGTATAAATATATATATATATATATATATATATATATATATATATATATATATATATATAATATGTATGTATGTATGTATGTATGTATGTATGTATGTATATATATATATATATATATATATATATATATATATATATATATATATATATATACAGGGTGTTAATACTAAGTTGTAACACCCGAAAATGGCAGTTAGAACTCATTGAAACAAACAACTTTTCTTAGTTAAAATTTTTGAATTGGAGCCCAAGTTCATACTTATTGGCGTTCTTTTGTTTTTCGAAAAATCATCATTACTCTCTTATTTTAAGAATTAATTAAAAAATAAAAAAACCGTTCAGCATGCGCTATCGGTTCTCTAAAACATTTGTTTTTACAATTATTTTCTATTTTATCAAATAACAAAATGGCGACCGAAGAAAAATTTCAAAACAAGATATTTTGAAAATCACTCGATTGATTTTTGAAAATAAAACATTTATAAAATCCTTGAACTATATTATAACATTTGTCTGAAACATTTTTTTCGATCTGTCCAAAAAAGTTATTATTCAAATTGAATTACAAGATAAATTTTAACAAACTGCAACAATCATTTAAAACAAAGCAGGCTAACCTTAAGTTAGGCCATTAAACAAGTTGAGGCACGTGTCTTCTAGTTTGTACGTTCAAATTTAAATACTTTTTGATCTTGTTCTTCAGAAATTTCTGCTTCATCTTGAAAAGTTTCTGTCACGTTTATCATATGTGTGCGTATTTTGCATAATTTGTATGTAAAAATGCATAATTATCAAAACAGACAAATATTATAAGATAGTTCAAGGATTTTATAAATGTTTTATTTTCAAAAATCGATCGATTGGTTTTCAAAATATCTTGCATAGAAATTTTTGATCCGTCGCCATTTTGTTATTTGATAAAATAGAAAATAATTGTAAATACAAATTTGAACGTTTTTGTATTTTTTAAATATTCCTTAAAATAAGGGAGTAATGACGATTTTTCGAAAAACAAAAGAACGCCAATAAATATGAACTTAAGCTCCAATTCAAAAATTTTAACTAAGAAAAGATGTTTTTTTCAATGAGTTCTAACTGCCATTTTCGGGTGTTACAACTTAGTATTAACACCCTGTATATGCATTTGTATATATACCAATGTGTATAGCACATGCTCCATTTCTAATAATGAGGAGTCACGAAATCACCCGAATATGTGCGATCCTCTCCACTGTAGTGCCTAATGTCGACTGTACAACAAAATGACGTTCAAATTTATTCAGTATTATCATACAGAGCAAAATGGCACCAAAGATAACTATAAACTAACTACTAAAATAAACGTTTCTTGTTCTTGTATTCCTAATGAACTTTTTTGTAATAAATATATCGATGATTTAGTGGCGGTGTCTTCGTCAAATTTGTCAAATGGAAATAGTACATGTCATTAAATTTGTATTGTGGGTACTTATTATCAATTTGATTAGTATCAGATTCGTATCAATTCGTATCAATATGTATCAATAAAATTGCCTAATACACGTAATAGGTAAAATTTGCCAAGTGGCAATAGCATCCTATCATAAAATTGGCCTACACATAACAAAATAAACACTTCTTTATGGATAATATAGTATACATGTTCATACTAAGAAATACTGCAATAAAGTCGTATTTAATATGATTTAGAATACTTTCGTTTCATGTAAAGACATCAATGATTTTATTTTACAACCTCGTCTTAAAGTGGCTTATAAAATGTAGTGTAAAGTAATAGAATAATATAAATGTTGCATAATAATATAATAGTCCAAACATATATACAGGGTGTTAATACTAAGTTATAGCACCCGAAAATGGTAGTTAGAACTCATTGAAACAAACAACTTTTCTTAGTTAAAATTTTTGAATTGGAGCCCAAGTTCGTAGTTATTGGCGTTCTTTTGTTTTTCGAAAAATCGTCATTACTCCCTTATTTTAAGGAATATTTAAAAAATACAAAAACGTTCAGCATGTGCTATCGGTTGTCTAAAACATTTTTATTTAAGATTATTTTCTATTTCATCAAATAACAAAATGGCGACCGAACAAAAATTTCAAAACAAGATATTTTGAAAATCACTCGTTTGATTTTTGAAAATAAAACATTTATAAAATCCTTAAGCTATATTATAACATTTGTCTGAAACATTTTTTTCGATCTGTCCAAAAGTTATTATTCAAATTGAATTACAAGATGAATTTTAACAAACTGCAAAAATCATTTAAAACAAAGCAGGCTAACCTTAAGTTAGGCCATTAAACAAGTTGAGGCACGTGTTTTCTAGTTTGTACGTTCAACTTTAAATACTTTTTGATCTTGTTCTTCAGAAATTTCTGCTTCAGCTTGAAAAGTTTCTGTCACGTTTATTATTTGTGTGCGTATTTTGCATCATTTGTGTATAAAATGCATAATTATCAAAACAGACAAATGTTATAAGATAGTTCAAGGATTTTATAAATGTTTTATTTTCAAAAATCGATCGAATGGTTTTCAAAATATCTTGCTTAGAAATTTTTGATCGGTCGCCGTTTTGTTATTTGATAAAATAGAAAATAATTGTGAATACAAATGTTTTAGAGAACCGAAAGCGCATGTTGAGCGTTTTTGTATTCCTTAAATATTCCTTAAATAAGGGAGTAATGACGAGTTTTCGAAAAACAAAAGAACGGCAATAACTATGAACTTGAGCTCCAATTCAAAAATTTTAACTAAGAAAAGTTGTTTGTTTCAATGAGTTCTAACTGCCATTTTCGGGTGTTACAACTTAGTATTAACACCCTGTATATTTTTAATAATTTTAGATTTATACCACACAAAACTACTACAAAAAGTGTTATGCAATTAATTGTGTACTCTAAAACATTTTAATTGTTGATATATTATATTGCCACTAACCCATCGATATATCTTTAATTGAAAAACCATGTTACATTATTTATAGCTTTATATTTATATATACATTACATTTTGTTATATTTCAGAGTTTTATATTAACTAGTTAAGTAATTGAATAAATCATTTAATCAGTGAAGCTTACTTACCCCATTTTAATGCATTTATAGATGATAAATTCCATCATTATTCGGTAAATTGTGCCATTTTCATAAATTTGTAGTGTGCGGCTTGAAGTCAGTCGATGCCCAAAAATTGGTTATTGGAGGATTTGATGCAATCAGAGGAGATTATCCGTGGCAAGTTGGCATTTACATGAACTATGAGCACATTTGCGGAGGTTCAATTATATCGCCAAAATTTACATTGACGGGTAAGTTGAGAACATATTTTTTTTTAAAGAAATGATGACAGCCATATGGTTTCATAAGCATTGACAGTGCATTTATTATTATAATTATTATTTATGACAAAATATATACAGGGTCCGTCATTTCACCTCCCGCCTTCAATAGCTCAGTTACTAATTGAGTTAGGATTTTGATATTTTGCAGACTTCAGTTGCTTTCTAGGGTGTATTTCAGCAAAATATTTTTGATCATACAAGGTGTCCCAAAAAAGTGTGACGTCATCATGATGTATATTTTTAGATTGCATGGTATATTTTTTGTCACTTATTTGGGTGCCTTTTATAGATGTCTACATGCCCATAAAATTTTATTGAAATCGGGTTAGTGACATTAGCACAAAAAAATAAAAACTGAAAAAAATCAGTTTTGCACCATTGGTTAAGAAAATTAATAAGGGATAAAAACAGTGCCTCGTTAATAAAACCATACAAGGTACTCATTAAATAAGGTCTGACAGTTGCGTTAACCAAGTTTTATTGATATGCATTGTACAGAGTGTCCAAAATTTAGTGTCAAACTTTTCAAACTTTAAAGCACTTTATTTTTCTTATTTTAAATTGGAACCCCAGTATATTTTTATGTAATTCCATGCGGAATTAAAAGACAAACATTTTTCCTAATTACAACCCTATCTCAATTCCTAACACATTCAAAGATATTTGCAGAAAACTCGTTTTATCAACAATTCTAATGGCCATTTTAATTAATCAAAATCGAAGGTGGGTTGGAAAAACAATTTATTGACATTAAAGTTTAACAAAGTGACAAGAGCCATTGTTGACTGTAGTAATATAAAAGTTTAAAACTTTTTTAGCTAAGGTCTTTATACCCAAGATAGCAAAATTACTTTTTGTTATGGAAAATATGATATTCATAATATGACAAATATTATGACCTATATTGACAAATGTGGATATGACTTTCATATTCACATTTCAAAATATTACATTCAACCTGTTACGAAGAGTGGCAATGTCATTTCATGCTCGTCTTCGTTTGTGCCTTCAAGAGGGCGGAAGACATATAGAACATAAGTTCTAGCAATTAATTAATTTTAGAAATGCACAGTTATGTTATGTTTTTATGAAATTTTATTACTAAAACTATTTTTTATACAAAACTTAATACTTTTACGATGTGTAATAGGTTTAGACGAAGATCTGTGAAACCTTTAATACTTTCGAGATATTAATTGTAACTACAAAACATGTTATGTCAATAAATTGTTTTTCAAAGTCACCTTCAAATTTTATTCATTAAAATGGCTATTGGAATAGTTAATAAATCGAGTTTTCTGCACATAACTTTCAATGTGTCAGGAATTGCGATAAAGTTGTAATTAGGAAAAATGTTTGTCTCTTAATTCCACATGGAATGACATAAAAATATACAGGGGTTCCAATTTAAAATAAGGAAAATAAAGTGCTTTAAAGTTTGAAAAGTTTGACACTAAATTTTGGACACTCTGTAGAATGCATATCAATAAAACTTCGTTAACGCAACTATCAGACCATATTTAATGAGTACCTTGTATGGTTTTATTAACAAGGCATATTTTTTTCTCTTATTAATTTTCTTAACCAATGGTGCAAAACTGAATTTTTTCAAAGTTTTAATTTTTTTTGCTAAAATCACTGAACCGATTCAAATAAAATTTCATAGGTATGTAGGCATCCATAAAGGGCACCCAAATAAACAGCAAAAAATATACTATGCAGTTTAAAAATACACATCATCATGACGTCACACTTTTTTGGGACACCCTGTATAATCAAAAATATTTTCCTAAAATACGCCACAGAATGCAAGTAAAGTCTGCAAAATATCAAAATCCTAACTTAATTAGTAACTGAGCTACAGAAGGCGGGAGGTGAAATGACGTACCCTGTATAAATAAGTCATTTTATTTCTAACAGAAGGTTTGTAGCTGTAAGGTTATCTAAAGTTGTATTAACGTCGTTTAGGCATAGGATTTTTAATCTTGGCTATCGCCTAGATCAAATATCCTATGCCTAGCACGGAAAAAAATTACCTAACTTATTGCACAAATAGCTATTATCTATGCTATGTATGACACAGTAATATAATTGTTCATTAATCTTTCAGCTGCTCATTGTTTTGAATCGTTGGCTAAAGAGATTTACCTTGTTGGTGCCGGAAAGTACTACAGAGGATTCAATGATTCACGAGATGATCAAGCACAATTTTCAAAGGTAACCAAAAATAAACAATTCTATAAGTATAATGAACTAAACTTTGTTTAATATAGATATTACAAAATAAATTATAGATAAATATTTAACGACAGTGGTGATAAATTTGATAAATCAAATTACAAATTACATTATGAAACAAACTCTCAGACAACTTGGCTAATGTTTTTTTAAATAGCAGAGTTGCGGTCAATATATGATATCAAAAAGTAGATTTAAACTAATGCATGGTTTCAAAAATATGATAAAAAGTGTGCTTACATAAGTATAGTTATTGTTAAATATTGTCTTAATATTTTTAATACCAACAGACGTATGAAGAAAAACGAAAATCGCATTATTATTATTATTTTGTGCCGTCAACCATTAAGATTTTTGTTCTTTAACTTTAGGTACGAGTATTTCTTGAGGTGTCGTATATTTACTTTCATTTAAGGTTATGGAATTTTTGTGCCATGGAACGTTATCTGGCTCGCTAATATTTTGTTGTTCAGATTAGTTAAAAAAAGTAAAGTACAAGTAAATAATATTTTTTTTATATTGTAAACAAACAAAAAAAAATAATAATAATTCTGAATTTAGATTTATAAAACTTTAAAAATTTCTCTACAGTTCCATAAACAAAACAAAAAATACAAGGTTTCTCAAATGTTTTCCCGATAAAACAAAATAATATAGTTGGGTGGGTACTTAACTAATGGGATTATTGAAATATTAATTGTGAAAATTTTCGAATGTAAACTATTTCACACATAGAGGTATTTTTCAGAGATACCTGATCTTTTGAGATAAAAATCTCATTTCTAAGAGATTATTATTATTAAGACATAGAAAACGACTTCTCACGAAGGAAGAATGGGAGGTACAAGCAAAAATAAGTATAATCGCAAGGGAGGAAAGACAAAAAGGAAAAACGGCCATAACTAAATACAGAAAAATAACCATAAACGGAATAACATGGCAATGGAAGTTTTTTACAAACATCTATAATTTGTTTAAACTATGGCTACCTATTTAAACAAGCCTTATTTTTATTAGAATTGTTGATACATTGCAGATTTTTATTTTAATATCTCAAAAAATAAAAATTTTAGGTATCCATAATTAAAAATAAAGAAAATATTATGAGAAATAGAGAGGAATAAAAAATATAAATTATTATTAACTATTATGATTTAAAATTTATCATATTTGCCTGTCTATTCAGAAGCCACTGAAAGCACAAAATTTAAAACTTTGGTCATTATTACACGAGTACTACCTATAACTGTTCATAACCAATTCCGATTATCTTAATTTTGAAATAGAGCCTCAGCACGATTTTTTTTTGTTGGCCCTTGTTTTCAACATTTTTGTGAAAAAAATCTAAGTAACTTGGCAACCCTTTACTAAAATTTGAAATAAAAAATTGTTATGATTTAACAAAATTGTGCTGCAATAAAATATCCCAAATTATACAGGGTGTTCCATTAAAAAAAAGTATATTATATTGATTTTATTGTATATCGAAGAACCTGTATATTTAAAACTAATTTTAGTATATGCACTTTCTTTATGCTGAAGCTTTTATTTGAACCATTTTCTTGTTTTTTCAAAATTAAACGAAATGTCCTCCGATCCCGCACTGTTGACTCATCCTGTATACATAAAATTAGGTACAAAATATTCTTCACAGTTTCAGAAAATTATAAGAAACTTTTGACAAATTTGTGAAAGTTAATAAAAAAATACTCCTACAAGCAAACTAAAAAATACTAAAACTCTGAATAGTTTTGTACATTTTTTTGTATATTCAAAATTTAACGAGATATCCTCCGATGCCGCACTGATTATTCATCCTGTATATATTGGGTGTCGCAACTAAAATTAAAGTTATAGTTGTTTTTGGCTGATTGTATTTTGTTTTTAGTAACTTTGTCAGTTTAGCTAAAATTTGTGTGAAATTTTTAGAAATATTCTGAAACTAGTTTTACAAATATTTCGTACTTTTTCCAAACATTTTTGGGCAATTTTCGTAATTTGTAACATCTGTTGATTTATTATTCGCAGTCTGAAAATTCACATGATATTTTTGATAAAATTCTGGACGTTTAAACTTTCGTGATATTTTGATTATACACAGGGTCTTAGGGAAGTTGACCGAAAACTTTCTAGAGTTGAATCAGGGCGCAAAATGAAGTTGAATATTCCTTTGCCACTTTTGGCATAGATACATAGTTTCCCCCGTGTTAAAATTGGTGCCGCATATGTTTAGAACTGCTGAATAAGTCTCAATAATGCATTGTTTTTTGAAATCTAGCATGTTACTTGCATTGTTTTTTTATAAATTGAACGTCTGAAACCCTTTTTGTTTATGGGAAATGTGGTGGCAATGCAATTGCTGCAGTTTGGCGTAGTACCAACAAAAAAAAAACATATCGATCCATTTTTTGACATCCCTTCTCACATGCTAGATTAAAAAACCGTGCATTATCAAAGTTTAATTTCAACAGTATTAAAAATTTTTGGCACCCATTTTAATAGTGATTTATGATAACCATGATAACCATCCATCTTAATAAAAAAATGGCAAAGGAATATTCGACTTCATTTTGTACCCCGATTCAACCCTAGAAATGTTTCGGTTGACTTCCCTATCAACCTGTAATTTGAAAAAAAATACAGAAAACTTTTTGACAATATCTAAAGTCTTTATGAAACAACGTAAAAAGTTTCGTATATTTACTTGTACATTTTTATACTATTATTAGGTTTTCTTTAATTTTAATACACATTTCTGGTGTTTTCACTTTCTCGATTTTATAATGCTTTAGATTAATTTTTAAAGATTGCTCCAATGTTCTTAATTTCTCAGCCTCCCGATACTTTTGATATGATTTTGATTGATTTTGATATGTCTAGAAATTTCCATATCAGTTTGTGGCAATTTCTGAAATATTTATTTGTAACTTGCATATTTATCGTATAATTTGATATTGTAATTACTTTTTTTGGCAATTTTCCGTGGAGTCTGAAAGTAATTGGTGAACATACAAATAGCATTTACCAAAGACCGCAATTGTAAATTCATAAATTTGTACAATCTACAATCTCAGTATCCATGTCCTTCACTGAACCAAAAGAGTACATAAATTCAATCATTTTTTCTCCAATGAACACGTTCATTACTATAATGAATTGTCGTTCATAGACTAATGCCTGAGTTCATCATATTAATGAACATAATTTCATTATACTAACGTACAATAATCATTGATTTAATGCTGATGGTGCATTGCGGGAATGAAATATATTCATTGTCTCAATGAATTGCGTTCAATAGTTTAAATATTTCACTCATCAGTTATTCATTCTTCAGATCTCTGTTCATTAAAACAATGAACTCTTTCATTAATTCAAAACCCGTATACGTTGCATCAATGAAATCAGTTCATTGGGATAATGAATAAAAAATTTATACATTCTCCATTGTTGTTTTTAATTTCTTCTCCTTCTTTTCCCATTATCTCTTCTATTCCACTATTTTGGCATCATACTCTTCCGTTTAGATCTCCCATTATCATTATGTGTTCTTTTCCTTCATCTACTGCCCTTTGTATGTTTTCAAAGAATGTGTCTTTCTCTCTGTTTTTGCGTCTTCGTTCGGTCCGTATGCTACTATCAGTGTCCACGTTTCATCCTCGACTAGTATTACTATTAAATAATAGTTATTTATGCATCAGTGTCCATGTTTCATCCTCGACTAGTATTACTATTAAATAATAGTTATTTATGGTATAAGTGAATAAAGTCAAATTTTATCCACGAAAAACAGTTTAGAGCAAGACGCGAAGCGAGTGCGATAATGTTTTCGAATGGATAAGATTGCTTTATTCACGTGTATCATACAAGTTTTTTTCCAATTCGTTATCAGAATTGAAGAATTTGCGCGAAGTGTCACATTGTCAGGTGACAACGAAAATTTCAAGGACAGTGCGAATTTACCTATTTTTTTACTTTATTCACGTTGTCAATGATTATAGTGAATAAAGTGAAAATGTAAACATTTTATTCACCCATTCCATTAAAGTGTAGTTTTAAGGATTAGATTCAATATATATATAATTTTTCCAATTCGCATTATTAAAATGCTCATATTATATATATATATATATATATATATATATATATATATATATATATATATATATATATATATATATATATATATATATATATATATATATAATATGAGCATTTTAATAATGTGAATTGGAAAAAATAATATTATATATTTGAAAATTTGAAGGTTGATATCTCAGGGACCAATGCTGGGGCTACGAACCCAGAAGTAGGCTTTTTGGACTCAGCAGAGTCCAATTAGCCTGAAAACATGCCTCAAAAGTCCCTAGCAGCAACTTCAACACTCGCAAAATCGCGATTTTTGTTTGGTCGATTTGGTTATTGTGATATTTATGGATCTGTCTGTGTAATTTTTTTAAATCTTATTTTTCCAGATCGAGATTATATATTAATACGATTTTCTCCTTGCACAGTTTAGGAATGGAAATTAAACCATAAGTAATACTAATTATTCTCTTTTTCAGATTAATGATCTAATAATACACGAAGAATATAATGATGGCCATCCATACTACTCGTTTGACATAGCGATTCTTGTATTGCAAACCCCATTTAAAATTACTAAATATGTCTTGCCAGTCTGTTTAGATAAAGACACGCACTTCGATCACTCAACTTTAATCGATAAAGCGGGAATTGTAAGTATTATTATGTATCAATTAAGATTTTTAGTAATCAGAAAAAGATTAACAAACTAGTTTAGTATTACATTGCATTTGCTCATCAGCACAGTCTACGGAATTGTTGCTGTTCGTTCAGTTCACTCACCTTTTTTTGTAGATTAATTCAACTTTCCAAGATAATATATATTCCGTTTTTCTTTACACATGTTGCTTTATGTTTGTCAAAATAAAAATCAGTACAAAAATCATTACATATTGAACCGTAACCCCGTTTATGAGAAACACTAATGATACTAACAGAGTTGTCACTAGTACTTTCGAGAGAAATTGCAACGTTGGTGGATCTTAAAAGAAAATACTATACAGGGTGTCAATTTGAAAAGTCATCGACTTTTCTCAAATAACACATTATTATTTGTAAAATCGCTCAAAATCGTTTAGGTGGTTCGAAGGGGGAAGCAAAATAGTGTAGGTAGCGTAGACGCCCACCCACCCTTTAAACCACAGCCACCTCCATCCAAAAAATTTAAATCGCACCCCCATACTTGTGATACATCGTTGGAAAGCTCTTGAAAAATGCTTTCCAGTCATTATTAATACAATATGATTCGGTGAACCAGTTTCGAAATAAAGTGAAAATAAAATGAAAAAGTGTTCAATTAATTAATTTCAATTAACATCTTACAATAATAATTGGAAATGGTTGCTATTATTTTCTAAGCAATAATACAACCTGCTTTCAAACTTCTCGCGAACTTTCTGGACGTTTTGTTTAGTAATAGCTTGACATTCAGTCAGATTTGTATATTCACATCACCAGGGGCGGATGGGCAACATACAAGCGGCCAGGGAATGAACTTATGCCGGCCCATTTTGCATTCATATAAAATTGCAATAATACCATATAATCAAAATAATAATCATACTTCAAAATTTGACAAATATGTAAAAATCAAAAATACTTTACAATAAATAATTTAATATTGAATATATTATTATTTTTAAATAACACCTCTGAGGATGGCTTATAAAATCCGAAACTAGTCGGGTTAAGATCAGTTAACCCGAATAACGTCATATAACATTGTTAACATCAAATAAAAAGATTACATAACTACGACAGAGTACTCCCCATAAAGAAAAAAATAATATAAAATTTAATACCATAAGTTTTTCATAATACTTATTTATTTATTAATACAGAGGTTCCTAAAGTGTGCGCTCAGTACTGCTTTCAATCATATTAAATAAAATATGAGAAAGATTAGGTAATTAAAATTTGTCGTGCTTTGACTAAGAAAATTTAATTATAATTTACAAAATCTTCATTATAAATTACAAAGTTTAATTAGATCCTGCATTTTTTTTTAAATTATTAGAGTTTTATTCAGGAAGCATATCCCTCACAAAGTTGTTAAAATGTTCATAGTTATTTGCAGAAAATTTATTGAACATAAAAGAAAAAAAATGTAATTTTCAACATTATTACTTTTACAAATTTTACATTACAAATTGTAATTAAAATTGTAAAATATTAATCAAAACACAAAATTGTCATTTGAATTATACAATTTATACTGAAAATTATGTTAATAATAATAATAATAATCTTTATTAGCGGGAGAACCTGCATAATATACACATAAAAAATAAATATAAAAACTTACTTAATGAAAATCAACATGAAACTTAATTTGATTTGATTTTTTAAATGATAGTAAAAAATATATATTATAAATTCCAAAACTCAAAGGAAATAACAAAGTTATCATGATAAATGATAGAATTTAGTAGAAATTATAAAATGTATTAGTTGTAAATTGTAATGAATTGGAAATAATAATATAATTTCTAGACTTTTCATAAATTGTAAATATCAATGGAACCTGCGAGTTTTTATTAATTTTATTAATATTCTGACAGAAATTTGCAAAAATTTTAATGCAAAATACAAAAGTAAGTACAAAATTACAAAGAGAAATTATGAAGTTTTCGCTGCAAATGACAAATTTTGATATTTTATTACAAATTGCAAGTTCATCAAACCATAAAATTCTCATTGAAATATCTCGCTTGTAAATTGCAATGAATTGGAAATTACAAAATTTTCATTAGAAATTTTTAATATAATTACCAGACTTCATAAATTTACTTCATAAATTGTCATGATCAATGGAACTTGCGAGTTTTTTATTGGAAATTATACCGTCTTTCCCCAGAAATCATATTCCTTGCAAATGTATTAACCATTTCATAGAAATTTACAAAAAATATATTGGAAGGTGTAAAATGTTGATTACATTTTTTTTAAATTCAACAAAAACATGAAATTTTGACATTTTAACTACACATCACAAAAATTTCTTTGAAAACCCCATAAATAGTAAGAGCATTATGATGAATGTTACGAAATTTTGATGATGGATTTCAGTATTTCAATAGAATTTATGGAGAATTAATTGAAATTACAAAAGTTTTTGAATTTGTAAATGTTGAATTTAAAGTGGAACATTGTAGTAAAAATTGCAAAGTTTTTATATTGAATACAATATTTCAATGGAATTAGAAAACAATCATAAAGTAATAAATAAGTCTTATTGGAATTATGTAATTTTCGTTCTGATTTTCATCATTCATCATTCTAAATTACAAAATTGCAATAACTTCAAGAAAATTTGATTGTTAATTGATAAATTTCACTGTAAAATGTAAAATATTCAACATTCGTATTGTAAAGTTTTTATTATGAATACAATATTTCAATGGAATTAGAAAACAATCATAAAGTAATAAATAAGTTTTATTGGAATTATGTAATTTTCGTTGTGACTTTCATCATTCATCATTCAAAATTACAAAATTGCAATAACTTCAAGAAAATTTGATTGTTAATTGATAAATTCCACTGTAAAATGTAAAATATTCAACATTCGTATTATAAAGTTTTTATTATGAATACAATATTTCAATGGAATTAGAAAACAATCATAAAGTAATAAATAAGTTTTATTGGAATTATGTAATTTTCGTTGTGACTTTCATCATTCATCATTCTAAATTACAAAATTGCAATAACTTCAAGAAAATTTGATTGTTAATTGATAAATTCCACTGTAAAATGTAAAATATTCAACATTCGTATTATAAAGTTTTTATTATGAATACAATATTTCAATGGAATTAGAAAACAATCATAAAGTAATAAATAAGTTTTATTGGAATTATGTAATTTTCGTTGTGACTTTCATCATTCATCATTCTAAATTACAAAATTGCAATAACTTCAAGAAAATTTGATTGTTAATTGATAAATTCCACTGTAAAATGTAAAATATTCAACATTCGTATTATAAAGTTTTTATTATGAATACAATATTTCAATGGAATTAGAAAACAATCATAAAGTAATAAATAAGTTTTATTGGAATTATGTAATTTTCGTTGTGACTTTCATCATTCATCATTCTAAATTACAAAATTGCAATAACTTCAAGAAAATTTGATTGTTAATTGATAAATTTCACTGTAAAATGTAAAATATTCAACATTCGTATTGTAAAGTTTTTATTATGAATACAATATTTCAATGGAATTAGAAAACAATCATAAAGTAATAAATAAGTTTTATTGGAATTATGTAATTTTCGTTGTGACTTTCATCATTCATCATTCAAAATTACAAAATTGCAATAACTTCAAGAAAATTTGATTGTTAATTGATAAATTCCACTGTAAAATGTAAAATATTCAACATTCGTATTATAAAGTTTTTATTATGAATACAATATTTCAATGGAATTAGAAAACAATCATAAAGTAATAAATAAGTTTTATTGGAATTATGTAATTTTCGTTGTGACTTTCATCATTCATCATTCTAAATTACAAAATTGCAATAACTTCAAGAAAATTTGATTGTTAATTGATAAATTCCACTGTAAAATGTAAAATATTCAACATTCGTATTATAAAGTTTTTATTATGAATACAATATTTCAATGGAATTAGAAAACAATCATAAAGTAATAAATAAGTTTTATTGGAATTATGTTATTTTCGTTGTGACTTTCATCATTCATCATTCTAAATTACAAAATTGCAATAACTTCAAGAAAATTTGATTGTTAATTGATAAATTTCACTGTAAAATGTAAAATATTCAACATTCGTATTATAAATTACAACATTTAAGCCGCGATTATGAAAATTTATTGTAAAGTGCCAAAATTTCACTATAAAATGCAAAATGTCATAGGTATTTTCAAGTTGTTCAAGTTAAAATGTTTATAGTTATTCGTAGAAAATTTTATGAAAATAAACTTAGGTGGAAATTACGAACTTTTCATTAGAGATTACAAAATGTTCATTAGAAATTATGAAATTCTTATTATAAATACCAAAATTTGACTATATTTACATTTTCCTTACAAATTAGAAAATTTTATTAAAATGTGCAAAAAGCTAATCAAACCACAACATAGTCATATTAAATCAAGATTATTAATAAACTTGTCGTCGGATTTTCCTGAAAAAAAATCTGGGGCCTGCCGGCCCAACATTCGGGATGCCTACCGGCCCACCGGGAAATTTCCTATTTTCCCGTATGGCCCATCCGCCCCTGCACATCACCATGTAAATAAAATGTAATATTCATAGCTGAAACAAATGTGCACTTCCTCACTATGTACTTCATGGCTAGAGCATCACTACCCAAATGAATAGGTCCTATCGAATGGCTTACTAGACCACCAGATCTAATACCGCTAGATTTTTCACTTAAAGTCAGTAGTTTATAAACGCAGCCAGATATAATTGAACAATTACGACAGAGAACTACACAATAATGTCCAGCTATTGCTAGACAAACATTTCAGAAAGTACGTGTAAAGTTTTAAAATTTGAAAACCATTTGCAACATTAATTGGATCGCGTAATGCAGAAAGCTACCAACCCACATTAAAACTAAAACTATCTGACTTTACAGTTTTTATTATTATAATAAATTATTGACAACTTTAAATTGATTCTTCATATTTTCATTATGTTTTAAAACTAATAAATTAAAATTTTGAGCTAAATATTTCCCTGTAAGATTTAAATTGTGCTTACTGCTCTTTGTAAAAATAATTAAATCAAACATTTTTTAAACAAAATTGCCAAACTTATTTTTTTTATTAATTAGTTATACAATTATAACAACAAACGAAACATTATTTCTTTATGGCTTTTATTCTGCATCATTTTCAAAATCCAATTCTTCAACATTGAAATCGACATCTCCAATATTATTGGCACTTTGTAAATTTTCATAAAATAATCTTGCATCTGACGGGATTTGGTGCAGCATTTCGCGTAAGTTTTGTAATTTTGCTTCTGCGATGGGTTTTCCATTTGACCACAGGGGTATCAAGTCTTGGAAAATATCTTGTTTCTAAGGTCTCTCACGAACGGATTTTAGAATCGTTTTTTTTTGTAAGGGTTTGATAATTCATTCTCCTTCAATATATGTCATCTAGTTAATTTTTTTCCTTGCTATCTGTAATTTTCCTATTAACATTTTTTTTTTCAATATTTGTAACTTCCATAAAATCTTCTACAGCCATGTGAGTGACTATCAAAGGACGTTTTTTCCTACACGTTTTCATAATTTCTATATAATCGCCAGGTGTGTATAATCTTTGTTGGCGTTTGATAGCGGATTCAATATCGCTAAAATCTGTATCGTTAGGAAGGAAACTGTGTCCAGGACGAAGATATTTTACACAAATACTTTGAAGACTTGTTTCTACATTGTGCAAGACTGAATTGCTTAATAGATGCTTGATTTCTGCTGACAAGTGACTTATAATATGTTTAAAAAGGCACGAACGCATTTCTTGGGCTTGGACTTCTTGGGCTGGACTTCCAGCTATTCCCTCTATTCAAACGTAACAAAAATCGCGGCTTTCTTTGCCAATATGTGACGTGCCTGAAGGGCTATCAGCGCGTTAGGCTGCGGAGCGAGTGGAGGGTCCCTTCGAAGCAGCGACGAGGGCCAGGCTCTCGGTGTCGGAGAGTGGGGGGGTTAAAAAAAGGCTCCACGTAATTTTAACCTCGCCACTACTTCGTCACAAAGGGGGGCTCCACCCTATCTGCGTGGGTTGACGGCAGACAGTCAGCGAAGTTCAGAAATTACGAACTGTCGCAACGGCTGACCATATGGCGCCCACACCACCAGATTTAAATCTCGCAATGAGAATAGGAAGTTAAACTGAAAAGAATGCCCGATTGAGAAAACGTGGGGGGAACAAAAAAATAACAGGTGTGAATTTTGTGGTGTAAAATATCTGCGTTTATTCACACAAAAGACAGGACACCGTGCCTACGCTTCCTGAAAGAAATACCTCCGCCCGCAACTCTATCGCGCCGCCTCCACCAGATTCGGCCGAATCCCGCGAATACGTAACGCGCGATGGGAAGGGCCGTCGGAGCCACCTTTTTCTTACAAAAACGCAAAACACGTACGGCACGAAACACGCAACGCAAATTTTACACACAAAAAAAAAAACGATATATCAAAGGAAATTAAATTAATAAATGAGAACAAGAAAAAATATATATAGATCTGGCCTGTGTTCCTCATGTGCGACTCCACTGGCGATTCTGGGCTCGGTGCTTAGGACGGGCGGCGGCCGGCAATCGTCGGGAACGCCGTCGCTAAATTCCAATTCTCGGAACAACTCTGGCCGGATGTTCGTTGCCCTTAGCCAAGAACCTGGCTGGCTGGATTACTTCAGCCCTTACCCAAAAAACGCCTGTAAAGCACATGGCCTTATTAACAATGGCCGGACACGTGTCTTTACGAAAAAAAGATGTCGGGTTTAATCACTTACTCTGATGTTTTGAGCGTGTAGAGTTGAGTAGTACAGTACCCTCCCTTG